>OY759262.1:7594299-8291799 GCA_963662155.1 Lamellibrachia columna
ATCACTTTCACTTGTCAAATTGTGTGAACCAGTAAAGCCATGCAAATGGGTCTGTGGAGAAACCATTCAATAATTCATATCAATAATAACTAATTCTGAGTCTGCAACTTTTGTTTGCAGTTTAGTTAGTGTTAATTGGCAAATTCACTGGACCGTGACCTCGTGCAGTGATCCATCAAAGGGCCATTTGTTTCACCATGTCTGCATTATTTCCTCCTCCCATACTGTCATTGCAATAATTGATTGGGCTTAAATAGCAGATGCCGATTGTATGAAGGGCTTAAATAGCAGATGTTGATTGTATGAAGTGGATTATGCAGATGACATTGCGAGAAAGCATTTTATTGGCTAGTCTTTGCTGCCAGTCATCATTTGATATGAGTCTAGTTTAGCCACATCAGGCAAACTAATTAGAGGCCATTATGTTGAATTGACATTTTAAAGTTAAAATGATCAGAGAGTTGACCAAGACTATAAAAGTCCAGATTACAATTTTTATATTATCTATGGTAGTATATTCCAATTTAAAAGCAAAATTCCACATATACAAAATTAATCAACAAAGTTATAGATAAAAGAGGTACAGGGTAATATTGTGATTGTTCCCCCCCCATGGTTTGATCAATTATTTGTATAAAATCCTAAAAACTAAAATTATGTTTAATTGTAAATATAGCATTAATATAATGTAAGTTCTTTAAATAATATTGCAGCTGTATTATTTAATGTTTTTATTTTAATATTTTAGTTGTATGTTCTGTTCTGTTCATATAGTATTTTCTACAGTGTGTTTGGTGAAGATCATTTTTGGTATCATGACTAGGTGATTTGGAGGCAATGCTACAGATAAAAACCTACCAGCCAGTAAAAATAAATAAATAATCCATTTAAACACAACTTGCTGTCTGGGTACACATTGATGTCTCATTCATGAATGACAGTGTTTATAAATTAACTTACGTGTCACCTTGGTATGTGGTTGAAAACACAACCCAAAGATTAGACTGTAAATATCTACACATCAAGTAGACAGATATTGACCTTGTGCAGGATAAATCAATGGTAAGTCTGTGATATTCCAAAGCCAACAGATGAGGCTATTGTTACCTAAGGTCTGTTTTCTGTCTGTTGCTAATAAATAACGACATCTGATCTTACTGGTATAAATAATGTAGGTACTGTTTCATTGTCCATTGTCACTGGAAAGGGTATAAGTCTACATCCCAGGCAGGGACCAGTGCCATGTCCTCACAGTTGCTTCATTTCTTAAGTCCAAATTATCATTCAGAATTTGTTTGTATGCTGTCAGCATATATGTTCTAAAAATGTTTATTTAATCTGCCTGGCAAGTTTACGCAATCTTCAGAAATGTAGAATTAGATGTGCAAAATTAAGTTTTATTATGGCAAACAGCAGATGTGTTTTTAATTAGGCAAGACAAAGAAAAACACTTGGTGGAGTGGTTAAGAAAGGAGAAACTGCTTGACGTATGTCAATGTGTAGGGTAACTAGGATTAAGCTGAGTCAATGATTATATTGAGTCCATACCGGACTCAGTAAAGCACTTGAATTAAATTTTTTTCAGTTTTTTATTTGACAAATGTTGAAGCTACTTTTTTGTGTACATTGGATTGCACAAATAATGTTTAGTTGATGCAGTAATTGTTTGTATGTTTCATGGCTGTTTATGTGTGGACAAATAGCTGTCTTAAAGTTGAAGTCGGCAAGGGTGCTTTGAGCGTTCCTAAGGACTAGATATAATGCTATATAAGAACATGTATTTATAGTTTTACCTGGTGTGTTTTCAGTATAGCTATAGCAGAGCCTAAGATGGTTTAACAAAGAATTAAGCCATGCATATAGTACGTGGAAATGGTTTTTCAAGTGCTTGATGTTCCATGTTTTACCACCGCATGCATTCCTGCACTACATACTGCAGGCGAGAACCAGCATAGCACGCACAATGATAGGCAGATAGGTGTGACTAATCAACCATTGATCGCAGGTCAGCTTTGTGCAGTTACTAACTAATCCTGGTGGTTTTGTCTGACATGTGGTTACTGTCTTCATTGGAATGACACCTGACACTGTCTGGTTATTAATCGATCCCAAATCACAGGTGTCAGTTTTCATGAGTGTCATAGTTACCTTTGGTGATCATGGCAATTTTCTGAGATAATCACACACTGTTGAATGTATTATAACTATTTAGGAGCTATAAACTGGTCAACAATTGTTGCAGAATATCAACCTTTTCAGACATGTTGTGGTCAAGATATTGCCATGACCTGCTGAGAAATTGCGTTTCCTTGAATTACCATAATATATGTGAATGTGAATAATTTTCCACATCGGTGTGGTCTCAAATAATATTTATTTTATAGTTTCTTACAAGAACTGTGAACAATAATTGAAACATTATTGTGACTGTTATATCAATTCTTCAGTTTTTCCATAGTAGCCAGATACAAATTTGTTTCGGCATTTATAATGACTGTCTACCTGGTAATTATATACAGTAGTTGTGATCTTTATATAAATAATGTATCACATTTCTACCATTGTGTGGTCAAAAATAATATTAATTTATTGTTTTTTTCAAGATACATCACTTTGTTACTGTGTACTATAATTAAAATATTGTGGCTGTTATGAAAGCCTTCCAGCTTTTCTTTAGTAACCAAACACACATTTGTCTCAACACTTGTAATATGTATGTGTAATTTATATACCGTAGTTTTTATCTTTATATGAATAATTTAGCACATTTTCCACATTGGTGTCGTCAAGAATACTATTTGTGTCATAGTTTCATACAACAGACATCACTTTATTCACTTCACTCTAATTAATATGTTATTATAGCTGTCATGAAAAGTCTTCCATTTTTCTTTTGTAACCATGCGCACATTTGTCTCAGCCATGTGTGTCTAAATTATACCGTATTTGTGATCACTCAAAATGGGATCTAATTCAGCTGTAGATTATGTTACTATTTCTGCTAATGGACATTTTATAATTCGCGGTATGCCTTCTTTGCACAGAATAATCACCTGCCAATGAAGACTCTAAGTGACATTGTGATAAACCTCCCCTGTTTGTTTATCCTCGTCTCTGCGTTGTGAACTACTGTTATTGATCAGTTACTATTTCCGCACCGTGACGCAGGTGTCGAACTCTGTCCATTAGAAAACCTGCTGAATCATTGCTTTGTGTCAAGCAGAACCATTCACTGGCTCGTGTGTGTGTGTGTGTGCGTGTGTGCGTGCGTGCGTGCGTGCGTGCGTGCGTGCGTGCGTGCGTGCGTGCGTGTGTGTGAGTTTGACATCGAGGCTGGTCAGTTGGCGAGAAATGATACAGAATAGAGAGTAACGTTGATGAATAACAGTGACCACCGCCACGTAAACAGCTTTGTGCTAAAGCCATTATCGCTAATTACAGAAGACCTCGCTGACTAAAAGCCCGTAATTATTGTTTCCTCAGCTGAATCTGTGAGCAGTGACCGTAGCAGCGTGGGCAGATCTCATCCTAGGGTGACATTCTGTTAGACCAATTCCGATCAATAACTTGTTAATTACCTAATGTAAATATAGCATTGTGTGGCTGAAAGGAATCCACCAGTGTTATAGAGAACACAATTTATTATATTGATCAATTGTGTTAGCTTTGGTTTAATTAAAAAGGTCAGTTGATGAAAACAAAATGTATATTGCTATTACTCCTGGTAAATTCTTGTGTATGAATCCCCACATTTTTATTTAAGCAATATAAAACATGTGCATTAAAATTTTAATATTGAGTGCCAACTGTGATGGGCATACTGTACCTTCTGAAGCTACACTTCATTTCCTATGGGACTTGTAGCGATTGGTCATACAGTCAGAATTTTGCAGAAATGGCTGGCCAATTTTCAGGGAAGACAAATTAGGGTGTTGACTTCCCAGTGAGTTAGTGGTAGAAGTTTTGAGTGTTGGTCCAAACAAACTGACCATGATTAGAAAGATCATTATTAATTCACAATTGCAATTTGTAAATAAATAAATTCTTGAGTTTGGTTGGATCTTAAAGAACTCATTGGAGTAAGAATGTTTTGTGGCACAGAAGAAGGGTATCATCACAGTGGAGAACACAGTTTTCTAAATGAAACTTACAAGTGCTTAACATGCTCAATTGGAGATTCACTCTACGTCAAATCAGCAGAGTGATTTTTCACAATGGAAAAGGGATATAAAACTGATTTTCACTAGTGTTAATGTTTCTTCTTCCTTAGAGCGCCTGAGACGTTGACGAAAAAAATTATTTGGCAGACGCTGCAGGCCGTGAACTTCTGTCACAGGCACAATGTAAGTCTGCTTAATTGGGGGACATGGGTTTTTTAAGGTAAACTTTTTTGATAAAAATTGGGTGGCATAAAAAAAACTGGTAAATTATCTCTTCTTCCTTTCCTGTGGCTACCTTCAACATGGTGATAATGCAGATGAACAGCAGCTATCTAATAATAGTATCCATATGCTATATATTGTGCAACTGAGTTCGAAAACATAATGTGTTAATAAACAATGTCTTCAATGCATCTAGGTTGTTTAAACTAACAATTTGGGAGTTTTGTCAATACAGAAACGCCATCTGTACAGTTTCCAATAGAGATTTGAGTAAATACTGTGGTCTGTAAACAAGCTTGTGTAATTTTTTTTTAAACACAGAAACAACAATAATAAATTTGTCTTAGATAACATAACACCAGCAGGGCATTCTTGTTTGACCTTTGCCCTGGTTCTATTGATGCCCTGACCAAGCCTATTTTTTTCTGTTGCAGTGCATACATAGGGACGTGAAGCCAGAGAACATACTAGTCACCAAAAATGGGACGGTCAAGTTGTGTGACTTTGGCTTTGCAAGATTACTCAGTAAGCACCTGGTGGTTTTTGCTTGTTAAATTATTGAGTATATAAATCTTTTTAGGGACTGTACAATGATTTTCGTTCATTAATTGAACAACTGTTTTACAGGATGTTGCAACACTGAAGTTATTAGTATTTATAATATCTCAATTTGTTAAAAATAATATCCATTCAAAATCTTTAACCTCTTAATATTTTTTGAAAATACACAATTTGGTGATGAATTGAAATATGCTAGTTTTATGACATAGAGACCGCTTTTTTGCAATGACAGACATACCTATAAATTGTCACCTTTGAAGATGAAATACAGTTATTTGATGTAATTATTGCAATTATGATGACATGGAAGATGCAGTTATTATCAAGAAGCAAAGGTAATGGATTTTGAATTAGAAAGTATTGCTTTAAATTAATTTATATTACTACATTCGTATCTGCTTAGTAGCACCATCCGAATCAAAGGTCATTGTCCTAGACTTTATTCTTGTTGACTACAATAGGTTGACACGGATCATTCTTAATTGTCATGTCATGTCTTATGCCTGAAATCTGATGATAACGTTTTCTGTAAGGACATGTTTTCCAGATGCTAGTTTGCTAATGACTTCATTCACACTTATAATATTAAGCCATCTGCTAGATATGAAGCTAATGGTAATTATAATTATCCACATACCAGAAGTGAGCATTTGTCATGTGTCAGAAAATATGGAAATCTTATGCCTATGTGTGTTGCTGTGGTTGTGTTAACATAATTAATTTATTCTCATAAGATTAGACTTAGCATCAGATTATTCTCATAAGATTAAACTCTGCATTGATGAAGGAATAACTTGAATGATACAGAGATGGGTTAGCAATGAAAATGCCATTGATAAAATTAAATTATACAAAATAACCTGAAAAGTAAAAAATCTTACATTTCTGCAGTTTAATATTTGTGTGTGTGTATTTATTTAATTATAACAACCAGGGATGGACAAATGTAACTTTATGTTTACAGAGGGAATAATGTTATACTCGACCACTCGTAGCTATGCAGGGAAATCCATTGATAGAGAGTTTATCGGTTGTAAAGAAAATTAATAAAACTTTCTTCCCTGTAATTTTTAATTAATAAAACTTTCTTCCCTGTAATAAAACAGAATGTACATTATTTATACCAGTAAGATCAGATGTCGTTATTTATTGGCAACAGACAGAAAGTAGACCTTACTTAACAATAGCCTCATCTGTTGGCTTTGGAATATCACAGACTTACCATTGATTTATCCTGGACAGGGTTAACATCTGTCTACTTGATGTGTAGATATTTACAGTCTAATCTTTGGGTTGTGTTTTCAACTACATCTCAAGGTGACACATAAGATAATAAATAAACACTGTGTCATTTGTGAATGTGATATTGACATACACAACAAGTAGTGTTTATACTGATATGAAAGCTAAATATTCAAAGTCATTAGCTGGCACATTTTTATCTATAGCCTCGGATTAAGTTGGCAAAACATGATATTAAATCGACAAAACATCCAAGTCATAATACCATATGCCACAAACTTTGCATGGAAATCTTGTATGAACAGAAGATATTCAGCTGGAGTATGAATTGACAATGTCATGTGAAGTGGTCAGATAGACAGATTGTGTTGACCTTGTCTTTAATATGAAGCACATATGGTCAAGGGCATCTTTGTTCCACCAGTATTCATTGAGTCAGGTTTTTCTACAAATCATCTGATCAACAGTTGTTTAATAATTGCCACATAAATTATTAACACTTAGATATTGTACATATTGTTTAGCAATGTAGGTCTTGGTTTGTCCTATGGACAGTAAGGGATTTGGCAGCTTTATATCTATGACTATTTTACAGAGTTTTTCCTTTGATTAATGAAGATGTTATTATTCCTGTGGCTGTTTTAAGAAGTGAGGGATTACGTATTTTATTTCTGTGAGTATTTTAGGCAGTTTTATTCATTTGGCAATTTTATTTTTAGGCAGTTTTATTATTTCAATGACTATGGCAGTTTTATTATTCCAATGACTATGGCAGTTTTATTATTGTGGCTATGGCAAGTCATTAGACAGTTTTTATTTCTGTGATTATTTTAGGCAGTTTTATTCGTGTGACATTTAAAGAAATATTGACCAACCCACATCAACACCATCTAAATATTGATGAGACATTCTCCATTCTTACATCGTATTGCTACTTTCCTCTGAGTGACACTTCTATTTCCAAACTGCCACCATTTCAATGGCGAGTTACATTAAATCCCCGGACGAGTCCATGCCGTGACTTCCACCCGAACAGAGATGGCAAAGCGTAACCTAAGTGAAAAACTCGTGATCGATTTTTTGTCTGTTGTGTTGAGCAACACGCGTGAACACTCCCACTGAGAGCCGCACAAGTGAAATGCATCAATAACACCGATTGATTTTTTTTATCCCAGTGCTCCAGGCAAAAAGTCATTGAAACGTAACGGTTTTATAGCAGCCTCTTCAAACGTGTTACATGCCACTGATGTTTGATCAACATCTATTCAGGAGAATCACCTACTCAGGATGCTTTTTTGCAGGCTTATTTTCATGTTTTGATTCACTCCTCGCTCATGGTTTTGGCAGCATTCTAAGATGCACATCATTTCCTTTGTAACAGGTTTTTGTGATTTAAAATACATTGTGACTTACAATCGTAAAGGAAAAGCAACCAAAATTGCTGTTTATTTACACTTTTTGCATTTTGATGCCGAGGAATTTTACCAAGTTATAATAAAATAATAATACAAAACTTATATCACACATCCGTAGAAAACTGAGCACATAAAAACAAAAGGGTTAGGCAATCTCAAAATCTTCGTACAATACAACTTTGTACAAAATCTTTGTACAGTTGTCAACAGATGAATAAACATGCTCAGGAGCTACGGAGAGGAACCGCGGTGAAAAAGACAAGCAAATCTTTAATCCTATTACCTTCCTTCATTTACAAACAAAATAAATGTTCACTCTGGTGAGTGCATTAGTGCACTGCATGTTTACTCTTACTGTACTGTAATTGTTATATCAGCCATGGTTGAAGTTGACACCATACATGCAGTTCACTGCAGCTTTGCCTCACAGACATAACTTGTAATATCTCTCTCTAAACCTAACATGTTTTTATTCCCTATAGCGGGTCCTGGAGATGAGTATACAGACTATGTCGCAACGCGCTGGTACCGGGCCCCCGAACTGTTAGTAGGGGACACCCAGTACGGGCCCCCAGTTGACATATGGGCCATCGGGTGTGTCTTTGCGGAACTACTCACTGGTCAGCCACTGTGGCCAGGACGGTCAGATGTTGACCAGTTGTACCTCATTAGAAAGACTTTAGGTGAGTCTTTGTTTTAGAATTACTTAACTGTTTTTGTGGTAAGAAATTAAGATTTGATTAGTAGGAACATAGGGTAATGTTTCTTTTAAGGAACGCTTTCCTTCTGTCAGTGGAATTGGCAATGGCTGATTTAATTTGATTCGATTGCATGGCATACAAATATAGCGCTAAATGTTTCTAAAAAAAATCTGAATTGTTTCGTGCAGAAAAATAGCAACGATTTGTGAGAAACCAATGGTCAGCCGTGTTGTGCATGGCCATCAAATAAGATGCCATGGCAAAGATTACTGTATAACAATGTTCCTCCATATTGACTTGTAGGTGACTTACTTCCCCGCCACTTGGAGATCTTCTCCAACAACCCTTTCTTCAAGGGACTCACAATTCCAGAACCTGAGATTCTGGTCAGTAACATTAGTTTTACTTACTCTGTCTGTCAGTCTGTTCATCAGTCCATTTGTTAGTCAGTCTGTTCATCAGTCCATTTGTTAGTCAGTCTGTTCATCAGTCCATTTGTTAGTCAGTCTGTTCATCAGTCCATCTGTAGTCAGTCTGTATGTCACTTTATCCACCATTAATTAACCTGTTCATTATGCCGCCCGTCATCACAAATTCCATATATCTGTAGCCAGAAACTGTCTACTGTATAAGCTTATTGGGTAGTTACACTTCCAACAGATTTTTGTGTGCCTGCTCTTTTTCTGCTAACTCACACATCTAATCAGATACCTGACATGTTTCATAAATATTCAGTACTTCCGTGGGATGCAGATATTGGGATACAAATATCTCGACAAATGAAGACATTATTTAATAATTTACCTTGGCTGCAGGCTAACCATTATTACTATTAGAGATTATTGCTTCAAACAGATCCAATTAATATTTAAGCTGTCTACAATTTGGGGAAAATACACTACTTAGGTAATGAACCATTACAAAACAACGCTTCAGTTCCTCCATGCTTCAGTTCAACCATCTGCAAAGACACAACAATTTTGTCTTGTCTTGTCAGACATTATTATAAGTATGATTGATCGGATGTCAGCCACAAAACCAGTGACTCTCAAAGCTAACACATTAGGCACAGTAGGCACAATAAAACTATTGAGAATCAATGTTATAAATATGTAATCAATTTTAAACAGTATTACTGCTGACTTGTTGCTATTCCTCCCAAATTAGTCATGCTGCCTTCACAGTTAAGTCGAAAATGATAATTATTATTGATAAAGCATCACCACATCACGGTGAGGGATCGTAAAAAAATTAATATGGGGTTGTAAAAAAAATTAATATGGGGTTGTAAAAAATTAATATGGGGTTGTAAAAAAAATTAATATGTAGAAAAAGCCTAGTCTATGCCACCCATATTTTACAATTTTGTAATTGGGATATTTTTTAATAATTACTCTGACTCTGCAGGATTTTTTTATAGAAATGTTTATCTATGCTGTTAAAATGGCATAATGTAAAAATATATAAAGGTTACTGAGGTATTTACTTGGAGGTTTCAGACTTTTGCAAACACTGCTATCAGAATAGCTTTGAAAGTCCATAAACCTTTTCCATCATAAGCTATATTTCCTTTACAATAATAATGGATTGTAAAAATGCTTTTGACAAAACATTTCTTTTTTTGGGATGGGAACTGCATTAATAGATTATGATGAATTAAATTAATAGCACATGGTGTAACTGTTGAAATCATGGTAATATTGTTAATAACTGGTGTTTTTTCAGTGAAATGACTGAATAAAGTCTGTAATAAAATGGGGACTTTCTAACACTGCTCTGTTTTCTGGGTACAGGAGCCTCTTGAGATGAAGTTCTTAAATGTTGGCTCCAACGCGATGGATTTCATGAAGGTAAGATATCTGTGCTATTTACCCATTCAAACGTTGATTCGTTCTCAATTCGTCAGGTCTCGGGATTATGTGCCGATGAGCATTGAGTTGTTGACGTCACATGTGATGTTATGGTCTTTGACAGTCCAACAACATGTGGGTAGGATTGACCCCACCCACCCACGCCCTATCCAACAACAACATGTGGGTAGGATTGACCGCACCCACCCACACCCTATCCAACAACAACATGTGGGTAGGATTGACCGAACCCACCCACGCCCTATCCAACAACAACATGTGGGTAGGATTGACCCCACCCACCCACACCATATCCAACAACAACATGTGGGTAGGATTGACCCCACCCACCCACACCCTATCCAACAACAACGTGGGTAGGATTGACCGCACCCACCCACGCCTTATCCAACAACAACATGTGGGTAGGATTGACCGCACCCACCCACGCCCTATCCAACAACATGTGGGTAGGATTGACCGCACCCACCCACACCCTATCCAACAACAACATGTGGGTAGGATTGACCCCACCCACCCACACCCTATCCAACAACAACATGTGGGTAGGATTGACAGCACCCACCCACACCCTATCCAACAACAACATGTGGGTAGGATTGACCCCACCCACCCACACCCTATCCAACAACAACATGTGGGTAGGATTGGCCGCACCCACCCACGCCCTATCCAACAACAACATGTGGGTAGGATTGACCCCACCCACCCACGCCCTATCCAACAACAACATGTGGGTAGGATTGACCCCACCCACCCACCCACACCCTATCCAACAACAACATGTGGGTAGGATTGACCCCACCCACCCACACCCTATCCAACAACAACATGTGGGTAGGATTGACCCCACCCACCCACGCCCTATCCAACAACAACATGTGGGTAGGATTGACCGCACCCACCCACGCCCTATCCAACAACAACATGTGGGTAGGATTGACCCCACCCACCCACGCCCTATCCAACAACAACATGTGGGTAGGATTGACCCCACCCACCCACGCCCTATCCAACAACAACATGTGGGTAGGATTGACCCCATCCACCCACACCCTATCCAACAACAACATGTGGGTAGGATTGACCCCACCCACCCACGCCCTATCCAACAACAACATGTGGGTAGGATTGACCGCACCCACCCACGCCCTATCCAACAACAACATGTGGGTAGGATTGACCGCACCCACCCACGCCTTATCCAACAACAACATGTGGGTAGGATTGACCGCACCCACCCACGCCCTATCCAACAACAACATGTGGGTAGGATTGACCCCACCCACCCACCCACATCCTATCCAACAACAAAATGTGGGTAGGATTGACCCCACCCACCCACATCCTATCCAACAACAAAATGTGGGTAGGATTGACCCCACCCACCCACACCCTATCCAATAACAACATGTGGGTAGGATTGACCCCACCCACCCACACCCTATCCAACAACAACATGTGGGTAGGATTGACCCCACCCACCCACACCCTATCCAACAACAACATGTGGGTAGGATTGACCCCACCCACCCACGCCCTATCCAACAACAACATGTGGGTAGGATTGACCCCACCCACCCACGCCCTATCCAATAACAACATGTGGGTAGGATTGACCCCACCCACCCACACCCTATCCAAAAACAACATGTGGGTAGGATTGACCGCACCCACCCATGCCCTATCCAACAACAACATGTGGGTAGGATTGGCCGCACCCACCCACGCCCTATCCAACAACAACATGTGGGTAGGATTGACCCCACCCACCCACCCACACCCTATCCAATAACAACATGTGGGTAGGATTGAACCCACCCACACCCTATCCAATAACAACATGTGGGTAGGATTGACCGCACCCACCCACGCCCTATCCAACAACAACATGTGGGTAGGATTGACCCCACCAACCCACACCCTATCCAACAACAACATGTGGGTAGGATTGACCCCACCCACCCACACCCTATCCAACAACAACATGTGGGTAGGATTGACCCCACCCACCCACACCCTATCCAACAACAACATGTGGGTAGGATTGACCCCACCCACCCACCCACACCCTATCCAACAATAAAATTTAAATTATATTCACTGTACACACATTGCCAAAGCAGTGAATGGAAAGCCAGTTATTGCGAAATGTCAGCAGGGTAAAACACAAAAAAAATATACTTTTCCAATTTGCTGTGATAATTCAAGAGGACCCTTGACCCACCAACCCACAGCCACTTTTTAATTATTGGATTTTTATTTACAAGGCCGCTTAGGCAGCCTAACCTGTCTCTGGGTGAGGTTACACAGAATACATACATTTTATATTATGCCATATTCAAAACATTCACCTTAATCACCACTGCAACCATGGGTTTCCCGCTGGCAATTAAAGCCCATTGCTGCAACCCAAAAGAGAACCTGGGTTTCAGACCCTGATATTTGGGGTTTATCCTTTTAGGGTTGCTTCAAGATGGACCCAAATGAGCGGCTTACGTGTGAGCAGCTGCTGGAACATCCGTATTTCGACAAGCGCTTCATGGAGGGGTTTGATCTCAATCAGGCAGACCAACAGATCCGACGACAGAGGGAGAAGCGGGACCGTGACCGCCGGGAGAGGGAAAGGAATGCATCCCGCCAGACTGTTCCCACGGTAAGCTACATGCCTGCCTGCCTCTCCCAACAGTTGCACAAGGCAGCTGCAAAACCGCTTCATCTTTTTTCGCTATGTACAGACTCTGTTAGATATCTGGTTAATGAGTTTCTTTTCGTCAGGTGCATATGTTTTGTTTTTGTTGCATAATGTAATTAATACATAACACATGTGTGCTTGTGTGCCTATCTATGCCGAGATACAGTAAATGCATCATCACTTGATTTGCACTACTCTCTTGTGGTATTATTATATAAGTTTGTTTTGAAATGCCCTTGATTTATTTGCACATAACCTGTTTGCTGTTGACCTTGACACATCTTTGTCTCTCCTCTGTTCAGAAGGACTACAACCTTCCACAGTTGACGACGAATCCCCACCCACCCATGACGCAATCGCCCATCCCACCCAACCCGAAGCAGAAGAAGCAGCCGCAGCCGAAACACGTGAGCGACAAACACGGCAGCGACAAGTACGGTGGCGACACCACGCACTTACCAAACATTTGACTCCAAGGCCAAGGGGTTTATCGTCCTGACAACAATGTCACTTCGGACACGAAACAGTGACGATGGTGCATTTGCGACGATGACAGAAATCCTGGAGGCCATGCGCGGGGGGGGGACTGTATGACACCTGCACATTGCATGGGTCAGGCTGAATGCATTTTCTAATGTATTTTCTGTAAATTTGCACAGGGACATTGCCTTATATTTTATCTCGTGAATCAGGTTGACACAGGTCATATTTGAATGACCATTGCATCTTCGAGTGAAGCCATCTAGCAGCTTGAGGATGGCGAATATCGTGTGTTAATTTCTGACAATGACAAACGTCTGTTTGGTGCTGATGAGAGATTGGAGGAATCACTCTGAAGAAACACGTTTGTGAGCAAATCAATCAGATTTTAGATTTAAATACATTGCATATTTAATAATCATTTAAGTTTACCTAGTTGTCTGTGTTCTATGTCAGTGGTTAAAAGTGGTAAAATGTGTATGTAAGAAATATTTAAAATTAATTGTTATGATTACCACTGTATAATATTGCATATGAGTGCACTGTATGTTTTGCACAATTGTGTAAATGTTTGATTTATGTTATACTGAAGTTGGTCTGAAATACCTGTCCGGAATTTGTGTGCATATGGCAGCAGTGTAGCAGATCTTTATGTTAAATGACAGAAAATGTGTGTGTCCATATATTGTTCATATTTTGTTCGCCATATTTGAGGAAGTACATAATAAATGAAGTTAGAATAGGTCTTTGCCAAGCAGCAGCAGCACACCATGGCATGCAAGCTGAAGACATCTTATTCCTTTGCAATGATACTGTGAAATCAGAGCTGTCTGTGATGGACTTTTTCTCACTAAAAATGCCTTATGCTATTCTCTAGAATAACTTCAAACCACCACTGAAAAATTATAATATGATATTTTTACATGTGAACACTTTGTCATCATTGGTTAAACGTTGATGCATGCTTCACGAAATATGCACCTACGAATGCATGTTAATTATAGCAACATTATGTCCACAAAGGAAATCTAGCAATCTAGCAAAATATTGGCTTAAAATAACAACAGTGACATAGCTTAAGTGACTCCTGCTGCGGAAGAGTTATTTACTGTGAACAAACCGTGTACAGTTTTATAGTTCCATTCTGCACGATTACTAAAACAATTGGCATGAAGAATTTTGGGAAATTTGGCCCAATGTGTGTCACAGCACATCTGTCAGAAGGTGCATTTTCTGCAGTGCTAATATTGCAAAAAGGAGCCACTGAATTTATTTATTTATTTTCTAGTTTACTGATCTCATTAACATTTAGTAACATTGGATATATGATGTCGTTTCATGCTGACTGTGTACGTGCTCTGAAGTGCTCGGGGCAGAAACTTGTCTTGCATCAGACAGACATGTTTAGAAACTTGTGCACAACTTCTGGCTTGTAGGGCTTTGAGCCAAGATGCTCAACGTGGATCTATCTCACTGCTCTATCAATAGCTGCACGATTTGTAATCTTCCATGACCTTAATTGTTGTTGAGAGATTCCATTGTGATGTATGATTATCTTAAAATGTTATATTTGTGCCTTTTCTGTATATGGCTTGTTATTTTGTCTTTCCCCACTAGGTTGTGATTCTGTCTTTCCCCACTAGGTTGTTATTTTGTCTTTCCCCACTAGGTTGTGATTCTGTCTTTCCCCACTAGGTTGTTATTTTGTCTTTCCCCTCTAGGTTGTGATTCTGTCTTTCCCCACTAGGTTCTGTCCGACAGTTATTCATGTTTATTCTGTCCTCGACAGTAGATCTTCATAGGAGTACAAACATAGGTGTTCAGGAACTTCTGTCATATATTTGTCATCATCCGGGGTACCTGTAATGTTTCATGCCATAAACAGCACATTTTACTGTATCATTGAATATCAAAATGGGCATTGACTGGACAAAATATATACTGTATAGTCCCTAACACATGCCCTCATGTTTACCACACAGCTGTATAGTCCCTAACACATGCCCTCATGTTTACCACACAGCTGTATAGTCCCTAACACATGCCCTCATGTTTACCACACAGCTGTATAGTCCCTAACACATGCCCTCATGTTTACCACACAGCTGTATAGTCCCTAACACATGCCCTCATGTTTACCACACAGCTGTATAGTCCCTAACACATGCCCTCATGTTTACCACACAGCTGTATAGTCCCTAACACATGCCCTCATGTTTACCACACAGCTGTATAGTCCCTAACACATGCCCTCATGTTTACCACACAGCTGTATAGTCCCTAACACATGCCCTCATGTTTACCACACAGCTGTATAGTCCCTAACACATGCCCTCATGTTTACCACACAGCTGTACTAGTCGTGGAAAGCCTACAAAAAGAATGAAGAATAAGCACTTGGCTTCTTGTGGTAGCAACAGTAACATGCCTTAATAGAGTTCTTGACTTCGAAGTTTTCTGAGTTTTCTTGTACAACAGAACAAAATCAACTCTGATGTTTGCCAGTGTGCAATTATGCACGTATTGAAAAGTAAATGCGTGTTCCTCTATTTGATGCTTTATGGTAATGGTAGAAAAAGCAGTGAAAAGTTTCCATTCTCAACTAAACATAATGAGAAGGAATGAAATGTGAAGCAAATGCAAAGTGATATTTATTTTCACTAATCTACATGACACCCACTTTTGAATCAGAATCTGGGAGATGTATGTGACTAACTGTATACATTCCAATATATTGTCATGTGTGTAACTAGGTTGTAACTAAGAATGTCTTGTATTGTCTATTGTGATCATGACAACTTATTGAATGTGATTTTTGTATTGTTCATATCATGCATCAGCGTCTTACATAAGATTTTCTTGAGACATGTAGCCATGCTGAAATGTATGCAGAATTTAGTTGTAGTGATCATTTTTAAATGTTCATTCGTATCAGCAAACATGTCATAGTGCACGCATATATGTCTTTGTGCAGTCAGAAGCTTTATTTCGAACTTATTCGTATTACCTGTGTATGAGCACAGGTTCTAACTAAGTCTTTGTGCACATTTTCTTCAGCCTTCTCATTTACATAAGAAAAGAAAACGATATCAAAATATGTAAAGGAACGCCACAGCAAATTCTTTGTACACATTTTCTTTATCCCAATTTTACATTTACCTAAGACATTTAAAGGAAAATGTGGAACCACTAGGGAAAGACATATAAATATTACATGTTGGCCATGTTTAATCAGAATTCCATCAAGGTGCCGACACAGAGTTGAATCCTCTATAGCTGCCATACATGCTCAATGTGTGTTTACGATGGAGTACTGAGAGTGTACAATTATTCTGCATGGATTTCATAGGTCTGGTGTGGAATTGTTGTCTTTTTGAATGGTCGAAATGATAGCAGTGGTATCTTGCACTGACAGAACAACTATTGTTGCAATTTAATTGTGGATGTCATTTTACTACCTCGTTTGTTTTTTCGTTATTGCAATTATTATAGCGCTCGATAGCTTCTATGTGATAAATTGACTTTTAGGGTAAACATCTCTGTAACCTGATTTGCCGACAACTGTTTGTGTCTTACTGTTATGTATATGGTTTATGTAATCGGGACATTACCATGTAGCTAGTTGGTAACAGTGTCTGTGAATTTATTATTAAATGTACATACTGCAGAATGTGTTGATGTTTTACCACTTGTGAGTGGAAATATGGATCAAGAAATGGACATATTCGTAACTGGAACTTAGAAATAAATGACAGTTTCCTCATCTAGTATGACTATGTCAATCCTTTCCTACATATGCATAACCTTAATCGTAGTCATGAATGTTTTACAGATTCCTGCCAACACATGCTAAATATTTATGAATAGTCACGAGAGACCACAAAAGCGAGGGAAAGAGCTTTACCTTTGGGTGGTGATGAATGATGCTTTTGTGTTGCTTTTTTAATCGCAGCTATGGAACAACATCAATGCCAGTGTCGACAACGAAGAGATAAAATAGCATCATAATAAAGTAATGAATATGACAGAATGAAGTCAAGTGCATTAACTTCCACAACACTGGATGACAGAATGAAGACAAGCGCATTAACTTCCACAACACTGGATGACAGAATGAAGACAAGCGCATTAACTTCCACAACACTGGATGACAGAATGAAGTCAAGTGCATTAACTTCCACAACATTGGATGACAGAATGAAGTCAAGTGCATTAACTTCCACAACACTGGATGACAGAATGAAGACAAGTGCATTAACTTCCACAACACTGGATGACAGAATGAAGACAAGCGCATTAACTTCCACAACACTGGATGACAGAATGAAGTCAAGTGCATTAACTTCCACAACACTGGATGACAGAATGAAGACAAGTGCATTAACTTCCACAACACTGGATGACAGAATGAAGTCAAGTGTATTAACTTCCACAACACTGGATGACAGAATGAAGACCAGTGCATTAACTTCCACAACACTGGATGACAGAATGAAGACAAGCGCATTAACTTCCACAACACTGGATGACAAAATGAAGACCAGTGCATTAACTTCCACAACACTGGATGACAGAATGAAGTCAAGTGCATTAACTTCCACAACACTGGATGACAGAATGAAGACAAGTGCATTAACTTCCACAACACTGGATGACAGAATGAAGACGAGCGCATTAACTTCCACAACACTGGATGACAGAATGAAGACAAGTGCATTAACTTCCACAACACCGGATGACAGAATGAAGACAAGCGCATTAACTTCCACAACACTGGAAGACAAGTGCATTAATAACTAAAAGTTGAAGATTAAAAAGATTACAAATTGCTGAATTGTGTAAGTTGCTGGTACATGATGTAAGTTACTGGTACATGATGTAAGTTGCTGGTACATGATGTAAGTTACTGGTACATGATGTAAGTTACTGGTACATGATGTAAGTTGCTGGTACATGATGTAAGTTACTGGTACATGATGTAAGTTGCTGGTACATGATGTAAGTTGCTGGAACGTGATGTAAGTTACTGGTACGTGATGTAAGTTACTGGTACATGATGTAAGTTACTGGTACATGGTGTCCACAGTCTCTTTCACGAGACAAACACGCTTCCTATTGACATGATTTTTCCTGTGGTGCATACTTGTTTGTGGGACATTATACATGCACATCTACAACATATATATGTATGCACATGTATACACATAATTATCATGTAACAGGCAGGAAACAGCAGCTGGAAGGAACAAGGCCAACATATCAACCCAGGAAGCATGAAAACTGCCAGCAAATTGAACAAAAGCCGGACTGTTTTTTTAGAGGCACTGCATACTGCAAGGGCACAAATCATGGAAGAACTAGATCGGAGGATAGCTGCCATGTGCCTGACTACACCAGTAACCCCCCCTCTAGTGCAACAACCAGCCCAGCTCCCAGCAGAAGCCAGACCCATATGACCGGAGTACAACACTCCCAACCAGATGTACATGATGTGGCCAAGAGGGCCGGAAGTCGGTGCACCCATCCTAGGTCTAGGAGGCAATGCCAGCCATCCCATGATGATGGTGCCAATGCCTCTAGCCAACTAGACCACTTCAGCATACTGAATGTGCAGGGACTAAAGCCTTGGACAGTCCCCAGTAAGGTCCCTACAGGAAACACAGGTATGTCTACATGTGCGTGGTCAGCAGCTTTTTAATACATTACCCACGGATCTGCATAACACAACAGAGGTCTCGAAGGAAACATTTAAGAGGAAGCTCGAAAGTTACCTAAGAACTGTACCGGATGAACCCCAAGTTCATGGATACAGCCCAGAGACGAGCAGGGACTATTAGCTTGCTTGACATGGCTCAATTCAGTATGGCCCACCGCAAATCGAGGGTGGAAGTGCCAGGTGGATCGCCCCCACCTAGCAGTAGAGGTTGCACTGCCAGCGTTGCCGTGACATAGTGATGTCAGAAGATTGAACAAGAACAAGAACAATGGTCTATTATTATTACTAACAAAAAGTCTCTCCTCTGGATGGAATAACTTGGTGGTTCATAAGTTACTGTCACGGTAACAGTATTTACAAAATCTCACCATACACAAAAGTATCACAGAAATATCCATCTATGAGCCTTGGTAGTTGGTGCTACCAGTCAATATCTTGATGGCTTCTTGGGGTACAACTCTCGGAATTGCAATGTAATACTGGCAGTTATAGTAGCATCTAGCAAGGGTTTATATAACTTTGAACAATTGTTAAAAAGATGCATGACTTTTGCGAACAATTGTATATAAATGTTTGCACATTGTCGTGAACAATTTACGTAATGACTACAAAGAGTAATTCAATTATTCATAGAAAGGCCAATAGAGGGGTGAATCTCTAACGCACACACGCACGCACGCACTCACTCACACACAAACACACACACATACATAATACTCTAGCTGGATTATAGTAAGATTGTATACACGAACACAACAGCAATATGTTTTTTGCTGTGGCCTCTTGTATTTGTTTGCGTTTCAAGTTCAAGTGGCATATGGTCCACGTTGTAGAGGCTGTGCACATATTTGTATGTTTCGATCATATCACCACGAGCCCGGCGATAAAACAGACTGGGCAGTTTTAGCACTCTCGGTCTGTCAGTGCAGCTCAGGTGTTTTATCTTTGGTGCCAGTTTTGTCGCTCTGCATTGTACATTTTCTAGAAGATCTTGATCATGTTTCAGTATTGGTGACCAAGCAACATTTGCATATTTAAGTATTGGTCTGATCAGACTGGTGAACAATTTCACAAGAGTGTTGCCGTCCATGTGTGTGTACGCACGTCTGATCAGGCCAAGTAGTCTGTTTACTTTATTAACTGCCTGTTCAACATGTTTGTTGAAGATCAAACCAGGATCCACATGGACTCCAAGGTCTCGTTCATTAACAGTGACCTCAAGAGGTATGTTTTCAGTGAGTATTCCAAGTGGGCCTGGTTCTTGTCGATATGCTTTACCTTTGTTGGGTTAAAATGGAGCTATCAGGTGTCAGGCCATTTCTCCAGGTGAGACAGATCCTCCTGCAGAGCACTATGTTCACTTCTGGCTTGCCAACCCATCTTGTATATCTTGGTATCGTCAGCAAACAGATGTATTATAGATGACACCATCTCAGGCATGTTGTTTATATAAATACCGAATAGCATTGGTCCCAGCCCGCTCCCCTGTGGTATTCCGCTGGAGACTGGCCCTTGCCACATAATATTATAGGACATGTCGTCAACAAAGAGATGGTTTGGGTAATTAAAGGGGCTGTAGGTGTTGTGGGCAAAACATTGCATTCCATCACAACAGATTATACATATATGATGCTGAAGATTATTTATTAATTAAAATTGAATAAAAGACTTAATTTACCTAAAATCAATTGCACTAAATATAGGTTTATTTAGGTTTTGTCTTGTTCTACAGTCCACTACGTTGCATATGTAGATAATTTTTATTTTCTTGGTATCACTATTAACAAACACCTAAATTGGGCTAGTCATATAGATGCACTGGCTTCCAAAATATCAAAAACCATAGGAGTGTTAAATAGTCTTAAACACATCCTATCAATCAACATCCTGAGAACAATCTATAACTCCCTAATCGTATGCCATCTCAATTATGGAGTGTTGGTCTGGGGGACTCAGAGTAACCTAAATAATAAAATTATCAAATTACAGAAAAGGGCAGTTAGAATTATAACTACTAGTAATTACCTGGCTTATAGTGAACCAATTTTTAAGAAACTTTATCTCTAAAAGCTTGATGACATATATAGAATTTAACTACTCAAATTTATTTACAAATTGATCAACAAGCAGCTGCCTGATTATTTCAATCAAAACCTACTCTTATACAATACCCAGCGCCATCAACATGCCACTAGGGCATGCACAAATGTATTTATTCCTAGAGTCAATCATGAATTCTCCAAAAGAAACATCAGGTTCTGCATAGCAAAGATATTTAATAATTCTCCCGATATCATTATTAATAAAATATTCACCCACAGTATCCAAGGATTCTCCACCTATATTAAAAGATACATTATTAAAAGGTATCAAAATGCTTGTACTATTATTAACTGTTATATATGCGGAAGATAATTAACTTAAATCCCTATGTATACGTCTACTCTGTAAATGTATTATTACTATTATTATGCTACAATTATTATTCAAGGTGGCTCTCGTGGTAGCGGCATTTAAATGTCTTAACGGGAGTCTATATATATATATATATATGTGCACATGTATATATAAGCTACTGTACGAAATTTTTATTGTAATCTTTACTATGGCATGTTCATGTATTATTAGCTAAATTACTCTGTAAATGTATTATTACTATTATTATGCTACAATTATTATTCAAGGTGGCTCTCGTGGTAGCAGCATTTAAATGCCTTAACGGGAGTCTCCTGACCTATTGAATAGGTAATATAACATAATATGTACTTGTAATCATTGGTCTAATAAATTTCATTTCATTCATTCATTCATTCAAAGCATATGTTGAAATAGGCCATGAGAGGGCAGCACCTACTGGTATGTCTTATATTTTTATATTATATACATGTAACAGATACAACATGAACCAATACTTACAAGTTTACCTGTTGCAAAATATAATTCAAGAAACATATTATTGATTGCAATGTGGATTTAGAACAGGATAGCATGCAAATACATGCATGCACACAATTGTTTTATATATGTTGTAACCTGCAAACAAATATATATTAGTCCTACAACACACTCATGGTATTTTTTAAATAGTCATATTCTGCCATTTTCTCCAGTACTGACCTTACATAAATTTTGCATTGTGGATAAATTTTAAGTATTTTGGTTGATTTACAGAAGTGCAGCCTCTGCTGAGTAAACAGGCAAAGATCTCTCCTTCACTTCTGGGTAATTCATGTCACATGAACAATTGCCATACAGTAATTTTGAGATAGTACCCCCTTTCGAGAATTTTTTGCACCACAAAAAAAAATGGTTTATGAAAAAGAAAAGCACATTTGCAGACTTTGGCACTTCTGCTGCGGACATAATTAAATTTCTAGTTGCTGGTCATCAGTATATGCGTGTGTGTGCGTGCGTGCGTGCGTGTATGTCATTATTGGGAGGATCCCGTGACATTTAAATGACAGGTGTCATATTAATATAGCCATAGGCAACCTGAACCTTGACATATGTATAAAGTAATAGTTAGGCTGCATTTGGAATATTGTATACAAGGATAACAAGTTTACAAGCATGGAGGCCATATTGTAAGAAGGACATAGATAAGCTAGAAAAAATACAATGAAGAGCAACTAAAATGATTCCAGAATTGAGAGATTTTAGCTATGAAAGCCGCTTATTATAATGTGGTTTGACAACACTAGACACAAGGAGACTAAGAGGAGACCAAATAGAAATGTCTAAAATAGTGAATGGTTTTAAAGATATTGATAAGAATATTTTCCTCAAACATAAAGAA
This sequence comes from Lamellibrachia columna, assembly GCA_963662155.1. Lineage (NCBI taxonomy): Eukaryota > Metazoa > Annelida > Polychaeta > Sabellida > Siboglinidae > Lamellibrachia > Lamellibrachia columna. The sequence goes on from OY759262.1 coordinate 7,617,159, forward strand.
GGCAGTAGAACCAAAGGACACAAAGCAGCATTAGCAATTATAAATTAATGGAACAATCTGTCAAATGATTTTGTTAATAGTAGTAGTGTGAATATGTTAAGAAATACAATTGACATGTATCTGATAAGGGCTGGCTATACATAGATGATAAAATTGTTGGATTATTGTAGTTTTGGATGGCAATCTTATTAAATCTGTTAAATCTTGTTAAATATGGATGTCATAGGATAACTGACAGTAGGCCTATGCACCTTTAACCCTAAGTGGGGTCTTGGATGTATTTATGCTGGACAGTGGCTAGGCAATGTTTGCCGCCGCATTCTACTCTCTAACATACATAGCAAATAGCAGGTGGATGTGTTTGCCTAGACGCTTGTAGGATGTTTACCCAAATAAACCTGTGCAGTAGCCCATTAACCCTTATGAAAATATACCATCGTATTTCCTGGTAAAATACTATGGTATTTTGAAACAAGTAAACCATGCCATGGTAAAATACCATGATATGCAATTGAAACTGTAGTAAAATACCATGGTGTTTTGACACGGGTAAGCCATGGCATGGTATATCATACAATTACCATACACAATATAAAAAGCATGGTCTACCGCTACCACAGAATACCATATAATGTCATGAATACCACGTAAGTCCACGTTATATTTTCAAAAGGGAAGCGTGTCTGGTGTTGATCTTCCATGTCGATTTTCTCCCAAAAAATTGTGGTACTTGATGAAAACACTACTGTAGGTTGGTGACAAAACAAAATTAAAGTGAACGTTTTTCTTTATTAAAACCGAATCGTTGTTTTGGGCAATTTGGAATTACCGGACACATTCTAAAACGATACTGTACTGTCCCCAAACAGTATCGTGCGGAGCGCTGTTAACGGGGACTACAATATACACGAGCGCCCCCGTGCGTTCATTACTGTACTGAAGTTGATAAACTTACGAACTTTGTGCACGGTTTGGAGAAAATGGGACATTACATACGTTATTGAGACCATATCGTCCGAGAACATGTCGTTCGCTAACACTGGATCGTTATTATAAGTATGTTTAATATTTAGTAGTGAGAACAATTTATTTGCTTCTATTTACCTGACAGCAGTATCGGTGACACAGACACAGTGACAGGTGCGAGGGTGACATCGTCGACATATCCGCTGATAAAACATACTTATGAAGTTATGTACCCTTGAAATGTATGTAGAAACTTTTTTGGATACCTTTCTGGGATCTTCGGGTTTTATATACGACTTTTAGCATTGTAAGACCCAAACACTTGACCTGATTTGGCTGGTTGCCAGTTCATGAGTTATCTATTTAGCTTTAGGTAAAGCCTACGACTCTAGTCTAGGACTAGGACTAGCCTAAGCCAAGGTTTATCTGGGAAGTAAAATAAATGTGATGGATTTTATCAGTATAATAATATGCATCAGTCTCAGATATTCTAAATCACAAAGTTATTTGGAACATCGATTGAGTAACTTTGTTAAAAAAAGTTACTTTCAATACATTTAAGCAATAATTTGTTCTTCCTTTTTGAATGGCTCAGTCTTGCTGGCATATTTAGCTGTTTTTGTTATCCAGCAACAACGAAATGTTTCGTGAAAAGACGCCATCATTAAAAATGCTATGACATGTTCGGAAGCCTTACTCTCTGGCATGCAAACATGTTTATGCCTCAGTTTCCTTTGTCAGACGCTTCTAAACCCAGTAACTGATATATCCAATTAATTATTTCTCACAAAACACGCTTTCTTTTTTAGCCCCTTGAGGAGCCATGGAAGGAAAATGGAGAGAAGAATGTAGGTGACATCACCGCTTCACAATGAACTTTGGTACAATGGATGACATAAAGCACATAGTAAACGTTGTATTCCTCTTGATTCTCTGCACTTATATCTCCAGTATTCCTTTGGGACACTGCTCATGCATTTTTGACGACATAAAATTGGAAAATCCACAAAAACTTACTGTACGTTACGAGAAAGGTGCAAAGAACATTGCTGATATACGATCAAAACGGTCAGAAAGTCAACAAGAGCATGCATCATCGCCACTGTATCGGCCAATCAGAATAACCATTGAGTATTCGAATCTAGATGAAGAGTTGACGGAACCAGAACAGGAGGAACTGAAGAGACTTGTAGAAAACATGGTGAATAAAGTCACAAACATTTTTTCAGGTAAGATTATAAAACTTGTGACAATTGTGTGGGGTGGGTAGATGTAGAACGATGGAATTGCAACTTACTGTATATTCAAAGCTTGGTTAATTGTATGCTATTACTATTATAACATTCACAAGTATATGAATAAATTTACTATCTAGCATGCCATAAATTGTAAGCTATTTCACTTTGAAATGTAACAGCACACCTCAGTAAGTTTGTTAACTTGTCCATATATGTGCCAAATATATTTATGAATATTTATATCCAAAGGTTAAAAACATCTCTGGTTAATTGGAAATTGAATGACACCTATGTCTTCAGTCACTGTGATTAGTCACCACGAAGGTTTGCTGCATATCTGAATACACAATGTGTAACCAAATGCTGAATTTTACAGTGGTTCCCGTGCAAGGCAACTTGCTACTGAAAAGGGCATTTGATGGTTGCCGCGTTGTGTGGCAAGAAGGACCCAACATAGGGAAGTGAGTATCCCAGACTCCCAGTGTTGATTATTTATTAATCAGTTCCCTGCATGTCAATATATATATGTGCATTCTGTGATCTTAAATGTTGTTTTAATAGCTAGTATTAGCTATCCTATACACTTTCATATGTTTTGTTGGATTTACTTCATGCATAAATGTATTTACTTACACGCCATTTCTCAGAATTCATAAAATATAATATATATTATAGTCATATAAACTGTTTGTTATTTTGTTTTTAAGGATTTAGATGTGGCCATAAATATTAAAAGTTAATTAAGCATTAAGTTATTGTTTGGCTAATGTTTATGTACCTATACATATTCTGGGTACACAGAGATTTAAAGGTTAAGGATAGGTCAAAGGAAAATTCACATAATAGACTGGTTACAGAACAAAATATGTGTTACTCACCTTTCAACATTAATTTTTACATTCATGATTCTAAAAAATTTAATAAGTTACTATTAAATGTTGTCAATTTAGCAATATTGGTTGTGCATTATCAGTATTTGAAAATTGTTTTTAATGGATGTTGTTATTATGTGCTTGTGATTTCACTTTGTAGATGTGCCCATGCGAAAAGGGTATATGACAAAGAAATGTGTATTGATGATTTTCAGGTGAGACTTTATTCATACCTGATATGAGACGCTACCAGTTAAATCTCAGAAGCCACATGCATACTCTATATTGTGTAGTTTTAATATCTATAGCGTTTGCTGCTGCCACTACGACCAAAGTAGCTAGGGTATATGTGCCATTATGTTGTAGCGACAACATTACTTTAAATCTCTTCTTTACCAGATTTAGAATTATGGTGTAACAGAAGAACAGATATGCAATTTAACTAATATTGTTTTTAAAAGATTTTCATATGCATTGTTCTGATTGATAGTAATATTGGATGGACAGCATATTAGATTGATAGTAATATTAGTAGCACAAGGTATATAGTTGACTAAATTAAGTATGATACTCTTAAGGATTTGTACAATTCATGCAAATAATGTTATATAACTAATATATTATTAAAATGTATAGTGAAGCCAGACTCTGTTTACAGCATAATATGTTACATTCATATTGTTCATAAGTGCAGATCACTTTCAGAGTAGATGGTGGGCGTAGGTTTCAGTGCCATCACAGCAAAGAAAGATTCAAAGTCCACCAGTTGAGAGACACTCCAAGGCTTCTGGTTTTCAATAGTATTCTTTCGTCCATTCCCAACAATGTTTTGATATATTTTAAGACAAATCTGACTACAAATACTGGTACAACGATTCTCCTGTTCTCAACTTGAATTCGGATCCATCTTAAGACAAACAACATGCAGAGATGAAAACAAAAGAGATGAAAAGAAAATGAAGTTTTTCAGTACATAAAAGTTTATTAAAACATGTTGAGATGTGTTTAGATCCCAGACAAGCACCTGTCGGGGGTGTATCTGTGGAACGCGACCCACCCTGAGCCCTCCAAGGTGCTGATAGAGGACGGTGAGGGCCTGTCTGACACTGACTATGTGTTGTATGTGCGTTCCCGCACTACTGATATGTGTATCAACGCTGTAAGTATGTCCTCAGCCTGTTGGGAGTGTACATGTTATTATGGTGTGGTCCTCCTTTTATATACTATGAGACTAAGTATTTTGTTAAATTCCCTTCTTCATTGCCGTCAGTTAACAACATCACATGACCCTCCACTCTCCAACCAACTGTTGGTGTTCTGGCATCCCCCTTCATACAGCCTTAAATGTGGTCTGTACTTTCCATTCTGCTTACCTTCTTCCATCTGCACCACATGCCCTATACCGCATGCCCTATACCGCATGCCCTGCACAACATGATCTGTGCCACATGATCCTCACAACAAGCCCCACACGACCTGCACCATATGCCCTACCCACTTAGGCTAGTTCCTTGCTCACCCTCCTATTAGGCTCAACATCAGTCTCCCCCTCAATTCTCACATCTGCTGTCTATTAGTTGCCTTCTACTCGTGCAATCCTCCAAACTCAAATGTTCAGATGCACGCAAGCAGTCAGGCACGCAAACACATACACACCCACAAACTCACATGTGCACAAACACATGCAGCCTCGATCACTCGCACACAGACACACACACAGACACACACACAAATACACTCAAGTTTTCATGCATGTTTGCTCATACTGACACGTACACTATTGTTATGTGAAGGGCTACAATGTGATTGCCTATGCGGCCTACTGCCAAGTAGATCAACATCACCGGCCAATCGCCGGCCTTATAAATTTCTGCCCGGAGCTACTTCGTGATGATAAGAAAGAGATCGACGAAGTTGTGAGTCAATTTACCTTTAATGATTACATATAGGTCGTGATAACCTGTTTAAATTGTATGTGATGTGTTGCTAGTGCATGTTTTCACTAGAAAAAACAACAAACATCTGATAAATGTTTGACTCATCTCATGCAATGATATTCCAACTGTGTCTTAGGGGTTGATGTCTTAGGGGTAGATATCTTAGGGGTTGATGTCTTAGGGGTTGATGTCTTAGGGGCTGATGTCTTAGGGGTTGATGTCTTAGGGGTAGATATCTTAGGGGTTGATGTCTTAGGGGCTGATGTCTTAGGGGTTGATGTCTTAGGGGCTGATGTCTTAGGGGTTGGTGCAGCAGCTCTACTTAGTAAACTTCAGAGTCCAGGATGCATGAATAAGAAATTATGTAGTCATGTACAAACAGTACATTAACACATTCAAAGATCTGTACTGACTTCCTGTCAAAACATTAGTGAATATAATTTTGTTTATTAAACATATTTGAATGTCTCACTTGGTTCTGATGAACTGAGTCTTTTATGCCCCAGCTTATAGTGCCTATATTTATCATTAACATCATTCATCAGTGACTTCACAACCAGTCTGAATTTTAAAACATTGCTATTGAGGCCATTTGGACTGTCTACGTGTTACTTTTATATTATTACGTGTAATTTACAATGAAATAATTATTATTAAGTTGCATGTGGGTATGCATAACCAAATACTCAACAGAATTGCATTATTGCTAATCAAATATGCTCCAAAAAATTATGACCTTTATAAATCCATCACTTTAATGAATTGTGACTACAGTTGAGTCAGATTGATTATTGACTATGTAAAACATTTGTTTTACAACACGAATCATGGGAGTTTGTTGAGTGTTCAATGTGACGATGGCTGTTGAGTGTTCACTGTGACGATGGCTGTTGAGTGTTCACTGTGACGATGGCTGTTGAGTGTTCACTGTGACGATGGCTGTTGAGTGTTCACTGTGACGATGGCTGTTGAGTGTTCACTGTGACGATGGCTGTTGAGTGTTCACTGTGACGATGGCTGTTGAGTGTTCACTGTGACGATGGCTGTTGCAGACTGCACTCCATGAGATGTTCCATGCATTGGGCTTTTCTAGTCACCTGTTCGAGAAATTTCAGGAATGCTTGCCATCTGGTAAGTAGGAAATGTCATTATTGTAAACATGCACAGATATTTTAGGGTTTACCAAGGCAAGACATTAAACCAGATTGCTATCCAAAGCAAACAACCCAGATGGCAAGTGGACAAGGAAGCCATTGTCTTATCGAGAGTCCAGTTCATGATTATTCATCTGTGTAACTTGCCTTTCTGAGATATTTATTTTTGTTTTTAAGCATATTTTAAACATGTCATAATTATGTTTATTATATTATCTGCCAATGACTGCCATTAACTTTGAAGTAAATTATACAGAATTGTTAAAATGGTGCTGCATGCGCCATAGTCTAAATTCACATCAGAGGAGACCAAAAATATTGAATATTTAGTTGTTGTTGATGATCAAGGGAATTATTGAAGCTTCCTGTTTGATGATGAGTGGTTAATTTGAACACTTGGGAAAGAAACCAGGTTATATAAACATGTCGACTATACACATGTATGTCGTACATAACATATATATATATACATATACTGAACAACAATGGAAATGAGACGTGCATTCCACATTTCCACTGCCCATGCAGGCCCCAAACTAACCGGGCATCACATCATGCTGCATCACATCATGCCGCTTTGACAAAAATTCTCCAAGTTCATTGTTCCGTGACAAAAACTGATGGTGAAATATTTGCATTTTCTTTGTTGTTCAGTATGTATATATATGCATACATATGCATGTAGATATTTCAATGATAAAAGCAGTCATGTTTTATATGTAAGATAAATATATATATATATATATATATATATATATATATATATATATATATATATATATATATATATATGTACATGATGAGATCTGTTGATTGTTGTTGATGCCAGGCCCCAACAATGTGATGTGCACCCCCAGACATCATCCTGTGAGAACCATTGGGGGCGTACCCCGCCTAGTCACCCCCAGACTGGTGGAGGTAACCTCGAGACATTTTAACTGCACGACACATGACACTATCAATGAATTTGGACCCATATTACAAACTCAGGTAAGGACCAACAGCTCTGTAAAAATTTAATACAGTTATTAAAGTGGCTGCAGCAGCTAGTGTGTCAGTTGATTTTTTATTTTTTTTTTAAACATGCTAGGATATACTAAACTAAACCTCGACACCACAAACAATCACCTGGCACTAACGTCATATTTCACCAATCCATTCTTTAAAAATGCAGTCTTTTTGGAAATCCCTCTGAGTTCCCGGAAAAGTAACAATGTTTCCATAGTAATGACCGTGTGCACTACGATGTTCGAACCAGCTATATTCGTTTGCCGTGAAAGCGGACCACATCGTATGGTTACTGTAATGCTAGTACACATCAGTATTATATCTACCTAACTAAATCATGTACTTGAACCAGCAAATATCAGTGTTCAGTGAGCGTTAACATAGTTTATCGTGCATTTGACACGAACGGAAATGCTGACGTGTATGTGACCTGGTGACCCCGTGGGATAACGAGCCAATCAAAATGACCGTACACACACATTGCCGCATGTTTGTTAGATGCTTGGCGTAACCTGATACCATAGATGACAACACGTTACAAGTACAGATTCAAGGGATATTGTAGTGGCAAATTAAGGGGACATGTCAATATTACAAATGGCCATTATGTTTTGTCAACAATGCATAAAACGCAAGTGAAAAAGCATAAATTTCAACACAAAAACAAGCATTTGTTGAGATTGTGTTTTCATTAATAACCAGGAAATGATGTTTAAAATATTGTTTGAGAAAAACTACAACACCTTGTAACATAACCAAATAAATGAAAAACTCAAAACTTTTTTAATCTGGTATATTCTATAGTATTTCAACTGCAATCTGTGAAGAAATGGTTAATTTTTCTTTAAAACGTCTACTGAAATTAATCAATTCAAGACAAGCATATAATAGCCACCCCAGCTACCTTAAATAAAATTGTTAAAGTACTTGTTTCATTACGTATGTTCAAAGTCAGATTAATTCTGATAAAGTTATATATTTAATAACAGATCTGAAGTGTAATGTTTAGCATAGCTTTTAAACTGAGCATGTCAGTTTATTTGGTTGTTTGCTTGTCACCATGATGTGTTGAAAGGCAATCCACCCCAACCCATACGTCAATGGATATTTCTGTGATAATGTTGTTTATCCTGAAATGTAAATATTGTTATCATGACAGTCATTCCATTCCATCTGGAGGATGGGTAGTTTTGCTAGTATGTTCGTTCAGCTGCCACAGTGGCCAGTTAGAGGGGTAGTAAACACAATGGGGTCACACAGATGTCTGCTGGTATGTTTTCAGGATGGCAAATACAAGTCGCACTGGGATCCAGCGTTCATGCAGACATCACTAATGACACCCACCATTGGACTGGTGAGTAGAGAACTGCTACTGTGGCATCATGGCCTGGTGGACATTAGTAGTATTTGTGAACTTTCCTTTAAACTCTCACTTCCCCCAGAATTTGTCCATGTGTTTTATTAGAATTCAAGTGCTAATAAAGGTTGGAATCATTATGGAGTGTTCATCATCATTACCATAATCATTATGTATAAAATATATGTTTCATTATCACTGCTAATATCGTAAAACGCTGGAAACAAGAGTGTATAAATAAATGTTGTCATTGTTTAGGTAAATTTGAATTGTGTTATATAGAAAATGCGAGGTTAACCTTCAGTAAGTCATAATAAAATTAGTCATTCATTTCACTAGGTAGTATTTATGTGCAGTATTTTTATAAACACCTTGCATAAACACCAGCATCATAAATCTGCATCAAAACAGTGTGCCACTGTACAAAAAATGTTGCAAGCCACCAATAAGTACTGTCATAAACAGTGGTCATGTGTCTACTGCTGAGTCTTGCTGTTGTATGTTTGTTTTCTTTGATGTAGCCACACTTGACCTTCATAGATGAGATCACCTTGTCCTTGTTTGAGGACAGTGGCTGGTACAAGGTGAACTTTGATTATGCTGAAGAGTTTCTCTGGGGAAAAGGTAGGTGCATCTTTGGCCAAAGTCTGTTGGCTACTGTTACTCTAATATCTAGAGGAAAGCCGTCAGTAAGTGTGTAGGGTTTACTATAATTTTGTATGAATTTAGGTTAACTCTATAGTTATTTTTCATATATTCACTCTATAGTTATTGTCATTGTCCACCATTCCAGTGCTGATTGTGTCACATTCGTGTAATACACGTAAATATAATTGTAGTAATGTATTTATGCAAATACAAATCTGTCACAAGAATAAATGTGTCTAGCTAATTACCATATATTCACATTTACAGTAGTATTTATTAACAATCAATACATAACACAATTAAAAAATTTTCATCTGGATATATATTGCTGAAAAGAGTAAAGAAATTAATAAAACAACTTGTGATATAGAAATTTCTCCTTGGCAAATGGTTTTAAAGCCAACATAATTTTTTTTGTTTTAGAGAATTCCATATTTTTGTCATTATTCTAATCTAATGTGCAGTGAACTGGGTGGCAATGAAGCATGATTATTATGCAAGCACCGATAACAGATTTGTAAAGGTCCAGTAAAAGTTATTTTCATTAATACTAACAAATAACAATGCAGTGTACATGTGGTGCATCTATTCTTCATGTAGGTGGTGGATGTGACTTTGGAACATCTCCTGCTTGTGAGAAGGATTCTTCTTTCTTTTGTACTAGCAAGTAAGTGTAATAATACATGCACTTACAAAACGTATAATTGCTTTTATATTGTAATAAATAAATGAGATGTAGTGTCTGTTGGTAAGCCATCTCAGTCGACATCATCACCAGCTTCTATGACTGTTGGAGGTGGTAGACTATCATGACCTTCCATTTCCTACAATCACAGGTGTCTTCAAATAGTTTTGTCTCTTTCCTAGCCAGGCTGCTAAGCAAAAGCAAAGCATTAAATTTGTACCGTGTTATTATTTGCTCCCAGTAGACCTGTTCACAAAAACACCGTCATTTAAGGTAAATCACCCAGATAGTAAGTGGACAAGGAAGCCATTGGCTTATCGAGAGTCCAATGATTATTCATCTGTGTGTAACCTGCCCTTCTGAGATTTTTATTTTGGTTAAACATGTTCACACTGCTAGCAGTTACACAATCTTTAGATAATTTGTTCCATTCATTCACACTGCTAGCAGTTACACAATCTCTAGATAATTTGTTCCATTCATTCACACTGCTAGCAGTTACACAATCTCTAGATAATTTGTTCCATTCATTCACACTGCTAGCAGTTACACAATCTCTAGATAATTTGTTCCATTCATTCACACTTCTAGCAGTTACACATTCTGTGAGAATGAGTACTTTCTGATATCTAATCTACATTGTTCCATCATTAACATTATCTTAGTTGTTTATGTTCAAAAAGACTGTATGTGTGGTCAACATTAGACAAGAGTTGCCAAGTAGCAAGGTCTTGGACGAGCAAACTGAGTCCATTCCATGTTTTCCCAGCCAGCTTCATCTTTTCTTCCACAGTCTTTCTCCAGACACCAGTCTCTTCTCCTTGTCCAGGTGGTGTCCGTCTCAAAGCGGCATGTGGAAATAATGAAGTTTTATTTAGCATCAATACATCATGCATGGCAAAAGGAGATAACTGATTACTGGATGTCAGTTGGATGCTGAATGTTGGATGTGTTTCTTTGTAAGAGGCGGTGTCACTATTTGCACAAAGACAAAGCCACATATAAAACTAATGTATTTCTTTGTAGAGCCAAACAGTGTCACTATTTGCACAAAGACAAAGCCACATGTAAGACTAATGTATTTCTGTGTATACTCTTGAGTGCCGAATAAACGTCCCTATACGCGTATTTATTTGATGAAAAATGCCACCCTATACGCACCTTATTTGGCACTATACTATTATTAAATTAAAACATTTGTGCCAGTCTATATTCTCTGATAATCGTTGCAAATTATGCAGGGTATAGTTTTTAGGAGAGCAATTGCTCTCACTCCCAATTGCTAGCGCTAATCAATCATCCACGGAGCGGTTTACCGCTCGCGCTAAAATTACTTGCTACCAACTGGAGCTGCATGTGGCTCCCTCTGATGGCGAAGTTTTCATCCTTTCGAAAGACAGTTGTGAATTTAGGGGGTCCTGTACGAGCTTCTGAGGATCCTAGATTTTGATCCCGAAGTGTTAGACAGTTAGATTTCCATGATCAGATGAATCGGTCAGAATCTTAGTTCTCGGGAGCTTGACATGGTTTATTATTAGTTAAAACGCCATTATCACAGCGCAAAACGACCACAAATGGCCGTCGTGTGCAGCGCTTCAAACCGGTCATAACTGGCTGGCGGCGGTTTCCTCTGAAACGGGCTTGCATATTGAATTCAATAAAACTATAATGTCCATTTAAAAACGAAAAATTCCCCGGTTTTTCGGATATATAAAATGCGGTTACTAAATCTGCGGCGACACGAATACGCACAAAGCTTATGCATATTCGAAAGAAAAACCCAAAATACATGTGTAGTTTTCTATGGATGCCTTGGCTTCAAGTCGGGTAAAAAAAACTGCTTCGGCGCTGAAAAAGACAAATATACTAGCGACTTTTTCACACTAGTATTATTTGTTTTGAACAATTTGCCCCCCTATACTGTTATTATACTATTATTAAATTTGACCGATTTGCCACCCTATACTATTATTTTGCCGATACGTTTATTTGGCACTCGAGAGTAACCAGACAGTGTCACTATTTGCACAAAGACAAAGCCACATGTAAGACTAATGTATTTCTTTGTAGAGCCAGACAGTGTCACTATTTGCACAAAGACAAAGCCACATGTAAAACTAATATATTTCTTCACGGGTGTCGAATCTTTCAAGCCAAAGACATACAGGTAAGTAACACATTGTGAGTGGCAATTTTTTTAAGGAATTTTATTCATGCCACATGATCTGGATAACTATTCAATCCATTCTGAGAAATGGTGGTATTTTGTTTTTCTTACGCAAGCACACAGTTTCAGTCTGGATGGTCATATTTTATAATAATACATTTTATTTAATATATACCAGATCCATTGTTAATCATTACACCCACATTTTAATTATTAAAACATTGTAATAACACTAATGATAATGTATAGTCTTATATAGTGCAAGTGTCTGCCTAAACAAGGTGCTCTGTTATCAAAGCAAGTTTTTTAGTAGCTGCTAATGCAATGCCCTTATGGATTTTTTTCAATTATTTAAAATAAATATGGTAAGTATAATAACAAATATTTTATAAATATAAAAATACAATTTTCTTTTTTGTTTATAATAATAAAATTGTCCCGTTAGGTTGTCATATTGACATTGTTGTGGTGTAGTGTTGACTACGAGTCATTATACATTATTTGTTTTCGCAGGACAGCTGTCGATATCCACCAACAGATGGCAGCAGCTCTGTGCTTGATAGCGAATACTACGGAGAAGATGGCAGGTGTTTTGTAGCAAATGTTACCAAGGTATGTTTTGGTTTTGACTTGAGGTTTTGGTTGGAAGCTCACTGATTTGAGGTTTACTGTCCATCTTATGAAAACAATAATTTATTGTGGATATGCTAATAATGTGAATGGTGATCAGTTACCAAAAATAGTCTTACAGAAAGCATATACTTATTCATGTTGCTACGATTAGTAAATCTTTGTTGCCATTAGTGTGACTTTGACATACTATTATTATTAACATTGAATTATTATTCATTGTTGATCTCTAGTTAACCTTTGGTAAGGCAGTCGTTCTCCAGTCTTTGTTAGACATTGTTTACCTTACAAGAAACACAGTTCTTTTCTCCAAATATTTAATATTTACACCACATGGCCAAAGAAAAATGATAGTAACACCACAGAAACCAGCCAAAGGTCATACGCAATAGGTTTGCATTATGTTAGCAAGCTGTCAGGACAATTAACAACAGTATTCAAGTCCTACAATGTACCAATATTTCACAAACCAATGCCACCCTGAAGTCACTGTTGATACACCTAAAAGACAAGACAACAAAAAAGGCAGTTATATGATATACGGTGCCAGAATGTGAACAGCGTTACATCTTGTCACCAACCCCTCTCGGCCACCATTGAATACAAACAGAACACAGGCCGTCATTGTTCAATGAAAGATGTAAGGATCTTAGACCATGAAGAGAACTGGTTTAGGAGAAAAATCTATCAAGCCATCTTTCATACGAAACCTGCCCTGAACCGAGATGTCAGCCAGGATTTCCCACTGGTCCTTCTTCAGCTGGTGTCACGTGACACTGGTCATGTGACATGCCCTAGCTAAGCCAGTCAGTCAACAAAGCCCGTGAGATGTGGCCAAAATATTCAGAGATGAAAACCGAGTTTCACATGAAGTAACAATGTTTAATGAAACAAGCCAAGAAACTGGAATTTCGATACCTTCAAGGAGTGTCATTGTTGTTGTGAAGGTCACTGCTGGTACAGAGACCTCGTCCACTCAGATGACCGGCCGTTGCTATCAGCATCGCTGCAATAACAGTGACCTTGTGTTGGTGCGAGTCAGTCATTCTCCCTGGCTTGTCTGTCCTCAGGGTGAACTCATACAGGTACTGTGTGGATATATAACACAAAATACAGTGTCTCTCAACAAATTGACACATGAAAAAATCCTGTAAATGTTCTTATTTTACTAACACTACCAGCCTTGATATGAATCTCTCCTCATTTAAACCATATCACCAATTAAGCGATATTTATTTGCAATCTTGGCTATTTTGTTGTCTGATTTTGACTATATTTTAACGTTTTACATATAATTGTATCTATTAGTTGTATTGAATATGTAAGACACTTAGTCTACACTTTTATTATTAGCTTGACTCCAGTGAGAAGAACTTGATTTGTAATCATTTACTTAAAAAGCACTATTATGTTAAGAACCAGCATTATTATTTTTAATTAGTGGGTACAAATTGGATTCGATCAAGACTAACGTAATAGTTTCCACAGTGATTTCATCAAACCTAAATAACACATTTGCACAAACCAGTCAGCATGTTGTAGTGAATAATGGGTAGATTTCTGTTGCCAATGATTGTGGATTTGTTTCCAAGATTATGGCTATGTTATCCCATTGTTTTACGTTGAAGGTTCCTGGCTATGACGGGGTACTGCAGTGTCCAGACGCCACTGTAGTGTGTGGGGAGTCCACCAGGGGGCAGTCAACACGGACCAGTGCTCCCATGGCCATGACAGCAACATCATCATATGAACCAACTCTACCTGCTCCAAGTACACAAAGTTTGTACATTTTAGAACTTATTGTTACTCCTAAGTTCTTCTCTTTTAAGGTAGAGCAGTACAGTATCTCCCATTTTATAATTGATATCCAAGTTCCCATGTCGTGTATGTAGGCATTTACATTTCCCAAAATTTAATAACATCTGCCATTTTTCAAATCATTAAAAAAATTTGTCTAGATAGTTTTCTAAATGTTGTTTATATCCATCATTTTAACCTTTCTAAATACTTTTATGTCATCTGCAAATTTCAGTAGTTTGCTTGTTATATTATTATCAAAGAATAATAAAGGTACCAATTCTGATCCTTGTGGTACCCCACTCAAAACTGATTTCCAGTTTGAAACATCCCCATCTACTACAACACGCTGTCTTCTGTCAGTCAGACATTGTTCTATCCAGTCTATTATGCCATCCCCGATACAACAAGCTTTTAATTTAAGTAGTAATCTTTGATGTGGCACTTTGTCAAAAGCTTTCTTAAAATCCAAGTAGATAATATCTACTCATCAATCCACTTAGTGATTTCTTAAAAAAAAAAAACATTTGTTAAGCATGACCTCACTGAGATGGAATTTGTGCCTAATACGGAAGTCCACCGTATGGTTTTTAATTAACCTTTCTAATAATTTACAAATCACCAATGTTAAACTCACTGGTCTGTAATTCTCTGACTTATTTCTCGAACCCTTTTTAAATAATGGTATGATGTTTGCTTCTTTCCATTCAAAAGGAACCACACTCTCTTTTAATGACACGTTGAACACTCTTGCAAGTGGTATACTGATTTGTTCAAATCAAATCAAATTTATTGTAACTCTACAATATATACAAATCAAACCAAGGTAAACCCTATATGATAATGTAAAGAGAACAATAGGGGAAGAACATTATACAATGTTATACTCCCTAGTATATATTTCAATACATATATCATAGTATTAAACACAAAAATAGCGTGCAGGTGTAGAAAACGAACAAATTGTGATTGTGATACATGTTATATATTGACATCATTGTGTAATATAAATTGCTTAAGTATACGTTTGTAGTTTATTATTGAATAAGAAGTAAAGTTGAGTCTTGTGTTAAAATAATTCCAAATTATAGCACCCTTAATTCTTACAGAACGAAGTCTTATTTCTAAAGTTGCCAAGGATATGTGTATTTGTGTAGATTGTCTTGTATTGTAGCTATGAACATCTTGATTAAGTTTAAACATATTACCAAAAATTTTTGGTAGAAGACCACTGTTGTATTTATACATAAACATTTGTATTGAGTAGACATATAGTTGTCTAAACGTTAAGATGTTTAGTAGTTTAAAGATAGGTTTGTATGAGTTGATATATTAGCTGATACGAGCATTCTCACCGCTTTCTTTTGAACCTTTATAATACTTGAACAATATGAGTCAAATGCACCACCCCACACTTCAATACAATATGTCAAATGAGGGAAAACGAGTAATATAAGGTGACCAGGCATGGTCTAGTTAAAATTCTTTTGGCTTTGTTGATAATGCCTACCCCTTTAGAGATTTTACATTTAACTTTGTTAATATGTTCAGCCCAATTAAGTTTGTTATCAATAGTAACGCCAAGAAATGTTGTAGAGGATACTTGTTTAATAGCATTATCATTAATTTCAAGTTTTGTCGGTTTGATAAGTTTTCTGTTGGATGTTCTAAATATCATGTATTGGGTCTTATCAATGTTTAGAGATAATTTGTTAGCATTTAACCAAGCTACAAGTTTTTTTAGTTCAATATTCATTTTGTTAGCTATGTCATCCAATTGATCACCCTGTATGAATACACTAGTGACATCGGCAAATAATAAGGAGAAAAGAATATCTGAGACATTAGCAATATCATTGATATATAATAGAAACAGCAATGGTCCCAGTATGGAACCTTGAGGCACTCCACAAGTAATAGAGAGTTTAGTTGAGCTAGTGTTATTGTAATACACATATTGACTTCTATTAGATAAATAACTTTTAATCCAGTCATTGGCTAAGCCACGTATACCATAACATTGGAGTTTTTGACACAGTATCTCATGGTCAACAAAATGCTTTAGATAAATCTAAGAACACCCCTAGCACAAATTGTTTGTTTTTTAGTGCTTCTGATATTTTGTCTACAATGGTCATTAGTGCTATGCTAGTGGAGTGATTTTTTCGAAAACCAAACTGATATTTGTACAGAATGTTATACTTATTAATAAAATTTAACAGCCTGTTATACATTAGTCTTTCCAATATTTTAGAGAAAGTTGGTAATATTGAAATTGGTCGGTAGTTAAAAAATATTTTTTTTTCCTTAGATTTGTAGATAGGTATTACCTTAGCTATTTTTAACTCATCTGGGAATATTCCAGTATTTATAGAGAGATTATATAAATATGTTAATGGTTTAATAAAGCTTTTATATGTTTTTTTAATTACTTTACTGGAAATATCATCCCATCCAGGACTAGATATTTTGAGAGTTTACTATTGCTGATACCTCATTTTCAGTTACCGGTTCAAGATATATAGTTTTAGTATTGCTGTTTTTCATGTATGACATAGGGTCTGTTTGGTTCTGTGGAATGGTTTTTGCTAGGTTAGAGCCAACATTTACATAAAACTTATTAAAACATTCGCTTATTTGTTTTTTGTCTGATTAATTTTGTTGACGATTAATTTTGTCTGCGTTATACGTTCATGTTTCTTGTTTATTATTTCTTTTAAAAGGGACCAAGACTTTTTAAGGTTATGCTTATTTTCTTCAAAGAGAGTTGCGTAATGTTCACGTTCAGATTTCCTTAGTAAGCCGATCAACTTACTTTTGTATACTTTATATTTAGTTTCGTTATATCTTGTGTTTTGTCTCACATATTTAACATAATATTATAGTCTATTCTTCCCTTTTATTGAGTTTTTTAGCCCATATGTTAGCCATGGTTTCCTATTCTTGTAGTTAAGCATGATTGTTTTTATGGGAAAGCAATCATTGTATTCTCGCAGTAATGACTTATAAAATACTGAGTAGGCTGTTTGACAATTATTTGTGTATGTCATAATATCCCAGTCAAGATTTTGCATGTTATTATAAAATGTATCTATGTTTGCCTGGGAAAAGTTTCTGTTTGTTGTGTATTTAAGATTGTTGGTTAATTTGCAATTATTATCAATGAGAAATATTGGGAAGTGGTCAGATATATCTGTATACATAATGCCATGGAGCATGTTTTTATGATTATTTGTAAAAATTTTATCAATTAATGTTGCCGATTGATAATTACCCTTGTTGGTTTATTTATTAATGGAATATAAGAGTGTAAAAACATCAAGTTTAAAAAATTACATGTTGGTGCATGTACTTCATGGTTAAACAGATTAATGTTAAAGTCACATTATGGATAACATAATTTGTTTTCATTGTTAAGAATATCAAGTATATTAGACATTTCATCAATACATTTGTTTATATCATTGTTTGGCGGTCTGTATATGACACCAACTATATCTTTACCATATGAATTACTACCTTTATGAATCTCTATAAACTGACATTCTATGTAATCATTTAATTTAGTAATGTCTAATCTAGTGTGGTATGCAATATTGTCTTTAATGTAGAGGGCAACACCACCGCCAACTTTAGTGTGCCTATAAATATGTTCTGCTTTGTATCCTGGTAAATCACAACTGTTGACATTGTAGTCTTGACACCATGTTTCGCTTATACCAATAACCGAAAAATTATGATTTAGTACATGGATATACTGATCTAATTCATGTAGATGTTTACTAATACTTCGAATATTAATGTGTAGTAAAGAAAACATTTTGTTCATTGTTGACAGTTGAGAACATTTGTTAATAAAAGTGTCTTCAACAAAGTAGTCACAGTTATTTTGTACGGCTGAGTAAACGTTATTAAAATATTGCAAATCCGGATCATTATTTTACATAGGCAAATTGTGGCTATTATTATTCAAATCAAAAGGATTAAGTAGCTTATTCTGTAAATCACAAAACGATATATTCGTAACATCAAACCAATCATCAGAAATGGCATTGAGGAAATCATAGTCGTTTTTGAATTGATTAAATAGCAGAATAGACGAAATGCATTTAATGCAGTGCCAGTTGGTAATTAGCTTCACATCATTAATTTGCAAATAAGGTAAACATTTAGAATGATATACACAAGAACAAATGATACAGGTTAAGGAAGTGTGCTTATTAACATACTTTTTACATATACAACACTGTTTTGGCATCATTAAAATATGTTTGAATAAACATGTAAATTGAATTCATGTAAACACAGTGGAAAGAAAAACATTTGCAATTACAAGAACATAGCACTACATCATAGCACTTAGCGAATTTGCTGTATACAATCATAGTTTGGTGTATACAGGTACGGAGCACTGAAACTGGGTATGTAAGTCCATGATGCCTTGTCATTCAATTCTTTAAGAGTCTTGATAACGATTATTTTGTTCGCAATGTTCTTCATGAGGATGGTCCCATCTGACGACCAACAGTCATTTATCAACTTCTTCCTTTTTGCGACCCGGCAATTGTAGAGCAGTCTGGCCCTGGTCTGCGTTAGGTCCTCATTCAGGAATAGGACTTGAGTCCTGGTGCCTTGACTCTATTCAAGTGGCTTACCTGCTGTGCCAGTCAGGTCTGTGTCGACGCTGCTTGGTGCATCGGCTCTCTCATCCCATCGCGGTCTACGTGGGTTGGGATTTAACCCTACCCTGGCTTTGTAGATTCGCCTACGGCTCGCGTATGTTGCAAATTTGACAAGCACTGGTCTTGATGGCTTGTCCCTGGGTCTGACTCGATGAATTCAGTCAATCTCCTCCAATCGGAGGGGTGGACTCAGTTTTGGATTCATTGATTCATTTAGCGCATATATTGTTCGTTTAGTTATGTCCTCGTTTTCGCTTTCCACAAGACCGAAAAGTCTCAGTGAGTTTCTCCTTGAGTATTGTTCATGGTCATCAAGTGCGACTTCCAGGTCATCGACTCGTTTTGTAAGTGACTACTGTTGCATCTTTCTTTTCGATAACACATCTGAGGTACGCAACTTCTTTCCGAAGATCATTTACTACAACTGTTTGTAGTTTTTCAATAACATCTTTGTTGCTGAGAGCAGCCAGCATTCCGCTAATAAAGTCTTGCTTTTCAATGGCTATTGAACCACTAGACGATATACGCCGGCTTCTACGTGTGGTTGTCATGTTGACACCACGCATTGTCTCATGTTTACATCTGATTCGTTCTGGAGGGCGTTACGCAATTTGGTAGAAGGATAGTCACACCCTTCAGCTGCAAATGTTCAGGTTGGCTGCACATAGGTCCAGACTGTAGATGGTCCAATGTACAGCTGAAGTAAACTATCAATTCAGATAAATTCACACATCTATTTTGCGTGGTTTTTACATACCTCAGTGCTCTGTACACTTATGGCTCTAGCACACTACTTTGTGTGTACAGACACACGTTATTGGTGCAAAAACGTTAGTTATCTTGCAACCCTTCACCAGAGCCACACCAATGCCCGCCATTTTGAATCCAATACTACTGTTTCCATGATTAATTTTGGTGGAATTCCATCCACTCCAGGTTAATTATTATCCTTCATTGCCTTTATTTTCTTAGCTACCATTTCTGCAGTTGCAATTAACTGCCTGCCCTAAACGTGGTCCAATCTTGTGTTGTACATTTTGTTTACTCCTGCCATATGCATAAAAACTCTTGCTGTCATTTTTTTATGTTACATGCTAATTTTTGCTCATAGCTTCTTTTAGATGTTCTAATTTCAATTTCTTAACTGCATTAAGTGCCTCTTTGTAATTTGTGTAGTCTTCATCATTTCTGGTATGCCTATAAACCCTCCATAGTTTGCTTGTATGCTATTTTTCTAATAGCTTCTTTTCACTAATGTTTCTAGACCGTTTTCCTAGTTTATTAAGGGAACAAATTGTTCAATGATACTCTCAATGTTCCAACATTCAATTGCTGTCTTATTCCTCCTCAGATCTCAATGTTGTTTGGCTTTAAATCAATATTGTTCACAATTTATTATGGACATGCTGTGAAGCTGGTTAAAACGAGTAGCTGGCTACAGACAGTGATGGAATTCTAGAGATGAAATTATAAGAATGAACAGCTTTTATGCTGCAATTGGAGCATGACTGGATGCTTCAATAGTAGTTGAAGTGGTGTTTGCGTGAACAGGTCTGCCAGGGGGCAAAATGTAATGTGCTCTGAGTAACAATTGTTGGAGGGGCGTGGAATACATTGGTCATCTACACAGCTAGTATTTCTTTATAAATTGTTGACAAGATGTTTGTTTCAGGAGACTCAGACACTACAGGGACAGAAAGAAGAAGAGTTTGTATAGAGGTGACATTCTCTACTGCTGACAACCCAGTCCTGGATGCTGACGACACTGTCACCTTCCATGGCGCCCTGGTCGATGCCGTCATCCGTCTGTCCGGCGTCACACATAATCGCCTTCATGATGCTCATGTCGTCAATAGTGGCAGCATAATATACTACATTGAGGTGAAACCTCCTTACAATGCCACCGACGGTGAGCAACTTAAGGCGTGTTCGAGTCTGAGTTATATGACTTTCCTTGGAAATATGTGTATAGATGTGATGTTGAAAATGGTACATGACTGGTGAAATGAAGGTAAATGGTTGGCTACTCAGGGTCTAGCAGTGTGGTTTCTTTGCCTTTCTTGTTTCACTCCACACACTAGCACCTTACTGTAGAAAACATTTTGCACAGTAATTCCACCACTGATTGTTGAAAACTCACAAAGTCAAAGAGTGTCAGTATGACCATGTGTTCTAGGAGAGCCATTACAGGCTCTGTATACTGTATTCAACCTAACAAGCGTACAGTATGCTTGGAACAAATTGGGCCATGGAGACATGTCAAGGAATCTGTTCTTATAAGCTTACACCAAAATTTGTTTCTCTAGACAATAAGGTAACTGTTTAACTCCAGTGGTGTCATTTGGTGGCTAGCGTAGGACAAATGAAAAGTAGTGCCAACTGTTTATGCCAAATAGCAACACTTTTCAGTTGTTCCACACTAGTCAAATTACAATAATTATGGACCCTGCTGATTAAAAAGCGGGTGTATGCTAATTTAGGCATGTACGCTTAATAGGTTGAATATAGTAGTTATACAGACCACAATGGAACATGTTTTTATTGCAGTACCATAGTATAGATCCAGTATCGCACTAGGAGACCACAACATTGGTTGCTTTCTGTCAAATGTTGTGTATTTTGTACTGTTGCTGACAGGCCCAACCTGTACGGAAGTCGTCAACCGTCTTGAATCAGCCGTGCACAGTCACAAGTTCACGGTCTCATTGGAACCTGATGGCAATACATATGTTGCTTCATCTGTAAGGTAAGATACTTTTCAGTTGTCATAGAAACCCACCTGAGATCATTTCATTGTAATATTAGATGAGTTTAATGGAGTTGGTAGACGTACGCTACTTTTTGCAGCAAGGAATGACTGGTCCATTGTTTCACAGATAAATTTATCAATACACCACTACCCAGCCCATATGAAATGTACAAAACAACTTTCTTGATACTAAAGGAAGTAGAGCTATTATCTACCTTTCAGAATCACAAATGAGTCTGAACTGCCCTCAGTTGTTATGTGATATGTTGGTGGTTGGCACATCAGTCTGAGCTGGCCTCCGGTGTTATGTGGTTATCACATCAGTCTGAACTGCCCTAAAAATATAAATAAAAAAAAATAAAAAAAACTGGTTCATTAAAACACATCTGGCGGTCGATATGTCAGAATAGATATAGTTTATACTATTTAACATTTTGATAGAAATAATCAAACTTTGCACCTTTAATCCCCACACATCCATCGTCATAACTGTAAAAAGTGAGAAGCTGTTCTCAGACGACCTAGTTATAGTGACCTAGTTCAGTATTTACTGCAGAACTGTTGCTTGTTTCAGTCACACTTTTGGCAAATGCAAAGTGACGTCCCACAGAAAACACACCAGCATCATCGTTGGAGCGGCGCTGGGCTCAGTGGTTACGATCGCTGTGATTGGTGTACTCATTGGTCTACTCATCGTCTTGCTGCGACGCCGCTACATCGCACAAAAGATGGCTGGAAACCAAAGCATCAGTGATAGCCATGAAAACAAACTATGAGTTTAATTGTTACAAAGAGTGATATGAGGAATAGGGATTTACAGTATCAGGGATCAACAATGCAACAGAAATATCACCAAAGACATAAAATGTTAGATTTCCTCATCATCCATAAACGTTTTCTGGGTACTTTCAGATTTGATG
Source organism: Lamellibrachia columna (assembly GCA_963662155.1). Lineage (NCBI taxonomy): Eukaryota > Metazoa > Annelida > Polychaeta > Sabellida > Siboglinidae > Lamellibrachia > Lamellibrachia columna. Next base: position 7,639,969 of record OY759262.1, read on the forward strand.
GACATGTAGTTGTGTGAATTTAATATTTATGATATGTGCACAGAAATAAAACGTTGCGAGTAAACATTATGAGCCTACGATTACATTAAGGGAGTTTTATGTACACCAGTGACATAGCTAGGATTGTGGGAGACCAAAGGGGGGCCAAGCCTGGTCACATCATGTAGTGAGTGAAGCAGTGGAATAATACAGTAAACAAAATTCAACCAAAAGGGGCGATGGCCCAATGCCCCCCAAGTACGCCACTGATATACACTGGTGTGTACATGTTTGTTATTGTATACTGAAAGTTTAGCCATAGAAAGATGAGTTTATATTTTAAAAGTAGACAATTTATTTCTTCATTTTTAGTTTTCGTTATGGAAAAGGCTGTCATTTTTAGCTAGTGGTGACACTATGAAATATCAGCCTTGGTGTTTTTTGCTTGCGACTGATGTACCCGCTGCCTGCTAGGATACGATGATACGCTTGTTACGGTTATTGTGGTAAACAAGGGCTCGATTCTCCTGTCTCCTGTGTGGAGGTTAGGGCTTCCAAATTGTCTGCAATATGACGAATGGGTCACATATAAGGTGTAAATGTGTTACCTGTGATGAAATAATAAGAATTGTTATCTTTGGCTGTCGCCATCTACCAACGTTTTATGGACAAATCATGGACGGCAGCAGTTGTATCTGGACAGTAATGTTGTTGCTGTTCATTTTTATAACATATTTTATCACCCAAAATATGGGGAACGTTTTATATAAAGCTTAGGATTCATATTCACAGTCAGTTTTTAATATTTTGATGTGCGCAAAAGTGGGGTAATTGAAATTTACAATTCCTCCATCTATTATATAAGTGATGTGACTGGAGTAATTTGCAATAAAAGTATTGTGTTGTTTATTTGTGTGGAAACATGGTGTATTTGGTTAGATTCTGGTTTACCAGGTGGCACCACTGTTGTGACCATGGCAACCACTGTACTCTACGCAGACATGTACCTTACTGTTAACATAACTTCTGTGACAAAATAAAACTAATGCTGTCCTATAAATAATATCCTTCACACTGAATGCACACAAATTGATTGATATGCTTCTGTTAGTCCTGGCATAGAGACCAATATTTCCATCGCATGTAATATGAGCCTACGTGCCATTCGAAGGTGGGTCAAATTGTGTTGTACTTTTACTGTCTGACCACATATTGAAAACGGTACTTTGTGATCATCTGACTAAACACGTGTAATGTTTTAAATTGGGGCATTTCAAAAAGGTAAAACAGGCCAAAAAAACTTCAACTGTCTACTTCCTTCCTCCTCCTTCTCCTCCTATATCTCTCCCTCCCTCTCTCATTCTCACAGAGGGTGATAAATGAATGGAACAAACTGTCAAATGATTGTGTTAATGCTAGTGGTGTGAATATTTTAACAGTATAATTGACATATCTGATTAGGGCGGGCTACACATAGTCACAGATGATACAATTGTTGGACTCTCGATAAGCCAATGGCATCCTTGTCCAGTTGTCATCTATAACTTGTTGTTTGGGATGGCAATCTTATTCAATCTCTCTGTCGGATAAACAGGTTATAACGAGGAGGGTGTGGCAAGGGTCTCAACCTCCCATCTTAGACTTGTTCTGGAGGTGGTAGATGCCTCCCAACCTCCACCTGTGTACGGGACCAACCTCCACCTGTGTACGGGACCAACCCCCCACCATTGTGAGAGTCCTCCTCACACCTCCATTTTTTTTATTTAACCACCCACTTCCTGCCACAGTTAACAAAATAATTTTTTTCACATGACAGTATTTTTTACTCGATCCAATATTTGTTAACTATTACAACATTATGCATAACCATTTTTCTGCGTATAGATTATGAAATGTTATGGGTCAAATAAACATTTTAAATATGTATTTTAAGGGCACAGTTTTGCCATCATGCGTCACTACACCAAACCAAATCTTTGAACACCTTCAGTAGTGTCACCTTGCGAACATACTTTGTATTAATGTAAGTTGGGTCGAAGAAAGAAAACGGACATTTGGTATCTCACCAAGATAGGTCGCATCTGGTAACTTAGCACAAACGTTCATTTGAAATATGTTGCAACAGCAGCGTTGCTGTTTATTCTGAATGTATCTAGGCCTAGGGGAACAAGTGTGATTCATATCCATGACTGAACATTAATTTGGGCATGAATACCTGAATAACCGCACTGTTTGTGTTTAGCCACCAAAATTGGTAACTTGGTTTAGTCTTGCCATCATACATCATTAATCATTCCCCTGTAGACTTAAGCGATAAGCCAGCTAGATGCCGGAAAGCAGATGTGGACCACCGACAGGCATCTCATTGAATGGCAGAAACAGTTCCAACCACTGCCGTAGCATAGCCATGCCCATGGGATAGGGTAGTATAGTTACCGGTGCAGTTTTCGATCCATTGTGCATTGAAATCTCGCTTGGTATCGCGTTAGAGACGTCACAGGACGTATTCTTTTTGTCTCTCCGACCGCTCCGCGGAGCGAAAAGTGCTATTCTTTTTGACGCGGATAGGTCACGTGATCTCTCCGCGCCAAATAGAACAGACCGGAGAAGCTGTCCGGACCGCTCCGACCTCGCCGCCTGCGGGGCATGTCGCGATCGGAGAATTTCCGGTCACGTGACTTGAAACATGGCCGAATACAACGAAGGGTAAGTGATATTTGTACAAAAGATAAAATTAAATATGTAGTTTTCTGTTTGCTGTGAAAACGTGACAACGCAATAATGTTTATTTCACATGCGTAATATACGTTAATAAGCATGTAAATATGTCTGTTGATTATTCTAATAGATAAAATAACGTTTTTTCTGTATTATCGCCATCACACACATAGATCAGCGTACAGTTAGTCATTTCCCATTGCATTGGTGACCATGTCAGCGTTTTGCATGATTATAAGAAAACGTTACCATAAAAATTTCTAACACTTCTTACCTGCCGCTTTTATCTTCCACTGACATGATGGTAGAGTTTTGTAAAAATTTGACATTTCTAAATATTGTAATCTGCCTCTATGACTATGTCTATGACTATGTAATGTGCAATACACTTCACTCTTGTTATATACGTGTATATGCTATACACGTCAATAGTAAAAAATATTGGCACGATTAACGGCGCACATTTGTAGCTTTAAAAAATCACACATTTATTATCGCTTATTAAAATCATCTAAAAATCCATCATTTCATTATCAACAACTTCCTTTCTTTATTTCTTTCATATATTTGACAGGAACCATTTATCATTAGACATTACATTTATGCCAATGGTAGTTTTAGATAATGAGATCACCAGCTCTTTTAATCAGCAATACGTTTTTCCATTTCCCTGTGTGAGGTCTTACTTCCTCTGGCACAGAAACCATACAGAAGTTAATGAAGGCTTGTACTGTCTCTTCCTAAATACACAGGCAAATTCGGTTGAACAAAGTTTCACAAATCTTTGAAATGGCGGATTTTTTTTAACGATTTTCTTCAACAGTCCCACCACACGAACACCTCACCCCACAAGCAAACCTTGCAATGTCCCTGCTCAAATGCACCTGTGAGATCGTTTAAAAATGTTTAACTTCCTATGTCAACACTTATGACGACCTAAAATTTTACGTGATACACTAAAAAATCTTAGCCATGATCCCTTAACGCTTCATCCAGGACATTGTCATTTAACTAAGCCTAATGTATGCCTGTGTCTGACAGTTACACTTACAGGATTTAACCGAATTTGCAATGTATACTAGACATTACAATATGTGTTTAGTTTTTATGTCACTTGTACGATTATCCATGAATAATTTATTAATGACATTAAAGTCATTAATGTACTGTTCATAGTTACGTTCATTATGTGCATTTTCGGTTATGCCTGTTGGGGCTATCAAAATAATAATAAAAACAGCTTCTTCCCTTACATATATTAGTCACAATAAATGATGAAAAATATTTTACATTACAATAACACACCAATTGGCATAGATGTAGTTCACAAACCAGAAAGTTTCCTTTCAATTTTTTTTATTTTACAACTGTTAAAACTTTTAAAATTATGTGGTTATAATATAAAAAACCTTTTCATTGTTAACACATAATTTTTTCATAAATTATATTATATAAAAGTAAATCTGTTCATGTCTATGATAGTGTAACTGTTATTTTGTCACACTTTTTATTAATCTTGTTATAAATAAAATAGGACAGTCTGTCAGCATATCATTTAGATGTTGACTTCATATCCAATAGCTCACTAAATTATAAGCTAATATTTGAAACCACCCGGTCATTGTCAGTCCTATTTCATAAGATGTGCATTGAATTGCTAGCATTTTGAGTGTAAATGATAAAAAATAATTTTTTTATTAACTTTATTTAATTATTTTTTATGTGGTTGCTTCAATAATTTTAAGAAATCTATCAGAAACTCGCAACTACCATATATCCTATTTACATCCCATGTAATTGTTTTCACTGTGCTTTACTTGTTCATCAATTAATTTACAAAAGACATTTTGTCAATAGTTTCTTTTCTCTACTTCATGTTAAGGGGGGCAGCCGTGGCCTAGTGGTTAAGGTGTTGGACTCTAAATTCAAGGGTTGTGAGTTCAAGACCCACACTGGTCACGGTTCGTTTTCGAAGCTTAGGCAATTTCGTTTACCCTACTTTGCCTTAGTCTACTCAGCTGTAAATGAGTACAAACACTGTTTGGAAGGTACCTGCGATGGACTAGTGTCCCGTCCAGGAGAGTCAGTATAACTGCACTCTAAGTTGCTTAGCACTACAGAAACCAGGTTTAAGCACTGGCCATATAAGCCTTCATGGCTTCCTAAGGCGTAATGCCTGGGGGATGACTTTACCTACTTTACCTACTTCATGTTAAGGTGAATGGGTGTTTCGCACTTTAACATCATACTTGTAATGTCTCGATAGCGACCATTGCACATTCTTTGCTTGTGAGTTGTGACTTTATGAATTTGTTTGTATTTAGTAAATATGCATTATATTTAAGTTGTTTGCTTGTATTTTTTAATTAACAATATTAAAAAATTAATTAACAATATTAATTAAGTGTTTTATAGTCTGATTTAAATTATAATATGTATTTAAACAAAGTTCTAGTTACAGAATAACCATCAATTTAAGCTTTTATTAATAAGTACTAACTTATAATTTGGCTCAATTTAATGGTATGCACCTAACTGAGGAGTCCTGGGCGTTCTGTATGGGCTATTAACAACAACAGGATGAAACACTGGCAATAACAATATACAAAAATTACCTACTTCATTTATAAATGTAATCATAATTTTTCTACTATAGATTTCATTTAGTTATTGGCAGTGTCTTAGGAATGAAACCACAACTAGTAAAGAGTGTAAAAAAAACTATTTGTTATAGTATTGACAATCTCTGTTTTACTCTTTAATGCTATTTACCTAAATATTATCTTAGATTTTGCTCAACATCCTATTTCTATGAATAATTTAGAATTGTGCATGTTCTATGTTTCACTACATATGTGAAAATATCGACAAGCAAATTTGATTAAATATATCCGGTGTATGAAATTTTTGAATTAATTAATGAATAAGCTAGTGTTTATATATATTTATTTAATGATATAATTTAAATGTAGTATGCTCAATGTTTTATTCAATTAATTATTAATTCCTTCTCATATCTGTTTCAGAACCACTACCAAACCTACACAACAGACATATACTCCGTGCAGTACACTATCCCTTCATCGATCATCTTACACCGACATCTACCATAACAAGACCTTCGCCTACACCACAGTCATACAGCGTATCATCACCTAGCACTTCAGAAGATACATTACCATCACGTGAGTGAAAATGTATTTTTACTAATAATTTTTTTTTATTAATAACATTTTCTTTCATAACATAACCCATTCATGTTATTAAACATTACCATATCATGCACACACACACACATCTGTTTGTAAACTCGCGATAATACTTTATAGTTATATTATATCACTTCAAAATAAAAAATAACTACTGTCTTTGTGTATCATAATTAGAGGTGTAAATTTAAAAATGAAATGAAATGCTTGTTAATTATACAATTAACCATTTGCTATTTCTTTTGCATGCACACACAGTGTGGACCAATGCTGGAACCAAGCTTCTCATAGACATTGTGCATATGAATATGTATGATGACAATGACGAAAAAGTTACTTGCCACAATGGCATGTGGCAAAGGGTAAAAGATATCATACACATCAATGGATACAACTTTACAAACGACCAACTTGGGGGCGATGGAAAACTGTCGTTTATTCGTATAAGAGAATGAAGGACAGTAACAAAACTTCTGGACAATTACACAGAAAACATGAATTCCATGCAGAACTATCTTTCTTGGACAAGAGTGTGGATGTGGTACCACTTGTAGTGGTACAGTCCAGTCAGGTACCACATGCTCACTCTTCTAGTAATGAACAAAACAATCCCACACCACAAAAAGCAAAAAAAAAAAGAAAAACAGTAAAACAAAATGTAATGCAACATCATGCTTCATCATTTCAGCGAGAACAACAACAGACAAGGATACAGAGGGAAAGGCATCATTTAGAAAAATTAGCAATGATGGAGAAATTAATTGAGTCGCTAAACAAAAGAGAATAAACAGGACACAATAATAATAAAAACATGAATAAATCTTATGACCAATTTTCATTTAACCAAAAATTTGTTATTATATTTATTCATGCTGAAATGATGAAGTCATACAATTTTTGCTTTTTATCACACAATTGTATTTAAAAATATTTTATTACAAAGTTTTTTTTATTAATTATCCTATAAATGTATTTGTTTCATATTGGCACACGATTATTATAACAGTTTTAATAATGTCCATGTGAATTTGTTGCTGTCCTTCACTCGAACTACTCTTATTAAAACATGTTATTTAACAAAATTTTATTTAACATTGTCATATTTATTAATACAAGCTATATTGTGTAAAGGAATAAAATAATTTATCATGGTTTTTCTCTGTTGCAACAAGCATTAAATTTTGTGTATAATACATTAAGTTTTTTTACTTGATATACATGTAATAATAATATACTTTATTTATTCACCATCAAATCCGGGACTAGTGCCCCGTTCACGGGTGATTACAAATCGGCAAACTTTTAAGAGACATAAAGATGCTTTTAAGAGAAATAAATAAAAAGTAAAATTGGGAAACAAAATGCTAATATTTTTCTAATATACGTATATATAAATAAACCTATGTATAGTAAAATTGCAGGTAAGTGCAATGATAAAGCAAACGATTTGCAAAAGTGCTGAACACCTGATCCTATTGGATAATAAATAATAAAAGCCTACATTATATTAAATAGGTTAAAAAGGTAAAAAAAAAAAACTAAAAATGTAATTAAACCTAAGATAAATAAAACTATACATTAGTAAAACTGTATGCATGAATAATACCAAGGTTAAATGAGGTCTGATTAAATTAGTTTAAGAACAGAAATGTCTTCAATAGTTTTCCAAACTGCCTGGTGTTCTGGATCACGCGTAGTTCCAGTGGCAGAGAGTTCCACAATGTCGGCCCAGCACAAGCAAACGCCCGGCGACCATAACGTTCTAGGTTTACGCGTGGAACATCAAGAAGTAAACCACCACCAGAGCGTAGGGTCCTGCGTGGCGAGTGACGATGTAGCAGTGACGCAAGATACACTGGCGTGCCTGCATACAGTGCCGTGTGTACAACCATAAGTAATTTGTACTCGATACGCTTTCTCACTGGGAGCCAGTGTAGGTGTTGCAGGACAGCAGTGATAGATCGCCGATCATCTCGTCGAAGTTGCATCACAACACGAGCGGCTGAGCGTTGAACCCTCTCTATACGGTGCAGCAGACGGTCAGATAAGCCAAAGAGCATAGCATTACCATAGTCGAGTCTTGATGTCACAAGTGCATGGACAAGGCATTTGCAGACACTGGTCGTCATTGCCCCTCGTGCCCGTGCAATTCTCGAGAGATGGTAGTAAGCACTTCGACATGCATTTGCCACCTGCGTCACCATCGACAAATCAGCATCGATTGCAACGCCAAGGTCACGGAGGATGGTCGATGTAGCTACATATTGTCCGCAGACGTCAACGTGCTCAATGTGTATTGGTCTGCGCAAGCTCGATGAGTGTATGACAATTGCTTCCGATTGATTTTCGGAACGTGTTGCGCAAACTGGTGTATATTTGACGATGTACAGTTAGTCCAGTTTGTCGCCAGTTACGCTCAGCACGACGCAATGCCCGCTTCTCTACAGATAGTTCACTTGTATGCCACGGTGTCATCAGCCTAGCAGTGATAGTCCGCGAGATTACTGGGGCATGGGCGTTAACAATGCTACGTATGCATGCATCATATCGAGCGAGGATAACTTCAGGATTTTGTTCAGGAACGTTAAGATCTGCCGCCGCGAGATCTGCAGTAAGACGGCTGCCGTCAATGGCTGAGTACTTGCGGTATTGAACGCGTCGTGTCATGCGCTCTGGTTTAGGTTGGCGTAATTCACATTCAATCACTCGGTGATCAGTGAGAAAAGTCTCCAGCTCAACGGTTGTAGCTATGATGTGAGATGTTCCAGACGTGATAACCAGGTCCAGCGTGTTGCCGCGTTCGTGTGTTGCACCTTGTACATGTTGTACAAAATCATGTGTCTCCAGCAAATCTGCCAAGTTCATTGCATCGGCGCATGTAGAATCACCATATCGTGTGTTGAAATCACCACACACGACAGTCTCCGTGGGGTGGGCCGCGGCGATGAGTAAAATCTTCCCAACGTCATCTAGGAAGGTGCGGAAATTAGACGTTGGCGGTCGGTAGACGACAATCACGCGAGTGATGCAACCAATACGGATATTACGCAGAAAAACGCAACAAGTCTCACAGGCATGTATATCAATGTCAGCACGTGAAACTAGCTGCAGTGTCTTTCGGAACAATACTCCCACACCACCTCCACGACGGGCCCCACTGCGCGGCCGGTGAACGAACGTGAAATCCCCACCGCACAATTCGGATGTGACAGTCATATCGCCTTCTGCCAGCCAGGTTTCCGTTATGGCGACGACATCCAGTTCATGTTCATCAATGTAGTCGCGTACGAGTAGCTCCTGTTTACGTATGGATCTTGCGTTAATCAGGGCGAACTTCGCGCAATGTAAGACCCGTTACCCGAGGCTGTAGAGGTCAGTGCAATCAGGTTGGCACTGTTAACACCCGTTTGTTTATCAACAGAGCTGACCTGGCGACACCATCCGCTGGGCACCCTGGTTATTGGTCTGGATCCACGTCTTATTCCGGCTGTTGTGCCACGCCTCGTTGGTCGTCGACACAAATGCAATCGTTCAAGTGTTGCCGTCCACGGGTGACTAGGCGGCTGCATGCATGTCCGTAGGTTCATCAACAATGTTCTGGACAGCGACATGCTTCAGCGGACACTTCCCCAAGCAGGCAATGTTCTGGTACGGTGAGCGCAGCTTGGCAACGCTGGCACGTGTATGCGTGGTTCAAACAGGTTGATAGCAGCAGCCACGCCCCAGAATAAAGGGCAGTTTTAAAAGTCAATGTAAAACGTGTAGTTAAAGAAAAAAAAAAAAGTAGAGATGTATACATGTTATTAACAAGTATAATTATGTTAATTTAATTTATGAATATACTTTAGTTTCAAAAGATTTACACATGTTAAGGTGTATGTTATTTTAATTTATTAAATATATTTAAATGAAAGTGTTATGTTGTTCAATAAAATATGTTTGTGTTATTTTAATAAGAAAAATTTATGTTTTTACATTTCAATATTAATTATTTTTTTAACTCTGTGTCATAATTAAATGAAAGGGTTAAAAAAAACTTGAAATTACTTAATTTAATTTTTATTGCACATATTTTTCATAGTACATTTTCCATTACATATTTAAGAATTCCTGAACTAAACATTGCTATAACAATTGCATATGTATACATGAATGTATTGTTCAATATATGTCATCGTTGTCTCAACATGTGACAGACCCAACCAGACGCAGAGGTTCAAATAACCCAAATATTTTAGATTTAATTATATCAAATGATGATGACATCATAGCTAGGAGATGTAGAAAACCTCAGCGACCACTGTATACTAACTTTTGAAATTCTGTGTACAATCAAACTAAATAATATCACTAGAAGAAGAAAGTATTAAAAAAATGCAGATTTTGATAGTATGAGGATTGAGTTATCAAAAATAGATTGGAAAACCAAATTTAAGGATTCCGACAATGGGAAATCCTTTAGACCGAATTAAAATTATTGGAAGAAAAATACGTACCACAAAAAGAAATCTCTAACCACAGGAAGGGAAACTTTTCCCTGAATGCCAACACTAGAAAACTGATTAGACATAAAAATAGATAATGGATAAGATATATGGAAACGAGATGGAAAGAAGTATTTAGAGTACTGCAAAATTAGAAACAAAGTCAGAGCCTTAACACGAAAACTTCAAAAGGCGTTTGAAAGAAATGATGCTAATCAAACAAAAATAACCCAAAAGCCTTCTGGCAATATTATAAATCCAAAACTACAATCAAAGCAGGAATTGGTAAATTAAATATAGATCCAACCAATCCCAAATCCAATACTACAACATATGATGGGGAAAAAGTATATATTCTTGCAACCTACTTTGCTAGCATATTTACAACTGACGAACCAGGGAAAATACCAACTATTACAAGAGTTGAGACTAATACAATGATGGAAGAGTTAACAATAGCTGAAAGCAAAACACTATTGGCATTGAAAAGCCTAAATATAAACAAATCCCCTTGTCCAGATGAAATAGGAACCAGGCTACTACTACTACTGGTGGAACTTTCAAAATCAATCTGTCATCCATTACGTAAAATAATTTATATGGACTTCCAAAAAGCTTTTGACATTGTACCAAATAAGAGGCTAAAAAATCAATTGGATAGCTAAAACATTAGGAAGGAAATAATAAATTGAATTGAAGCATTTCTCACAGATAGAAAACAAAAGATGGCTGTAAACGGTAAAGAATCAAAATGGCACAATGTAACTTCTGTACATATATGACCTATAAGAACTAACCAAGTCTGATACATTTCTATTTGCAGATGACATCAAGATATTTAGAACTATTATAGAGAAAAATGACCAGGGCATCTTACAATACGACCGAAATACCTTAGAGCAGTGGAGCAACAAATGGTTACTAAAGTTTCATCCAAACAAATGTAAACACATGACTATTGGAAATAATAACATTGGAGAAGTCAAATATTCTATGACACTTAACAACTCCATACATCCGCTCGACACAATTGAAAAACAAAACGACTTAGGGGTTATTATAGACACAAAGCTATCCTTTGATGACCACATTAACAAAGCAGTAAACAAAGCAACAAAGATGAAAAAAATTATTCGCAGAACTTTCCAATTTCTTGACAAAGATGCATTCTTGCCATTATACAAAACAATGGAAAGAACTCATCTTTACTACGCCATAGCTGTATGGTATCCTTACAAAAAAAAACATTGCAATAGAAAATAGAATAGAAAAGAAGAGCAAAAAAATTATACACAAACTATATGACATTGAATCTTCACCTAAACTCTTCAAATGAGAGGATGCGTCCTTCACGACAGGGAATAGAGGTCATACTCAAAAAGTATTTACTCAAAGAACAAAAATAAATATAAGAAAAAATGCTTTTCCCATCAGAGTGACTGAACCTTGGAATTCCCTCCCAGAAACAGGCAAAATCTTTAAATACTTTTAAAAACCGTCTGGACTATTTCTGGTCCAATCAGGAAATTCTCTATAATTTCGAAGCACCTTTAAGAATAGGAACTGGAATTCTTAAACTATTAATAGACGACGATGAAGATCTGATCAATGAGGAGTCACAAGAATCCTGTGATCAGAACCATCTTGATATACAAGGTGCATTAATAGATTGTGCATGTACTAAAGTATTAGGTAACTGTCCCTACAGTTAAGTCAGGATCAGATTGGTGCCCTCTCTCCCTTTGAAGTTACAATACATTCATTGCTCTAGGGGGTGGCTGAGAGTGGGCTGATGTTCACCATTCCCTATAGACCTGTGCATTGAACAGTGTCCAAGACTTGTTTGTAAACAACAGTGGAATGACAGCTAGGCTAGTCAGGCAATGCACATGTGAAATTGACAACATTGTTGACTATTGAGTTTATGCTATTATAGGGATTTATACATGTAGAGCACTAGTATTACATTAATACCTTTCATTAATACCTTATTTAATGTATGCTAGGGAATTTATGGATAAACAATAATATTAAAAAGTAATGTATCACAGTCAATGTGTATACACCCAGTTACTGAGCAAGAAGTACTTGACATTGTGTCTGGGTACAAAAGTAAAACTTCATACGGACACGATGAGATCAGCATGAAAACAGTTAAGCATATAATAAAGTAAATTGTAAAACTGCTAACCCACATTTTTAACAGATCATTGATCTGCGGATAATTTCCAAATGATATGAAATTGGCAAAATCATTCCTGTATTTAAGTCAGGTGCTCGTTTTAAATTTTCTAATTATAGACGTATATCTCTTTTATACCAATTTTTTTAAATATTTGAAAAAATATTTAACATAAGGCTAACATCTTTCATTGAAGCACAACACATACTGTCAGACGGGCAGTATGGCTTCAGACGTAATCATTCGACCTCACTAGCTCTAACTGAATTTGTCGAAAAGGTTACTTCTGCAATGGATAAATCCCAAACTACGATTGGTGTCTTTATCAATCTAAAAAAGCTTTCGACACCGTTAACCACAACATATTGCTAAGTAAATTACAATGCTATGGAGTAAGGGGTTTATCTCTGGAATGGATCAAAAGTTATTTATCCGTGGGGTGGGGGGAGCCATTCTGCAATCGTGCATTATAGATTGGCCTTGTGTGGTTGGTTCCCCCACCTTTGCTGATATTTTGTAAGCTGAGTATATAAACTAGGTCACAACTGTTTTCATCTTGTGTATACATAATGTATTTATGATGTATACATATTATTGTATTGCATTTTACTATTTGGCTTATTATAAAGCTCGTATACAAACATACATTTGACTTTGTTGTCTTCAGCAAACGAGCCACGGTTCCATGTCATTAACTCTTATGTAGGTAGCTTTGTCCCGCATAAAACCATCATTTGAATTGAGAACTGAAATGATATTTATGTGGGCAATGCTGCAGCTTATATTTTGATTGTACGGTAAGCCGACCTCACCACGTGATAATTTCTTACAATCAAAATGCACGCATAATAATTATCCTCTTTCGATATTGGCCAAAGTTTACGAAGGTAAAATATTTGTTGCTCTCGATATTTTGAACTGTTTTTACCCACCTTCCTACCTCATCTACACCAGTGTTTGTTTGTTTGATTTCTGGTTGGGTCGGTTTACTAACTTTGTGTGATATATGTTGGTTCCCCCACCTTTGTTGATATTTTGTAAGCTGAGTATATAAACTAGGTCACAACTGTTATCATCTTGTATTTATGATGTATTAGGTATTCCAAAGTGGCTGTCGCGGCTGGCGAAAACTGCTGCAGAAGGCCGGTTTTGGGTAATGTTCAAAAATCACTGATACCATTTTGAGCTACAAATGTTACCTCAATAAATGTTGGTATCTTTCCTCTGTTGTTCAGTGATCATCAATTGTTTTAAAAAGGCTTACTTATTTGTTGATGAATTTTTGAAAGTGACAAGGGTTGGTGGCCGCGAAAAGCGATGTTCAGAATTCGCGTCACCGACATTTGCACGCCACCATATTTCGTCGCTTCGCGGAAGAAAGCGTAACATCGGGTGACGCTGAATTTATGCTGTGAGGTCAAAGGGGAGATGTTCAGCCATCGATACATATAATTTTTGTTCAAACGAATCCCGCGAAGATTATATTTTTCGATGATGAAATTTTCTTTTTGTTGTTTGACATGAACCAGAAAATTATTTCTCAACATGCAATATATCATTAAATAGGCCAGCATCTGTTCTTTTAAAAATAAATTTGTTTAATTTGTAATAAAACAATGGCTTCCCTCCGCTGGCCGGTCAAAGTTCCCCCCACTAATAAATGCCAGCGAGTTACGATAACATGGCTGCGAAGGTGTGTCCGTGTCCGCACTGTGAGACGTTGGAGTCATCTGCTTCGCAGAACGTCGCTCAGAAACATGTTAACTTCACCCAGAAAGGTAAGTTATTGTATATTTTCATTTTGTGAAGTAATATTTGATTAGTTTAATGATAATACGCGATAACATTTAGCATCAAATAGTTGAGTCGAAGCCGATGCCATGCGTCCGACTTTTACGGGATCGGTCCCCCATACGATGCGAACGTTTTATTTCTTTTTAGGCAACCTGTCTACCCAACAATACCAACAGTTTGTGTCCTAAATATATACGAAGCATTTGAATTATTAACATATCTTATTTAGTGTTAGTTTCTGCTGAAAGAGACAAAATCGTTGATCACGTGACCAGGTTGTTTCTCGTTGCGTTGCAATACCGAGTTGCCACGATATTGCGCGATGGCCTATGCACGAAGTTAAGATGCAATTATACATGTTCTAGCGATAATATTTTCATGGTGACCCGTATAAACTTTGTTTTGTTTATTGGTATATTATTAAATGAACACTGACATTTTTTTCTCGGGCAGAATACTCATCCATTTTTAGATTAACTGGAATAATGCAACTATATTAACTTAAGCTTTAATCTGTTTATGCACGTAGTCGTAGTATTTGTTTGCCTGTACAGGCAATTTGTTATTTTTATCATACTGTAGTAATTGTATATTGACATATTGGCTGATTCAGTGAATTGTAAAATAATAAACAAGTCAACTGTCACTTTACTTTATTCCGTTTCATAAGCTGCACTTCAAATCCCAAACGGAGGTTCAGGGACTGACGATTGGCAACCAAACTGGAATGATTGCCAGTTTGGTTGGTAATTAATTTTTATTTCCACTTTTTTTTAGTTGGAGCTTCATGTTGGTTTGGTGATGTGAAAATCTTCCGTCCTGGCTGACTGGTGCAACTTGAGTGACGACCACTTTCAACAGTTGATGTTTGTCAAATGTAACCAGGTCTTGTAATAGTTCTAAATTGTAATAGTAGACAAAACAAGGAATTTGGATGACAGAGAAGACAAAAGAAGTAAAACAACAGATATGTTAATTATGAAAAGCATACTTGGGAAGGAAATGTATTTGTATTATAACTTAGATGTTTTTAACAATTAAAAAACACTGTATTTGCATTTGACCAAGTGTATTTGTTATATTAATAAACATATTTAATAAATGGTATATATGTGTCCAATGCTTTTTATGTTTGTTTATTATTGTTTGCTTATGTATAATGTTAAGGGCTCACAAACAATGTGCTTTTAAGTAGAGAATGACCAGTACTGTCGTGTGTAGTCCATGCCAGCTGTGAAGTCAATTTCAACAGATTATGAGAAAATCACGAGTCTGTAAATCCTCTCTTGACGGACGGTCACGAAGACTCTGAAATGATATATATGATGTTATATCTGAATAGCTCTTAGAGATTTATCTCCCTAGTGTTTTTATGTGCAAGTAGCTACACAAAATAGCAGTTTTGGCATCATCAACACATCATATGTTGCCCTTTACTGCCTGTAAAAGTCAAGGTTAACCTTAAAGAACCCAAGCTCTGTATGTTTTAAATGTACTGATGAAAGTTATACCATTCCACATATACAAAAATTATCCCTGTACCTCAATTATGTCAAAAGTTATGAACTGTCAAAGAGTTATACATTTTGCCGTGTTTTGACCCATCAGCACAAATTAAGGAAATTTACATTTTAAAAATAAAATTGTGAATTGTATGTTGATCTTACATGCTTGAAAAAATTGGGTGTGGTCTATATGTATACTGAATATAAAAACAATAGTTTTGAGAGTTCAGGTTGTGTTGTTTGATATTTGTGGTGTCTCAAAGTAGGCGTTTCGGCCAAATTCGGATTTTGACGAAAAATGTATGTACTTAAAAAGTCGTGGAAAAAATCATATCTCTGCTCAATATTGGAGTACTGATATAACATTTATATCAATGTGTTCAGAATCAAAAGCTCTATCAAATGGCATAATTTAAAAATAACTTGGTTGAGTTTGAAAAATCACTGGAATACCTAGATGTATAGCATTTTACTATTTGGCTTATTATTATAAAGCTCGTATACAAACATACATTTGACTTTGTTGTCTTCAGCAAATGAGCCATGGTTCCATGTCATTAACTCGTATATAGGTAGCTTTGTCCCGCATAAAAAAAGTTATTTATCCAACCGTAGACAATATGTATCCTACAATAATAGTAACTCAGAATTCAAGGAAACCAAGTGTGGAGTCCCGCAAGGATCAATCCTTGGCCCATTACTATTTATCTTGTACATAAATGACGTGTGATGTTTCCAAACTACTTCATATTCTATTTGCAGATGATACTAACAAATTTTACTCGGCTATAATATTGATGATGTACCCAATGTAGTTAAAAATGAACTAAAACAACTAGGCCTATGGTTCAGAGTGAACAAATTATTGCTCAATGTGAACAAAACAAATTTTATAATGTTTAACAATAAAAAACAACCTAGAACAGCTGTGCATATAGTTTTGAATGGAACAAACATTGAGCAGGTAACACATACAAAATTCCTTGGAGTAACTATTGATGAAAACCTAACATGGTGAGAACATATAAAAATGGTTGAAACAAAAGTATAAAAAAACATAGCAGTTTTGTACAAAACTATGATGTTCTTGATTGTCAAGCGTTACACATATTATATCAATCACTTGTTGAACCACATGTCATATTGCTGTGAGATATGGGGAAGTACATATCAATCCAGACTCAAGAAACCATTTCTTTTACAGAAAAAAGCTATACGGATTATTTATAACCTTAATTACTATGATCATACATCTGTATTTTTCCACAGCTCAAAAATACTTAAACTTCATGATTTAGTTACATAACAAGACTATGATTATACTCTATAAAGCAAATAATCACTCTTTAAATGGTCAGGTTCAAGCATTCTTTAAACCAACCGAAGCTATACACATGTATGGTACCAGACAAAGCAAACTGTTTTATGTTAAAAAAACAAACACCACCCTCAGACTACTGTTACTCACTGTCAAAGGTATAAATACGTCGAACAGTTTAGCAAATGAAATAACTCGGCTACCAAGTTTAACACAATTTTAAAAAACATTCAAGTTGTCATTACTTACAGCATATTTATAAACTTTTAATTGAAAGTTATGTCATTTAGTTAATTTATAATTAGCACAAGCACCACTGTAATACGTTTAAAAGTGAATTATAAATGCTATTTTGTATTTAATGTTTTACTTGTATTGCATTTATTTAGTTTGAGAAGGGCATAGCACCTTATAAGTCGTATGACTTCAGCTATGTCCCTTCAGCAGCAGCAGCAGCAGCAGCAGCAGCAGCAGCAGCAGCAGCACACCGTACTATGCACCTGTATTATGTTGTTGAATAAACTTTCACTTCATTATTATATATTAGTACTGAATAAGGTAACAGGTATTTTACAGACAATATTGTGAACAGCACCAATGTGTTGGAACTATGGTACTTAATATATGTTGATGTATTATCTTATCTTACACTGGAAACTATGATATGCAAATAGCTTACTTGTTCTGTTTGTATTTGTACAGGCTAAAGCAAGTCCTGACACACTCCTGGTTGTGGCCAGTTGTCTTTAATACTGTATTTATTACCGTGTTTAATACCATCTTTTCTTTTATTTTTGGTCTTAACTTTTGTATTAATTCTGCTCTTTCTTTTGGTTGTATTTTGAACTTTTGGTTGACATTTCATACTTTGATGTGTACTGAAGTGAGATCAGTAGTGTAAATTGTGTAAGGACAGAGAAACCTTGTTTTGTATAATTTTAGTAGTTAAAAAGCTGTAAAGTTAGGTCATGAGTGTAAATTGTGCAATGACTGAGAAACTTGGTTTTGTATGATTTGAGTAGTTAAAAAATAAATGCAATTTTATTTTACTAACTTGCAGTACGGTGATCTATTCTTAATTTGGGCATAAGTTTTCCACCCACAGCCTACATACTATTATAGTGATTTAACAGTCACATTAGTGAGACATGTTGTTTAACCCATTGTACATTTACTACACTCAATAAATGAAGTTATTTAGTAGATGCTGGTATGATATATGATTGGGTGCTGTACTGTATAAATACTGCGCCTCCAGTGGGTTCTTGCCATTCAACAGCATGGATGTCATTGGCCTGTGCCTGCATTGCTGTATCATGTGTGAACGGATAAGGGCTCAACGGTCTTGTTTTACTAATGGGTGTTCTATTTCTGTCTGAGTCTTGCTTATCTGACTGTCACTCGCCATCCTGAACTCGCCAAGAAGAGAATCTGGCCTCGGAGGCATGGTCTCATTGTTACGCACTGTCACCACTCCATTTTATGTAGGCTGTGAAGCACCAGCAGCTAATCAACGTCATTAAAATTTATTTTAAAAAAATGTATTGTGTATAGAGAAACTCTTAATTTGAATTAATTAAAGAATACGTGTTATTGTGTTTTTTTCTGTTCCTTTTTCAGTAAAAATGACACTAAAGATCTACTTTTGTGGCAGCATTCGAGGGGGGAGACAGGATGGTCAGTTGTATGCTGAAATTGTTACTCATTTGAAAACATTTGGCACAGTGCTTACAGAACATGTGGGGAGGGAAGATCTGCTGCTGAAAGGTGGGTGGTGTTATTTGTGTAGACAAACAATTAGGCTGAACAACTACATAAGAACACTTATTTAGGGAGGCAGTGCAGTGGCCATTTATTTAGGGTGGCAGTCCCCATGAACACAGTGCCATGGTCATTTATTTAGGGAGGCAGTCCCCATGAACACAGTGCAGTGGCCATTTATTTAGGGTGGCGGTCCCCATGAACGCAGTGCCATGGCCATTTATTTAGGGAGGTGGTCCCCATGAACACAGTGTTACGTAAAGGGATTGAATTTTTACCAAGATATTCAGTTATATTCATAAAAACAAATGAAAGAAACCATATTAAACTATAATGTTTTTCCACCTCATATGCATGTTGAAATTAACAAGCTATCTGTAATATTTGTTTATGTTAGGCTAACATAAATTTATAATCAGTACTTTTTCATAATTTTCAGTTCTCTTCTGTTGTAACTTCCCTCTGTTTTTCTTTCAGAACCAAAGGACACCTCAGTGATTTATACCAGAGATATGAACTGGCTGAAAGAATCCGATGGTAACTATGCCTAATTGATATACTAACACATAAATTTGCAAAGTGGCAACAGTAACACTGAAGTGATGCAACGGTATGGATACAACATTTCCGTGGATCTAGATAGGTCATAATATTATTGTGAATATGGTGGGGATAGGTCATATTTAATATCTAAATCAAAATATGATTAAACAAATTCTTGTGATCTGAACATTATTTGGATTCAAATCTCATTAAGTTGTATTTATAGTTGTGAAACAGAATTTAAATATATCTAGACAATATTTAAATATTTTTGTGGACCCATTCCATTTACTTTAATTCTGTTTTTTATTAAGTTGATTTTTGCAGTCTACACATTAAATAAAATGGTACATTTTCAGAGATTTTATGTCATAAAACAGAGTTTCTGGTGGCATCAGAAGAGTATTTCTGATGGGACGGTAAGAAACCCAAGGTGTAAGTTGTGTTTTTTACCATCCCATTAGAAACCTACCACTTTGGTGTGATATGTCCTACTTGTGTTTCAGTCGTCATAGCCGAAGTGACCCAGCCATCACTCGGTGTTGGATTTGAACTGGGCCAAGCTGTTGCACTTCGCAAGAAAATTCTCTGTCTCTATCGACCAGCATCAGGAAAGAGTAAGCAATGTATCCACTATATAGTTACCGGGCTTTCAGTTTCACTTGGATGATTGTGAAGCAATGGATAATTTGGGATCCAGTTCTAGTTAGTGTCTAGCACTTAACATATTTTAAACTCCTCAAATGATTGAGCCCATCGCAAATTGGGTTCATTGATGTTAAAATATGTAGTGTGTGAATAGTATTAGTAATATGTGCAGTCAGTTTATTAAATGAGCGCTTACTTTTGTCAAAATCGTCAAAAGAATTGACTACGGTCGTTAGATTGGGTAACTTGCAAAAGTGAACCTGGAATTTTTTTTTATATTATTTTGCCAAATTTTAACCAAACCCGAACTACAGTAGTTTTGTAGTTTAAAGTTGTTGAATGATTGAATATCTAGTACTGACATTCAACGAATTCCAGAGTTTTGTGCCATAGACATCCAATGACATAGATCTTCCTATTAGTTGATGCACAGTTCATTAAGTTAAAATATGAGGGTGAGTACTACACTGAGAAGCCTGAATATTGAAAATGAATATCTTAATTCTAGCATGATGCCATCTTACAATATGTGTGTTTGGTAAAAGATTAACAAGCTTCACCGAACACCTTTGCTAAGTTGCTATTGTTAAGATGATTACATTTTTTTATTTGCATAATTCATTTTACTTTCAGAACTTTCGTGTATAATTGAAGGCGCCCACGACGCCAAGAACTTCACTGTGGTCCACTATGAAGAGTCCCAAGCCATTGACATCATTACAAAGTTCATGTCTTCCTTTACTAATGTTGAATGAGACATCATAATTATGTTAATGCAGGTTATTTTACTACAAGCTTCACCCAACACCTTGCTAAGTTGCCATTGTTAAGATGATTACATTTTTTATTTGCATAATTCATTGTACTTTCAGAACTTTCGTGTATAATTGAAGGCGCCCACGACGT
This sequence comes from Lamellibrachia columna, assembly GCA_963662155.1. NCBI lineage: Eukaryota > Metazoa > Annelida > Polychaeta > Sabellida > Siboglinidae > Lamellibrachia > Lamellibrachia columna. The sequence continues at coordinate 7,661,016 of OY759262.1, forward strand.
CAAGAACTTCACTGTGGTACACTACTAATGTTGAATGAGACATCATAATTATGTTAATGCAGGTTATTTTACTACAGCTACGATTTGTTATTTTCAGAAAATGTGTAATCTGTGCAGAAGCAATAAGACATAAAACAATCATGTATGATTAAATTTTACTATTCATTATACCAACAATAAAGAACAGTGTTACAAACATAAAACACGTAGGTTTCGCCTATGTCATTTATATTACCTTCAGTATATTAGCTTCAGCGCGGTCAATAGTTACCCATATAAGTATTTGTATCGGCTCAAGTGTTGTTTTGTCTGTCGGCATTGTTCACGTTTTTCACTATTGATTTGGCACTATTTTTGTACAATTGTTTTTAGTAATTCTAGTTTGTGAAATGGTAACTATACAGGTCTGGATGATCACTCCATTCTCTTCTAAGTTGGGACTTGAGATGGTTTACTGTTGTGGCCTGTATCGTGTCCGACAATGAATTCCATGCATGTATGAATCTGGCGCTGATAAATGTGTGCCTCAATCCTGTTGTTCTCTCTACGTGGAGGTTTTCATTTATGTGTGAATCACATCACGTATAATAAATACGTTACTGATGCTAATATTAAGCAAAGTCCGGAATGTGTCTGTTAAAAATAAACAATAACTGGTCCATGATATTAACAACTCATTAAATATAAATATTACTGTTCAATAGGATAATAAAAAAATATGATTGAATTGAAGAAAATACCCCTCTTCCAATGACGATAACCTACGTGATTGAAATCAGCGCACACGCCGATGTCGTCCCAAATACAGATGACGTAATCTCGTTCTTCCTTGACGAAATATGGAAATAAGCACCCCCCCCCCAACGGATAAAACGCACGAGAAAATAAAGCAAAGAATAAAATAAAACAAAGCTTTTATAATAAACTTGTCAACTTCCCATTGAAATATATTTGTTTGTATAGCTTAGTGTGACAAATGATTAAAGGACTTAACGATTTTAAACTGGATGGTGTCAAATTATCACCTTTTGAGCTAGCGCTTGTGAGAGAGTATTAACTGCTTTCGTTTGTGCTCGGCGATGCAGCTCATCCTTGTACTCCCATTCATGGGCGTCCGAGGGGGGGCAAGGGGGCACTTGCCCCCATGGATCTGGAATTGTTTTCGGACGTATATTCGTGAGCTCGAATTATATGTTAACTTTACATCTTATATATATACACACACATATATTTATCTTGCCCCTCCCTGGATAAGTTCCTGCGGACGTCCCTGCTCCCATTCAGTTAAGATAACTGCAATCCCGGAAGTCTATTTTCTCACCTGCAACATTCTTGGACTTTGTGTATTATATATTTGTTTTGCATTAACTGGGGTTAGAGAAGTTACTGACAGGCTTTGTGTGAATGTGCTCACTCTGAATTGATTGTACGTAATAATCTAAATAGAGGGAGGGTTTTTTCCCATCGGCCGCCGCTAAAGTGGTTCCTTTCTCCTCTGCCGCTTCTCCGGCCCATTCTGTGGGTGGTTTGTCTCAACAAGCATAACAACAGACAAAGAAAACTTCACAGACAGCCTTGCTATGGAAGCAGAGGATGCCGCAGCGTACGGAAACATGAAACAACTGTACGACACAACATGAACGCTAGCGGGAACGTACAAGCAGACAGACAGGCCTATCAAAGACAAGAAAGGCGACGTACTCACTAGTGATGGAGATTAGCTGAAGAGATGGATGAACATTTGAAGAACTGCTGAACCGACCAGCAACAGAAAACTCACCAGACATCCCACCAGCAGAATAAGTATTCCAGGTCAACTGTGAAAGACCAAGCAAGGCAGAGATGGAAAAAGCCATTCGTCACCTGAAGAGAGGGTAAGCTTCTGGCCCGGATGAAATTCCTGCCGAAGCAATCAAAGCAGACCTGGAGACCTCCACAGAGATGCTGCATGATATAATTGGGAGACTATGGGACAAAGAAGAAATACCGACTGGATGGAAAGAAGGGTACCTTGTCAAGCTCCCATAGAAAGGGGATTTGCAGGAATGTAAGAACTACAGAGGGATAATGCTCCTGTCAGTGCCCGGAAAGATCATCAACAGAGTCATCTTGGAAGACTGAAAACAGTAGTGGACGCCGGACTCGGAGACCACCAGGCAGGCTTACGTAAAGATAGACCATGCACCGACCAAATAGCGACGCTCCGAATAATAGTTGAACAATCCATGGAATGGGACTCATCCTTGAACATCAACTTTGTAGACTATGAGAAGGCATTTGATAGCCTCGACAGGGAGACACTATGGAAGCTTCAACGACAGTGGTATACCATAGAAAATGAATTATTTGATGCGAAGTACCTACGAAGGCATGCCATGACAAACGATAAACTCGTTCATGATGAAGACAGGAGTAGGGCAGGGATGCCTTCTTTCACCTTTCCTCTTCCTGATAGCCATAGACTGGATAATAACGAGGACCACAGAAAACAGAAAAAAATGGTATACAGTGGACCCCTTGGAGCCAGTTGGAGGACCTGGATTGTGCAGACGACCTCGCTCTCCTGTCCCACAGTCACCAACAGGTACAGGAAAAACAGACCTTCTAAACACAGTGTCTACACAGATAGGACTCAACATAAACAAGACAAGGATCATGAAAGCCAACGTGAAGAACAACAACCCAGTCACACTTGGAGGGGAACCACTGGAAGAAACAGACTCCTTCAAGTACCTGGGCAGCATAATCAACAAGAGTGGATGCACAGAAGAAGACGTCAAACACGGATACAAAAAGCTAGAGTAGCATTTCTCATACTGAGAAAAATTTGGAAGTCAAAACAAATCAAACTGAGGATATTTAACTCAAATGTCAAGTCAGTGTTAAGCTACGGCAGACGTTCATCAACAAATGCTTGCGCAGAATCTTACACCTAAAATGGTCGGATAAGGTATTCAACACTACGCTGTGGAAAAGCACCAAACAACTGCCAGTAAAAAACGAAATAAAGAAGAAACAATGGAGGTGGATAGGACACACACTGAGGAAACCAGCAACAAACATCAGACGACAATCACTTACATGGAACCCCCAAGGGAAGAGAAAAAGAGGAAGACCAAGAAACACCTGGCAGAGATACACCGACAACAAAAGAAAGAAGATGAGATACACCGGGAGAGAAATGGAGAAAATGGCCACAAAGAGACAAGAGTGGAGGACCATGATCGGTGGCCTATGCTCCCAGCGAGCAAACAGGCCAAAGTAAGTAAGTTTTATATTTACAAATTGTATGTTTAAACATGTTGATATTTTTCATTGACCTAGCACAGTAATCAATATCATAATTAATTAGATGAATGTATACAATCATAATAATGTTATGCCTACTGCATACATTACTGTGACATTGTGTCGTCGCCTATGACTAATATTCTACGTTTTTAACAGTAAATAGGTCTCTGCAAACACCGGATGACAGCGACAAGGAGTTTGTCGAAGGTTGTTCAATAATTCATACGTGATCAATAGTGTTACGAATGAAAATAATGCGATAATTTTATAAAGTTATTACGTTTTGTAAGACGTATACATTTTAGTGCCAGCCAGAAGTCCTAAAAATATATTTTAAAAGACAACGCACGGCAATAATGCGCCTCGGCGATAATGAGGAATGGGAACGTATGCGAAGAACAAATTAATACACTAATCATCCGGTTCTTTTTTGGTTCTCGTTAAGCATAAATGCTACATTTGACACATAATATGTTCATGTTTTAATATGGTTTATATTAATGAGTACGTTGCAATTTCATTTTGCTTGCGAAAACACGTGCGCTTGTTTTTGTCAAGTTCAACTTACGAAAGCTAATCACACTGATCCTGAAAATTATGACGATTGCGACAGTTTGTTTCCCTGGTTATCAGTAAATAAATAATGTATAACCACGTATCAATATAAAACATTATAAATTCATAGCATACAACAATTACACAAGAACCCATAACACTTTCCAAGTAGGAGCTTAACATCTACATTGCCAATGGACCCAGGCTGTTTACACAGGACATCAGATACATACCCATGTATTATTATGTACTGCATAGTTACCCGGCGTTGCACGGGGGAATGTGCAGCCATGGCTTAGCCGTAGGCCATGATCCGGACGACCACCAGTCACCACACATCGGCAAGATCAACACCAGTCATATGCGGGACAGGGTCGCTGTAACACCGGGTCGCTGTAACACCAGGTCGCTGTAACACCGGGTCGCAACAAACAACAAATCAGCAACTGTTAGAAGGAAGCATCACAATAGTTATCTTTATTGGAAGGAGACCACAGCATACAAGGGTCCGGTCCTCGGCCCTGTCCACCTCCGAAACAGATCATTGTGGTGTCAGCAGCACCCTCGGTGGACACACCAGGTGCGGTCACGGCGTGGATGCTGATGCTGATTCACCTGATCTGAGCGCCATCCAACTTCCGAGGCGTGTGTGTCGAAGGGGTCAGAGAGCGACTAACCGACAGGAAATCAGCCAGGCACTGCTAGACGAGTGCGACGGAATCCCCAGCACACTCTACGTACTGCGCCTGGTACAAAGCATGCGACGCAGATGCATTGCTTGTATTACAGCCAACGGTGCCCACACATGCTATTGAAATGTGACTGCTCTAATGTCAATTTCTGAAAACGAAATGTCCGTCTTTCCATATCAATACAATTGTTTTTATTATTTTTGGGCAGGAACAATGTTTTCCACCGTTATATTAGTGGTTTCTTTTTGACGCTGGGTAAATAATATAGCTTGTGTTCGTTTCTTTGTTTGTTATGCTATGTATAAACGTGTTCTATCCATAAACACCTCTATGTGGATACATACAAACTCTAATAACTTGAAAAGTATACACAAATTCTGCATACATTTATGATTTTATACAACGCGTCTCCATGTTGTTGTGTTAGTGAAATATTTCCGGCAAATTGTGTTTTAATAAACGTTTATCGTCTAAACAGTTAGAATGGATTAGTTGCATATTTTTTTTATAAAAGTCCAATGATTAGTTATAACATTAGTCAAAAGTATGGTATTAATGCATCCCGCACGTACGCACGCACGCGCGCGTACACACACACACGCACGCAAACACACACACACACACACACACACACACACACACACACACACACACACACACACACATATTTGTATATGAATAGATAACAAATCGTATTAATTTACATTCGTTTGAATAAAATGTTATGAATTACATTTATTTGAACGATCATGTACATTTAACTGTGTCCCTTTTCATTTAACAATAACATTGCAATATCAATGCAATAGTTCAGTGCCATCATCAAAGACAATTACAACTCGGAATTACAGCTTCTGACTTTCTCCGTTGGTAGTCTTCTTCTACCGGGTACGAGTCAAATCTCTCTCCAAGGCTTATAGATTCGGTTGTGAAGTTCACTCCAATTATTTTTTTAGCAGCGTGTCGGTGGTGAGATGGACGTCGCTAATTCGGAGGATGTCATAAATCCTCACCCGTTTACATCTTGAACAACGAGAACTTGTGCGGTGATGGTGTCAGTCGAGACATCTTGAACAACGAGAACTTGTGCGGTGATGGTGTCAGTCGAGACATCTTGAACAACGAGAACTTGTGCGGTGATGGTGTCAGTCGAGACATCTTGAACAACGAGAACTTGTGCGGTGATGGTGTCAGTCGAGACATCTTGAACAACGAGAACTTGTGCGGTGATGGTGTCAGTCGAGACATCTTGAACAACGAGAACTTGTGCGGTGATGGTGTCAGTCGAGACATCTTTCTCCTGGCGAACGTTCACTCGGCCCTGGAAAACTTCAAGTGGCATCCTCGTCAGCTGGGGTGACCCTAAATATTTCGCCCCGAGGACGGTGCGACTGGTTTTCTTTCTTGGAAAATCGAACGAGTCGAAACCGTAAGTAGCGAAAATGCTTATGAATGAACGTGCCACGCATAAAATCGTCCAGTCTAGTCTTTCGTCGACGACTACCGTAATTTGACGTTCAAGGCGATCGCGGCGTTGAGATGGGTGACGCTGTATAGGCGCAACGCCAAATTCGTGCTGAAGACAGACGACGATATCCTTATGAACCCACTCGCGCTGATGACTTACCTGCGAGTCGAGACTCCCGTCGAGGTGGTCATCATGTGCAAAGTGTACGAGCGAGGCGAAGTCTTCCGTGCTGGCTACCGGCGACTCGTCACACAGGACAAATATGCTGGTTACCATTACCCTCCGTTCTGTTCAGGCTATGCCCACATCATGACAACCGACGTCGTCATAGCCTTGTACCACGCTTCCTACACCGCCAGGTTGTACTGGCTTGATGATGTCTTCATCACAGGTTTGCTGCCCTTCAAACTCAGTTTAGCCTTCGATGGAAGACAGGATCGAGGTAATTAAACCAGACCATCAGGTGGTAGCGTTGTTGACCGGGCCCAAAAGGGCAGCAGCACGTTTTTGGACATGTTCATGATAGAGTGGATGAAGATGGTCTCGCTGGCGGCCGATTGCAAAAGAGACATGTTATAGACGTACAACGAAAAAGAAGCAAATGGACATTCGACTACCATAATTATTTCTGTGGAATCGAACTATTTGAAATGTCCGTTGTCACTGATGAATTGCCGTATGATTTTTTTTTCCAATGTGATCCAATTTTAGATCTTAGATTTTCGAGGTGTTAAAACTTCGTCCTCGTAGGCGTCGTGTCGTTGGACTGTGGATAAGCAAATTGCTTCCTTCTCCACTTCCCGTCTGTCGGCGACAATCTTATTAAATTTTGTTATGAATCAAATTCAAGAACCAAAATAGGGACTTTTGCAGAACATTGACCGCGGGAGGTTCGTAAACTGTTGAGTTCCCCACGCAGACTTTCCCGGGTTTTAACACTTGAACATTGATAGTTAATGCGTTTAATAACATTTGAGGAAATGTCCTTAATTTGACACTGGTTATTAATTAGCATTGCAAGTTATTAGAGTGTTGCCTCCGTAGATGGGGCGATTTCACCACAAAGGTAATCGATTACGATTACCCATACCCATTTAAGAGTACGATTATACGAATACTTAGTAAATTAGTGCAATTGATTACTAATACTTTTGCAAGTAATCATGATTACAATCATGAAAACTCGTTGAAATAATAAAAAAAAACATCAAAACAGAATCAGATACAAAAACAATGTAATAATACAGTCACTGCTCACGCAAGATACTTGCATTATAGTTGGAACCTGGCCAACAGAAATTGTTGTTGTAATAATGACTACGATTACTTTGGCAGTGTAATCGAGTATGATTACTTGACCTTTTTACCAATGCAATTGAGTTCTATTATTAATAAAAATGTTCGACGATTACTAAGTGCGATGACTCCAACTCTGGTTGACTCACTCATGTAGATACATTTTGTACAGCTTCTATGATGACATATGATAACATACCAGGGCAATCGCTGGGAGGGAGGGAGGGAGGGAGTTCCAAAGTTGAATAGTACTGGGGAAACAGAAAATAAGTGGTAACTGCAGCTGGAGTAAGGGATGTGATAGGCTAAATATTTCATAAATTATACCCGGGGGAGGGATACTGCCATACCAAAGCGGTGGGGGTGTGCCACCAGAGCCCCATGAAGCACATGGAGAGAGAGAAATAAAGAAATTTAGGGTCACCAAGAGAGAATTATTGAACAACTTAACTAATATCTATAAGTGTAAGGTAAGCCCGGGCGGAACGTTTTCATTTGGAAATTTCCTCTTTGATGAAAGAGAGAATTATCAGATTTTATTGGGGCACAAAGAGAGAAAGTTTACATTTTTCTACGGACAGAGAGAAAAATGGCAAAAAATAGGGGAATTTGCGCGACACATACATGTATACCTCAATATAGGGAGTAACCCCCTCCCCCCCCGAAATTATATTATCATAGTTTGTGGATAGTACGTAGGGGAGAACAGGACACAGTGGATTAAGGGGCACAGTGAATATGTGGCTATTTAACTGCCATATGAGAATCCCAAGATGATGTCATCAGGGTATGCCTTTAGGCAATTCCCATCTGAATTACAGCTTCTTTTCGAGACAGACCCGATACCTTGCTGGTGAAGAATAGCAAGGTAAAGTATGTTTTCTCTATCAAAAGTAAAATTTCAAGACTTTATTGTTTTTTTTTGTGTGATTTAGTTTGGATTATCCAGGAATAAGAAACCAAGCACATGTTGGTAATTAGAGGAATGTTTCATGAAGTTAAATAGCATGAGCTCTTCTCGTGTGTGTATTGAGTGCATTCTGGATACAGTTTGTGGATAATGCGTATGTCCACATACGTACACGTGTCTTGTTGATCTGTCAATCTTTAAGTATTTTTTATTGTTTCAATGTTAGTGGTAGTTATATTTATGATTATAAATTATAATTATATAAATAAAAAAGAAATTATATTAAAAATATCAAATCCCAACTTCCGCTAGATGGCGACATTTGGTAGAAAATGCAAAATTGTAGGAGGCTGAACAGATCATCAGCTGGGTCAGCCTCCTCAAGCCGAGGCAAACATGTTTCGATTATTTTATAAACGCTGTGCAGTTGTCTTCGAGGACATTCGACTGGTGTTCTGTTCGTGTGTGCCCTGGGGATCAATAGAGGTATGGGTGTTACACCTAAACAAATGTCGCATGTTATTTATTTGTTTTTAAAAAGTTGCACTGAAAAATGGTACGATGCGTCGACGACGATGCCGACGCCATGGCCCATGCCATGGCCTGGGCGTGGAATAAACGACGTAGTCGTAGCAGGCGTAGGGAACGTTGCAACTTGCAATGAAATATCGTCTGTTTGTGTTTTCTACGCTTGGACAAGGTTATAACATGATATGAAAACGTGCATGCAAAACATGTCTTGTTACATTCTAGTTTTTTACAAAACTCATTTTGCCGCGCCTGAACAAAGGCCGTTACCCTTCTCTACATGTTCAAAGAACTAAACATAAATTGATACATGAAAGTGTATTGATGCTAGACAAAATTGTATTAGTATATTATTTATTATCATAGCTTCCCCGACTGCCGTGCGCCTTGCTGCGAGCGTGTTCCCGGCTGCAGTGCCGCCGGCCGCTCGTCTTGCTCTCGCTGGGTCTCTGCTGCGGCGCCGTATACTTCGTTCTACTATCTGATACCAAGGCCAAGGAACAGCACCTGTTTATGCGCGTCAACCGCTCCGTGAGCCGAACAGACGAGGAGCTGGATCACGGGGCAGCCGTGGAGCGGGCCCGGACACTGTTGGCAGGTGTTGGGAACAGATACGTTGTCCGGCGAATGAACGAGTCGAATATCTGAGCGTGGAAACCCAGTGTGCTGGACACAAATAATCCGAGACCGGACCGCACTCGTCCGTACATTGTTGACGGACGCTAAACAATAAGCCATTTATTGAAGGTGGGTTGGTATGCAGTGGAATGATATAAACCTGGTATTGTATACATTGAAATACGATTACCTATATTATGGGTCGTGTCCACGTGCCATCTGGGGTTTGCTCCTTTGAATGGTAACTCTATGGAATGTTTTGTTTTGTCGCTGGTTTTATTTTCCATGTATCGATCGACTGTCCACGTGATCTGCGTGCATGTTCCACTTCAAACACGTATGGATTTCGTTAACGAATAGGCCACGGTTGTTTAATAACACCTTTTGTAACTGTCAAAATATTGTGGTAATGACAAACACATAAATATATAAGTTGTGTGACAAAAATTACTTGTGTGTGCTTAATGATTCAAAAATGTTCGAATGTGCGACCTGGTCTGTTTAGACTCGGTCATGTTAGACCCAGTCATGTTAGACGCAGTCATGTTAGACCCGGTCATGTTAGACGCAGTCATGTTAGACTGACCGACCCATACATTTTCGCAGTTGCTAGTCACGGATTCAATACTGTATACTACGACGTATTAATACTATGCGTATATCCATCATCTATAGCTACATCTAAAATTAAGTAATACAATATAACTGTAAGCAGTTATATTACAGGTTGCATGTGATAGAATATAATTATGATATATTACAGGTTGCATGTGATAGAATATATGATAGAATCTACATAAGTAAAAGATGGAAGTGAAAGAAAGGTTGAGTACACAAAGAAAGGAAGGAAGTTTCTCTACGAAGAGTCGTTACGCAAGTTTAACACTTTCTACATAATGGCATAATTTCACACCCACAACCTCCTACATATAATGGACATTACATTTGAATCGCTTCTAAAAAATAAATGTTTCTGTGTCGGTACAGCAGAGTAGCAGCTATACTACACGTGCCTTGTGAGTACCAAGTTGCTACTGCATCTATCATTGTCGGTTGACATCAAAAGCGATGTAAAGTCTATACGATGGACATGACGGCTAGGGAGACTCCACCACTCCACCGTTCCCAATGTAATCGCAATTTCTTGACCGACAACACTAGCTACGGTACAAAACTGTTCAACTGTCGCTGCTAAGATCGACCAGCGCTCTCGTGTCACCATGGGAACAATGGCATTCCAATGTGACGCCACTCTACCACAAATCCCATTCGCGTGGTGCAGAAATCTGCCTCCGGCGAAGATAATAAAATAGCAATAATATGTGCATCTCGCTAATAAACTGTTCATTGGTAGAGCGCTGTCGCTGTCACGTTACTGGTTCTTATTCCGGAAGTGGTGCCTTCTTTGGCAGTTCCGGTGCCTCTACGATGCCGTACAACTTGTTGCCAAAGCTGACGTCCTTCTCCATCTGAATTAATGAACATACTAATTAATAACGGGATGACAATGACAACTTGTGTGTGATCAGTCAAAGAAACTCGTGTGGGTCAATGTAACACGGACGGAACATACCAAACTATTCAGGCATCAACGTGTAATTAATTACCTGCTGTTAATTCCTATCGTAATAAACACTGGTTCTATAACCTGAAAGATTGTTTGAAGTACATATATTTTGGAAAATATTAATTAATTAATTAATTATTAAACGATATGTGCAATGTACCGTAGCCTTTGAATACAGAAAATAAAGCCAGGTGCATCACCGTTATACTGGGAAATGTATGTACTGCGTAATTCCAATACCCTCACTTGGGTAGAGGACGGACAGCCAATACACCTATGGCTACCGCCGATGATGAGATGCAGTTTCAGAATCAGCTGTGAACTTGGCATAAAATCTGACCGACTGGCTTAGGAGAAAACCTTCCCAGATTTTTAAGTGGCTATATGTTGGTATTCATGAAATGCTACGCAGTACGTCAGTCCAATTTTCCTAAGTGGTCTATCTATTTACATAAGGCAAACTGGAAAGTGGTCTTTTGAGAATGCGGCTGTGGTTTACAAGAAGGCTTTAAATGCGTTATTAAGTTCAGCAGTCGTCTCTTTACGCTACGATTCCAGAAGAACCATCGTACGAACAATCATTATGTGATGTTGCGATGGCAACTATAATCTAATCGTGAAATACGTTTGAAAAAAGTTTTTGATTAGGCAACTTTGCTAATTCTAAAAAATTATTAATGTCAAGAAAACATGTAATTTGCTTTCATATACAGTCAGGTTTCGCAGATCAAATACAACTAACGACGGTTACACATACCTTATCCACACAGGACATTTCCCTGCGCTTGAAGGCAGCGAGCGCCCTCTTTCGTCGCATAATCTGTGTACAAAGTGACGTTATCAATAACATATCACCATCATATGTAGTATATCAAAGACCGCTTCACGGAGAACGAGATACTTGGTAAAAGTTTAACTACATGATTTACGACATGGGTTAAGTATATACGGTAACCAAACAGACAATTGCATCGATGGCCGACGTCACCTCGCGTGGCATGCTATTTGTACTCCAAGTGAAAACGTTAATTTGTTGCATAAATGGTAATGAAACTGTAGTTGAACTAGTGGACTGCGCAACATTGGAAATGTTCGTTGCTGCGAAATTAATCAAAGGAGACAGTTACTTACCAACATGGCTGCGATGACGAACATGGTAAACATGAGGACAACCCCGACACCACGGACCATCAACTTCAGTCCTTCGGCTCGCGACACTGGAGGACGTAAGCCTCCGCAAATGCTCAAACCTGCACAAGACAAACGTACAACGTTGGAACACCTGCACAAGACAAACATGCCTTTGGAACACATGCACAAGACACACATACAACGTCGGAACACATGTACAACACAAAAGTACAACGTTGGAACACCTCCACAAGACAAACCTACAACGTTGGAACACCTACACAAGACAAACGTACAACGTTACAATTTAAATACGATTAAAAGCGTTGTGCGCTGGCGAGTCGACGATTACAACTGTGAAACAATGAATGTAGGCCAACGTCACGAGAGGAGGAAGATATTGCAACTAAGGAGGAAGAGATTGCAAGCGGTGGTATATACTTACGCGGTTGCTGTTGGAAGTGCTGCCGTGCCCTGAAGCTGGTCGGGTTTGGTCGCAGCTGCTTGCCGTTGTAGTAGAAGGCGCACGTGTTGCTCGTCATCCGCCGGTGCATGTTATCGACGGCTGAAGGCAGGTCATACGTGTTGCCCCAGGTTACCGTCACCTTGACGACTGCGTACTGACCTCGCACGGTGACATTTGGGTGAACCTATGGACACCAAGGCAAGGTTGTATGTATACTGATATATATATATATATATATATATATATATATATATATATATATATATATATATATATAATGCAATTATATATATATAATAATAATAATTTTATGACATACTACATACTACTTCATCATACCATTTTGTGCTAAGATTGTAAACCTTTACAATTACCATTTCGGGTAGCCTCAATTGTTCATCAGATTATAGTTAGCATGCCTTCGTTCAACGTAGTTCATCGTGCTTATTTTAAAGGGAAACAAAAGTCATGGTTTTGGGCATATGCACCTATAAGAGTTACTAAAACATAACCATGTGCAATACAATTTAAGAATACCACGCCAGTGGTTTACCGGGGAAACCTTGTTGAACACACATCATCTTAATGTCATGGGCCGCGCCATACTGTTAGATAACCTTACGTAACGAGTGTCAAAATAAATCTAGCACAATTCGCAAATGAAAATATATTTGTATATACTTATTCCTATATTTGCCACTACGATTTGGCTATGCTGTTTGCTTCCAAACTCAACTTATATAATATGGCCTTTGTTTACCAAACTAGACCTCTTTCTGGCAAAATAACACGTTTGTTTGAGACTTTGCGTTGATACTGTGTATGCCGTCCTCCCTTAATACGTCACAATAGTCTAGGTTACACCCACTTCCCAGAACTGTGCTTGAACATGTCAGCGCTCAGTCAACTGGACAAATGAGCGTAATCTCCCACTCTTAGAACACATTGTGAGTAAACAAGTGGCGTGATATTCTTGATTTATTTTATTCGCACATTATTAGTTTTTATTATCTCGTTTAGGTGCATAACCTCAAAACTATGAGTTTTGTTTTACTTTAAGTATATATTGTGGACTTTTCTGGTTCCACCAAACAACTGGAAGCATAACTTACATCGACGTCTGTCATGTGCACCTCTTCGACCATCAACCAGTAGCTGATGTGTTCCTTTAGCACCCTGAAGACGAGAGGCAGACATACTGAGGTGAAATCGTAATTGATACAACAAGACCCCGAACGTTTGTCAATATACAGTACATGGTTGTGCGACAAGGTTAATACCGGACGCAAAATGATCAAAGATTACATGACACAAAAAGAACGCATAAAGTCATAAACTATGCTGCACAAACATGCTGTCAGAAAACACGAGTCCAGCCACATACCTCTGTAGTCCTTCCTGGTGGATTGTGATGTCCTTGAAGCCGTGAAATAGCGTGAAGCTAATGTCAACGGCCACAGTTCGGTTCAAGACTGCCAGGAAACAGAAGGACACGCAGATAGCTAACAGCAATAAAGGCGGTCCGGACGGAAATGGTTTTCAAATGGACACATGCGATGGTGATCGCACGTAATGGACAACTGTTTAAAACAGGCACCTTCTCTAGGTACTAACTACACCACTATCTATAATATTATATCTATATAACACATCAGTCGTAAATAATTATTGTACTCTGATTTAATTCTTCTAATAATTCTGATGGATGGTGCCGATTGCTCTGTCTTGTGTGCCCAATAGCTTATTGAGTAAATAAGAAACCAAGTAGTCCATGATGAAACAAACTAATACGACTGCAACACGGGGCTTAACAAATGTTAGGCACACATCGGATTTTATATACTTATTACGCAAAATTAATATGTAAAAAAATACATAGTCTAGTACAGAGCACTAATGTTGCACAGTTTTATGTTGGGCTATTTGCTATCGTTAAGCAGCTGTGGTAGCATTATATTAGCCTGCCAATTCGTACTTACTGCAGAATAAATCAGTATTCTCGCCCTCTGCAGTCCAAGTTGACGACATCCGGGTTCCTTTGACCTCTTGACCCCAGTCGTTAATGCACCAGCACTGCCTGGCTTTGGCGTCACACTGTTTTGGCTTGAACGAACCTGAAGGTAGCACACTCTGACTCTAGGTTCACGGTCTTCTGCTATTTCAGGATTACAACAATCATTGCAGAATGTTGTATAAATATGGCGTTGGTACGTGTTTCAACTGTCGGTACTGTTGGTATTGTTCCATTTCTGCTTCTGGCTACATGTGTTTATTTTTTGGGGGGTGCACAAATCCATTACATAGATATTAAAAAGAGCAAATCATTCTTTTCTTTTACGACTAATCAAGATAATGAGTTACAAAGAAATAACAATGTTGAGAATACAAACCATCCTTGTCACATTCTGGCACGTGGGCATCTTGAAGCAGTAACATCTGCTGCAGCGCCTCCTTGTGGCGACACAGTGACATCACTGAAGGGTAAACCAGAACATTATATTAAGACCGAGCTGGTGGTTGCTGAAATGTCCACGAATCGAGGTAAGTCAAGTTTAGGGATGCCGTCGGTTTTGAGGTTGCATTTATTACCAACGCCCAACGCTATACTATTTACTTGGTAATTCTTTGACGATTGACGACTGTCTGACCTGACTGTTTCACTACGATAAAGAGCTCACAAGAAAAATCCGGCATCACACGACTTCATCAATAAATTGTCAGAGCGTTTTCAAAATGCGTTTCACTAATATCTATGCTCTTTAAATCCACTAAACGTTGACAAGCAAAATGTCTTATTGACGTACCTCGGCAGACAGGTATAGCGCGGCACTGCTTCCCGTCTGGACATGACAGAGTACGAGGCTCGCAGCCGAATCCCTCTTTGCATGAGTGACCCTGAAGGCAGGCACGAAAGGTTGTAGACTTTTGTGATACGACATGGAATCGCCGAGGTGGCTTGAAGTGTAAGTTACGAGATTAAAAAAGAGTGATTTTGTGCGACTAACATAACTTTTAAAAGTATACAGTCACACTTCAAGATGGAGCAAGTCTCTATTGAACTTCTACAAACATTTATTGTTCTTCATTTACAGCGAATATATGGGGGCATCTTCTCCGTCTGGTGAATATGCCTACGTACAACGTGAACGCGTTGCAGGTTAAATCTAGATGTAATTTGTGCTAAGCGCTTAACGTCCATAATGGTCAACCCTCCATTGAAGGTGTCGAAAGTCGGGGATATGCCACATACTTTGCATGGGGACGTTTTGCAGCCACACGTCTGGCAGCCCTTGGCATCGATCTCGTAGCCGTATCGACAGTACTCGTTGAACACACAATCCATCATTGGGCAGGCGAACGGACCCTTCGGCACTGGCCGCTTGTCAGCTGTGTGACGTACAATAACGTTAGAACCAAATAGTCTAATGACGACGCTATTGCACGTGACTGATGTCATCGCACCACCATTGGATGGTGTCAATCGTGTCTACTGAAGTGAGGTCGACAGCGGTTGCACATACGTCGGTACTCTAATAGTTGCAATAGCAACACTTGACCAGACTTGAATAGGTCGTCGTTAGGTCTATATCATTACAGCTGTACAAACGTTCAATTAGATAAATGAATCTAGAAGCTAGGAAAGCGAACGAAATAAAAAATATTCGTAATGCGAATGACGTCTTACCAATACAGACAGGCAGCGCGCGGCACGAGTCGTCGTTGTCAAGACAAGATCCCATGTGTGCAATGCATGTCTGTCCCGTGGGGCACTTCACGTCCTACAACACCAGTAGGCTGTACTCGATGGAGCCTACGTCTTCACGTTTCATGTCATAACATTCACGGTGGTTGTGTGGTTATTCATAGCAAACAAACGAATTTTGGTACATAACACTAAATTGCTGAAATACAAAGAGCAGTGTTCATGTCAACGCTATTTCGAGCTATATGACAATATGGTTTTGGCATATGGAACCACTGTTGTGTAAAGTTAGTTTCACAACACAAGGGACACTGCGGTGCTTTATATAACTCCCTCTGATCAGAATCACGTTCTGTCGATTATCCTAATCCAATCACAATGAACTATTAGCCCCATTAAAACTCAGAATTGCACATGGTATATAGTAAAGTGCTTTGTCCTACAGACACAATTTCAGCAGCAGCAACTGGCTTAGGAAAAATTCCTTTCATTACCAAATGTGTGGGACTTTGTCGTACAATGCTAAGCGCAGGAAGGCAAGTGTTTAACAGTAAGACTTGCAGAAACAGGAATGGACTACGTATAATGTGAATGGATGTTTCATAACTACGCCCTGCAACAGCCGTCGACCTGGTGGTAACGTAGAAACGCGTACCTCGCACGGCTCCGTCTTGCACTGGCAGGTTTGGCAGCCATCAGCGTTTGTTCGGTAGCCGTAAGGACATGAGTCACACTCCATCTCCTCGCAGCCCGCGGACTCTGCCGAACAGCGCAGCATGCCACAATGTATTCATAGCAACAACGCAATTTACCAAAAGTTATGAAGTTCGTTGTTACAAATGTAACAACAAAGCTGTGGATAACAACCGTGAGAAAGTCTAGACGTGGTCTGCGCTAGAACAATCAGAATGTTTTGCCGACATGCACATCGACGCTGCATTTGTTAAATCATGATCTGACTCAAAACTGTCTCAAATTGTGTATGTTAATACAGAGTGTGTATAGCTACACCCGCATCACAGCCAGTTCAAGAGAAAGTACAACTATTACCACTGGTTAACTGACACACAGCCAGTTAAAGGGAAAGTACAACTATTATCATTGGTTAACTGATACACAGCCAGTTAAAGGGAAAGTATATTATTGCTAACTAACCGAGATGTTATCAATACTAATAAATTCAGTGTTCTAATGTCCCGTAAAAAAAGTCCCACTCACTGACGCATGACGCTGCGACCCCCTTGCAGGGATAGCTGTCGCATAATTCCGGCTTGCATACTTCACTATCTCCACACTCAACATCCTGCAAACATAAAAAGACGTTCACTTAAATAACATGAAATCGCTTCGTTCGGCATTCTTTAAAACTTACTTTTTGTAAAGCACATGAAAATAGCAGCCAGTTTTGTCAAATAAAACGTAGTTTTAAATCAATTATACGCAGGCACCTGCGCGCGCATGCACACACACACACACACACACACACACACACACACACACACACACACACACACACACACACACACACGCACACCCACCCATTTCGCCAGCGTCACGTACCTCGCATGGGTCGTCTGCGCACTCGCAGTACGGACATCCGGTGGCATTAATCTTGAAGCCGAAGTCGCAGTAGATGTCGCACGCCTGAAGCAGACACCGGTCCTTGTCAACGAACTCAACGTCCGTCCGCTGGCCGTGGATGGCGCACACCAGAACCAACAGAAGCACTGCTGAGACCAACACCACTCCCATTCTGATCAACCTGGCGAAAAAGAATAAGGTTAAATAGACCATTCCAGAATCACGTGAAGGTTCTTCTTCCTATTAATGACCTCGATCAACCAGCTGATTAGTTTGTCATTTGTGAGTTTTAGAGATAGAGATTGTCAGCTCTGTAAGTCCACAACAGGTTACGCATTTGCCCCTTGTGTATGATATTTCACTTGCCCTGGCATAGACACCAGCTTTTGGTGTGTCTTCTGAAAGACAAAAAAGTAAAGTGTGGTGAACCAAGTTGCCTAGGTGGACTCGTATCCCGATCGCCTCGATTGACACTCCGTGCAGGGCTCTAGCAACGACGCCACTGCGTCCTACGAAAGGATTCTCATCCCTTTCTTAAGGTTACACTTTAAGTAGATATGTATCTAACAAATTCCACGAAACAATGCTAATGGTATTCACATTTTACACGGGGGACATTGCAAAAAGACGACGGAAACAGCTTCCCAGACGCGGAGATGGGAGAGAAAGCATTTTGAAAATTGGCTGACTCTTGACTTAGGCTCACGACAGTTTCAGCGCGGATGGTTTGATTAGCTGCTTTACCCCAGCAGTACCACGTGAACTAGATTTGACCATCGCTTGCGCAAGTTTCCAGTGATATTGCAGATATTGTCCCATACAACAGTAGTCGGCTTAGCAGTCTGGAACAACTATGGCAGCACCGACATGGCAGGGCGGACTGTAGACAAATACCCCCATGTGCTACATACATTAGTCACAAGAGGCGCCACTCGTAATCTCCGGCGATAAATGTGTTACTTGGTTTGCAAACTCGAGCGCTGAGCGTGGGCGCTGGTCACGGCTCAATGAATCACTAACGATCTGTATCGACCTCCGCGATGTATTCTATACCGCTGTTTTCATGCGGTCAACGCGACCTCGTTAGAATAATTATAGTCATGACTCATTTAGCCAACGCACGGTATCGCGCATCGCATTAGCAACTATGAAGAACAAAGATCTAACTGAATGCTACATGTATTGGGATCCCATAAGTTGGTCCACGGGTCGTGTGAAATCACACAAACATACCACACGATTGCACACAACAACAATTGTTAGCGGTCTATAACTGGATCAGTAAGAAATGTCACTCAAGTAGACAAGTTGCCGTGAAAGGTGATTGTTGACTTGTAGCACGTTGCCAGGCCAGGTTATAGCATTTAACGCGACGAATGCACCAACGTAATCTCGTACTTTACTAGTTTGTTTCGTCAGCTATCGATACGTCACTGTCTCGGTTATGACGTAACTAACACCTCGATTTATCCTGAACTTGCCTACCGTGAAATGTAACATAACGTATTTATCTCTAGACAGAACACACCATTGAAGTTCAACCTATTCAAAGCTACTCGTGATATACAAGTGTTATTGCCACAACACAATGACATATTTGATGGCTTCGTCCGTGATATACATGTGTGTTCACCTTTCACCTAGGTCTTGTCCAGGTGTAGCCATCTGCTATAGACCTTTCCATCTTTCTTTTCGCCTGCGTAGTTGATAATGCCTGCTTCTTGCTCTTTGCGCTTCCGTGGGTTGCCATTTAGTAGTTCTGATGGTCCATCTGCTGTCTGCTGCCTTTCCAATGTTGAACGTTGATGTCGTAATATAATGTCAAACATGTCACAGTTAAATGCCATATTTAATGTCAACTTCTACGTATAGTGCATTTTAAAAACTTAAATATTATAATTAAAGGTTCGAATGCCTATACTGTCAATAGCTCGGACGCACAATCCACCAGGCGCCGACATACTGTGAGACAGACATCTTATTGTATGAGGCGGAGAAGCAGCAGAGAAGAAAAGCCTCACTTGCACCCAGAGCCTGCCGGTTCTATTGCCCCAAGATCTGCTCATCAAGTATCGGGTCCAGGAGTCACATCACAAGCCGCGACAGACCCTTGGCCGACGTCACCCTCGTTCTGAGGGACAGCCGATGATTATGAGCTCGGACTAGTTTATTTTTTATCTCTAAATATCAGCAATGAGCTAAGGTTCACATACGTTTTAGGTTTAACCACACAATGGGCCAGAAACAACCAAAACGCTGGGACGGAGCATGTAGCGGAACGACCAAGACGACACCCTGATCTGGCGCACTAGTGATTCCAGTTGGATGCGTTGATGTGTACACTGCAGTCACTGAACATGTCTAAATATACGTAATGGCGCGAGCAAACAACTCCCACGAGACCGCATCCGTTATGTACATAATAAATTGTTGTTCTATGGTCTAATGTCCGACTCTATGCTACGGAGCACAGAGCTATGTGGCCGGTGTTGGTAACTCAACATTGCTGTTTAATATTGCTATGTAATACAACATCTAGTCGGTTTAAACAGGCGGCGCCTATATATCCGTACAACACAATGTAAATATTCCAAACACTTCTCATACGGAACGTGTCAACCTTAGAGAGGTTATTGTGTACCCGATTGTCTATTTGCTTCGTTTTGTCTTGTTTGCAGATGTTTCGTTTTGTCTTGTTTGCAGATGTTTCGTTTTGTCTTGTTTGCAGATGTTTCGTTTTGTCTTGCTTACGGGTGTAGGCCTAAGACCAAACCAGACGGGCGTCTGTCTTCGTAACAACTTGATCTTCTGTATAACTTTCATTTTTCTCGAGGTGCCAGCTACTTGATACGAGTGTGTCCGTCACCACTGTCCTCTCCAGTCCGTGTCACGTCCGTCGAGTGCTACCTACTTGGTGACGAGTTAAATCCACTCAATGCAATGAGGACACAATCAACACGGACTAATTACGATCTATTTACTCGAGGCGTCGAATACAATGGACAGCTCGTACCAACTATCGTGTCGGAATTAACCGACCAAATAACACCATGCATCGATCACAGACTAGCAGCTAGTCTGAATTTTATTATACGTCTAAAAAATTTGCCCAAATGCATCGATTAGAAAATTCACCAGTGTCTGGTATACTTCAACAAGAAAAATAGGACTTAGGGCACGCTACCGAATAAGTGGTTTGGTCTGACCTACCCGTCTGCGTGGACGGCGCAAAATAAAACAGATCCATAAAACCTGAAAAAAATATCGTTTTAAAGAGCGTAAAACAAACTGCTACGATAATAGCTAATGTATAATTATAGACCCGCTACACGGTCAGCGATGGTATCAGCCACGAGAGAGTATATTGTGGCCGGTAATACATCGCTTGGTAGTGGATCAGCGAATAACGTACGACTGACTTACACATATGCGAGGTCTGTCAACTGTCGATCTTGAAATGTGTCACTTCAGTGGGAGGATTGTTATTTTTGTAAAAATTTGTATTAATAACTTAACCGTTTAGTATATATCCAAAAAAATAATCTTTAACTTGACATATATTTGTTACATGATTATACCTTTCGACAACAATTAGGTCACGTACGTTTTCAGTTACCAACTGATATAACTCGACGTCGCTACCAACATAGTGGGGTACCATAACAACAAGCGACGAAGCAGTACGTACCTACCTTTTATTTGTCTGGATGTACCTGCTACTGCCTGGTACAAAGTATTTGACTGACTCATATGTATATCAACATGTATGTAACTACCTTCACACTACCAGTACCACTTCGTGCCAACCGGGCTATCTGTGAATCGCGACCGCAATTGAGCCTACAAATACACCGACTCATTCATGCTGTGACAAACCCGGATCTCGATAAAGTTGGGAGCTGACGCAAACTCGAACCCGGTTAATATCCCCGATCCCTATTCACGCTAATTACTAGCTCGACTCTCGTAATTACAGCAACGCGTTTCGGTCTGTTTCGTAGAAATTACAAACCAGCGTTTCTATCCGAACTACAGCGACTTACGTGACGGTCTTCTCGAAGCTGCTGTTCCGTCGACGCTCGCTGGCGAATATCAGCGCGCCGCGTGCAAGAAGCCGAAATGTCGCCGACCCGTACACGGCGTATGGCTTCACGCCCGACTGGCCAGCGACTGCGGCGGTGTGGTGTGGAGCAACGGCATAACAGGCGAGGTTGAAACGACTGGCTGACTAGTATTAACACTGAGGACGATGACGCAATAAAGATGACAATATAGTCAATTCATATCGCTGTCAGTCGCGGTTGCGTCTATGGCTACTTGCTTGATTCGCAGCAGCGGCAGCGGCAGCAGCAGCAGCAGCAGAGGCAGCAGAGGCAGCAGAGGCAGCAGAAGCAGCAGAAGCAGAGGCAGCAGCAGCAGCAGCAGCAGCAGCAGCAGCAGCAGCAGCAGCAGCAGCAGCAGAAGCAGAAACAACAACAACAAAAAGCACCACTAATAATAAAAATAAGTATGGTAGCTACTAACTACAATAACAGCGATAATTATATGTGGAGTCGTGTTTAATAAAGGCCTGTGTGAGGCATCCAATGTCGCAGTGTAGTGAAACGTGTGTAGTACACGAACTTCACGCTCTGGTACAAGACAGACAGACAGACAGACAAAATCGTTTATTTATCCATTTGTACATAGTATTACAGTAACAGTAATTCATATTAATTAATATATTTAGTACAACGTGGATTTGGGAGACTCCTATTAAGACTAAAGAAGTCGCTCTCATAGGAGCCACCCTGGTACGTTTTCATTGAATTTATTGTATATTTCCGCTTGTGTAGATTAACGTTAACACGTACAGCTAGATTAATTATTTATTATTGACCATGCGTGCAAGTGTAGCAGTTAACTTCGGTGCATATGCATAGATAGCTTTTTATAATATTTTTTTTAGCATAAGATATATATCCCTGTAAGCTGTGTGTGGTCACCTTATCTTTTAATATGTCTGGAGTATTGTTGATGATATGTGGTAAATTATATTTCAGACATTTTTTGCAAATTCGTGTTGTGTTCTAAATGTGTGTATTTTGTTGTGTTTACGCGTGAGATGATTATGTATGTGTGTATTCTGGTTTATCGGCCAGTTTTGTAAGTATGCTGGTAATTGTTTGTGTATGAATTTATAATAAAATCGTAGTATCTGTACTTAAAGTAAGTCTTCAACCTAGAACAGAGATGCTTTTAAATAATGGTTCCGTATGTGAGTTATATTTGGTTACAGATATTATTCTAATTGCTTTCTTCTGTAATTTTGTTATCCTATTACACTGGTAGCCCCATATCATTAGGCAGTAATTTATGTGGGGTAATATTAATGAATTATACAGTATAATTCTGATACTTTTTGGTAAGACATGCTTCAATTTGTTTATAATTCCGATTGTCCTAGAACACTTATTTGCTATTTTCTCAATGTGCTTATGCCAATTTAAATGTGTGTCTAATATTAAACCTAAGAAGTTGAAATATTGGACTCTTTCAATGTTTACACCATCAATTGTTAGTGTTGGTACTGTTACCTTTTTGTTTGGCATTTGAAAAATCATATATTTAGTTTTGTTGATATTTAATGTTAATTTATTTAATTTTAGCCATTCTGCTATGTTATGTGGTTCTGTATTTATCATATGTTCAGTATTTGGATTGTTTGTACCATTTGTAAAAGACCCGAGCGTACTTACTAGAGAAGTATCATCGGCATATGTAATGAATTTAAAGACATTACTGGCTTGTGAGAAATCGTTAATATATATAATGAATAACAGAGGACCTAGTATTGAGCCTTGTGGGACTCCCGTGTTTATAGGTAAGACATTTGATTTTATGTCATCAATTTTTACAAATTGCTCACGGTTTGTTAAGTAACTCTTTAGTAATTGTAATGCTGATGGTTCCAACCCATAATGTTCTAATTTTTTTAAGAGGATTGTGTGGTCAAGTGTATCAAATGCTTTCAATAAACGAGAAATATACTGATGGGTAATTGGTTGTTATCCAAATGTGTAGTGATCCTATCGACTATTTCTAGAGCGGCATATTCAGTTGAATGGTGGGGTCTGAAGCCGTATTGATTATCAGACAGTAGTTTTGTATTAGTAAAATACATAAGTAATTGGTTATTCATAATTCTTTCCAATACTTTTGAAATAACAGGAAGAAGGGATATTGGTCTATAATTTGTGAATAATGTGGGATCATTTTTCTTAAATATAGGAATAACTTTTGCTACTTTAAGTTTGTCAGGAAATTGTCCTGTGTTCAGCACTTGATTTATTAATAATGTTAAAGGTTTCACTATGTCTGGTTCAATAAGTTTTAATAATTTGCTGGATATTCCATCACAACCATAGCTATTTTTATTTGGAAGGTTGTTAATTATTTGTGATACGGATTCCTCTTGTATTTCTGTGAATCTGAAACCATTTGTATTCTTGTTTTTGAGAAATTTAGTGAAATTATTTGCAGTTGTACATGGTATGTTTTCCGCAATATTAGGGCCTGTTTCCGTAAAGATATGATTAAATTCATTAGCTATGTCAATCTTATTAGTATATGTCTTGTTATTTTGTTTAAAATATGTTGGAAATTGCGTACTAGATTTGTGTCTTGATATAATTTCATTAATTGCTTTCCATGTATTTGCTGCATTAAATTTGTATTTGTCGAAAAGTTGTGCATAGTGTAATCTCTTTGCTTCACGAATGTTCTTCTTAAGTATTACATTGTATGTTTTTAGATTAGTGCAACATGTGTTATATTGTACACAATCAGGATCTAACATCTCCAGTTGTTTGTATAATTTATCTCTATATTTAATTGATCTTAATATACCTTTCGTTATCCAGTTTGATTTTTTATGTCTATATTTGTGGAATTTGACAACTTTAGTTTGTATGTGTTTATTTTTAGTAGTTTCTATTATTTGATCTATAAGATTATAATTGAAATTTGTATCAGCATATGGGTTCTTGTCCATTTTGCTATAAATGTCTGATGTATGAATGTCATGTTTAACTCTTAATAAGGCTTAATTAATTTCCATGTTTATCTTAGTTGTTTTAGGATTTAATTGTTTGTTTTGTGTTGTGTCCATAAAGATCAAATAGGGTGATCTGAGAATTGTTTTCTGAGTATACCTGCTCTGCTCTCTAGAATTGTTTTTGTTAATTTACAGAAAAGATTATCTATTAGTGTACCGTGTCTTTCTGAAAATCTAGTTGGTAGTGTAATTTGGGGATACATACTGTGTGATGTAAGAAGATCAAAGAAATCACTGATCAGTTCATCTTCATTTAACTTTAGCAGGTTTATGTTATAATCACCGGCAAAGATTACATTGTGTTGTATTTGGTCTAGGGATGATAGCAGTAGTGAAAATTCTGTTATAAACTGTTTCAAGTTATCAATTAGATTCCTTGGAGGCCTGTAAATATTTCCTATTATTGCTGGTTTGGTTAAACCACCTTCACTTACTTTGATAATAAGCCCTTCCCAAAGTTCATAGTTGTTTAGATTTTGAATCACTTCGTATGTATATTTTGAGTCAACGTATATGATTAGTCCTCCCTTTTTACTGGATGTTTTTCCCTGTGTAATGCAATTGTATCCGTCCAGCTGTATGAGTGAGAAATCATCATTTTTAGATATACAACTCTCTTGTAGGCATATAACACTAAGTTGAACATTTTCAGTTTTTAATTCCTCTACGAATGCCTCTAATTCGCTAAATTTGGCATTAATAGATTGTATATTTGAGCTTATTATGCTGAAGCAATTTTTGTTCTTTTTACACAAAGCAACAAATGCATCCGAATCAAAATATGAGGATAGACGTATAGGTTTTAATTCATTTAATTCATTAGTCTGATTTGTATTATCATCTAGGATATTATTTAAAAAGTTATTCTGTAAGCCACCCAAATACTGTAGAAATGATTCATCCGATGACATTTAGTGTTCATAGTTTGCTTATGTGAACTGTGCAGCATGATATGCGTCAGGTGATTTCTCGAGACATTATATCTTGTATACCTCATATGCATCGTTTAAAAATGTTTCATGTTGATTGTGCGTATGTTTGTATGTGTTGTAGCGTGATAATGTTATGCTCTTGTGGATGTTATTCGAATTTGATGTTATGTATTCTGCACCAACGAAGATGCATACATGGGTAAACATAATAATAAACGTTGTCTGTGTAACAATTGTTGTCAAAGAAAAATTTAAGTATTTCAAAAATAAGTATGAAAAAAAAAACATCATAGACATCGATCGAACTAACTGTTCGGGGAGTATTAAAAATTAAAAAGAAAAAGGAGAGATCCTGTTCAAGCCAGAATACATTAATAGTATAATGTGTTATAACTTTCAAGAATGTTTCAGAATAATGTTCGGAGCCGTTTAATATATATTTAACTCTTTGGTCCCCATAATGCCACTACACAAAATGTTGGCAGTTGGCACTTGTGGTGTTACCTGTGGCTTCTGTCCAAGCGATGGGTCTAGGTCTGTATGATGGGTATAGGTCTGCATTGTTTGCTAACTGACGTTCCTTTGTGCAGGTCTATATTGTCGTCACTCCTGCATCATTATTCACGGAATGTTCAGTGGACAGTGATAGGTGTAGGTGTTCAGTGTACAGTGAACAAGGAATGTTCATGTCCATTTAATATATGTCCAAGTCTTTTGCAGATTGGATTTCTTTGATCATTCCGGCGTTTGTCTTTACGAGAACTCTTCCTGTATATGTCCAACAATCGTTGATTTTGTTTTCTTTTTTGAGTGATCTAGCTTTGTATGCTAGTGCTGCCCTCTTCGATGTCAGATCTTCGTTGATATATACTTGTTCGTCTCGATGGTACAACCACCAGCTAGCTCCCTCAGCGTCGTAACAAGAATCAGGCATGATCTACGTACAGCTGGACATATTTAGTTGCAAACTTCGATTCTGTGCGAGTTGTATGCGAGCGAGAGACAACAATGCGGAATTAAATGAAACAAGGCATATAGCTCTATGTGCGTAGCACGGCAGTGAAACATAGCACGGCATTGAAACATAGCACGGCAGTGAAACATAGCACGGCAGTGAAACATAGCACGGCATTGAAACATAGCACGGCAGTGAAACATAGCACGGCAGTGAAACATAGCACGGCATTGAAACATAGCACGGCAGTGAAACATAGCACGGCATTGAAACATAGCACGGCATTGAAACATAGCACCGCATTGAAACATAGCACGGCAGTGAAACAAAGCACGGCAGTGAAACATAGCACGGCAGTGAAACATAGCACGGCATTGAAACATAGCACGGCATTGAAACATAGCACGGCATTGAAACATAGCACGGCATTGAAACATAGCACGGCATTGGAACATAGCACGGCATTGAAACATAGCACGGCATTGAAACATAGCACCGCATTGAAACATAGCACGGCAGTGAAACAAAGCACGGCAGTGAAACATAGCACGGCATTGAAACATAGCACGGCATTGAAACATAGCACGGCATTGAAACATAGCACGGCAGTGAAACATAGCACGGCAGTGAAACATAGCACGGCATTGAAACATAGCACGGCATTGAAACATAGCACGGCATTGAAACATAGCTCGGCAGTTAAACATATCACGGCATTGAAACATAGCACGGCATTGAAACATAGCACGGCAGTGAAACATAGCACGGCAGTGAAACATAGCACGGCATTGAAACATAGCACGGAAGTGAAACATAGCACGGCATTGAAACATAGCACGGCATTAAAACATAGCACAGCATTGAAACATTCCATGTTTACATAAAAGCGGAACTAATTTCTTAAACCGATAACGATAACTGTTAATGGTCGTGGCGGTGAGTGTGTGTGTGTGTGCGTGCGTGCGTGCGTGTGTGCGCGAGCGTGTATGTTCAAGTGGGTAATGATGACGTATAGGGGCAGTTATGTCAACTTATGTGTCATCTGAAGAAAGCAAACAACGATTTAGCAAATATCCGTGCAGCATAAACTAGAAAGTGGTCAGCACCGGATACAACGTGGCAGCCGTGTATCGGACAAGCCGGCCGCCTCCGGACCAACGCTTGCAGTCAGGCCACAGGACCGCGACAACGGTCTTTGTGTTCAGCCCGTGACTCATCACCTAAACGATGCGGCTTCAAACACACGCCACGCTCAGCTGCCGCTTGCATTGCGAAATCAAACCGCCCATAAAAACCGAATATTACACGCCACAGACGCGCGCGTCTCCTTATATCATAAGCCAATTCCGATCAGTTATCGGCGCGCGAGGAGCACCTGGTGGTGCCCGGCACATGCGAGGACAAAATGTATGTGCCTCGCCGACTGCCACCGAACCCAGCGGCGAGGCTATCTGATCCGCTTGTAAACCCTCCTCGCCGCCGGCTCTCGACCCATCGAGGAAGCTGCCCGCATGTCGCGGCCATCCCCATAACTTCCGCTCAACTGGCGGCGATGATTATGCCCCGTAGTCAGGGAAAGGTATGCCATCGTTCCTTCTGGCAAAAGCTCTATCGACACGTCACTGCCAGCGCCGCTCATAGTTCGCAATCACAATAATTGACGAACGTGCCGATTATAAGTCGTCGTTGCCGGACGCGCAAGTCCGGAATAAAAGCGCCTGCGATATTTGGCCCGTACGGTACATAGCCGTAAAGCTGTCCAATTGATTACGGTTTAGATCGGACATTGTGTGCACCATTGATAGGAATCGTTTGTTTTCTGAAGTATCGATCGCTCTTAGGGTTACAGATCACTATTTTCTGTTGGCGACCATGTTGTGCGTGAGACGTTATTAGAACGGAACATGTATGTGACCGTCCAGTCACTGCTATGTATGGAACTGTCCCCGAATCCGTTCATTCTGTGTTCGAGAACATCAACACTGTTAAAACAATCCTTTCCCGTGAGGGAACTTCCCACACGATCTCCCACGGGCGATCCTCCAGCAGGGAATCCTCCCGGGAAATTCAAGTTCTCTGACCTTAAACAGTCATTACACATTTACGTAACACAACTATTAAAATGCTTATGCCTCCTACCTACACATGTTTAGGCCTCCTACCTACCCGTGTTTAGGCCTCCTACCTACACATGTTTAGGCCTCCCACCTACACATGTTTAGGCCTCCCACCTACACATGTTTAGGCCTCCTACCTACACATGTTTAGGCCTCCTACCTACACATGTTTAGGCCTCCCACCTACACATGTTTAGGCCTCCTACCTACACATGTTTAGGCCTCCTACCTACACATGTTTAGGCCTCCCACCTACACATGTTTAGGCCTCCCACCTACACATGTTTAGGCCTCCTACCTACACATGTTTAGGCCTCCCACCTACACATGTTTAGGCCTCCCACCTACACATGTTTAGGCCTCCTACCTACACATGCTCGTTTTCTCTTCAACACACATTTTTCCGCGTAAAAATCATTTCTCCAATGGAGATACCAATCGGTAAAACCCAGCTTTTCCTTCGTACGCCACGAGTGCGAACGTTCAATAGTGGTGTGTACCTTGTCGACGTTCACACGTTTCTAGCAGTAAAAGTGGAACTTCAGAGATGAAATTCGTAATACCCTTAAATATTGTCCGGTTTTATCTGCCCGACATACACAGACGACACTGGATCCCTCCCAGTATCTCGTTATTTTTGCGAAGTGAAACTAACTAAGGCATTCCCTAGCATTCATACATAATTGGAGTCGGAAGGTGCCTGTAGCTGTGGTTTCGTGCCCTAGCAACCACTGACTTTTACTGCTTCCAATTTGACAACCGGAACATGGCTCTAACCTACCTGCTATACTTGCTATACTAACATGACGTTTCTAACGCACGCCTATTCGCCAGAATGTATGCTGGTCACACCACAGCCATCCTCATACTATTTGCGCTTTTTGTCCATAAAATAACATAATATATCTAATATATAATTATATATATATATATATATATATATATATATATATATATATATATATATATATATGTATATATATGTATATATATGTATATATATGTATATATATGTATATATATGTATATATATATATATATATATATATATATATATATATATATATATATATATATATATAATATATATATATACATATATATATATATATATATATATATATATATATATATATATATATATATATATATATATATATATATATTATATATATATATATATATATATATATCAAAACATTATATATATATGTTGAAAGGTTCTGGGATATGAAATACTGCGTCAATAAACGACTGATATAATTATTTGCACATTTATAATGTGAAAAATATTTCTATCTATATCACCAACCAGAGTCAGAAAATTACTATCCCGGTTGCAGGCGAGATATTTCCTAGCAAAGAATTCCATTGTTTGATGCGGAACTGTGTCAAAGATCAATTGCACATTAGTTCAGGTGGAACAACCAGGGAAGAAAAGAAAAGATGACAAATGGTTCACTAAAATAATTATAATTCGCATCGTAACATTTACAGCATTAAACTCAGATTCCAGAACGACATATAAACAAGTGTGGTTTTCGTCGAACAGATTAACTGTCGACCCCTTGACATGACACGCAGACGAGTCAGACGACGGACAGCGGCAGGAAGGTGGCCCATGGAGTCGATACCTCCTCGGTGAACGCGTCCGTCCTTCAGGCGATGGTCAACATCTAAGTCCCGCCTAATGCGGTCAGGCGAAGGGTCGTCCACAAACTGGGCGTTGGTATTCGGGCTGGGGAATCAGGCTTCGACAAACACTCGAAGAATTTCCAGAAGGGACTAATGGCTTGCAGTTGAGAGGTGTCGACATTGGAATTCGTGCAATGACACCCGTCACCTAGAGGATGAGGTATGTACTAGCTCCATATATGGTGCATCGATATTCAGCGTTCAACGAGTGTCAGATGTCGTCATATACAACGCCATCTTCGTGCAGTCCTGCACAGTATTATACTGTCCACATAACTGGCATGGTCGCCATGTCTCCTGTAGCTTGATTAGCAGAAGTGAAACACACAACCGTTAGAATTACCATTGGCGTTCATTATAACGTTTCCTTTAGATATAAAAAAAAATGCAACCACAATAGTTACTAAATTACTTCACTTCACATCTGACTGACATGCTGAGCAGGTTTGTCAAACTCACATACCTGTCAAATATTTGTGCCCGTTCTACATGTGTTAACTTTGGTAGTAATAATGTATTTATATCTGCATTTTGAAATGCTGACAGTGTGCAGGTAAAATACTAGGTGTAAAGTAACACAAATACAGAGCGTTATTGTTTTAAAAAAAAACACGCCGAATCATGCATTTGTAATACAAATATATGAGATAACACACGTGAACGTACAACCAACGCCTATGTAAGTACTGGATGTAAATACACATGACCGAGTTGTGCTCTGTCTGTGGGGAACCACGTGCGACCACGTGTCTAGTGCAGTGTCCGTGGACAGGGATGTCTTGTTTGTCCCGAGGGACTAGTTCGCAGGTCTCGGGTTCAAGAGATGGTACAGTGTGTAATCTTCTCTCTTTCATCCAACTTGCCATCCAACGCGATATCATAGCGCAGGGTGGCAGTCGGGCACTCTCACGGCTTACTGTTGTCGATCTGCGTTGAATAATGGTTTGATACTTTAGTTTATGGTCATTTCATGTTGTCAACCGATGCCTTCGGTTCAAGGTTCAGTTGCAAATGCCAGCGCTTTGGAGCCTCCTCCTAACGACCGCCATTTCTCCCACACCTTAATATCTTCTACACATTTCGCACGGGTCGTGTATCAGGAACAGGAGAAGTAGAAACCAAATCTTCAAATGGATCCATTAAAAAAAATAATGATTATGACGTTTGCAACGAGACACGGATGACGTATGCAATGATGTATACATCCACTGTCCGACGACGTCGCCAAGTCGTTCGTACATGATGCAACGAGACAAGGATAATGTCGGACAATGTGACCAAGTCAATGGTAGACGGAAAGTATTGGAACGCGTCATCGAGGTGCATCCATAGGCACATTTCCACACCGTCCCAAACCCGGTAACCGGTCGCCGCCGGCAGTCATGCGAGAACACTAAAGTCTTCGAAAGCTGCTTATGTAGGCCGAGGCTCGAGCCAATGTGTCATCGTTAAAACTGTCTGGTTTCAGCACCCGTCACGGTCCACTGCCGCCTGCACTAACTGGCAATAAATGCACATAGAAATAGCTACGAGGTCTGTTTCCGCCAGACAATTGCACACAGGTGCACCTGGTGGTGCGCAGCGCATTCGACAAAAACACAATTATGTGTCTAGCCAATCCGACACCAGTAGAAAATGACATATGACTCAGAAAACGCTTACGTAGCTACCGGATTCACCTGAAAGGGTGAACATCTGCTTCGACAGCGTCTGGCGAATATAGCTATTATTCATATACATTGTGCCATAAATGCCCGGCTTTACATTGTACAATCGAATATTATCAATGACCGTGGACACATCGCTTAGTTCATGTAGCAAATTAGTTTCTAGCAAGTTTAATAAATTATTCACACGACACGGAGCCTTAAATATGATCTATATACATGCAAGGACAACTATTTTTCCTTCTCGTAGATCACCTAAATGCATTTTTTTCATTCGTCCTATGCAAAAAAGGAAAACATGTTAAATCTGCCATTTGCCTTCCCCGGTGATAATTACAGGGAACATTTATCACATGAAGATCTGTTGGTGGTAATGACTCTGAGGTAGTAAAACAACGCCCTGCAGCGCTAGCACCAGGTGCAAGATGCACTCATTTCCCTCACGAAAACGTAGAAGCCAAAGGCGATTTGTGATATTTTTTGGTTTAAATAGTTACAGGCAGGAAACGGCCTCTTCGAAAAAAGTTTGCTTTTCAGCAGAGGATGGCTGAATAACAAAACAAAACTATAACATATATACATATATAATAAGAAGGCCGTTGAGTGGTACACCGGCCTGCGTTATTTACCATGTTTCACCGGTACAACGTGTGGAATGACCGAATCTGAACGAAGCAACAACGTACCGCTCAAAGATTCATATTATATACTTTTAAGACACGAGTCTAATGATATTCTAAAAAAAATATCCAATCAGGGACAGGGCAATCATTGTGAAGCAACAAAGTCCTGTACAGTGTAGGTTTGTTTACGTACGGTTCATTTGCATTTTTGACATAAGTTTGTATCGGAATTCCAAAGTATTGAATGGGATAGTGCATTTCTCGAGCATGCAACACTTAGTTATTAATTATTGTTATTTCTAATTTAAAGAAATCCAAGTTATTGTTCAAAATAGCATAACTGCATACGTGCTACGATTAACTGGACGACCAGGCGTCGCCTCTGCCGGTGCCGAGATATCAGTCGATACCCGAGCACCGCCGGTATCAGCCGTCGAGAGTCGGTGACGGGAGGGGCAGTGGACGCGGACATGGTACACCGCGAGCGGCCGTCTCTTGGCGGTCTCGCGGCGACAGAGCGAGCCGCACGCGCCAGGCAGACCAAGCCGTCCGCGTCGCGCCGGCACGAGGGGATCGCGTTGCCGCTGAAACGGTCGTTATAGCGCCATCGGTGAGATGCGGTGAACGGTGGCGATTGGTGGCGGCAGGCGGCGATATCAAAGGGCAGCCACATTCTGCCAGGCAGTGAATCTCACAGAGGCACCTATGCGCGTGCTAACTTGCCACGGAAAGGCAATTTTGAAGGGATACTATAAATACACTATAAATTGGTCGGCGCCGCTATCGATTCCTCTTGGGTATTTCTAAATAAGCTGGTAATAATACCGCATGTATCCGCGTATAACCCGGGGGAATAAGGAATTAAGATCACTGCCCTGTCACGTGTTTCACTTTTCCCCGATTCACGGAAAGCGTTCTCACTTTTCTCTTTGGCGTCCAGAAATGTCATGGGACTTTTAAAATAATTATGTTCAAGAGTTGACGTCGCGTGTTTAACCCCGGTCACAGAAAGACATAAAACTTAACTCTCATAAGCAAATTCACCCAGGCTGCTGTCTAGGCAGGCCTTTATCTGCCCCTTGTAATTTAGTTGTTATTAATGTCTCGATCAGTTACCCGTATCGGCTTTGTTACTAACACAATAGTATTATATAACGATGTTCACTCAACTGTTGCAATTCAGGTGTTCAGGTAACCTGTTTACCCTTTAAAGCTGATATATTCCATCTGACAAACCCCTTACATCAGTAGTTATAAAGACTGACCGTCAATCGCAGAACGTTTGAAACGAATAAAAGCGTACAATACACAGCCAGCCTTAGCGCCCAACGTTCAGTGCTGTTATCAGATAGTGACATAATGTCTTTATTATAGGTCTTTTAATGGGTGTCTATACGTGATGGTATCGTAACACAGCGGGGCTTAGATCACACATTGTTTAATGGAGCGCAGTGGTACAACAACAGAGGCTCGGATACACAACCAATTACGACGTCCTGGGGTTTACCATTGTGCACCCGTAGCTGTGACGTTACTTGAATGGGTAGCTTTCCTACAATGAATACCAGCGTGATTGATCACTTCACAAAATTCGCGTTACAGTTCGAATGAACAGGTCTGCATGGGGTAAATTCTAAAACCCATTTACCTGTCCCGAAAGACCGAATACTGTGCTGAATGGGAACCACACATTAACATGCATTCGGGGTTGTTGTGGGGCTCAGAGGTAGAGTAGACCCGGGAAACTCACAGGGAAATGTTCGTGACATTTCGGCATGTATGTCCATCCCAAAAGTTCATTTTTTAAAGGGTCTGATCACGACTCTTCCTTGAGCGATGGAGCTGTTTGTTTTGTACTATCATATACAAAGCATCTGATCACAAACAAACGATTTGCACTATCACATCGAAGTACCCGCCAAAAACAACGTCGCCGAGGAATGGTGTGCGGTGTATTGCCTATACAATCAGTAGCGTGGTTTCAATGTAGCCAAATATCTTGCAATATCTTATTATTGTCAACTTCTAGACATGGGGCGATTACACCACAAATGTAATTGATTGCGATTACCTACTGTTCATATTTATGAGTAGGTACGATTACTTGGAAAATGAATGTAATCAATTACGATTACTTTTGCATGTAATCGTGATTACAATCATGTTTACATTCTAGAATATAATTGACATAATGAAGTAAATAAAAAGACTCATGTCATAACTGTCACCATTGTTAATCAATACAAAATCAAAAACGATATTAGGCCTAAGATTGAGTCACCTCATATACAAAATGAAAGAAAACCCTGCTTGCATTGTAGGGACTTGGGCAACATAAATATGCACAACAAAATTGCAATTGTGATTGTAATCATGATTACGATTACTTTAGCAATATACTCGAGCACGAATGCAATTACCTGGCTTTTTGACCAATGCAATTCAGTATGAGTACTCAAATGTTGTAGACGATAACACACGATTACTGAGTACGAGTCTTCCACCTCTCGACGTCAACGTCACCCCGTATGAACGTTGGACCCGTGGGAGGAAGTCACGAACTGTTCAAAGCGATGTACACTTCACCCCCGACAGACCTGTTCATTCCAAGGCCATTTCAACTTCTCTGGGAAGCTAAATGGGAAGTTATAAATATTTATGTTATTTAAAATACACAATGTTGAATAGATGCATACTAGGTGTAGCATATATAAATATTTTACACATTCCCTTCGTGTCGTGTCTCTTGTGGTTTCGTGTCTTGTCTCTTGTGGCTTCGCGCAAGGGAAGTGTTGTTAAAGTGGGCATCAAGAGTTTTCTGTGCCCAAGGTAGGTCAAATAAATATTTTAATGACACGTCTAAAATTAAACGTATTATTATATACAATAATATAGTATAATAAACTTGTAATATTGTAATGTAATCACTTGTCACGGGAGTTTAACATGTAGCAAAGGTTATTGTGTGAATATCTGGCAAATCTGTAATGCAAATCTAACACAGTCACATGACATTTGATCCGACCCCTTTCAATATTACATGTTACATGGTTGTGGTAATCAAAACAAGGAGGTCAGCAGATAGTGAATTCGGATTAACATAGGTTTTGTGAATGTAGGTCAGATCGCGCACTCCACAGAACTGTTGGTTCGTGAATATCGCACAGTAACGTGCATCACCCGTGACACCTTCAGCTAGGCGTGTAGAGAAATAACGGACATCACAAGCAATAGGTTTATTATCTCGAACACATACTGTAGGGCCTGTGTAGTTGAGATGCTTGGTGGTGGCCAGTGGTGTATGTTATTAGTTGGGTTGCTTGGTGGCGGCCAGTGGTGTACGTTATTAGTTGGGTTGCTTGGTGGCGGCCAGTGGTGTACGTTATTAGTTGGGTTGCTTGGTGGCGGCCAGTGGTGTACGTTATTAGTTGGGTTGCTTGGTGGCGGCCAGTGGTGTACGTTATTAGTTGGGTTGCTTGGTGGCGGCCAGTGGTGTACGTTATTAGTTGGGTTGCTTGGTGGCGGCCAGTGGTGTACGTTATTAGTTGGGTTGCTTGGTGGCGGCCAGTGGTGTACGTTATTAGTTGGGTTGCTTGGTGGCGGCCAGTGGTGTACGTTATTAGTTGGGTTGCTTGGTGGCGGCCAGTGGTGTACGTTATTAGTTGGGTTGCTTGGTGGCGGCCAGTGGTGTACGTTATTAGTTGGGTTGCTTGGTGGCGGCCAGTGGTGTACGTTATTAGTTGGGTTGCTTGACCCGGGCGTCCATTCTAACAAGTTGTCGGCTCGGGTGACCGTAAAAGGGTGGTTCTGTCGGATGGCATCTGGACTGGCCGAACTACAATAGGCCTATTACCAATGTATGTATATTGTAATTATGCGCGTGTGCTCGCGTACGTACGCACGTACGTACGGGGTGTGAGCACTGCACGTGCCACTGCATCCGTGGGAAGTTGCGTGTGCGAAACATAAACCCGTCGTCGTAGAATAGATTACAATAGATCGTATCACCATATGTCCAAGCCACATTGCACAACATATGTATGTAAACAGTATACTGGTGACACAGTGACACAGTGACCTAGCTAGGATCTACTACCGTTTGACAGATCATTCCAGGTGAACGGCGTTGCCTGGACGATTTCCAACATTATCTCGCCGACGAGCGAGCACGTTAATAATGCAGTGCCCGTGGCGTGTTTAGGGGTGGGCATTGGGCCACGCCCCTTTGGCTTAATTGTTTTGTTCGTATATAAAGGTAAAGAAAGGCACGTTCTCATATAGTGCGATAACCAATCCTTAGGACTGTTCAAAACACTTCACCCCGTTGACCTCAACGCCATTTTGACTTCTATGTGAAGCATTCAGCCTCGCTACAATTACTGCGCGAAGAATGTTCGTTCCGATATCCATATCTGTCTGTAGCAAGGTACTTATTTATACAGCTGAATGAACTGTGGCAACAAAAGTATATAATCTGTTGCGCCGCCTTATGATAGCATGATAAACTAATGAGTGACTCCCACTTTGCGAAATCCTAGACATGCCACTGCGCAGTTCCACCACTCTATAAATACCTTAATCATAACCACTAGACCGATGTCCCTTAATTTGTTGTTCGCATACTGCTTATGACAGCCAGCAGGGGTCTGCAGCTCAAAGGGTTAGGGCCTATACGCAGCAGACCCCCGTAATGGGTGCAGCTGGCGACAGTTCTGAGTGACAGTATCAGTTGATTATAGTGTGCATTCGTAGGCATCGCGAGTGCAAATGTCAACAAGCACTCGGTGAGCCGGGTATCTATGTTATTACATCCACACCGTGTGCGCATGGTGTAACATAACATGCTAACCCGGTGGATGTATTTAAGTCATCGACTCGCATGATGAACACCCGGGTTCTGGTAGATGAACACCCGGGTTCTGGTAGATGAACACCCGGGTTCTGGTACGAGTAGGACGTAAATATATGTTGGCTTGTCTGTAAATGGGGAGGTTAGCCCACGCACGGTGTCAGTGACTGACATGTTGACGACAATACGCGCAGAATTTACATGAGCGATAATACTCACTTATTGCCAATATTGGTGTATATGCACATAAAACTTCTCATACGTATAGACGTTGCTGCCCTGTGCACAACGCTAATTAATCTGAGCTTTAAGTTGCAACTGGGTGCTCGATCTAGCCAGCAGTCTGTCTTATTAAACCGGTATACACCAATGGACGTATATAGGGAGAATCTAGGATCATGGGGTCCGGGGGCATGTTCCCTGATTTTATCTGTGCTTGAAATGGTGCGTCCTGGGGGGGATGGACATGCCCCTGGATCCGCCACTGATGTACACACGCACACATGCACGACCAACCCCTTTTAACACCGACGTGTATCGACAGATCGATACAATTAAAGGAGGCGGAAGCTGCTTCTGCGCGCACACTAGCGGCACACATACATAGGTGCCACGACGATAATATTTATATAAATAGGCT
The DNA here is from genome assembly GCA_963662155.1 of Lamellibrachia columna. Taxonomy (NCBI): domain Eukaryota; kingdom Metazoa; phylum Annelida; class Polychaeta; order Sabellida; family Siboglinidae; genus Lamellibrachia; species Lamellibrachia columna. The sequence goes on from OY759262.1 coordinate 7,699,396, forward strand.
GCCCTGTGAGAATATACGACTGCGCAAACACGGTCACCCACCTGTGAATCTCTGCACTATTTGGCTATGCGTTCGTGAAGTCTGGGATCGCGTACGAACGGCTAGTGAACATGGAGCTATAAAACATCCGCTGCCGCACTTCCTCGCTGCACGCCAACTGACGACGCAGTTTCAGCATAAATAGGTCAGCATAGCCTGGGTTACACGGTCTCGTTTATTTATCCACTAGCTTGAGAGAACGGAGATATGATAACGCTGAGAAGGACTGCGGGATATGTTTGGTACAGCCTAGAGCTAGAGAGAAGACGAAATGAAGACATAAGAAAAGTGAATATAGAAGGATAGAAGGATCAGACTGCGGTGGTTCGAAGAAGAGGTTCAGAGCGAGGGACATCGAGACGCTTGACGTGAAGGAAGAGGAAGACGCAATGGACAGGACGTCATGGCGGACGAAAATCCGAGCGATCACTCTGTCTCTGCATAGGGCACTTTTGGTTAAAAGAAATTGATGAATGCCTGTTGTGTGAGGTGGCATATAGATCGAACTGTGATTATATAAGTTTGTATACTAGAATGCACACACAACTGCACAACACCACAAACGATGAAGGAGCTGGTACCACATGAGTATGAGATGATGCTAGTTACTGTCAAACTACAGTCAGAGGGGAAACTTCTCCAGTCTCTCGGATTCCTGGACAAGCTCAGAGCACATCATCGTCATCATCGTGTGGTGCCATCAGGTCGATTATCTTGGATTGCCACTCCTGTCTCGGTTACGCCATCACGACTATAGGTCACGTAGGTCTATGTTTTTTCTCTTCTACTTTTGCCATCAATCATTCGTTATGACAGTTACCTTTATATAATTTCGTGTCTGAGGACCGATGGACAAAAATACTCGAGTTTGTGCTTCTTTTGTGAAACTGTGTGACTTAATTACTCTGCTTTTTAAACTTGTGCACTCCCGAACGAGCACGGATAGGCGATTATGATTAACGACTCCTTTCCACATGACATGGTTTTGGGCTTGCGTTTCCAGTTGTTTCCATATACATCTTGTTTTTTTACCTCCGCTTCCACTTCCACTTCCACTTCATTTTGCACTGGCGGTTAAAACACTAGTCGTGCAATGTGATCTGTTGGCTTCCTGGGAGCATGGCCTATACGCACGTACACCTTCTAATTTCATTTTGAACTGGTTCTTGATTTGTTCTTTCCAATTACTAATTGTTTCTGGCCACCATATCCCTAGAATTGTTTACGAAACTTTGGATCTTCTGTGATCCATTCATCAGCATGTTTGAGTTAAAAGGCGTAGCTTTTGCGTAGTTTTTTTTTAATGTGAAACAGTTTTGTCGTTTTTCAAGCCCGCGTGACAACCTCTACATGAGTGACTCGCTAACTCCAGCTAATAGCAGTCTATGTTGCGGAGGCTTGTTACCTGGACAGACAGGTTGCAAAATATCAAGATCATAGATTCACACCTTCACTCATGAATCCATCACAGATGTCATCCCCACACAGCCTGTCTCTCGGTTGACTGAACGCGCGATAGTCAGAAAAGCACATGCAGTTCTCAATGACCCCGCCCGCCCGCCCACTGAACGCCGAGTTTGAAATTCTTCCGTCTCAGAAACTGATTTAAGTGTTCATCACGTGAACGCCGATCGCTGAACAGTGTGTGTGTGTGTGTACGTGTGTACGTGTGTACGTGTGTTTATTTAGTTGAATATATTAACACTCTCAGCTCTTTCAAGAAACACTTAAAAACACATTTCTTTAAACTGGCCTACGACTGACGTTATTGAGTCACGCTCTCGTTTTAATGACATTGCTAAATACCAATGACTTATCCGTAATGTTTTATTCGTGTGTGTACTATAAGTGTAATATCTGTGCTTATTTATTTGTTATGTTTAAATCAGCTCTTTTACACTATCTACTTTTAAAATAATCTACATGACTTTTGTTATGGTTTTATTTAATTTGTGCAGTTTTATGTAAATTATGTATTTTATAGTTTTATTTAATTGATGCAGTTTCATGTAAAGCGCCTGAGAACATTTGATCTTAATTGGATTCGGGCGCTATATAAATTCCGATATAATAATTAAGAATTGATTCTTATTATCCACGTTACAGCAATTTGATTATAGTGTATGTAATCGCATGTCTTAAATTGCACTAACTTATGTATGTATCAGGGCAGTATGATTAAATTAGTAATATTTTTACTTATTTCACAGTCAGTTTACCTTTTTCTTCCCGTGACGTTTAGACTGCTATCAGCAATCTTCTTTAGACGACTACCGCTAGATGACTCATTTGAACCATCCAGTCTGATGAACATCTTCACTCATATACGCTCCAACTATGGCAGTATGATTATACTGTATGGCCTACTTTCATGTGTGTACTACTGTTATTACTTTTATTAACTCATTTCATGTATATATATTTCTTTTATTAACCATGTTTACCTAACATTTCATCCTCATTACCTAAGACGCTCAGCAAGCAGAAGACAATTATCCAATGTTTTATTGGACAACAAACTCGGATCGTATCGTATTCCAGTGGTTTTTAGCACGTTTGCGGTATGCCAAGAGATACACGTCGTTAGGCAAGCATAACATATAAAGAAGACTTCAAAGGACAGCGGAAAAGAGAAATACCATTGAAGAGGTGGAGTGACCAGATCAGAAGTGATACTGAACTTTCGCTGTTGACGACAGAGAGGCATGCCGTAAATAGAGCAGGATGGAGGGGTGTAACTTCCCGGAGGACGGCGAGGGGCCAATATGGTCTATGTGTTTAAGTTAAGTAAATCCGCACTTTACACAAACGTAGACAAATTGTAACATAACAAACCCAGTGCATCGACAACAGCCCGGGATTGATATTGCAATGTTGATAAAGAATGATTGGAAAATAGACCGAAAGCCAAACATCGAATAGAGAAGAACTTTACTCAAGAAGACAAATGGTCCCGACTCAATTGCAGCTAGTCTTTAAAGAATATGTAAGTTTACCAGGAATGGCCAAATTACTGACGTAATTATTTCATCGTTAACAAGGAGTCATACATAAGTAAAGCGAATTTGTTTTTCTATATCAAATGCTGTTCAAGCGTGCTATACGTGAATAACCCAGGGTCATTGACCGGTAACAGTAAGTGTAAATCTACAAAATACCCTTTACATTGCGACCTAATTCAACTTTAGGCTCTGGTATTCTCACACTGTAGACTATAGTTATATATACAATAGTGCATTTTAGTTAACACAAATAGCAATTTTTCGCTCTTACTAGCCACTCGTCACTGGTACCACGACTCACATAGCTCCTTCACAGGCTGCCAAAGTGAGTTATATTTATGAAAAGGTGGACCTTGTTTATTTTGGCACAACAACATCCGTTCTAACTGTTTGATAATATGACGTGGAAGCGTGATAGGGCATGGAACTTTCACGGATCTTGCTCAATAATTTTTTTCCCATACTGGGACAATTAGACAAGTCCGCCACTCCTAGAGGAACTTACCGTGATCAACAGGTTTCTCGTCCAATCGCTCCTGGGGTAATTGGTATAATTAAATGTGCCTCTTCGGTGCCTAGCGATCTACTCCCCTTCATCCTATTCAACTCCGATTGTGCTTATATCTAAAATCCTCTAAATCCACAATCCCCATCTATACAACTCGATAACTCTGGCCTTCTTCTGCTGTCAGCTGGAATACATCCTGCCCAATTTCCTGGTCGTCTGTGTTCTTCCAGGCTTCTTTCTTCCCGTCGACCGCTCTGCTACTTCCTTCGTCCATGATTTACACTCCTCGACGTTCCGCCGGTATCCCGATGTTTTTCCACACTACTCCTACCACACAACTCCTACGACCGCCTCTCTACTTCTTCCATTCCACATCCGGACCACCAACTTCTTCGCTAAGTTCCACATAGTTAGCCTATTATTCTACAGAATACCTTTACATTTCACATCCGTCCTCAGGGTTTCGAAAGGGGGTGGTAGGGGGTTCGAGCGTAAAAAAATCAGCAGGTGATTTCTGGAAAATGTTACAGTTAAACTAAATTCTCTCAAAAGGGGGTTCGTTCCAACCCCGAAGATGGACGGGAATTTCCACCACTTGAGTCTCGCAGCCTACGACCGCAGCTTCTTTCCTCTTATGCAGGTGCACAAGAACCTCGTGATGTGTTATGACATGTTCTCCAGCCGCAACTGCTGCGTACGGACTCGAACCAGCTACAGTTAATGGCCGTTTCTCAGCATCAGTTTCAATACAACTCTCGATCCTCTCAACTCATCGTGTACCGTACATATCTGTCGACACTCTCTTCTTCCGTCGGCTCCATGTGCAGCGAGATCTTCCCCAGGATGTCTCCCGAGATACACGATATCACCTCAACTCAAGTTCGACCATTCCTATCATCTTCTTAAACGCGTCCTAGAACTACTGCTTCACTGCCCCCGGTCTTCCCGCCTATGGTCGATACACCGACATGACACACACGAGGTGTTTCCAAATCATCAGCCATGCCATAGAATAGAAATGCGTCAATGTCGCCTATTTCTGTCAACCATCATACTGATCTCTTGATACACCGATGTCAACTTCAGTACTTAATCTTCCATCATTTCCTGTGTGCAGGTGCGTAATTATACTCTCTGCATGATGTACCCCGTGGCCCATGGGCCCGGACTTCAATCTGCTCCGAGATCCCTAGCACATTCGACTCGTGTCACAAGAATCGCCACGTGAAGGTTGTGCTACACCTACAGACGTAAGCGTTCGGCTCCCGTTTCACTTTATGGAGCTATCTGGTGGTTCTCTATAAGCGGTAATCCAAAATAGTAAACACTGTGCGGGTCAATACCGATCATGGGCGTTTCCATTTTCACTTGACTTAATGTTTGACCAAACATTAAGTAATTTATAGTTTGTCAGATTTCTGAAAAAAAAACTACATAATTTTTTTTTAAAGTTGCACAAACGGGCTAGCATGTTGCAGTGGATACTAGGTAGGTTTGATTTGTCGCAAAATTAATTTGAAATGAGACAAGCGAAAAATTCGATTTGAGGAGAGACATGTAAAGCAATACTTCTTTCCAGAGACGCGCAACTCCAGACATACACCCCTTTACCTATATTCAACCCCCGTACTAAGACTTATACAATGTCATTCGTTCCCAGAACTATAGACAGTAAACTGGAATGATCTTCCCACACAGGTGGTGCAGGCCTCCACTTTGTCTTTAGTTTAGAGCCATGGGTCTTGACTGGCGGGTCTCCCAGTTCTACAGTGAAATATACGTTTTTTCGCTGCGCACATAGTCAGTAATTATGAGTACTTAGAAGAATAAAAGAAAAGCAAGAGTATGTATGTGGCACCCTGAACTGGTTTATGAACAGGGAAAATGGCACATTTGCGGACAACACTTGTGCTGATGGTTGGCAGCACATTAAATGAGCACATTAGACGCAGGTGTCAGTGAAGGATGGATGGTGGTTGATCACCTAGCCTCTTTCATTTCACACAATGATATGACTATTCGAGGTTTGTAAATTAATTGTGTAAATACCACAACTAGTGTTTGAGCCATATAAACAAACAAATGATAGACTGGTCACTCATTATAATATTTTATTTTGATACATTTGTTTGTAAGGTAAATGGTATAAATATTGATATATATATATATATATATATATATATATATATATATATATATAAAATGTACTAACTGACGTTACTAAGAATTTCAAGTACAGATTTAGTGGAGAACACCAAACCACAGGTGCAACTTTGTGCATAACCAAAGGTGTGCTCGCAGAATGAAAGTCACTTCTGCAACACGTCAGGATTAGCTTTGAGAAAAGTATTATTTGTACAATCTAAAAACAGGTAATGTTCAATACTAGCTGTTCACATAGTGACTATAGTCACTATACACACCATACATCTTCTTGTAAACCTACAATAAGCGTTTCATGTCATCATGTAACTTGATCTGGCGATATAACAAATTCGATTAGGCACAGAGAATACTTTGTGCCACCACACATATCGGTAGCCATATTTTACATTAAATGTTCATGTACTACATATGCATAAGTCATCATAATGTCCTAGTGGCAAAATCTGGATACCTGGATACTAGCTTAAACAGATACAAAAATAAGTAAAACAATATGCAAACTTAATGAATGGATATATTTATATTCCTGTGGAGACAACTATTATAGTCATTAGTAAAACAAAGTTTAGTTAACATATAAAAAGGTGAGATAATCTTTAACACATATTTGTGACAACATAATATACCATAACAACAAGTTATTTTATTAGTTTCAAACAACAGTTTTACATTGTGCAAATACAGCCAACTTACTTGGATAACAAAACAAAGATGCATCTTGGGTCAAACCACAAAGCATCAAAGTCTACATATCAATGATCATAATCATTCAATAACAGCCATGTATCCAAATATTGCAATTACAACCATATCTTAGCCAAGGATTATATGATTAGAAAAGCCGCTATTAAACATATTATACCCACATATTACATGAACAAATTTATCACAATATTCTGCAGTGCTACATTATACTGCAGTAGGATGCTACCTGCTCAGCGTTTGATAGTACAAATGGGAATAATTATGCTGAAAGGAATTCAGAAGCCCTTACTGTTCCTTTGAACGAAATAACCTAACCAATTTAACTAACTGTGAAGGTAAACCTGGTAGGTGATATGACGATCCTACCACTGATTTATAAAACAAACCTGAAGTGAAGTAACAGCCAATGCAGTCATCACATGGTTGAGTGAACCAGAGTAATCTAGTTTGCAATTCAGAAGCTGACAAAGGAAAAACAGGCCTTTGGCTGCTAGGGACACTGGTGAATTACTCAAACTTGGAGGAGACATACTTACTGCTAATATCCACACATTGGGCAGCACTAAACATAACTGTAAATCAGAATAGTTGGCACTGATGCCAATTTCAGATACTATGAAAAATCATTGACTTCTATTGTTGACTTCTTCTGCATTAACACACCCTAGGAAAAGATCTAACAGTATTAACAGTGATGCCATATTAAGATTGTAAGACTGGCCATCCAACAAAATGATATCCATATATCCACTACAAAGACGGCGGGCTTTGTGAAACAAACAGCTGGGAGACTGCCACCGATGATCAAGGCTATTTGAGGCTGACTGCCCAGAAGGGCATCAGAAGAGGAGATGAGAAATGAACCACATAATGGGCTGCGAAGAAGGACCACCAAAAAGCAAATCCTGATCTCAGCCCACTGCCTTCACCTACAGCAAGTGCGGTAGAGACTGTCAAGCCAGAGTGGGGCTCTTGTGTCATACCAGGCGATGGACAACATGGAAATGACCACCATGGCATAAACCATTATCTATTCAACACAAAAGGATGACCACCATGGCATAAACCATTATCTATTCAACACAAAAGGATGACCACCATGGCATAAACCATTATCTATTCAACACAAAAGGATGGTGGCAAAAAAAAAATAGTGTAACACACATAAACAATGGCTAAAATCATAAAACAAATAATGGTACATGATAGTCGAAGATCTATGACAGATATAACAGTAGCACAAAAGAAAGTCAGTCCAGCAAGAAACTCTGACAAGATGACACTCCTGCCAGATGGTTCCTGGGTATGTCCACCCAGTGTATCTGTTGATGTGCTGAAGACTGAACTTTATCAGGAATTATGCTATTCTGAAGGATGATATTGGAATGCAACCATGATACAGGTGGCTAAACAATAATAACACAAGGATGAACATAAAGAAAGTAATTACAACTGGGTAAATGTTGTCACAATGACAAACCCAGCTAGCAAGAAGACATCTGACACACAAACATCAGCTCATTAGAGATCACCCTTTTTTTTGTTACATTCTCGACAAACCCTAACGGGGTGATCCCACCCTCTTGACGGCACTGCCCGTATGTACCCTGAGCACTCATCACAGACGCCCTGCCCACAAGCCCTGCAGTGATGCTTCGTAACCTTTACCCCAAAAGGTTGATGGCATACGTGACATGTGAAGATCTCATCATCTGGCACCCAGTAGGTGGGGCGCGTCGAATCGAGCAGCAAATCTGGAACAGTTTTCACTGCAATCAGTGAAAACATTCACGGGTTCAGTTGCTAACATGCAAGAAGCAGGAGGGTGCTATGGCATAATGTTTGTCAGTAAAACCACAACCCATGAAATAAATAAAGATCACGGGCCAGCTTTACAAAGCATTCATATTGTACGAAGGAATTAATGTGGACATTTGACGAAGAAACAATCACAGAAAAAGCAAAGAGCGCTGTGAACAATTGTATGTAACTATGAACCACAACCATTTTGTTAATTGAGAACCTTCATATGAAGGTTCACATGGTATGAACACTGTGAAAGCGGCCACATGGCTGATAAACAGCAATAAAAAAACACATTGGTGCAGCAAAAACCAAGAATAAATCAAAGAATTTATTTCACAGTTATATCAATGCAAGTTTCTTTGGAATATGATGTCTGCCTGCAGTTACACTTTACATGTTTGCCTACAATAAAAGATAGCGTGGATGGAATTCTGTGGAAAGTCCTCTGATTCAACTAGTTATTGTCATAGTCACCAGCAGGCAGCACAATAGGTGCAATAATATCATAGTATCATACGAGATGGAGTGGAGTGTCCAGTGTGTGAGGCCCTCTGAATGGACATGAAGTGGTCAGTAAGTACCAGGGTACCAGGGTACCAGGCACAGAAACAGCCACTTATGAAAGACAGTGTGGTATATTGCAGGGAACATACAAATAACATACACAATAAAGTTTTAAGTACAGCACCATAATGAATAATTATTAATTAAATAGGGTGGTTCTTACGATAGCAACTGGGCCTAGTTTTAGTAGAAGTTTCCCCGACCCATAATGATTTTTGTTGTTTTATATGAAATAGTCATTCTATATATTACATACAACTATAAAAGTATGTGTAAGTTTGTGACTGCATTAAAAATGGTAATTTTATGTATACATACACATGCTTTGCAATGTATGCATGTATTCAGTTTCATATTGAGGGGGGCCATGGCATTTAATTTTTTTCCCCTTATTTTTCAGTTGTTACTTGGTAGCATGATAAACTAATGGGTAACTAAGTTTGGGCCCCTTTGGCCTCCCCGCTGCAAGATCCTAGATACGCCACTGCATGTTACTGTTGCTATGGGTCAAATAAAGCACAACTTGTCTTACCAATCGGGTAGCTGACGACAGAGGCGACACTGCCGACCGTGGAGGAGATCACTTCCCCCACCTTTCTCGCTGTCACCTCCCGGGGCTCCTTGCTCCCATTCCCCTCTACAGGGACAACAACAGTACACTTTCATTGTCTAATAAGTGTATTTTTATTCTAGTTATTTATTCATATCTGGAGTCTCTCTGTGGGCTTATGTTTGTCTAGTTCTATTTTTAGCTCAGTCTTAGCCACTTTTAACCTTTTTATTAGTCACCATTTTATTACAGAGTTTAAACCATTTCTTAAAAAGTAAATTCCAGGATATTCCAGAACTAATGGAAATAAATTTCCAGGCCCATTTATGTTGTATACAGGGGGCGATGTTGGCACATATAAACAATCTGCTAGGTGGTGCCACTTATTTTACCAAGTTGAGCCGCAGATATAGAACAATGATGCATTTTGTCAGTGTATCTACACATTTTATCATTGTTACTATAATTAAACATTCAATGATTGCATTTCATGGCTCATTATCACAACAAAACGACACACCCTCACTGTTGTTTCTACTCTCATAGCAGCCATCGCACACCCGCACCAGTTCATTGCCCCAGCCTCTCTCTGGCACCTTCCTGCGTTTCAGTGAACATTCATCACAGAATCCCTCTCCACAAGCGCGACAGTGGTGGATGGCAACTGTTACATCGAACTCACTCTCACATTTCTTGCAGCACTAAAACAGGAAATCGGACAATGGATAATGCTAAAGCTAGTAAAAAGGGTACATCAATAAAATGCAATTACAAAATGAATTCTTTTAACATTCAAAAAGGTACTAAACATAGCCAATGTGTGCATACATGTTTATATTCATGTTTGAACATATATATACATTTCATCTTACCTGTCTATACTGACTTATGATAATTTAAATTGTTAACTGGATGACTAATCAACTTATGCCGGCTTTACATGAGGTGATATTGTCGCATGTGATGACTCAATGCCTTGTAGGTTGATCATCCCATGTAAACTATATGCCACTGCTAAGAAGAATTGCTGCGACATCGCTTGCAACAAAACGGATCCTGTTTTGAAATGGCCTCATTATTAAGATAACTGATCACTGTGCAAGTTTTTAAATGATTAATGAGAATATACATGAATAATACAGAAACAAGTACTGTACCCACTTGACTAAACATAAGTGGTGACACTGTACCCACTTGACTAAACATAAGTGATGACACTGTACCCACTTGACTAAACATAAGTGATGACACTGTACCCACTTGACTAAACATAAGTGATGACACTGTACCCACTTGACTAAACATAAGTGATGACACTGTACCCACTTGACTTAACATAAGTGATGACAACAATAAATTTTACCGTGATTTGGTTATTGGGCACCCAGTAGGGCGGGGCGATTTGATCAGTGACCCAGTGACTGACCACAGCGGCCGGCTTGGCACTCATACTTGCAATGTTGCCGGACACATACTGTATGCCATCGAGGAGACGGCGAGCAGCGTTGTGAGTCCCCTGCAATGTGGGGTTGCCCTGGCAACACACGCAACAGCAGCTAGTGTCAGAATTGTAGTTAATCAGGGACAATCTCAAAACATTGATGTCAGACACTACACAACATTGGTTTGATGGGGGAGAGGGTTAGCAAGTGTCTTGTTTAATGTTGTACATTCATACAACCTCTTCAGCTCATCTAGGCTAGTAGCCTTTGGCTGGTCTTCATTATTAATGCATACTATTGATGTATTTTCCCCCACAACATTGATTATTTTCCAATTAGTTCATATGTGTGCCGAGTCTTACATTACGATGGCTGAAGGTTGATTTATATCAAAGCTTTATGTAGCAGGGCGGTCTGAAGTTAAATCACATTCGTTTTGAGATCATCTCTTAGTTTACTCAAAAAAGTAAATTTTAGCAAGATATCTTTATGAAAGATATATATATATATATATATATATATATATATATATATATATATATATATATATATATATATATATATATATATATATATATATATATACATATATATATATTAGTGCTGCAGAAATTTCAAATTGTCATCATTGATAAAAAGTAACAACATTTTACAAGACTGTGCATAAGTGTTATTCCTTTTTATGAAAAACATACTCTATTCCAAATATTTAGAAAAAAAATTAAATATGGGCTAGATGTAACAATAGATTTATAGAATCATTTACCAATAATAATTGATACCACATCAAACATTAACGGTTTTGACAGAGACAGGTTTTGAGAAATTTGGCAAAAAACATTCCCATAAATTTGCACAACAGAAATCACATATTTTATTTCAATGTAAGCTGAAGGAAAAGACCATAAAATCAAAAAAGATTTGAGGTGGTCATGTATGTTAAATATTATAAAAAAATTAATGCTTTCTAGAGCATTCACAAAGTCCAGACTGTGCTGACATCACAAAAAAGCAATGCTATTTATGTTAAGCTTAGGGCACAACAGTATGTAAAATGATATGTGGCAAAACAGCAAAACAATACAACACTTAACAATTGACGTGCAACTTATGCTGTGCATGTAGCAAACAGTCAACTCACTCCCGGCCAAACATGTCTGGTCTCTGTACGCACGGCAGCCTTGTCTGGGTCCTGGTTGCCGTACCAGTACTGACGACTGCGATAGATGATACCGCAGTGTGGACACTCCAACACGTAGCTGCAAAGGATGCAATATGAAATAGTCATGTAAATAAAAGTGGATCCAACGTTAATATTGTATTTGTAGCTGCACCTTTATTTGATGCCGCTCCCTGACCTTTCACATAAATCCCAAATTCGACTTCCCAAAAACCTTATGTAAAATCACACCTGTGCAGAAATAGAGACTGGAGGCGATCCATAGAACTCTTTCCTACTTTAATTTTTTTTTTAAAGTAATGTAAAATTACACTTTAAAGGTTCCTCCTCAATTCGATTTTGTCTCATTTCAAATTAATTTTGCGAAATATCAAACCTACCTAGTATCCACTGCAACATGCTAGCTCGTTTGTGCAACTTTTTTGTATGTAGTTTTTGTGAAATCATCAGACGAACTGTTAAAATACTTAATGTTTGGTCAAACATTAACTGAAGTGAAAATGGAAACGTTGAAAACTCATGAATTCCACCTAGGTAATTTTTTTTAACTTTGTCGTGATCAGCGAGAGGATGGAAATTTCGCTCATGATCGGCCTTGACCCGCAGTGTTTACCATTTTGGATATCCAGTATTTTTAACCTTACCAGAACTAATGACTAAAGTCAATTCTTTAATGATTTTAACAAAGATATGCATTTTTATTCAATCGACCGCGGATGTTACTTAAACTATTCATACACCACATATCTGGATATCAACGAACTGGATTCAAGATAGGCTAAATCAGTTGAGGATGGAGTTTTAATAGGAATTTAAATTTATTAAATTATTTTCAGCATACAGGTATATATTACTAATATAATTCTGATTATTTGAAGCAGTTTGAGTTTCCTATTCACCCTACTTACCCTGCCCAAGCGAACTTCGCCAGCCCAAAGATGGTGCTGTCTGATGCAGCAGCTGCTTTAGGCACTACCACAGTCATCCGGTCCCGGTCATAGCACGCCTGTAACAGACACCAAACACATCACACCCATTGCTCATATCAACACCATTGTTATGTGTCTGCTGTCAGAAGTGGCATAACTTCTGGCACCATTATTTGTACGTGTAACAGATTCCAAAAACTACATATCATATATCAACACCATTGACACTAATGTTACATCACCACATGAATGTTGACGTTAAACTGAATTATAATATTTAAAGTCGTGATGTATGTTTGTTAAAATGTTCAACATTGAGTCACATTACGGAGTCATCTGAAAACATCACTGTTTGATACTAAATGAAACCAAAGTCACTGAACCTGAGATCCCACCATATGTACTTGAAACTTTGAATTACAAAACACACGAAATGAATTTTTGGCCTATAGGATGAAAAGCCTTTTTGTGGGGCTGGGCAGCAAGCACCTAGTTGATTAGCTAGGTGTGTTTAACAAAACATAACCTGTGCCATCTCTATCCTGCACACCCCTTTATCGGTAAGGCGCTTAATTAAACGGGCCCAATTACACCAACCGATCATGTGACTTTTTCGGAAAATATTACTGGCCAGTGGTGCACACTGGGGAAATTTGCAGATAGCAAGCGGGACCATGTTTCGAATCACTTTTCTTCGCTGTGCCATATGAACAACATCATCCGAGCTTCTGAATTTATTCCCACCCACCCTCCCGATGTATTTGTACTTCTGTGTCAATATGCTTTCTAAACTTGCATATTATGTGTCAGCATGTCTAGATATCGAATTGATCTGAATGTTGTATCAGGGGAGGTTTATTCCCCAATTTTTTGTCTACCATTGTAAATACTCTAGCTAGCACTATATACATATAATTATGTATGCTTGTCTTTTCCCTCTTTGTATGCAGTCGCTTTGTATAAGAGCAGCAAGGGTTTTTGGTAAAGACTGTCTTCGGCAGTTGCTAGCTACAGTAGAAAATATCACTAATGTTAAATCTTATCTGGTATTGTTTACTAATTGGTCATACACACCAGCTTAATCAGTAATATACCAGCTGTGCACAATTCGTGGCAGACTTTGTCACTATTATTGTATGCACAGCAGCAATCCTTGTTGGATATGAATAAAATTGGATTGCCCATTACCAACCTGCCAAGTAGTTGGTGTATTTATACAAACAGAGAAAGGTCTGCATGAGCGTGTCCCCATTTCATTGTAAACACAAATACACTGGGAGTCAACGGGGTATCGAGCTGCGAAAAACACACACAAAATGCTGTGACATGTTTGTTTGAAAGTAATCTGGTTCCTGAATCATTCGAAGATGCTTTTCTCACACTACACACAGGAAACGTATTCATGTGGACATAACAGTGGCGCCACACTGTGGACTGGGCACAAGGCCATTGATCGACAAATACAACTTGCTTTTCCAGACACGTGCACTTCTCTCGGAAGGAAGAAGTGTCGAATAACTTGTCTTTTCATTCAAATTCAATTACTTTTACGTGTTATTGGAAGCATCAAGTATTGTCAGTTGAAGATGCAACATACCATATGGAATACCGGTTCGAATGAATAAAAATACCGTTTTCAAAACTGCATAAAAATACCAGTACATGAGTATACCGCCACACAGTCCACAGCACTAGTGAAAATGTCCCTGTGCTTCAAGCTGTTACCATCACATCTATGTGAACATTTTAACCACCAAAATGTGTGTTAATGAATCCCAATTTTTAAACACATAATTTGACTGTTGTCTGTTTATGAATACCACCCTGCCATTCAGCATGCAACTTTTTTGTAAAAAATATGATATTCAGGGCAAAACATTCAAATTAAAGAGATAACGGTTGTATTATATACAAAATTGTTGTTCATTCACACACTTTTGGCATGAGAAGATGTTGGAATGGATGTACTTTATACTATAAAACATGAATTTAGCATAACCATTGTCAGACTGTGTACCTTTAAATCATCTACTATACATGAACACACAAACATATGTTAGATGTTGGCATCTACTCAGGAACACCTGCAAGAAAACGTTTGCCAATGTCAAGGGATTAAAACTCACCCGACATGTGTAGACCTTGTTGTCGAGACTGTGTTTATACTGACAGTGATTCTCCACATTGTGTGGAACATCGTCTTCCTCGTGGTTCACTGTCTGCTTACAACGCCCACTGTAACCATAGCAACAGACTGGTTCTTTGCTGTAACCATGACAACAGATTGTCTATATTATGTAACTATGACAAGTTCTAGCAATGGTTTAGGATGTATTCTGCCTATAAAGCTACACTAAATATATCAATAAATTATAGGTCTCAGCAAATAGATAAACAGAACATTGCTGGTTTGTGTTATCCAAGTTAGATTGTCAACATATATATCTTATAGCTTCAGGCAAAACTGACATTTGTATAATCCAAAGTGTTGACATTCTTAAACACTTGAGTGCGAATTATTTTTCCAGCAAAAATAAAAATGTTCAACTCTATGAACATGCCTAAAAAAAATACTGTGTCGAATTATAAATATGACCAGCTATAAAGAAACACATTTGACAGCAGTTTTGTTGTGCCAAGGAACATTAATGAAGACATCAAGTGATACACGCACAAAATACAACGATTTAAGTCCATTCTTAGTCATATACAAATGTTTCATTCCTGGCAGCTGACTTGACTGACTGCCAACAAATAAACATACACGCCAACACACAAGCAAAATTTATACACAAACAATGGAATTAGGATTAAGCCCAAAGTTTGATTGACAGCTATCACTTACCCACAGGCTAGACAACAGGCTGTGCATGTGAAGTATTGATCAGGAAATGTACTTGGCACCAACTGTTCAATCTTGCCACTGAACTTCTTGTTCAAAACCTGATAAAGCCAAGCAAAACCATTTAGATATGATTAACCCACGACTGCCTGGAGTCACTTTAATCATAATATGTGATATTGTTTAACTGTGATTGCTCTATAAAGATAACTTACTCTTATCGTATCTAAATTTTGGCCAACTTGGTTGGTGACCATAACCCAGTTTCTCTAAGTAGGACAAGGTCATCTCCACCTGTTTATGGATATGCATGGCTGATGTAATATATTATATAATACTAATATTGTCTGTTCATATCAAATGACATATAAACTGGATGTGTTAGCATGTTGTCTATGAAATAAAATCCAATACAATAAGCTCATTCATAAAATGTGATGTGTGATATCAACACCTTTTTCAATCAAGCTAGGATCACAGTCATTCAGATGATAAATAATAAAAATCAACAGTCTCTGTTTACATAATTATTTACATTTGACATTAATCCCATAACGCAATGAATATATTTGTTATGCTGCAGTACTGAAGTGCTCCACAACATTAATGATCATGCTAACCCTGATTATGAGCCAATGTGCAAGAAAATGAAAATATTGTGCTTAAAAACAGTATTCAGGCTCAGCCAAATAACATCAAAAACAGGTTCCTGCGAGTTTCTGAATTCATACTATTGCAATATTCAAGCTATCAGCTATCCTATCACAAAACATCCAGTTTATTTTCTGTGATCAAACTTCTCTACAAATTGACTGTGACTTACTTACCCAGAAAACTGAATTTTGGTCTTCACAAAATCATTCATACATATTTCTGTACATTCTGAGGGGCAATTTCTGAGAAAATAGCATGTTTGTTTGAGACTTTGCGTTGGCTCTGTGCATACCAACCTCCCTTATTACATCACAGGTACGGTAGTCAATGTTACCCGATTTTCATAGAACTGCATGAACCACTGGCATGACATATTTAATTTTTGTTGCACATGGTTAGTTTTTATTATCTCTTTTAGGTGCATAGCAAAACCATAACTTTTGTTTCGCTTTAAAGAAATATTATTTTTGGACGATACACAGTATATCACATCTCAGTGATGATATGTTCACATGTACGTAAACATTGTAATCACTCAGTACTGTACTGTAACTATGAGTCAAAATAAACGTGTCTTATATTGTTGTATTGTATGTTTACATACTGATCTTTAAAACGTTACTCCATTTACATGTCATGTTGGCCCAGTGCCAAGTATAACATATTCATCTATACAAATCAGCTAATGTCCCATATATATTGCCTACCGCTGAAAACAGAACGGATTAAGGAATTTGACATGCTTGACCTGGTAGTGGGCAGTTGTGGTCAAGCAGTAATTAAGCTTTACCATTGAAGTCAGATCATAATTGTACAATGTAGCAGAACTCTAGGTCATTGTTGAATACTGTGCTACTAAACTTGTTTTAAATTTTTTTTGGAGAAAGAAAAAATACACATGTCACATATATGTCACATATAAATTTTCATCTTTATCTGTAAAGGTAGAAAGTCTATTTGTTTTTATTGTAAAATCATATATAGTATACACAGTATAGATGGTATATATAGTATGGTATAGACTAAATATCTATTTGAACAACTTCACCACCCAAATGGGTTTTGATGAAATACAATTTTTTTTTATTTCATCATTATATGTTTATTAATAATCATTCCACATGAAATGTAAACATGAAATTTTTTGCCGAAACATTGAAATTAAAAAGCTGATGATCATCATAAAAGAAATTGGTTTATTAAAATACAGTTGAGCAGTCAAGATGAAGATGTTAGAATATATATATATATATATATATATATATATATATATATATATATATATATATATATATATATATATATATATATAGATGTTAGAATATATAATATATATATATATATATAATATTCTATGCTATATAACAATTAAACATGATTCTACAATAAAAACTATCACACTAAGTACCTTTAAAGAATGCTGTTTAGACAACAATCATGGTCAGGGCTGGGGTCAAATCCCAAGGAATTGGAATTAATCAATTCAATTCCAAGTCCAATTCCGCTCCAATTCCGGATTGAAAGATTCTGAACGAGAGTAATTGGAATTGAAAATTTTTTAACAAAAGGAATTGGAATTGAATGGAAAGGAATTGAGCATCTTATTTTTTTGTGACATCAACCAATATTTTTCTAGCCTGTTGTAGGCGGCTATGTGTATAATAATGCTATCAACTCATGCATTGAGGATCTGAAAACTGAAATCCTGTCATTCATGTTGCCACTTGCCAGCGGGTTAATGAAGGGTTCCAGAGTGGCTTTAATAGAAACATCAAAGATATTTTCAACTGTTTACAGACCTGGGAAGTTAGCCCTTTTACACCCATGAAAAGACACTTATTGGCAGGCTACAGCCATGTGGTTGATCAATCAGTAATCACTGATTACTAATCAGAAATCAATGACCACTGACCAACATTACAAAGCATAGGCAAGCTAGCTGTAGCCAAATGTGTGAAAATGGTTTCCCACTTGCCAATATAAATATGTGTTGCCTAACATGCATCATCAGAACAGTGTGCAACAGTCATAGTGTACAGGTCGGTCAATATGCCCCCTTTTTGTGGATTGCTCATGTCTATGTAACTTAATTACCATGTATGAATGTACGTTACACATGTATGATAGTCATAATGATAATGCAAAGAATAATGACATGCTACATGCACATTAATCTTTCATTGTTGACTTTTGTTGTTATGTGGAATTGGAGCGGGAGCGGGAATTGGAATTGAACGATTTTGAAAGGAATTGGAATTGGAATTACTAAAAATAACTGGGAAAAAAGGAATTGGAATTGAATGAAAAGGAATTGGAGCGGAATTGGAATTGATTGAAAGGAATTGACCCCAGCCCTGATCATGGTAGGAAAGTGAAAAACAAAATGCAAGATGCTATCAAATGACATCATGTAAATGAAACAAGCTTACCTGTAATGCACTAAAAATGACTGTAGGTTTGCGCTTTGATCGCACATTTGTATTCATCAGTTGTTTTGTGATGGCGTTGAGCAGCCCAGTGTAGTCAGTTGGTTGAGTTGTCGTCCGTGTACCAATGTACTCCAGTGAGCTAAATGCGTCAAAGGACATACCTAACTCCTGGAAACGTTGCCGCAAGAATCCCGATGGCGAATCATCTCCCATATCTGGAACAATGTACAGATATTGTATGGTATATGGCAGGGAATGTGATATTACAGGTTTTTGCACAAAGCATGTTCAAGAATGTAATTAATTTAAAACTGCTGTGTACATAATATTGTTTCAATTGTTTTTTTGCTGCGTATTATACACTGAAACTTTCAGTATAGTATTTGCTGGTTTGATTCTTGAAATATTTATTTAGTGACCCTATGACCTTAATATAAAACATTGTGACAACATGTAGCTATCTGTATATGATAACAAATGAAAGAATTCAGAACAACTTAAAATATATAACTTACTCTTTCCGAGAATATCCGTGTGTCGTGTCTCGTGAAAGATGACCACAGCTGGACCGAGGTCAGATGGCCTCAGATTCATGTTGCCCCTCCGAACTGCAGCCTTCAACTCAAGTGAGAAATGCTTCGAGTACGCTGCAGACGCATCACCAAGAAACTGAAACAGGTCATTGTGAAGTCTGTCTGCATTGCTGCGATAAATCACGATGTCAGATACAGCCAGAACCTTCAGCAGCAATCGTGTTCGCTGGTTTTGATTGGCCGACACACCAAGGAGACCTTCGCTGTCCATGATGATGGCATTTCGGACGGGGTCAAAGGCCGACCAAACCCCCATTGTGCACGATGTCTGTTCTGCCGATGTTGTGAAGACTTCCTTGCCTCCAAAGAATGTGTGATTGAGGGTGTGCGATTTACCATCGCCTGTGTTGCCAAATATTGACACAACCTTGACAAGAACGTTTGGTTCACACCCAAGCTTCTCAATGAATTCTCCCTCATCTGCAACCTAAACAGAGAATTTTGCATTCTCTGAGTACATGTTTGTATCTAACCAAATATGGATGTACAGGTGACATCACTCTGGGCCAGAGCAATTTGATTCTATTAAGTGGCTGATTTACTTACTACCACAACAAGATCTTATGTGTGTATAATGACAGACAAAACATTCTCTGGAGTCTGAACAAAACCATGAATACCTGCAGATGGCCGATGATTGAAAATATCTATCACACACTCACTCACTCTCTCTCTCTCTCTCTCTCTCTCACTCACTCACTCACTCACTCACTCACTCACTCACTCACTCACTCACTCACTCACTCACTCACTCACTCACTCACTCACTCACTCACTCACTCACTCACTCACTCACTCACTCACTCACTCACTCACTCACTCACTCACTCACTCACTCACTCACTCACTCACTCACTCACTCACTCTCACTCACTCACCTCACTCACTCACTCACTCACTCACTCACTCACTCACTCACTCACTCACTCACTCACTCACTCACTCACTCACTCACTCACTCACTCACTCACTCACTCACTCACTCACTCACTCACTCACTCACTCACTCACTCACTCACTCACTCACTCACTCACTCACACACTGACACACACACACACACACACACACACACACACACACACACACACACACACACACACACACACACACACACACACACACACACACACACACACACACACACACACACACACAACACACACACACACACACACACACACACACACACACACACACACACACACACACACACACACACACACACACACACACACAACACACACACACACACACACACACACACACACACACACACACACACACACACACACACACACACACACACACACACACACACACACACACACACACACACACACACACACACACACACACACACACACACACACACACACACACGATGGTAATTTAACTTTAACTGACACCATTCTGTTAATTAGGAACTTTTGCTGTTTAATATTCTTTATAGGTAACTTTGCACATAGCGACATACTTTGAGGTTCTCTTGCTGATCAGCAAGGAGGAAACTAGAGCAGTCTTTATAAACAGTATCAACACTTCCTTCCTCCATCTGCCTCCGGATTGCTTTCCCGCAGTCGGTCATGTTTTTTGGGCCTACAACTGGGGCAGCATAAGTGGGTTCTCCCATTCCCAAACTGTCTACAGCCATCACAACAGAGCCAGACGGACAGTTCTGTTGATGGGGCATGGGGCATGGTGACAAATGTCAGTGACAGACTGTCATTGTCGTCACTATCAGTTGACAGTGAGTTCACATAGTTCTTGTTCTTGTGTGCAGCACATAGTTCTTGTTCTTGTGTGCAGCAAATTCATCCGCTGACCCATCTTTTATGCATATCCCTTCAGCAGGGGGGTCGTCGAGGTTGATGTCGGCTAATCCGAGCGAGTCCAGACGCAAGTCCAGACGAACGGGCTTGTGGTGCTTCCGTCTTCCGTGTGCGTGGATGTTCTGGCTGCAGTCAAAACACATATTCCGCGCGCACTCATCGCATCGCACATCGGCGTAGTTTTTCGGAGTGCACGTCGGTAGTTGACAGAGTTTCTCGGGGGCAGGCGGCTCGAGACGCCGGCGATCGTGAAAGGTAGTTCGCGGCAGCTCGTGAAGCTTCAGCTCGCACTTCGGGCACTGAAGAGATCCACACTCGTCACATTCGTAGCCAGCTTCCGCATTTTCCCCGTCGCAACAGTACTTCTCTTGGCAGTATTTTATAGACGAAACGCCTCTATTAATCGCCCTTGTGTGCGACTGTCGTCCCGACATTTTCTTCTTTGCATACATTAAATTCAGGTTGACACTTGTGTTTCACAGCCCGTGGAATCCCACCACTGTAGCAGTCAGGTTAAAATGACTCCCCCTTGTTTACGATTACGCATTGCTTTCCGGAAGGTCAGGGTCGAGGCAGATTCGAGGTACGCTTTGTACTAGGGGTGTTCTCAATATATGGCAGAAGTATTGTACGCGATTCAGTTTTGCGCAAATTAAAAATAAACTTTATTTATTGATAATTGTGCATGACATTTGCCTAGTACAGACCAGGGGCGGATCTAGGCTTGTTTGTAGGGGGGGTCTCAGTCAGTCGTAGTCATATGTCATCTACTTACGAACCGGGGGGGGGGGGGCGACACATGTGTCCTTTGACTTACGTAAGGGTTAATGTTAGCTGGCTGCTAATACTTCAGTCTTTACGTTTACGTTAGGATCAGTTTCGGCCTAATATTGAACGAAAATATCTTGTCCACAGTTGTGCTATAAAAAATGCCAAAACTGTTACAAGCCAATATCCAAATCTAACTCTTAGTAGAGCTATCCAAGCATGGGCAGACTTGCCTCATGTCGGGGCAAGTCCGCCCAGGGGCCTGGGCAAGTTCGCCCCACACTTACTTTAAGCAGCAAATACACAGGAACATTTCAGCTTTGTTTTATTTTTATGTTAAAAAACGTCATGTTTGTGACACACATTTGTTAGAAACTTAAAATCCTCACAAATTATGTTGTATTTATGAAATAAACCAGGCAAACAAAAAACAACGTTTGGCACTGCATCGGCTAGAAAATTGTGAAATAAAATCTGGTTTCGTAACTTTTTTTACTAGAAAACAACACTAAACTGGACAGTTGGAAGTTTTTATTAGAGTGCATGTTAGTGTGTTTATGTTCACAAGTGATCCTGGGCATTATTGCCCCGTAGCACACAGGCGGACGTTCCCCAACACAGAAACATATTTGGTGGGCGGCAACTAAATACCATTGACACTGGATAGAGCAACAACGCAAAATCCAAACAATATCTCTGATATAAGGGCCTTACTGAGCACTCTAAATGTCTAACCAATGCCACTTATAAATACTAAAATTTGATCGAAACAAAATAAAACAAATTACTTTCAGTCACAAAAATTAGTATTCTAGTTCACAACTTTCCAGCCAGCAACTCGTGGACGTCAGTTTCCAGCTGCATCAGTGTTCGAAATGAGGGGGTCTGGGGGTCCTGCCATAAGGCATGAGGGATATCCCATAAGAAAGAAAAATGTAAGCTTGGGGGTCTCACATTTTATCGTTGTACCGATGTAATTACCCTTCCGCAGTTGCATCTGTTGCTGCGTGTGCGTGCTAAAACTCGACGGTTTTCGCAGAATTCAACAGTTTTCGGAGAACTTGATCGATCTCGCAACAAGAACTCGACGGTTTTCGCAGAACTTGGCGGTTTTTGCAGGATTCGACATCATGATGTTGGTAGTTTAGCTGATTCATTCAGCTCACTCTATTGTCATTCAGGCACATTTTACCTTAGCATTTTACTTCTCAGAATTACAGAGAACTGTGTCTGTAAGCGCATTACTTCAGTAACAATGGCTTAGATCACAATTTAGTCATTTAACAGACGCTCTTATTCAGAGCGACTTACAACAAGTGCTTTCAACTTTAGTTGGTAAAATAACTACAAGTCGCTATTATATTAAGTTTTTTTCTACAAAAATAGGCATTAATAGCCATTACAGTGCCTGAAAAGAAGATTTTAAAGAAAAAAAATTTCGGGGACCACCAAGAGTCAGTGGTCATTTCGAACACTGCGCTGCATGTAGTTTGATGATCATGTGACTTAATCGTGTGACTTAGTTCTGCAACGGCGCGGAATAAAAGCCGGTTAGCGGACTTGCCCCGGGGGCGGACTAATCTCGGTCTCCCCTTCGTGTTCTTTTACCGTAATATTTGCCACAGACACAGGGGGGGTCTAAGACCCCCCCTTCGTGGTCTAGGGGGGTCTTGAGACCCCAAAGACCCCCCTGGATCCGCTGCTGCAGACAAACCATAGTTGCCGATACAATTATAAATAAATAATATAAGTAAGTGTGCAAAGCACGTGTGTGCGTGTGCATGCGCTTGTCCGCGATTGTGTGCGGACGCGCGCGTGCGTACTCCGATACGCGCGCGTGTCTGCATGCGTGTGGGTGATGGTCGCGCGATGGACCAATTAACCCGGGTATTGTGTACGAGCCTGGGCTCTGCCAGGAGAAAGGACAAAGAATCAAATAGACCATGTGTACATAGTGAGAAGGCAACACCGGACATCAGTAATAGACACTATATATATATATATATATATATATATATATATATATATATATATATATATATATATATATATATATATATATATATATATTATATATATATATATACATAGTGAGAAGGCAACACCGGACATCAGTAATAGACACTATATATATATATATATATATATATATATATATATTATATATATATATATATATATATATATATATATATATATATATATATATATATATATATAGTAATAGACACTATATATATATATATATATATATATATATATATATATATATATATATATATATATATATATATATATATATATATATATATATATATATATATATATATATATATATATATATATATATATATATATATATATATATATATATATATAGTGTCTATTACTGATGTCCGGTGTTGCCTTCTCACTATGTACACATGGTCTATTTGATTCTTTGTCCTTTCTCCTGGCAGAGCCCAGGCTCGTACACAATACCCGGGTTAATTGGTCCATCGCGCGTCCATCACCCACACGCATGCAGACACGCATGCAGACATATATATATATATATATATATATATATATATATATATATATATATTGGAGAGGAATTGGAGAGGAATTGCTTTGATATTGGTTCCTAGTAAAGTATTCGGAAGAGTACTCATTGACAGAATAAGAGATGGAGTTAACACCAAGTTGAGAGATGAACAAGCAGGTTTCAGATGTGGGAGAGGCACAGTTGAACATATATTTATTTTGCGAAATATTATAAAACAGGGTGGTGAAATGGCAGGCAACTCTATACATCACGTTTGTGGACTTTGAAAAGCATTTGACTCAGTGCACCGAGAGAGTCTATGGAATTCCACGCAAGATAATCCACATGGTTCAAGTGTTATATGAAGATAGTGAATGTGCAGTATTAGACGAAGGTGGGGAATCTTAGTGGTTCAAGGTTAACAA
Source organism: Lamellibrachia columna (assembly GCA_963662155.1). Taxonomy (NCBI): domain Eukaryota; kingdom Metazoa; phylum Annelida; class Polychaeta; order Sabellida; family Siboglinidae; genus Lamellibrachia; species Lamellibrachia columna. The sequence continues at coordinate 7,724,355 of OY759262.1, forward strand.
CGGTGTTAAACCAGGAGATGTAATGTCTGGATTTATCTTTTTGATGGTAGTGGACTGGATAATAAGAATTTAAACAGCTGGAAATAAAACTGGGATAAGATGGAACTTCACCTCAAAACTAGAGGACCTGGACTTTGCCGATAACATAGCACTCATGTCATCATGCTACACACACATGCAAACAAAGACAAGACAACTGAATCAATTTGTAGCAAAAGTAAAACATATTTTTACTCACATAAACTATCATTATTGGTAGATAATTTTATAATATATATATATATATATATATATATATATATATATATATATATATATATAGCTGATTCAAATAGTTTTGGTGAGCTGGCTAAACTAACACTTTGCGTGGGGTAAGTTGAGCCACAGTTTAGTATAAGTTGCGTAAATGCTTTATTTGTATAATTTACGTAGGCCTTGTGCAAAAAATTCACAACAACTCAGCCAACACATCTACCCAATGGGAACAACACGTCTCTAACAAGTCTATATGCTTAATTAATAAGTCGACACACTTAATTTATTAATATAATCTGTAATAAGAAACTTAGCATATAGATTTATGTGTAGATTAGATAGTTAATCTAATTTTGTTATAAGGGATATATTAGTCACTAGTTTGCGATTTTCATCAAGAATTCGCAAACATTGGTACAAACTGTTATATATGTGACAGAAACAAATGTATATAATTGTTTACTGCAGCTCATTAAGATGTAGTATTTTAATGTCTGCTTTTATTTTGTGCAATAACATATAGAACTCAGATCGCATGTATGGTGTGCTATGTTAAGTCCGGATTAAAGATACTGAATTGTATATATACTTATAGAGCAACTGCAACCAGTGTGACTGACTACTGATGTGACTAACTACTGATGTGTTGCCTTCAGCTATCCGATGTCTAAATTTGCTTCGGAAAAAATAATTCTTTTATGTATTTTACGGAACGCTCGTCATTGTTATTTAACCGCTGCTGAACTAATCCTCCCTTGGGCCTTGGGTGGCTCAACTGTAGCCCAGTTTCAACAATTAAGCTTATTTAATTAACTTCTCATTAATGCGCGAAGTGATGTAAATAATTTTCTTCTCTGTGCATAGTTATACCATTTGTAAGTGCACACACAACAATAAAGTCTGGTCACGTGCACTGATAGTTTACACACCAGCAGACATATAATCACTTACCAAAAGTTCCGGGGAAAAACATACTTTTAGTTCACATGTTCTGGCCGTTGTAAAAAATATAACCTATTATACGTCAATCGTGTTCTAATAACATGTTCAATCACTACAGTTGATGTAGTTTCCCCGGAAACATGGGTGGCTCGACTAACCCAGTGGCTCAACTAACACTGCCTAACTACCTGGGTACTAACGTCAGTAAGCAAGGAGGAGGCGGCGGTGACATTGTTAACAGAATTCGTCAAGCTATGGTATCTTTCATGAATCTAAGGCAAATAGCTTTTTAACATACTTGTTAAACCGCGTGTTGTTGTATGGAAGTGAAACATGGAAAATAAACGAAGGCGACAACAGAAAGTTAGATACATTTTTGTCAAGTGATTAGGACGACTCATACAAATTAGATGGCCATACGTTGTATCAAATCAAAATATTCATGCAAAAACACAATTGAAGATAATCAGCACTGAGGTCAAGCTAGTTTAGAAGATGGAAATGGGTAGGACATATCCTACGAATGGACAAGAACAGCGTTGACCTGGACGCCCGAAGGTAGAAAAAAGGTTGGTCGACCAAAGACAATTAACGTGACGATCAACTGTTGAAAATGAAACTGCTGGAATGAGGCCAGACGCGTACGTAGCAGTTGACAGAGCGAGCTGGAGGAGATGCACTTCGGCTTTATTGGCCACTGGGCCCGAAGAGGATGCGTGAAGTGAGCTGATACTATAAATGTTGAGTTTTTTTTATTTTTAGTTGAGTAATTGCAATTTTTGTAAATACGTACTTCCAAACCAAACAGCTCACGTCGATCACGGGCATTACCATTGCAGAGCTGGATCTGGTAACCCGAGAATGGCCGCACGTTTACATATAATGCATTTTTAGGCTGTAGACAAATGTGAGAATAAGGTTATTTATGAACAAGACTCCTAGTTCGCTAATCACCATATCGCAATACTAATGTAGGATATTTTGTCGCTAGTAATTATTATAGTGACCACATTGTCTGCGGATGAGTTTTTGTAGCGCCTCTGGAGAAGGTACGGCATCATGTCTGCAATTTTGATACGGTCCCAAAATGAAACAGTACGCAGCCTGTCCGAGATGAGGCGCTGCAGTGGAGAGTAGTTCGCACCAGATGTGTTATATTCGTACCATTCGTTAACAAATAAATTTGTTCGATGCTATTTATGCGCAAATTGCAATATTGTTTTCTTACCTATTGCAACAATATTTGCACATATTGTCAGAATAAACACAGAAGGTATAGTTCACTAAATAGTTACTTACCACGCAATTATTGATAGAGTTTATTGTTAAGCCAATAGAAAAGCAGCATTAACGCGGATGCTAAACCGGTTGCCATTTTGAGCGAAATTGGAAGCTAAGAATAATTTACAAACTTAAAAGTCAGACAAAATGGTTAAACGAAAGAAGAATGTAGCATTAATTGAATCAGACAGTGATGATAGTGATAGTGGTTCCAATTTTGAAGAGGTATAACTTCTCAGTGATCAGCCGTTCTTTTACATAACTAAACAGCAAAAGTCAAGAAACTCCGTTGGCGTTGCAATGAAACACACGCATCCAAATTAAAAACAAAATAAACTGCACGTGTATATTTATTCGTTCAATAGAATAACATATTTGTTAGTATTTCGACCAATTCTATTTTATTCTTCAAATATGCCATCCAAAAGACAAATTGTCCTGACTCCTACCTTGAAATATATAAACTTCTAATTTACCCAGCAAATCAAGAATTAATTTTCCACGTTCACATTAATTCAGCATGTGAATGTTTTTTTGGTATTTCTTCACAGGAAGGGTGCTTATCCAAGCTGCCCTAAAAATGTTGAAGTAAAATCAACCTAGCAAATCTCTGAAAACTCCCTCCTCAAATTGCGAACTGTCAGTGCCAGACCTTGCTTATGATTCAAGGGTCGATTATATGCTTGAAGCCAGGCGCATGCTGTTAGGTCCAGCCCGACCTATAGCTGCAACTATATTTTATTGGCAGGTTCTCATTGCGCATATGAAATGCTAGACCAGTAACCATTTTGCACTACATCGAGGCATGGACCTATAGCAACAGCCATTAATTTAACCTACGAGATGAATGAGACAAATTCATTGAGGAAGGAATGAGATGAGGGAAATTGTCCACTCATGTGAACCTTACTATGTCTGCCTATGAGGCGGGGGTCTAGGAACAAAATGGTAAAACAATTTTTGAAGAGATTAAAGTAATATATTTCAGGTTTAGTATTGTAAATTTCAGTCCGGTTTATAGATAACCACCAGTAGGAATAGGTACATTAAGAAAAATAAGATTTATTGTAGATAGTGTACTATGAGATGCATGACCATACTGTAGGATGCAGGACATTTGGTAGGTCTTGTAACATCCCCTATTAAGTTAAATTATTTGAGCTAATAATTTACTATTGTGTCCACTAATAATATTAACGCATACCAACCAAACACCTACAAAGTTATAAATCGTATGTCGTTGGCATGAATTCATTTATGGAACATACATTGTTTAATTCTCATGATTTAGGTTGATTGAAAACATAATTGTTCTTTTTTATTAGGCCTTGAAAGCTCTGGCTAAGAAGAAGAAAACAACCCCTGAACCAGTTGCAGCTAAGGCAGACAGTGACAGCGTATCTGAGTCGTCCTCGGGCAGTGATGAAGAAGTATGTTATTCACTGATTTGTCACATTTGCATTTTTGCTGTCTACGTAACAGTGTTTCTATATTCTGTCCTGCTAATCCTGTTCATGTAAAGTCAAATTATTCTGTACATTTCCTTCTACAAATGTTAGTCTGCAGCTAATTAAGTAGCATGTCAGATGTTTGTAATATTTAAAAGAACATGTATCAGGGGTCGATCTGGAAAAAGACATACATGTCCCCTTTTGGCACATCAGAGGCATAACTGCCTTTTTGAAATTTTACTGCACTTAATTTGCATAACATGGTCGCTTTGCATAATGTGGTAATTGTGAACATTACAGTTAATTTCATATTTGGCCAGTAGTCATATTTGCAGTTTTATTATTACATTCAGTATTTTGCCTGCTTGATAATTCGTTCTGCACGAAATATGAGGTATAAGCTATCTAAATATAAGATAGTTTTTACTTCTGCTAAAACTTAACACTTGTTGTTTTGTGTTTGTATGACTGCCCACATCTCTGGGTATATTTAATATATTACCAATAATATCAGCAACATGTAGAGAGATCACTAGTTTATTTTAAAATATGTAATGTAACAAAATAAGGTATTGACTCTGTCCCACGTTTCATGGTCATACCAGAACTGTTTGAAATTACTTAACAAAAACAGGCTGTGTTTTGTCAACGGCAACGGTGCTTCAGTTGTCAACATTGCCGATGACGTCCCCAATGTCACCAGTCTCAGCACTCTTGGGCACGTTGTCAGTTTTCGTAATTGTTTCAGCAACAACAGTCTCCGCTATTGTTTGTTTCTTTTTTGCCCATCTGACTAAGACACCTTGTCAAGGTAGGGAAGTGGGTCTTTTTTAGGCGGCATCGTTACGGCATATGGCTCGATGAGTGACAAATTAGGGGAGGACTATATGTTCTATATGATAAATAACATACCACCCTAGCGGATAAATGACGTACCATCAAAGTGGCAAAATGATGAAAATTGCAGAGCAATACAATTCTCCGTCGCGACTCCGGATAAAATTTTAATCGTGCGGTAACGAAATCGCAACATGCACGTTTGCAGTCGAACACCGACTGCACTTTAATTTTCTCAAATAAAAACATCGATATTATATATCGCTACAAAAAACAATGTGGCATTAAAAAATACGATACATCAATGATGCAAGGTCTGTGCCCAGATCGATCCCTGATGTATACGTAGAAAAGTAGTGAACTGTTTATTAAATGTTTGACTGAAATATGGAGGATTTTCCCTACCTAGGTAGGTAATGTCAGTACTATTTTAGAGATAAGAGATTGTCTAGTAAGTAAATCTCTGTCATCGTTTGTCACAAGATGACAGCCCCCTGAATTTCTGTTAGTGATGATGTTTTCTCCTTGACAGTGGACAACTGACGGGAAGAGGAAGAAGAAACAAGGAAAACTTAAGAAACCTGCAAAAAAGGCAGTGGCACATTTGTCATCCGAAAGTGAAGCTGAAGGGGGCAAAAGTTCCGAACCAGAAGAAGGTACATCATATTTGTTAGCATTCTCAGTTTCTGCATGTGTGTGATTGAGTTTCCACTTTGTACTGCATCATATAACTAGTGAGATGCAGCGGTTTTCTTACAAAATCAGGAATCAGTCAATATACGCTATATCTGTTCTAAAGTCTTGACTGCCCAAAAGTGTTTTAATGAACCACAATTCTTAAATATAATTCGACCATTATGTGTTTTTAAACGACCTTGCTGTTCAGCATGTAATGTAAGCCTGATAGAACAAAACATTCATTAAACAGATAATGGTCAAATTATACTTTTTAACTGTGGTTCATTAAAACACATTTTGGGCAGTCAATGTATTAGAATAGATATAGTTTGTGCTATGTTTTACGATAAAAACTAAACTTTTGTACGTTTAAAAGAAAAATTGAAATCATAGATGATGACTAATTATAATTACCCTGTGTGTGTAGGTGAGGTGTCTGACTCTGGAAGTGATGGAGGCTCAGGGGTTGATAATGACTCGGACTCGGTCGAGGAGTTCCAGGATGGACTGGACGAGAACCTCATAGGGGATGATGCTGACCGGCAGCGACTGGAGGAAATGACTGAGAAAGAAAGGGAACAAGAATTGTACAATCGTATCGAGAGACGTGAAGTATTGCGGACCAGGTACGGGATTGTTTGTGAATGAATTAGCTGAAGTATTGCAGACCAGGTACGGGATTGTTTGTGAATGAATTAGCTGAAGTATTGCGGACCAGGTACGGGATTGTTTGTGAATGAATTACCTGAAGTAAATACACCTGTGAAATGAAAACAGATTTATTGGTTGCCAGTTGTCGTGAAAGTAATTTTGATAATGCCACATGATTCTGTGATTACTTGCCAGCTAAATATTTTTGGTGTTTAATATTTTTATTACAGTTAAGTTTCAGGAGATTACTAGATATGTGAGAGTTAACGCTGGGGGAGCATAGGGTATTGGGACACAAGTTAAACAAATTCACATATAGCTTAGATGTTCCAAAGTGGAGACCAATAATGTCTAAACTCAATATCCTGTATGTAGTTTGTATAAATATAAATTAAAGACATCTTTTTTTAATATGCTATTGTTTTGTCAGATAGTCATTTTGTAAGACTGCTTATTTCCAGAAGCCTTTCTGCAATAAGTTTTGTGTAATAGGTATTATTTCACTAATAAGGAATGATGCCATACTCATGGTTTTTTGGCACAACATGCAGATTTGAGATTGAAAAGAAACTACGGAAAGCGAAGAAAAAGGAACGTGAGAAGGACAAACGTGCGGCTGAGTCATTTGCGATGCGCTCAGTCAGTCAACGCAGTCAAGAACGACGTAAGATGATTGAGGGGAAGAAGGACACAAAGAAGATGTCAGCTCTGCAGGACTTGAAGGCGAAGCGAGAAGAGAAGAGGAAACAAGGTAAATTATTTGTGATTGTCACATCTGCGGGACCGCTTTGAATTACATTGACTTGTGTACAACTTTGGTAACTTTTGTCAGGTGACACGTCATCCATCATAACAACTTGTCAGGTGGCACTTCATCCATCGTAACACTTTGAAATATGATCAGAAAATCTTTTTTTGAAGGAACATACACTGATAAACGACAGACGTTAAGCAATACCTGCTAATCCATGAAACAAATTTGTGTAGTGGCATTGTTTTGAAATCTTCCCTTATACTGTGGTTGTTGTAGTAATGTAGCCTATTATATGCTTGTCTTGAATTGATTAGTTTCAGTAGAAGTTTTAAAGATAATGTAGCCTCATCAAATAAGAGTAAGATAATGTAGCCTCATCAAATAAGAGTAAACCGTTTTCTGACAGTTAGCCTATAGATATACATGCTACGAAGTAACAAAAAATCATTATATAATTTAAATTAAGGTAGATGGGGTGGCTATTATATGCTTGTCTTGAATTGATTAGTTTCAGTAGAAGTTTTAAAGATAAATTAACCATTTCTTCACAGATTGTACTTGAAATACTATATAATATACCAGATTTAAAAAAAAATTTAGTTTTTCATTTATTTAGTTATGTTACAAGGTCACTAAAAACAAAGTTTAATCATTTTGAGACAATCTCCAAAGAAATAAATGATACGCATTTAAGCATGACAGTGTAACTGATAACTTTACGGCAGATTTTGGTTAACGTAAACCAATTATGTCTGCTACACCACCATGAATGAACTAAGCAAAAGTTGAATGACAGCCTAAAGTGGCAGTGTATTTTTGACACAAACTCTTCACTAATCGTAATTTACTGCTGTATTACGTTGCATGCACGTAAGACGCATTCATACGCAAAATTGCAACGTTGTGATTGTTGTAGTTTTTCTCAAACAATATTTTAAACATCATTTCCTGGTTAGTAATGAAAACACAGTCTCAACAAATGCTTGTTTTTGTGTTGAAATTTACGGTTTTTCACTGGCGTTTTGTATGTATTGTTGACAAAACATAATGGCCATTTGTAATATTGACATGTCCCCATAACTTGCCACCACAATATCCCTTGAATCTGTACTTGTAACGTATTGTCATCTATGTTATCAGGTTACGCCAGCCATCTAACAAACATATGGCAGGGTGTGTGTGTACGGTCATTTTGATAGGCCCATTATCCCGCAGGCTCATTAGGTCACATACGCGTCCACATTTCCGTTCGTATCAAAGGCCCGATAAACTACGTTAACGCTCACTGAATGCTGATATTTGTTGGTTTAAGTGCATGATTTAGTTACGTAGACATAATACTGATGTGTACTAGCATTACAGTAACCAGACGATGTGGTCTGCTTTCACAGCGAAAGAATATAGCTGGTTCAAACATCGTAGTGCACGTGGTCGTTACTATGGAAATATTGTCACTTTTCGAGAAACTCAAGGGGATTTCCAAAAGGACTGCATTTTTAAAGGATGGTTTGGCAAAATATGATGTTAGTGCCGGATGATTTTTTTGTGGTGTCGACGTTTAGTTTGGTATATCCTAGCATGTTATGAAGAAAAAAGAAAAAAACAACTGACACGCTAGCCGCCCCGGCCACCTTAATTGACAAGATAACTCTGATTGTTATAGCGGAAATACAGGAACAGAAGAACAAACTGAAAACTAGTGAAGTTTACTCGGATGACGATGATGATGATGATGACGATGATGATGATGATGACGACGACGACGATAACAATGCAAAGAGGAAAGAGTCTTCGGACTCGGAATCTGAGAAGAGTGAGCGGTCATCCTCGGGCAGCAGCAGTGACAGTAGTAAATCAGACTCCGAGGCTGAAGAGTGAGTACAACTATACGAACACACATGCATGTGCACTTTCATATACACGCACACACGCGCACACACTGACTCACAACCATGTACGCAGTACTATGCACTCTTGTACTATGCACGCCAGCACACATGCGCGCACGTGCACACACTTTCTACACCAAATGCCCTGCCCTGCCCATTTCAAACAACTCCTTAGTAATCATCCATCCTTCCTCGTCTGCATATGTGTGCAGACAACCAGACATGCAGCTTTGTGCAGACTGTACTTTCATGTTTCAGTGAGGTTCCTCGCAGGAAGCAGCAGGCAATAACAACGCGGGACGAACTCGCCAGGATACGATTATCTCGGCACAAACTGGAAAAGTAGGTGGTCATTTCATGGTTGGTTGCATTGTTTGCTGATGTTATGTTGCAGTAGTAGTGTTGTCGTAGTAGTCATAGTAGTAATTTTTTTATTAGAAATTATATATTTCTAAAAAATATTTATTAAACATCCATACAACATTCACGAATGGCCATGCACAGAAAGTTAGTACAGTTCATTATATAATTAGGACAATTTGAATTCAAGTCGTTGGGTCAGTTTTCTAATCACTTAAACGTTTACTATTTTACAAGATATTTACTTGAAAATATTATCCCCTCCTGCATAGAAATAATAAAAATATCCCCTCCCACATAGAAATAATAAAATATTATCCCCTCCCGCATAGAAATAATAAAATATCCCCTCCCACATAGAAATAATAAAATCGTGAAAATGCTTAATAAATTTATACAATTCAATTTCTGTTAATTAAAAGTGAGCTGCAATCAGACATATCATCACCTGTTCTTTTAGTTGTAAGCGTGGTTAGAGCATACCCCCTCAACATGATGACTGTGGTTTAAAGCTCGAAGCTTGGGCAGTTTCACTCCAAGTTGCCTTAGCTCACCCGGCTGCATGAAGGAGTGTCTAGCAGACAGGTGGAACTGTGTGAAGGTATAGTCTTTGCACAGTAATTGCAGCTTGGCTGGATGCTTGCCAGAGAAGTCAAGTTGGTGTTGGAATGAACAGTAGGTGAAGTATAAGCTGCTTTGAATGGTCCCATGAACTGGATACCATGCTGTTAGTACAATAGGAACATAAAGTTTCTTTCTGTCTTTCTAGGTGGTGTCATATGCCATTTTTTAAGACAACCGTCATCGGATGTTTCGTGCGCATTGGCATTGGAAATCACAATGGCAGGGCTGTGTACAGGGTGGGTAGCACTGAAGGATGTTTCTACACAAATATAAAAGAATGAATGAAAGCATAATTATCATTTGTTTAGGTTGATGTTTAGCTTACTAGTTATGCATAACTGACACTGAGTATTTAAACTTTTAATGGTCTAATGTAAATGAAGTCACTAATAGTACAATAGTATAAATTTTTTATGCATAATCTTGATGTTTTTTTTTTTATTTATTGGCGTGTTGCTCGCATGGCTTTGATGTTGATTAAATTGTTGTTTATTCTTAAGACAGACTGTACCAGTCTTACTCTGAATGTTGAAATATTTTATTATGAACTTTACTATCGATTTTCAGTTTATTTCGTCATTTAGTCGTACGTGGCAAAGCCTTGTATTTACACATTTCCAATAATGTTTCCACATCTGACTTGAAGGTAGCAGAAATCACGGATGCTGTTGAAACAGCAAAGATCTACCAGCTCGGCACAACACGCACAAATAAAGGACTACGTCTGAAGTAGGGACCATGTAGTTCGAACTTCCATAGACAATTCCATGTAGTTCGTAGATAATTTCCTGATAGCCACATTATGTAGGTGGCTGCTCAGGCATGCATAACAACTATTTGTATTTGACCAAAGCCAATAAAATGTATCTTTGCCATCGACATTTTTTTAATATTTACATTTCATATTTGTAAAGGTTTTTGTGTGTTTGCCTGTTTTTGCAACTGAAAGTGACCTTATATTATCAGGAATTCATCATTTATATTGATACAGATCAATATGCAATTACTCCTGATTACAATGTCTAGATTATAATGCTCTTTTTGTCGTGTTAATTGATAAATGGTAATTTCTGACAGTTTCCGCCACTTTTGTCATCAAAGACCTTAATACAGCGCTTTATGCCAGTATTTACCGTCATGTGGCGTAAACCATGCAACCTTGAATGACAGTGAGTTTTGCTTGTGTCAGGCACGGTTCAGCGGAACGTGTTTATCGGCTGGAGTTTGTGTCGAACCAGGACTTCACAGAGTCTGAGTTCAACAAGTGGGTTGAGACCATGATGATTGGGGGTGCGCAGCTTCCCACTATTGCCGAAGTGGAGAAAAAAGCAAAGGAGATTAAAATGGCCCTCGAGTACAAATTTGAGGAGAAAGATATCGATACAGTGAGTGGAATATTTTTTTGAAATTTTGTATCTTCTGTGTTTCTAGAGGAAAGTTGCCTCTTTAGCATTTTTTTTAATAATCATTGGGTTTTCAAATCCATATCCAAATCCTATAATGAAATTACTAAAGTCCACTGATTACTAGTTTGTAATTTATATATTACATTAAAGTGGTGCCATAGGAATCTGCGATTTTCATTAAATAATAATAAAACAAATTATTCATGATAAACCTTATAAAATATACATTTTATCTTCCTAATTGTTGTGAGTTTAAAACATAAATATACAGGTGAATATAGTACCACTTCAAATTAAATAATTAGATGAGAAAATATATTGTAAAGTGCAGTAAGGCCAGACTTTTTATTTTTCGTTTTACGGGCCCGCTGACATGAATTTCCTGGATGTAGAATATTATTGCCGCTGAAGCCATGATTTATTAACTGTACATATTAAGCCAAAAATAAAAGGCCAGACTTTTTATTTTTCGTTTTACGGGCCCGCTGACATGAATTTCCTGGATGTAGAATATTATTGCCGCTGAAGCCATGATTTATTAACTGTACATGTTAAGCCAAAAATAAAATGTTTTTATTGATGAAAGAGAACCTCCTGGTGGCTCTACGCTGCGGTACAGGGTTGGAACCGAACAGCAATACGTGAATTCACAGTCAATTTCTATACCCCTTTTCCACAAAAATACCCACTACTGGATCTCGTGACCCCTTTTTCATCCAAGAAATGTCATGAGAGATATCAGATAGAACAGGTAGGCTAAACAAATTAAGGAAAGAATCTTGATTGAAATTGAACTGATATTGTACTGACTTAGATAAAATTATGTTTACATACATTTTCAATGCAATCTTTTTTAAAACAGTTCTTGTTTTCGTAGGATGGCCACCAAAATGAGTGTTTAACAAGTTTACCTTCTTGAAACACCATGTTTTCACTAGATGAGTGCAATGTAAACCATTATATCACTGTGACACTATGATATCCTGGTATTTTTATTTTATTCCTATTCCCGACACTGCTTTCTGGAAAAATCTGCCCATAAAACATAAAATCTGGCCTAAAGATATATATTAAAAATAATGGATTCAAATAAGTTATGTAAAAATGTTTAGCTTAATGAATTAAGAAAGGATATGGGTAGAATCGATAGTATAGATAAATGTTTATTGTTGTTTATTCAAAAACATTGCTCAAATAAGATGTTTTAAAAACATTTAAAACGGTAACCATTCTTTTTGCAGGGTAAATTACTTTCATATATCTTTCAGATGCTATTGTTAGATAGTCTTCTACATTATATCGGATTACTTATTCCATGTAAAATATATGTATTCTACAAGCAAATTTGGATGGCACACTTAAAAATCTGACACTTTTAAATATTCGTGACCTTGTATTAGTTGTAAGGAAACTGATGACATAAAAATATTGAATTAATGTATTATTTTTCTGTTCATTAATTGTCATAGCAAGAGGCTATCTCTTCACATTTCGTTCATTGTTTGCACTTATACACTTGTGCAGTCTGGTTTATTTTCTTCTGTATGACTTCATTAACTCGCTGTTGTCATTCTTTGTAGATCGTGGCCGATAAGCAGAAATTCCAAAAGAACCCACACAACTACGCCATGAAGAAAACTCACTTAATGAAACTGAAGGTGGGTCAGTGCCCATAACAAACTGAAGGTGGGTCAGTGCCCATAACAAACGCTACTGGAGTTAGCACTTTGTCAGCAGTGCGTCTAGTAGCCATACTGGTTGTCCTCGGTCCATGCTGCTTTTGCACAGTAGTGACAACAAATTAACACTCCAGCAAAACATTTTTATTTCATGAGACTTGCATGGATTCTGGAAAGCCTCAGCTGATAAGCTGCTAGATTGTTTGCTATGCAGATTTTCTTGTCTCGCTTTTCAATTTGATTCATTATTGCTCTCATTCATTTGTATCGTTTGTAAATTCTGGTAGTTTTTATATACTTATTTTATATACTGCACATAAATCCCAGAAAATAGGAATTTTATGAGTTGGATTTGTTAAGTCTGTATCTCTAGTAGTACCTGCCTTCAACGGACACTTCTGTATCTAAGCAAAAGTGTCCCTACAAAAAGTCCCCTCATTGGAGGAACAGGCATGCTAGAGTGGAGGGCTGAAATAAGGCGTGTTAGATGTTCCCATGTCTGCCACCAGGGTGCTACTAACCAACAGCGATCGCCGCCCGCTGCTCCAAGTCCAAGAACGCTGTCGAAGCCACAGTGTGCTTGCAGCATTGTCTTATACGGCAATATGCAGTTTATAGAGCTTATTAAACAAGTCAACTACCATCAACGTGTATTATTTTAAAATGTCACACCATGTTTAATCGTTAACTGAATAAAATACATGTATGTATACCGTTATGGAACTATGATGACGATGTACTGAACTAATAGGCCTACGAATCCAAAATAATAACCTGGATTTGAGCAGCCGAAAATGTATATGAGTTGACACACGCAGTATGTAAGCTGATTAAACATAGAAAACGACAATACGCAGAATTAATAATTGTTTCACCTCGATTTTCAACTGATCTCGACCGAAGTATAAATTTATGATGCACGACTTAGCATCGACTCGTCGTTTCATATGCGGATGACGAATTCGTATTTTCGTGCACCGGTAGCGCATTTGGCATGTTGGTTTCACGTCATTTAGATTGGAGGCATGCCATTTCACCCCAGTGTCATATTAGTACTTCATACTAAATTGCATTTAAGACTGTTTATCTGATTCTTATGCAAGGCATATTTGTGAATCTCGATTGCAATTTAAACCGCCTAAGTGAAGCCAACATCAGTGATTGATGTCGACTTGTTGACAGTCATTCATTGTCGTTGACATTGTTCACCTGTTTCTTGAGAATTGTCAAAGCAATTCTAAGTAGATTTAAGCAGGCCCATTTGACATTTCCCCCGGCGGCAGAAAATCGGGGTCCACGACCAACAGCCTTATATCCGAATTCGCGATATAACGTTGTTTTTCCCCCACACCGTGCTGTTTGTCTGTCGCCATTTTGGAAAGAAAATATTTCGAGAAAAAAATTACGAAAATAATGATTACTGTCCGCCTTAGCAGGGACAGAAAACCAAAATATCCTGTCCACTGTCCATGTTCACAAGGTTTCCCCTCATCAGAGGGACATTAACATGGTAAAACAGTCCGTACATTGAGAAAGTGTCCCGCCATAGCAGGTGTCTGCTCATCGGAAGGTCCGTTGAAGGCAGGTACTACTGTAGCCTCTTGTATGATCTCTGTGCCTGTTTGTCAGGAAATGGCAGAGAATGAAGGCAATACAGAGCAGGCAGCAGACCTTTCTGTACAACTAGACGAACTAGAGGAGAGGGCTTCGGAGCTCGACCGACTACGCAGCAGCAACATCAGTTCTGTCAGGTCAGTGGTGACACCTGGTGGCTCTGTACTTTGTGTGAAGGTTATAATTTCTAGGCCAGGAGACCAAATCAGTAGTCAATGTGTTTGAAATGAGATGCTCACATTTTGGACAGTGAACAAGATACTTTGTCATTTCACATCCATTTTGAATGCAATAAGTACGCATAACCATGTCAAAATCATGTAAAAGTGAACTAAAGATTGCATTAATTACGGGTAACACAGATTGTTTAGAAAATAGAACAAGGGGTTCTTTATATTGCTGAGCTTTGACTTTCATTTGCCCTAATTCAAGGCCTTGAAATCTTTGAATTTTGCCAAGTAGTCTTCAAAAGCCTTGACTTTTATTTTTGTCAGTTTAATTATTATTGTCGAGTAGCAGCCATTGGTGGGCACCAAGTCTGTGCTCCTATGTTATGATCGCCAGTGTAATAGTAAATTGTGTACTCATAGGAAAACACATCAGTAATAAAAAATGACAAAACGGTGACTCCTATATTGTCATTCTTTGGGAATTCTGTCATGTTTGTGCCGATATCCGACTATCAGTTGTTTTGTGTGATTGGGTACCATCAAAATAATGGACCCTTGATTGTTCTTTTAAGTAGCCATAAAAAGTCTTGAAAAGGCCTTGAATTTGATACCTCCTTTAGTGTATGGATGCTAATATTGTGTTTCTCAACTGTGTCGGATGCATTGTGCAGCTACATCAACCAGCGCAATCGGCTGAAGAACCTGAAGGAAGCAGAAGAAGCTTTCAAGAAGGAGGCTGCTGAGATGAAACTAGCCAAGCAGGACCCATTCACCAGACGGCGATGTCGGCCAAAGCTTGTCACAAAGGTTGGTGAATTGTCACACAATCAGCCTTATTGTTTATATGGTTTAAGCTGGGTTTACATGAGGTGATATCGTTGTCACGACGAGGGGACTACGTCATGAGAAAAGGTCAAGGCTGTTTCGTATTGCATGCAACGTTGCTTCAAAATAGGATCAGTTTTATTTCATGCAATGTGCTTTTTCATGTGACGATTATGTTCAGTCTGGTTGTCGTCGACGACATTGCCTTGTTGGATTTAAATGTGCATAATACATCCCTTATAGAAATTATTGAAACCATTAAAGATACTAAAACATTGTTGGTAAAATACAAAAGAAAGTAATGACAGTTGATGAACACAAACCAATTAAAAATGAGCCTAGAAAGAAACACGATGGAAGTTGCTCTGTTGTCCTTGCTGACTGGTAAAGTGACGTTCATCAAGTGCATGTGTTTTGACAGACGCGGGAACAGATCACCGAAGCAAAGCTACAAGAACAAAACAACGAGCATCTGGAGAAGGAGAGGGCCAAAGAGGTAGGACAACTCTCCCTACCTCCCTCTCCCCTTCATTGATCCTCCCACCTTTGCTCCCTCGACCTCCCCAACTTCCTCACCCCAAGTATAAATTCACCTTCAAATCTGTCACACTGTGTTTTGCCAATTCTATGGATGCCCATTTTGTTTCATGAAATGGGTCGTAAATGGTAGTGGGTGTGTATGTGTGCGTAAGTGCATGCATGTGTGTGTGCGTGCGTGTGTTCATGCGCATATGTTGCTTTTTGTTGCCCACCGACAGCCTGTGATGTTTCTCATTGTACTCACCAGGTGGCCGAGGCAGCAGCCAATTACAACGCAGACGGCCAGGGCTCTAAAGAGGTCGGTGTCATTGTTTGTAATTTCCTAAATAATACATGTCAGCTGACACACTGCATCTCGCAGTAGCTGGAAAAATTAATTATTTTGGAATCAACATTAGGTTAAGTATTCATTGTTTTTCTGTCTTATCATACCAAGAGTGTAGCAACATTTGTCAGCAGTCCACCAATCATATTTACTGTTTTGTTGCATTAAGTCTTGTTGAATTCTGCTGGGATAGCTTATAGTGAAGGATTTGTAATATGTTTAAGTTCTTGAAATTGTGCCATGTTGTGCCACAGAGGACGGATGACATTGATGGCTCAGATGTCACACTGATGGCCGACCATTCTGCCGACTGCACTAGTGATCTCTTCTCTGTACACGACTTCGACATCAAAATCGACCTGGATGTACCTCTTTGTAAGTTTGGTCACATTCAACCCACACAGTATTGCTTGGTTAATTGTGGATCACATCCGGGTTAGGGATGTTCCAGTCATTTTTATAAACTCTACATTTATTATTCTTATAAATGTAGCGTGTGTTTGTTTTGGACATGAAGGGTGCTGCACTAGTAGGCATTGGTAGACTATTAGGTTTTATTATTCATGCATGCCAAGTTTACAGTAATGTGAGGCTGACCATTTGGTCTACTACTGCTGTCATGTCAAGTTAATTATCATACTTGAAGCATTTATCTGTGTTATATCCAATTTTGTGCGTTTCGATAAAAGTCTTGTTTTACGTTCCATGTTTTTAAGCGATATGTTGGAAAACCATTATTTCATCAGTGGTGTATAATTGCTTTTTGTTGCGAGACACCTCAGCACATGATGGCAGCACAAGATCACTCTTGACACAGTTTATGTAATTTTGGCATATAACTAATTTTGCAGATAAACTCTTAACTTGTTTCTCTTGGTGGTTGTTGTTCTTCAGCCATTGTTTCTAGTCCCATTTTGTTTTGCCAAGGTCCTGTGCAGAAGTATCATCAAACACAACGTCTTGGTTTTGCCATTGCCTGTAAAGTCGACTCTTAGACTTAAAGATAAACTTGGTCCTACTGAAGCAGTGTGCATGTTTCTGGCTAGTCACAACACGGCCAGTTCACTCTGAAGGAAGGTGATTCGGCTATTGGAACCAGTTCCACTAAAAATGCACCACAGTCCCCACGTTTCTATTACTCTGAAGTGGTGGCATTCTTTTAGAAACGTGCACCACATTTTTTTTATTCTGATGAGGTGCATTATTCAGTCTGGGTGCATTTGTAGATTACTTTTATGTGATGCCATTGTTACTACTGCTGACTGACTTATAGGAATCACATACTAACGCAGTTAGTTTATTTTAAAAAAAACTGCACATTGTATTAGTTCTTATTTTGTTCCATTGCATACAACTGATAAATTTTGATTCAATGATCATATGAAGTCATGTGCATTTCATGTATTTTTTACCAGCAGATTGTCATAGGGGAATTCTTAGCAGTACTGACACTGTTATGTGGCTATGCATGTTTACTAAGACATGCTTATTGCTACAGCAACAGCGGTCGGCATTTCAACAAACCGGACAACATCAAACGTACGAGAGGTGGCACCAAGGCGATCATTGAATCTGGAGGATTACAAGAAGCGAAAGGGACTGATATAGCCTAACAGAACATCTCCTGGAGTCGTCTCATGGTAGCCACTGCAGTTGAAGCAATTTTCAATGGCACCAGCTGCTTGGTGGCCAGACTTCTTCCATGGTGCCATTTCGGAAGCAGCGGAACTACGTGAACAGGACCACCGTGGTTTTAATGCCAAATGTTGCCTCCCTTCAAGTTATTTTTATGAACTGTAGGTGACTTCCAACAGTGGTGGCTATCAGACATTGCTGCAAACCAAAATGATTTTATGTAGGTCATTAAACCTGTCACGTGCAACCTGCGATTTGACATTTTGCAGACTGTTCACGTGCGATTATTTTTTAGAAGCATAGCAGAGTGGTACGCTATGACTGACTGCATCAAGCTTTCTGTTTCTGCACCTCTGTAAATTTAGGCATACCAATGATCTGCTGTTTGGGCAAGAGAAATTGATACATCCGTAAATTGTTGGAGATAGACAAAGCAGTGTTGTAGTCTATGAACTGTGCCTGTTACGATGAATGCAAGCAGAAAATGTTGGAAAGCAGCTCACATCTGGAAGAAATATGCTCATTTGTAAGTGCAATGATATGTACAACAGATCATTGCTGAGTGGATCTACATTGGGAATAAATACAAATTTAATTGCATTTAATGCCAACAATTATTTAACTGTTTGAAATTAATTCCTACAAGGCAGAGTTTCAAATGGATAAACAACATTAGCAGAATGTATAGAAATTTCTGACAAATCAGTCCTGGTTCAAAGTCCTTATATTAACTATATTATGTTTTTGTAGCTTCAATATATATAATTATTATTATTACAAATGTATTTAAAATGCAAGTGTTTCTTTATAAGAAATGTTCTGATACAAAATACAATCAGTTCTGTGTTTGTGTGTGTTGTGTGTGTGTGTGTTTACACGTGTGTATATGTGTTTCATGCAAGTTCTGGATGTCCTAGTTCTCATGGTATTATGTTTCAGAGATGGTTTTAGGAGCATTTCTTTAAAATCTTCAATTCGATTTTTTACCCGTCTCATTTCAGCCTTATTTCACACGCACGCACGCACGCACGCACGCACGCACGCACGCACGCACGCACGCACGCACACACATTGAACCTATTTGTTATCAACTATGAAATTCATCGAATAAAGGGCAAAAGTGGTCTGGCTCTATACACTATACTATAACAAAAGTGGTCTGGCTCTAAACACTACTATAACAAAAGTGGTCTGGCTCTATACACTATACTATAACAAACAGGGCTGGGTCCAATTACACAAAATTATATCAATTACAATTACATTAATTTTTTTATTTCAATTACAATTACAGTCATAATTTTCCAAATCAATTACAATTACACTGTTTCAATTACAATTACATTATGCGGAACCAAATATATTTTGCATTTGTTAATTATGTATTTTAAAACATATTTTTATTATATAAAAATACAATGCAATATCCAGACAGGACATATTCCAATGCAGACATTTATCCGTGCGCATTTCTTAAATTTTTCTTTGGAAAATACTAATGATAGGGTATGATGTGTATACTTTGAGGTTGTAGCTCCTGCTCTAAGCTGATATTCTTAATTGGTCTGCCCTTTGCTTTGTGTTGGGAATGAGGGGAGAGGCCATATAAACGGTCCTTGCCACCTGACCTGTCTCCAACCCACCACAACACAAGGGGTGTAATTGGCTTGCTAACTCTGCAATGTTTCACTGAGCTGATATTTTCTGAAGCAATATCAGGCTACAGGTCTTTCCATGTTGTTTGAATACCAGCTTAGCCTTTGTCTGACAATGTCTGTGCATTGTTTATTGCTTCCTGGCTGTTACCAACTTACTGAAAAGGCTAATTGCAAAGGCTACCCACCACTAGCACCACTGACCAGTACCCACCAGACAGTGACTACTGAGACTTAAATATAAATATATAATATGTTATTATTAGTTTTGACTTTCAACTCATGTGAGACTTAAATTATATTTTTATTGACAATTCGTTCTGGTAGTTTGTGATATGAAACGTACTGTAATTGATTGTAATTTAAATAAATTTTCAATTATACAAAATATTACAATTACAGCAACATTTTGAAACCATAATCAATTACAATTACACAATTTTGCTGTAATCAATTACAATTACATAATTGGACACAGCCCTGATAACAAAAGTGGTCTGGCTCTATATACTATACTATAACAAAAGTGGTCTGGCTCTAAACACTATGCCATAACAAAAGTGGTATGGCTCTATATACTATACTATAACAAAAGTGGTCTGGCTCTAAACACTATACTATAACAAAAGTGGTCTGGCTCTATATACTATAACAAAAGGCTATTCACACTTTCGTAAGTTATCCGATCTAGTGATCACAGTCAAGTTTATTTTTACTATTAATTTTATTATTATTATTAATTCTAATTAATTAAACTAACCTGATTCGTGATGGGCTAAATCAGTTGAGGAGGCAGCTTTAAAGTGGAACAGTGGAATTTTATCAAATGTTTCTAGCAGGCAAGGGTGACTTATAATTCAGAATTAGAACACAGTAGAATGTTCATATGTTAGCAGATGTGAAGGTTTGCGAGTAACTTGTTGTTTTGTGACAGTGACAAGGTTTCTGATCTACAATGTATATTTTATAATACACCTCATATTTATAATATGCTCCATTATCATAACAGTGTGGTGTCTGTGAAATCTGTATTATACACTGCTGGGAAAATGTAAAACAATAGTAAATTATCAAACAAAACTGTATCCACTTGAATAGCAGTCATATGCTGTGCACAATTCTTATATACCTGGGTGTAGCATTGTTGCAATTCAATCTGGCATTGTACTATTTTTCATAATGTTCTTACTGTGTATATCAGGCAGTGTTTTATCAATTGAATTTGCAAAATGCAGTCATCTGTTCTTTTTGGATTGAATCTTGGATGTCTGTTTAGTTAATTAAATAATTCTGTAATGATAATCAAAGGTAAAAGTCTTCTGCATTAGACTTTTTACCAGAAGTGAAACATGACATTAATATGCAGTCCTATTTTACTGTGTAAGCCAACAAACTAATATGTTGGTGATTAATGTACACCTGTTCAGTTCTGGTTGCATGTTAAATGTGATGCAGAATTGTTGCACTGTATAAGGTTGGACTGTTCTGCATGTAACTACATCAACTGTAATATTTTACAAAAACGTGGCACACTTGTTTGTAATCATTTGTGTATTAAATTCAAAACTCTCGATAAATGTCTGTATTGTTGCAGACTGGTGCAAAAAATTTAAACTATAGTTGTAATGGGAATTTATTTGTAAACTGTTTAATGTACACTTTCACAAGCTTCAACAATACAACAGTTGTGGAGTATTTATATGTTTATATGCAGACCAGTTATAGAGATGATCGTGCCCTTCTCATATTCTTGCAACATAACAAATTGTATTTTAAAAATATGTTTGTGACAACTTAAGAATATGTGCACTGAAATATTGTGCATTCGGTGAAACAAGATTATGCTGAGCATGTACAAGTAATAACGCAGCAGAGAACAATATTTGTAAATAGCTTTGTGGATGTTCTAGGGATGTCAACAATGTGTTGGCGTGAATTAAAACGTGCAGTGCATTTACAATGATTGTTGTTATTACATTAGTCCTCATAAATTTATCGAGGGATACTATTAGAAATAGCTTGTAGTTTAAAACATTACCACAGCTATACTTTATACCTGTAACTCGTGTTGGATGTATTGGCAACAGCTGGCCAAAACGCAAACGTTCAGAATTACGCAACTTTCTGCCGCGATTATACTTAAAACGCTAATGCAAATATTAACTATTTGATCAGTAGCTGAAATTCCACTTGCGTTTTTGGCGCATTTGTCAAGAAGACTAACCATTTAATAAGTCTCGTAAATATGATGGCTGCATGATCTTTAAAATGCTATATTAGTTATATGTAATATAAGTAAGACCACATGTGCGCTACGTTATCGTCATCTAGAATCATGTCTCTCAGAAAGGCTTTATCACTTTAGAAGAGACACCGTTGTTAGAAGGTCCTGCAAAAGACAACAGTAATACACAACATATGGAATATACGGTTTGGTAAATAGTTATAAACATGAATAGTGCAACATCACCATGAAAACCAAAATAAGATTGCTCTGTCGACCTTTCTGGTTAATATGTGCTTTCGAGACATGGACTCTAACAGCAGAGCTTAACAGAATAATACAATCGATGCTGCCACGCCAACATAACATCTTGTGCATCCCACACACAGACCATGTCACCAACGGGAAGTCCGCAAAATAATCAGCCAAAACATCGGGCGACACAAAGATCTCCTGTCTGCCGTAAGCAGAAGTAAGATGTGTCGAGAGGTCCACTGGCCCAGTAGTCATCATCCAAGGCACAGTGCGTGAATGAGGGTGCTACTTCCGTCATGGACCCACTGAAAGATACGCGCAAGTCACATGTATCATCATTTGTATACAACTGTCTGAAAACACGTGTGACGCGAGTAACTGCGCGAAGCAACAACGCACGGAGCGTTGAGTCTGTGCGCGCTGTAGTTGGCATTCTCCAAGGTCTAGGTGTTGGTGTCTTCCAAGTTTGTAAAGGGTTATCTATGTCTACGAGTGGGCGCAGTAGCTCATGGGCGTCCGCGTGAATTTTTCCAGGGAGGGGCAAGACATTTGGGGACATATTAAAGCGTAGGCATAGTAAGGCATACACCATGTATTCAAACATTGTACATACAATGATGTAATGTACTTTTCCAGTTACTGGCTGAATAAAAACTGCAGGCGACGCCTTTCAGATTCAAAGCAGTAAATCCCGTCCTTGATGATAGCATCCTTTCTGTCCATCACCTTCTGTCGATGCACACTAAGCCTGCACACAGCCAGATAAGCGTTCATCGTTGAACAAAGCCAGGTCTTAACTCGCCTCAACTCACTGAAAGACCGTTCAACTTGACAAGTAGACACTGGAAGCTTTACGAACAGCCGGGAACCAATGATAGTAGTTCAACAGTTCATTCAACGTTGCATTGGTTGGTCAATATAATTTAAATAAATTACAATAGTATTATAACAAAACATAGTGCAGTATAATTGTATGTATGTACTGTACTCTTGCCTGGATCACGCGATCTCAGAAACTATTGCGATCCAGCTGAGACATTAGTGTAGGGTGGAGAGAAAACAGAGCAGTGATTCTTGTTGTCGCAAGCCGAATTTCTAGTGACTTGATTATGAAGCCCAGGTTTGGGATGAAGATTGCGACACAATAATACTCCTCCGCCGTCTTGCTCCAGTAGTTTGGCCGCTGAGTTAGACGTCCACACTGGCGAGGCATCCGTATTTCAATTCCAACCGCCTTTGCAATCTTGTCAGCTTGCACGATTATATCCTCCTTAAAGCGTACGTCAGCTTCTATTCTGTGTGCTTCAAATATGCTGCTGCTGGATGTGGTCGTGAACCTTGAGGACATCACGTTGAACAGCTTGCAAACTGTGTGTCACTGGCTCCAACATCGCTGAATATTTTGCCATGATAACCAGGCACAACAAGAATGTCGAATCTTGACTGGTCTTGCCAGAAGCTGCAGCAGCCTGGATACATAGTTGTTTGTGAATATCTTCGAAGTGGTTGGTGAAGATTTTGATGTTTTGGTACTTGGCCGTCCATCGTGTTTTACATAGCATGGGAACATTTGGTACCAGGCTCACGAATATACTTCCGAAAAAATACAGATCCAGGGGGCAAGTGCCCCCCTTGCCCCCTCCCCCCCGCGGACGCCCAAGCAATAGGTTAGAGGGCCCGACTGTCGATCAAGAGGAACGGGATTCGGTTCCACCTGCAGCTGTTTCGAAACTTAAATCGTTCATCCCACTTTGCACGTGTCTTTTGGAAGAGACACTAACAGCTGTTGGTCCCCTCTACCGGGTGTTTGTGCCAGGGGAAGTAAACGATCCCACACAGAGGATAGATCATAATCATCATCTTACAGTGTCAGTGCGAGTTGTGCACTGGGACGCGCTCGTGACAAGTCATGCCACTTAATCCTCTTTGTGATAAGCGCCAACACGTCTCTTGTACTAGCGCCCCGGAGATGGGTCTATCCGACAGCGGGCATAACGACCCTCTCCACCTTCCTGACACGTCATAGGCAGCGGCCGAGGAGGGCATTGTGCACCGGCCAGCACTCAAAATAGGAGGAAATTGGAGGAGGAAAAACAATCGGAGTTGGAGTGATTATGAACAAGTTGGTTTACGACCGTAAGGACGTCATTAGGACGGAGAAATTAGAACGTATGATTATCGCGGTGTGGACATCGGTCAGAAGACAAATGATGTGCATGCTATCGGTTTACACATCACAAGTGGAAGAGAAAGGTACGTGTTGGAGGATTACGTCGAGCCGATATCGAGACCATGCCGATATCGAGACCATGCCGATATCGAGACCATGCCGATATCGAGACCATGCCGATATCGAGACCATGCCGATATCGGTGGGATATTTTCATTTCAATGCACGAGGGAAGAAGCCATAAAAGAGAGGCACGGAAAACGAAGAGAACAACACAAGACCTACTTGAACTGCTTATACGAAATCAGTAGTTATTAATATCTTCTTTCAGAAGAGGGTTCAACAAAACAACTTGCAGAAAAAACGCGATTGACAAAAGCCTCATTTTGTGAAACAGTCAGCCGAGTTGTGTAGCATTTGGTTTTGTGGAGCAAGAGACGGTATCTGGCACAGTGCCAAGGGAAATCGTATTTGGAGTTACGAAGTGGATGGAAGTGCGTGTATATATATATATATATATATATATATCCTGTAGAAATTTGGAAAACCAGAAGTCCTGCCACCTGGTGCCTTTTTTTGTGCAAAATGGCACCCTCCACCCATGTAAGAGGTTGCACATGTGATACTGCGCTGTACAGGTCATCTCTCAATATACACAGCACACACAAGCATGTATTTCACATCATGTGTAATCAAATAAAGGCAACCTGTTAATTAAAGCAATTTCATAACAAACGTCGCATAATTCTATACAAATTCTGTTTCACCTTTTTCGGTAAAAGTGGACTGAATTCAGATTTACTGCAATATAAACATAACTAATTTTTAACAAACAACAACTTAAACACTAGATAATGAAAGATAAAATTACATTTTATTCAAGTCAAATCATCAAATAGACGGTAAATTAAATGAAGCAATGGACAGAGAGTTACGGTGTTCATAAACTTCACTACAACCCCCCAGACAACTAATTTAGTGGCCTGATTTCATGCATGTCCCACTGAGCACACATTCTGTATTGACTCATCCACTCTGCCTTTTAATATAAATTACACTTATTCAATTCCTTTCTTTCAATTTCTTCAACTCATTTTTTAAACAAACTTTAAAATTTGATAATTTAATATAAAATTACACTTTCTTCAATTTCTTCAAGTCAAACTTTCCAATGAACGGTGAATGAAATGAACCAATGTAGAGTGAGTCATTGTGTTCGTTGACTTCGCTACATCCTCCCAGACGGCCCAGCTTCAAGTCCCAGAATGAGCGGACGATCTCACCATGAGCATTCACCTCATACACAACGTTAGACGGCACCATAAGCTTCATCAACGTGTCTAAAGAGAACAACTGTAACAGAAGAAGACCTGTCAAGTTACGAAACTGTAATTTTTATCGTTCACAAACCTTTTAAGTTGTTTGTAAAAAGGTAAAAACTGCAATTGGTGCACAACAATGAAAGCTACAAAATCATAACCACCTTATATGTAAAAACAAGAAATGTTTTGTATCGAAACTTGGACCTTAACACAGGGACTGTGTTTCCATCATGGCTTGGATGACATCACACCTTCACTGGTGACTTAACTGTACCTGAGAGAGGAGTCTACGGATTGCCGGCCTGGCAGCAAGGAAGTCATACAAGGAGAACCCCGGCCCACGGGGTACAGCATCACACAACCAGTAACCTCCACCACTGCTTGCACGGATGTTGTCAGGTAATCCCGGCAGATTCTCAATAAATGTATCCACCTGGCCTTGTTTTGGGCCCTTCAAGTAGTACCTTGGACAGAAACGTATGGGTGATGTACAACATGTTTACAACATTTCAAATTGCATGGCACAAGTATTGACGGGTAAAGCAACATGCATATATGTAAAATGTCTATTGTGCATGTATTGGAACAATGCTTAACAGTTTCACAATGGCGCACAGTAACACACTTCTAGGTAACTGTCTATTACTCTTTACCTAAAGAGCGCGGTGGCTCGGCAGTTAGAGCACAGGACTATCAATCGGGAGGATCGTGGTTCGAGTCAACCTGGTTCCGTTTTTTTTTTATTTTTCACCCCACTTTGCCTCAATTCACTCAACTGTATAAATTAGTAAATTTAGCTTTACTTGAGATGTGTCCTCTCAGGGACAGTTTGTGTATCATTAATACCATAAAATGTCCACTTAACAGAGAAAACCATTAAAAAGACCGTATACATGTTTGATCCTTCTTCGTAGTTTCAACTGTAATTAATAGAGACTACCCGGAATAACCCATGGCGACTCTGGTGCATGACATAACCCTAATACAATGGTGAAATCTCTGGTGCATGACATAACCCTAATACAATGGTGAAATCTCTGGTGCATGACATAACACTGATACAATGGTGAAATCTCTGGTGCATGACATAACCCTGATACAATGGTGAAATCTCTGGTGCATGACATAACCCTGATACAATGGTGAAATCTCTGGTGCATGACATAACACTGATACAATGGTGAAATATCTGGTGCATGACATAACCCTAATACAATGGTGAAATCTCTGGTGCATGACATAACCCTAATACAATGGTGAAATCTCTGGTGCATGACATAACCCTAATGCAATGGTGAAATCTCTGGTGCATGACATAACCCTAATGCAATGGTGAAATCTCTGGTGCATGACATAACCCTAATGCAATGGTGAAATCTCTGGTGCATGACATAACCCTAATGCAATGGTGAAATCTCTGGTGCATGACATAACCCTAATACAATGGTGAAATCTCTGGTGCATGACATAACACTGATACAATGGTGAAATCTCTGGTGCATGACATAACCCTAATACAATGGTGAAATCTCTGGTGCATGACATAACCCTGATACAATGGTGAAATCTCTGGTGCATGACATAACACTGATACAATGGTGAAATCTCTGGTGCATGACATAACCCTAATACAATGGTGAAATCTCTGGTGCATGACATAACCCTAATGCAATGGTGAAATCTCTGGTGCATGACATAACACTAATGCAATGGTGAAATATCTGGTGCATGACATAACCCTAATGCAATGGTGAAATCTCTGGTGCATGACATAACCCTAATGCAATGGTGAAATCTCTGGTGCATGACATAACCCTAATGCAATGGTGAAATCTCTGGTGCATGACATAACACTAATGCAATGGTGAAATCTCTGGTGCATGACATAACCCTAATACAATGGTGAAATCTCTGGTGCATGACATAACACTGATACAATGGTGAAATCTCTGGTGCATGACATAACCCTAATACAATGGTGAAATCTCTGGTGCATGACATAACCCTGATACAATGGTGAAATCTCTGGTGCATGACATAACACTGATACAATGGTGAAATCTCTGGTGCATGACATAACCCTAATACAATGGTGAAATCTCTGGTGCATGACATAACCCTAATGCAATGGTGAAATCTCTGGTGCATGACATAACACTAATGCAATGGTGAAATATCTGGTGCATGACATAACACTAATGCAATGGTGAAATCTCTGGTGCATGACATAACCCTAATACAATGGTGAAATCTATGGTGCATGACATAACCCTAATACAATGGTGAAATCTCTGGTGCATGACATAACACTGATACAATGGTGAAATATCTGGTGCATGACATAACACTAATACAATGGTGAAATCTCTGGTGCATGAAATAACACTGATACAATGGTGAAATCTCTGGTGCATGACATAACACTGATACAATGGTGAATTTTTTGGTGCATGATATAACACTGATACAATGGATTCCTCCAAAATTACTAATGGAAACAGTAGAACAAATCAGTATACCACTTGCAAGAGTATTCAACTCGTCATTAAAAGAGGGAGTTGTTCCGTTTTAATGGAAAGAAGCAAACATCATACCATTATTTAAAAAGGGTTCGAGAAATAAGTCATAAAATTACAGACCAGTGAGTTTAACGTCAGTGATTTGTAAATTATTAGAAAGGTTAATTAAAGACAATATGGTGGACTTCCTCGTTAAGCATAAATGATTAAATTCATCTCAACATGGATTCCTTAAAGCGAGGTCATGCTTAACAAATATGTTGTGTTTTTTGGAAGAAATCACTAAGTGGATAGACGTGGGATCGCCAGTAGATATTATCTACTTAGATTTTCAGAAAGCTTTTGATAAAGTGCCACATCAAAGATTACTACTTAAATTAAAAGCCCATGGTATCGGGGATAGCATAACTGACTGGATAGAACAATGGCTGACTGACAGAAGACAACGAGTTGTAGTGGATGGAGAAGTTTCAAATTGGAAATCGTTTTTGAGTGGGGTACCTCAAGGATCAGTATTAGGACCTATATTATTCTTAATATATATCAATGACTTGGACGACAGTATAACAAGTAACGTACTGAAATTTGCAGATGACACAAAACTGTTTAGAAAGGTTAATACTGATGGTGATAAACAACATTTACAAAACGATCTAGACAAATTAGTGAAATTGTCTGAGAAATGGCAGATGTTGTTCAATTTTGGGAAATGTAAATGCCTACATACAGGACATGGGAACTTGGATGTAAACTATAAAATGGGAGATACTGTTCGGGGTACTACTGTAAAAGAAAAGGACATAGGAGTTACAATAAGCGCTGATATGAAAGTTTCAGAGCAGTGTGGTATTGCAGCTTCAAAGGGTAATCAAATTCTTGGATTGATTAGAAGAAACATAACATACAAGGGAAAAAAGTTAATTATACCTCTTTATAAAGCAATAGTTAGACCTCATTTAGAATACTGTATACAAGCATGGAGACCATATCGTAAGAAGGATATAGATACGCTTGAACGCATACAAAGGAGAGCAACTAAAATTATTCAAGAACTGAGAGACCTTAGTTATGAAGAACGCCTGAAGGAATGTGGTTTGACAACTCTAGAGACAAGGAGGTTAAGAGGAGATCAGATTGAAGTTTTTAAGATATTGAATGGGTATGAAAATATTGATAGAAATATGTTTTTCTCACTCAAGAAGGATAGCAGAACTAGAGGACATGCGGTAAAATTAGTAAAGGATCAATGTAGATTTGACATCAGGAAGCACTCGTTCTCACAGAGGAAAATAAATGAATGGAACAAATTGTCTACAGATTATGTAACTGCTAGCTGCGTGAATATGTTTAAAAACAAGGTTGACACATATCTCAGGAGGGCGGGTTATAAGTAGATGAACATTGTTGGACTCTCGATAAGCCAATGGCTTCCTTGTCCACTTGCCATCTGGGCTTTTGGCTTGGATGGCAAATCTTGTTAAATCTTGTTAAATGGTGAATTTTTTGGTGCATGACATAACACAATGGTGAAATCTCTGGTGCATGACATAATACTAATACAATGGTGAAATATCTGGTGCATAACATAACACAATGGTGAAATCTCTGCTGCATAACATAACACTAATACAATGGTGAAATCATGCGAGATTGTCAACACATAATTCGTGCAAATCTTTTGCCGTGCACTGAAACAATCGCGTATCTCTGCCAATGCATGCTCAATTGCATCCAAAGTTTCTGACACAAGTAATTCTTTCCCACTCTCTAATTTAAAATAACAAAGTGCAAGTTGTACTTCCGTCGACTATCAGTCCCACGATGAATTGCGTTTAACCACACCCACGTCTAGCGATCAAAAACATAATATTATGGGTAATGATTATTAGATAATCCAACAACCCCAGCTGAGTTACCTGAGGATACGGGCATGAGTGGTCTCGGCCACCAAGACAAAGTCTTCATCTCTTGAGAGTTGTACGCCATTGGCATAGTTCAGTCCATCAATCAGCACTTTAGTTGTGTTCTTGTGTGGATCGAAGCGCATCAATCTAAAACAGCATTGGAATCACAAGTCATGTCGTAATTTGTTACGACAGGCAACTGTAACAATGTGATTACCTTGCTAATAGAAATCATAATCACTGATAACATCAACATTTATTAAATGTAATTTTCTATTTTTCACACATGCGTGTTGAATGTAGTGGTCAGCATGTGACAAAGAAATAACTATAGATGTATAAGCATCGACTGATCCATATCCATATGACATGTACTGTGATGAATTTACTGCTTCCACAGGAAATAATACACAGGGGTTCCTAGGCTCTGTAAAGAAATTAAATAACCACAGCGTATCTATTAAGCAGTCAGGGATGCAGAAGGTGATTGGGCCGGGGCGTATATGTGGGGCTAGAAAACAAAGCACACCTTCCGCTGCCAAGTCCCTCCATTATAGAGTGCATGGTCTCATTCTGAGGCCAATTTCTACATGTTTCTGAGATGTAAATGATGCCATTGCTGTCAACGTCAAGGTTATTAAGAAATGCAGGCTTCACGCCGGCAATCTCCATGCTGGGGGACAATAGCAGCTGTGATATACCTGAAAGAGATGCATGAGGTTCATATTTAATCATATACAAAGGCATCCATTGGTCTAAACAGGATTAATACATTTCCTGCCAAGTAGAGAAGTTTACTGAGAGTCCACAACGCTACAATGGATTTCAATGTGCATGAGTCAGAAACAACTGGAATGTTAAATGCACCTAGCTATTCATTGCTGTGTCCTTGTTGGCCTGTGAGGCTTACTACAAGTTTAACCAACCATCAACTGTCTTTATTAGACTACCAGCTGAGTTACCCAACGTTGTACGGGAAAACATGGCAACCACTGCATGAGTTTTTGACTTCTTGCACTACTAGTACTACAGTCAAATCTTGGTACAGCAACATCATGGCAATGACAACATCATGGCAATGACAACATCATGCCCCCAAATTCATGTACAACAGCTGGCTTCACAAAGCATCCGTATGTAACTTGCAGCACTCGTAGAAAACACGCATAACATTGCTAACAAGTGTACATACTATTGTTCTGAGTTATGTAATCTATGTCAAATGTCAACATATGCAATATCCCCACCCCCGGGGAAATTTTGAAACTTTTTAACGTACGAATGGGACCCCGGGAATGCCAAAAAAATTTCAGATAGACATACATGCGAAAGTGACGGCGATATTAGGGAACATACAGAGTCACAAATTACTTTATTATATAGACACATAGCACTGTCAACTCTTACTACACAGATAGCGTCGTAGTCTATGTCATCTTGAGGACATACCAAGACACTACACGCATGAACATACATGCCGATCAATATGATGGTCCACTTCAACCAGACAAACTTCAGTTACCTGTGTCAACAGACACCTTGAAGAGCCCCAGGTACATATCGATGACAAACAAGCTTTCTTTGTGCATCCTCATCCCGAGTGGTCGCCCACATGTTGGCTCATTCTCACGGGAACCTACAAGCAAGTGATAACAACTGTGTATCAGCTGTGTGTCCCATATCTAATCAACCAATATTTTGATAACTCTTGTCCTCGACCATCCAAATTAATAAATCTGAAATTTTAGTACTGCAGCATAAGTAGTTTGTAACGAGTGGCCAGTTTAGCATTGTTTATGTCCAGTTTTTGCTCACAAATGACCTGTTAAATTTCTATAAACTTTATAGCACCATACAATGGGCCCCTCTATAAGGAACTGGTTGGGACTTGGCCAGAACGGGGATTTCAAAGTTGTTCATTTTAAGCAGACATTCCCTACATCGGGAGTCCTTGTATCAAGAGGCCACTGTAACTAGGCTAGTAATTGAGAAAAAGATGTGACGTGGTTGTTGCCAAAGATGTCAAACACTAAACTACTGAAACATCCATTTTCAAATGTGAATCTCAGGTGATCCTACTGTCTTCAGGACCACATACCAGTAATTAAATTCACAAATTAGTAAATAATTACACCTATGGTATACCACATGGAGGTGTTCCTAAGGTTGTCAAAATGCTCATCATCCCATCTTTGATGTCCACAATTTTGCCATCACCAGTGCCCGTGTACATGTGACCTGAACAGACCAATCAAAACAAGTGGTTACAGACATCCATGTTACCCTCACTGGAGAATGTGTGAGCTATGTACAGATACAAACTTATTACTCTACCAGGGAAATGATTGGAAATCAACATCAATTTCACTTTTATTCCCAGAGGTCATAAGATGTGTGCACTCGCCTTGCAGCCACCAAGTGCTTGAAAACAGCCATTATTTAATTTTGAAAAACAATAATTTTTTGTCTTGAAAAAAGTTCTGAATAAATAATGAAGTAAATAAAAATGATTCAAAAAGAAGTTACATTTTTTACTCTGCATACAAAAAGAATTAATAATAATAACAATTAGAATATATATATAAAAAATTATAAACAATGCTGTAGTAGTAGTACACATTCTTATCTTACCAATTTGTACAGTGCTACTAATAGTGATCGTATCAGTGCTAAAGAGAGTTAACATAACAAACAACCAGAAATGTCCATCAGTATGCAGTACCTTTGTGAAAAACAATTGATTCTGGTGCCATAATCTCGTCCTCAAAGAGTCGTTCACCTGTGGTGAGAAGGTCGTTGACTTCTAGAACTCCCTCCATCTTGGGTGGTTCAGGAAGACTGTCAACAACAAATACAACATATGCCTTGGTTCCTCGTCTAATACTGAGGCTGGCTCAGGGGGTGATTCCTGCCAATAAAACACTAATAGATTTACCCTATCTCATATCACCATCTTTTCCACAATTTCTTTCACACTCTTAAATAAATGAATAACACCATATACAAAAGGGGGTTTTAATAATTATTTCACTAACTCAACAACATTATCAACTACTTAATCATAATTATCAGTAAACATTTAAAATTTTACACCCAACAACATCTTGATATGTCCCCAAAGTTACCTTATTACAACAGGATTGATAGGCGTTGGCACAGTCAAACCGACCACAAGAAGTCCAAATGCAGGAATGAATACGAAAGTCAGGATGATCCCAGCTAGCACTCTAATCAGAGTTGTCCATCTGAAAAAATCATACACACATGGGAATTATCATTACCACATCATATATAACAACTTATATCGAATTGATTCTGTGATGAAAATCCGAAGTAAATTTCCATCTTTGATTGGTCCATTCTTTCCTTTTAGATTCACAGTTAATGTTGATTATGGCTCCTGGTCACATTAGATATTATACAACAGATTAGTCTTGCTTTAAATAATTCTAGTGAGAAAGTGTCTGTATTGAAGTTCTACGTACCCATCATCTCCTGTTTCTTCTTCTGGTTCATCCACAACATCTTTGGTGTGTTTCTCGTCTCCGAATCCAGAGGGAGTCTGACCAGTTGACCGATGACGAACTGTGTCCTCGTCCATTGCAGCAGAATATCAGCACCTACTTGCTGAAATAACATGCTTCCACTTTTATACAGTAAACAATGAACTGATTTATTCTTGTGAAATTAACTTTCACTAGAGATTTAGATGTGAAACACACAATAATGAACACATTTCAGAGATACGGGATATGAATATTTTTGATCATAACATATATATTTCTATATTAATAGATAATTGCTAAATATTCTAAATATACATTTTGACAATGCAAGCCGCAGCCAGCCAGGGAACTGAATTTTCTGAGATACAGGGCAGTGGTTCTTGTTCTTCCAGTGGTGATTTGATCATTATTGTTATAGTGAGATAAGTTTTATAAAGACAGATTTCTGTCAGTGACAGTGTGCGTGTTACATTCTCACTGACAATGGACAATGCTGTTTCAAAGCAAAACTGAGAAGAAATTGGGTGTGCACATACTACATACCAGACCTGAGGCTGAAGTACTCGGTACTCGTGTGCTCAAGTACATTTTTTAAATACTCATTCTCATACTGTACTCGAACTCATGTTCAATGTACTCAGATTTTACGAATACACTATGAGTACATCTGAGTACTTTTTCAATATGATACTGTGATAATTATTTTTATTTCTTATTTTATCAAATCATTAACAACTACAACAATCATTTCAAAAAGAATGGTAGCAAATTGTATTACCTGCATATGAATCAAATAAAAAAAATTATGTTCTTGCATGCATCTCAGCTGAGTTACATATGTTTTCTAAAACAGGTTAATTAAAAACAGTTTTATTATGTTAATTCTATTGCAACAACCATGATATTAATTGCAATGTAATAGCCCCTGATCTATAATAATCATTATTGTTACATATAGCAGATGTGGTTTAATTTTTACTTGGTATTGATGAATTTTCATAAATTCACACCGTAGATCACTTTTCTGCACACTGAATGCACTGAAGCCATAAAGGCTTCGCTTCAAGGCAGCATTTTTTTATTATTTTCCCAATCAGAAACCCCCAGTTCATATCCATTGTTGTACTAGTTACCAGTCCAGGCCATAATCCTTGTGTTTGTTCAATTAATCCAGGAAGTCCAGAAAGCCCATAATGAAAGTGTCATTCATCAGTTAGCCATAAAATGCCTTTGTTGCTCTCACAAGTGAAAGTGCTACATACTGCTAGCTGAGTCTTCTGATGAAGAAGTTTGGTGACTCAAGTCAGACAGCCTGCACCAGTACTGTCTGGTGCCAATTTATAGCGTGGTTACAAAGGGAATATTGAGTCCTGGACATTGGCAGGTGCTAATACACCCTCTCAGCAAACATTAGTTGTGGACTTGTGGTCACTGCCAGCCACAACATGCCTAACAGTGTTCATTGATTCATGTTCATATATATATATATTTATATATATTTATATAATATGATATGGCATGTAGACTGTAGTAGGCCTACAAACAATATTAAATTGTATTATTTAATGTGATTTTTAGGCATGTTGTGGCTGTATATGTGATATATATATACAGCCACAACATGCCTAATAGTGTTCATTGATTCATATATATATATATATATATATATATATATATGAATCAATGAACACTGTTAGGCATGTTGTGGCTGAATAATTTAAATAAATTAAATTACTATTATCATAATATCTTGTTTATATAGTTCAGATTTTTGTGCGTTTCCCCTCATCAGGGGAAATTCTCCCCAGTTTTTATTTTTAATTAAATAAAAAACAGAGCAATGACAACGATAAGTGATTATTGTACTGTGAATACAACGGAGCCAAATCCATGACGGATTATATATATATATATATATATATATATATATATATATACATATATACAGTGTTTTTTCGTCAGATCATTTTGAATGTGAAGCATGGTCTTTTATTCACACCTGCTCACTGTACGAAACAGACAATGCAGATGTTGCATTCCAATCAAAGGTACTATTCGCATTCAAATGCAAATGTTCAGAGTATGCATTCAAATATGGGTTAAAATGTATTTAAATTGAATATATATATATATATATATAGAAATATGAATGCGAATCGTACCTTTGACTGGAATGCAACCCCCCATTTGGTCTCAAACATAAATAGGTTTTTCATAGTTTCCTCATAAAAAAGTCTGATCAACCGCTGCTGCATAGTCAACTCTTCCTGAATTATATAAATTAATTCAATGTTTATTTTAAAAATACATTATTATTACTATACAGAGTTACTATAATGTCATACAAGATGTACTCGCACTCGTGGAAATGTACTTGTACCCATATTCGGCTCTCAGCAATGTACTCGTATTCATACTCATATTCAGCCATCACCAATGCAATGGCAATGTACTCATACTTTACTCATTTAAGATTTTTTTTAACAAGATTGCAATCTCAAGCAACAAGTTCCAGATGGCAAGTGGACAAGGAAGCCATTGGCTTATCGAGAGTCCAACAATTTTCTCATCTATGTGCAGCCCGCCCTTATCAAATATCTGTCAATTCTATTTTTGAACATATTCACACTACTAGCATTAACACAACCATTTGGCAGTTTGTACCATTCATTTATCACCCTCTGTGAGAAATCGTTGTATTCTTTCTAGCTTGTCTATGTCCTTTTTACGATATGGCCTCCATGCCTGAATACAATATTCCAAATGTGGTCTAACTATTGCTTTGTACAGGGGTACAATTAGCTGGTTCTCCTTATACATGATAGTTCTCCTAATTAGCCCTAGAATTTGATTTCCTTTCGAAGCAGCAATCCCACATTGCTCTGAAACTTTCATGTCAGCACTAAATGTTACTCCTAAGTCCTTTTCTTGTGTGGTCCTACCTAGTACAGCATCCTCCATTTTATATTCTTCGTCCATGTTTCCATGTCCTATGTATATACATTTACACTTCCAAAAATTGAATAACATTTGCTATTTTTCTGACCATTTAACTAATTTATCTAAATCACAGGGTTGAAAAAAATCAGGATTTTTTTTTAAATAAAACAAATCAGATTTTTTTTATTTAAATCAGATTTGCTAGATATGTCAACTTCCAAATCATTTATATATATTAAAAACAGTATAAGGCCTAATACTGATCCCTGTGGTACCCCACTCAAAACAGATTTCCAGTTTGAAATCTCACCATC
The DNA here is from genome assembly GCA_963662155.1 of Lamellibrachia columna. Classification (NCBI taxonomy): domain Eukaryota; kingdom Metazoa; phylum Annelida; class Polychaeta; order Sabellida; family Siboglinidae; genus Lamellibrachia; species Lamellibrachia columna. Next base: position 7,761,080 of record OY759262.1, read on the forward strand.
TACTATTACTCTCTGTTTTCTGTGGGTAAGCCACTTTTCTATCCAGTTCATTACATCATTACCTATGCCATGGGCTTTTAGTTTAAGTAACAATCTTTGATGTGGCACTTTATCGAAAGCTTTCTGAAAATCTAAATAGACAACATCCACTGGTGACCAATATAATAGGTCAGTGCTGGTGACCCGTCATCTACCCATTTTGTCATTTCTTCAAAAAAACATAAGTGATTAGTTAGACATGACCTTGCTTTTAGGAACCCATGCTGAGATGTATTTATTAATTATGTTTTACAAGGAATTCCACCAACTGACCAAGTGGTCTCTAATTAATGTTTCGAGTAATTTACATACAACTGTGTGAACTGATGTTAACTCACTGGTCTGTAATTTTCTAGCTTGTTCCTCGATCCCTCATGAAAATGTACTCGGCCCCAGGTCTGCTACATACCGCTATAAGACCTTGCGGGTTTCATAGGGATCCTATTCTGCGGATTCACGAAGCCGAGAGAGAGTCGGATAAGCGAGACTAGTGTTGTATCCCCAGTAGAGAAAACGGGCGCGCCACCTAGGGAGCAAGCAACGCCCTCTGGAGGATGCTATCTTGGAGAGATACCATTAGAGAAAGTCGTAATTAACTTGACGTAAGGTAATTTTCGTGTTCCTGCTCCAGGGAGGATTTTCTGGGCCTAACAACAAAGGCTAACTTACTCTGACTTCTGGGACTAACAACAAGGCACTAGCTAAACTGCTTTTTCGGTGTGTACAAACAATTTAATATTGTATGTAGGCCTACTACAGTCATGCCAAGCAAAAAAATATATAGGAACAATTTATTTAGATAAAATTAATGTTACGCAAAGCGAGCGTAAAATTTCGAATTTAATGAGATGAGCGATCACATATGATTTTGTGACGTCAATGATAATATGAGTTTATATTCAGTGAGTCGTGATTTCTATGCAGTGCTTCAGTAGGCATATATATAATATATATGTATATGTGCTGATAGAAAATATGCATAACCAAGACAGACCGATAGAACAGAATATTGTTTGGAATTATTAATTAATGGACTTCTAATGATTTTTTTCGGTGTTGTGGAAAAGGAAATATACTATAGTACAAGATGTAATATAATATGATTTCAAGTAATCGTTGCTATTCCCTTTAATTCACTGAAGCAACACCGTGGAGGTGTGCCGCACAAACTGGTGTTAGTCAAAATAACACAACGTTAAACTGTCACGAAATATTTATCTCAAATTGCAGCAAACGTTGATTTATGTGTTTCTTTCCATACTCTCGCTCTCTCCATCTCCCCTCCCCCCTCCCCGGAAATGGAGAAAAAAAGTGATTAAGAGCAGCGAAATCTCCAAGTAGATTCTGCTTAATGGATGATGGCTGCCTAACATAACGAAGAAGGTAATATTGTTGATGGTGTTGTTACAATTGAATGATCCCGACATGGACTGGTCCATTATTGGAATTCCAACAACGCCCTCCCAAGTTGGAATCACATATGCAGCAGCAGCTGAAGTGGGGACTCTTTGTAGAAGGTTTCGTGCACTCTGACGAATTTTTGTAGATGTGCATGAAACCTTCTTAACTGACACTGTGTGATGTGTAATTGTTATTGTGGAAGGAACTAGTGCATAATTAACTCTACAAACCCATTGTAAGACATTTTGGTGGGAGACAGTATAATTCACCTCATAAATGTAGGTGTGCATTAAACCTTCTGCGTGATGCAGAAGGCTTCATGTACATGTATCTGGGTTGTTTTGACCGTGATATTTGAGAACATTGACCATTCTGGGGGAAGAAACTAGTGTATTATCTATGTGACCAAATCAGAGCTGACACCGTAATTTATTGAAATTTTGGCAGGTGTGCAGAAAAGCTACATTACGCAGAGATTTTCGCGTTTCTTTGATTTCCTAACATTGTGATTCATGATTTGCAGTGTTGTGGACTTGTGTCACTCTTGTTGAAGGACGTTCTTTATTATCCCCTCAAACTGATAAAGAAATACATGAACTACATTAATAAATTATTCACAATGTAAACTGGTTTGGCTTGTCCACGCCTTTAGTGATCAGTACTGTAGATTACTGCAACTCTCTGCTTGCTGACATACATATCTACAATGCAGTGGACGCAAATACATGTCTGACGAAGCTGCCTAATGAGCACCATACGGTGCAATGTACACAGTACAAGTGAAGGCTCCTTTGGGTTTTGACTGCAGTTTGGCACAGTGTTGCCAATGGGCCCATCGCCGACAAATACAACACTGTGTTTTCTCCTTGGACTTGGCTTGGCAGCCAGGCATATCACATTCAAGTTGCGTGGCTGTTGAAGGGCCTGCTGATTTGACCAGCTTCTGAAGGATGAGATGCCTGAAGTCATGTACCAAAGCCTGTGTGAGTTTCTGAAGGTCAATGCCTTTCAGGATTCCAAACGCATTCTGAAGTGAGAAGAGGAGAAAGAGGTCAAATGAAATCTGATAGTCAGGCGTTATTGATTACAATGGATGAGTTCCATGTTATATTAGAGAGTGTATTTGGATAGTGCAACTGAATGATGTGCATTTTATCTCAGATTACATTCATGCATGTCTGTCTGTACATATGGTTTAATATTATCATTTGCTTGATAGGAATAACTGAAAATTGTCAAGATTGACAACTTTATTTCAAAGTTCCCATACAAGCTTATAGCAGTGCTTAAAAGAGATGAACAACATATTTCTTTTTGTCTATTACACATATCATGTCATATTTAGGCAACATACACTGCGTGACTAAAAAGCTCACACAAATGTGAATTGTAATGAATAGACAAAGTTCATTTTCTTCGCACGAAGAAAAAAACACATGTTCCTTCCATTATATACATGGTCCTTCATTGGATAACAGCTAAGAAATCCACCAGTTGCTTTAATTAAAATGTTGTTAACTCCACCCGTCAACACACACACTTTGTGATGCATCACACATAAACAATCTTACTATCAGCACAAAGACTCCACATGAATTTAAATCTTTCTGGCTTGTAGAGACCAGGTATCCTTCTCTTATAGAGACCAGGTGACCTTCTCTTGTAAAGACCAGGTGTCCTTCTCTTGTAAAGACCAGGTGTCCTTCTCTTGTAAAGACCAGGTGTCCTTCTCTTGTAAAGACCAGATGACCTTCTCTTGTAAAGACCAGGTGTCCTTCTCCCCAGGCTCTCTTGAGGCTGCTGAAGTAACTTGTTTCTTGTATCATAGAAGTTCCTGTAGTAGTGCAATAAATGGCATAACAAAATTTCCCCCACAAATGGCTTATTATTTGTGTATGATACAAACACAGCACCAATAATACAAATCAAGATCATGTAATATATTGTGCAGTTTCTTAGGCTTACTTGTTGCAATGACAACTTATCACATTTATGTATAACAAACCATACATTATAGGAAAGACAATACGTATGACAAGCAATCAATGTCCTTAATTTCTTTGAGGTAATATATGTAATGTTATCTAAACAATTCATCCATATTTGTTAATTTTATATGCATCTACCGTTCTCCTGTAAGCCCAAATACATTTTGTAATGAATTTCCATATTTCCTTGAAACCACCTTACAATTCCAAGAAGACCTTTACATGTTTGGAGATTTCAATATCAGCCCTGATTTACCAAGTCTAAATATTAGATCATTCATGGATGTCCTTCGAACATAATGCATTACATCAACACGTTTCGTTTCCTATACGTGTTCATGGTCATTGGCTCGACTCGTTTTTTACTTGATCTACTTGCATTAATATCAAGGCAATATTTCCTACTGATGGATTATCAGATCACCGTTGTGTCATTATTGATTTGTGGTTTCAAGTCGGGTCAAGACCTAGAAAAAAATGTATCACATTTCGACCAATAAATAAAATTAACATACATACCCGTCATGACGATCTTGCAAATTCCGATCTTTTGATCCAACCTAAATCTACATTATGTGAGCTTGTTAATCAGTACCATGAAACATTAAGTAAACTCCTGGATAAACATGCCCCTAAATAAACCAAAAGTGTACATGTTCGCCCTCCGTCACCATGGATGTCTCATGAAATAGTTGTAGCAAAACGTCGTCGTCGATATCTTGAAAGAATTTGGCGACGAACTCGTTCTCCACTTGATCGCTCCAGTTATACTAAACACACACACACACACACACACACACACACACACACACACACACACACACACACACACACACACACACACACACACACACACACACACACACACACACACACACACACACACACACACACACACACATATGTATATATATATGTATATATATGTATATATATATATATATGTATATATATGTATATATATATATATATATATATATATATATATATATAATGTATATGCAATCACATGATGTCAAAAGCAAAGTCCGATTAATATACCAATTTTATCTCAACAAATTCTTAAAACCCTCGCCAGATGTGGAAATCCGTGAACACAATTCTACATCGGCAGAAATTAAAAGCACTGCCTGAACATTTTTCATTGGATACATTGTGTAGTTCTTTTTCAAAATACTTCACAGATAAGATTGCTCGCATTCGATCAAATTTTGTCATTAATGATGACTATGATTTCCCTGAACCACCACTTTCTGAAAATACACTACAGTGTTTCACACCTGCAACTACTAATGAAGTTCTCATTATTATTAAAAAAATCTCCTAAAAAGTCGTGTGATCTTGACCCATTTCCAACACTACTAAAAAGCTGTATCAATCAACTCATCTTTCCCATCACTACTATCATAAATGCAGAGCGGAGTTGGTCCACGGGATTTCAAACAAGCTCTTGTAAATATTCTTATCAAAAACAAACTCTGTGTAAAAATTACCTAAAGAATTATTGTCCTATCTCCAATCTCGGTTTTCTGTCAAAAATATTGGAAAAAGTAGTTGCTAATCACCTTCATGAACATATTTATAACCATAAAGTATCACATGATCTACAGTCTGCATATAATCGATTCTACTCTACCGAAACTCAAGATACACAATGATTATATAGTTGACAATATGGACAATGGCAAAGTCACATAACTCACTTTACTAGATCTCTCTGATCAGCTGCTTTCGATACGATTGATCATTTAATCCGTTTACAGCGCCTTCATAGACATTTTGGCATTTCTGGCTCATTTCTCTTTGGTGGTTCAAATCATATTTTTCAGACAGACACCAAAGCATTAACACATTAGGCACATTTTCTTGCCTACAACACCTTCCGTTCGGAGTGCCGCAACAATCCGTCCTTGTCCCTGTTCTGTTCAGCTTATATACTACGTCGCTCAGCCAAGTCATTACTAATTATAATCTTAGTCATCGTCTGTATGCTGATGACACAGCTTTATCACTTTCACAATCAAATGCACAATGATTTGTTTCGATTTTAAGTGATTGTCTTACTGATATCTTGTTTTGGATGGAATCAGGTAAGCTAAAACTTATTATTATTAGCACTAAACAACAACGAAATAGGGTCATAAACCATTTTCCAGTTAAACTGCATGGCAGTGATACATTCCCATCAGATACTGTTCGTAATCTGATGTTGATGAATAAGACCGCGATTGAATGTTGGAATATTCTAAAATATGAAATTGAGAGTATCATCGATAAATTAATTTTGTTCCCTTGAAAAAACAAGGAAAACGGTCTAGAAAGAAACACTTGTCAAAAGAAGCTATTAGAAAAATAGTGTTTAAGCAAACTATGTGGAGGGTTTATAGGCGTACCAGAAAGGATGAAGACTATGCAAATTACAAAGAGGCACTTAACCTAGCTACAACTGAAATTAGAAAATGTAAAAGAACCTTTGAAAAAAAATTGGGAGGTAATATAAAAAATGACAGCAAGAGTTTCTATGCTTATGTAAGGAGTAAACAGAAAGTTCGAGATAAGGTCGGACCACTGGAAAACAACAGGGAAACATAATTTCAGACGGGTTTCAAATGGCAGAGGTCCTGAATGAGTATTTCAGCTCAGTTTATACCACAGAAGATATCAGCTCACTTCCAGTTCCATTTAATAAAAATTGAGCGCAATAAATCAGAACATTTAGGGCAGTTATTTGTAACTCCTGAAATGATAGCAAAGAAAATTAAGAAGATGAAAGATAATAAATCACCTGGAGTTGATGGGATACCACCAAAACTGCTTAAGGAAATTGTTGAGCAAATTAGTACACCACTTGCAAAATTGTTTAACTTGTCACTAGAAGAAGGAATAGTTCCTTCAGAATGGAAAGAAGCAAACATTACGCCACTATTTAAGAAGGGATTGAGGAACAAGCCAGACAATTACAGACAAGTGAGTTTAACATCAGTTGTATGTAAATTACTCGAAACATTAATTAGAGACCACATGGTGGAATTCCTTGTAAAACATAATTTAATAAATACATCTCAACATGGGTTTCTAAAAGCAAGGTCATGTCTAACCAATCTCTTATGTTTTTTTTTAAAGAAAAGTTGGTAGATGACGGGTCACCAGTGGATGTTATCTACTTAGATTTTCAGAAAGTGCCACACCAAAGATTGTTACTTAAACTAAAAGCCCATGGCATAGGTAATGATGTAATCATCTGGATAGAAAAGTGGCTTACACAGAGAATACAGGGAGTAATAGTAGATGGTGAGATTTCAAACTGGAAATCTGTTTTGAGTGGGGTACCACAGGGATCAGTATTAGGCAATATACTGTTTTTAATATTATATAAATGATTTAGAAGATGGCAAATCTAGCAAAGTACTCACATTTGCAGATGACATAAAAGTATTCTGAAAGGTTACAAATGATACAGATAAACAAAGTTTACAGGATCATCTAAATAAATTAGTTAAATGGTCAGAAAAATGGCAAATGTTATTCAATTATGGGAAGTGTAAATGTATACACATAGGACATGGAAACATGGACGAAGAATATAAAATGGGGGATGCTGTACTAGGTAGAACCACACAAGAAAAGGACTTAGGAGTAACATTTAGTGCTGACATGAAAGTTTCAGAGCACTGTGGGATTGCTGCTTCAAAAGGAAATCAAATTCTAGGGCTAATTGGGAGAACTATCACGTATAAGGAGAAACAGCTAATTGTACCCCTGTACAAAGCAATAATTAGACCACATTTGGAATATTGTATTTAAGCATGGAGGCCGTATCGTAAAAAGGACATAGACAAGCTAGAAAGAATACAACGAAGAGCAACTAAAATGATTCCAGAATTGAGAGACCTTAGTTACGAAAGTCGTTTATTACAATGTGGTTTGACAACACTAGAGACCAGGAGACTAAGAGGAGACCAAATAGAAGTGTTTAAAATAGTGAATGGTTATGAGGATGTTGACAGGAATATGTTCTTCAAACTTAAAGAAGGCAGTAGAACCAGAGGACACAAAGCAGCATTAGATAAGGAGCAGTGTAGGTTGGACATGAGAAAGTACTTTTTCTCACAGAGGGTGATAAATGAATGGAACAAACTGCCAAATGATTGTGTTAATGCTAGTAGTGTGAATATGTTTCAAAATAGAATTGACAGATATTTGATAAGGACGGGCTACACGTAGATGAGAAAATTGTTGGACTCTCGATAAGCCAATGGCTTCCTTGTCCACTTGCCATCTGGAACTTGTTGCTTGGGATGGCAATCTTGTTAAAACAATCTAGGTGTTGACTTTGACAGTGACTTCAACTTTCGGCAGCATATTTCTCAACTATATAAATCCTGTTTCTATCATATACGTGATCTCCGTCGAATTCGGTGTCACATATCTATATCTACTGCTAAAACAATATCAAAGGCATTAACTAGTAGCCGCCTTGACTATTGTAATTCACTACTAAATAACATTGCTAAAAGAGACTTGGCTAAACTCCAACGAGTACAAAATTGTCTGGCGCCTCTGTTTTCACCATCACTACCACTACTTAAACAGTTACAATGGCTTTTCCTGTTTCTTATCGAATTAATTTTAACCTGTCCTCTCTTACGTATCGTGCTCTATCTAAACAACAACCACCCTACTTGGCTAGTCTCCTGCATCTTTCAAATATCCATATAGGCAGCTCAGATCATCAATTTCACAACTTATTGTGCCCAAAACAAAATTTAACTTGGGCAAACGAGCTTGCTCTGTCATTGCGCCTAGAATCTGAAATGAACTCCCCATCACTTTGAAAACATCTGAAACAATAGCTATTTTCTGAAAAAATAAAATTTATTCCAAATTGCATTTCTACCATAAATCTTCCGTTGTCCCTCGTTCTGATAATGATTTTTGCACATCCCTGTTCACGATTATGCTTAATGATTATGTTTTGAGGATATAGGCGCCATAGAAGTTAATTATTATTAGTAATTAAGGCACGGACAAGTATATAACATAAACTTATTGTCAGTGTTTTGTGCATCTCCTCTTTGTTGTTGCTTTAGGCCGGAGTCCAAACCAGACACAGTTGACCGTGTCGACAACAAGAAGGACCCAGTGGTTTCCATTCACATTGATGGACGCACATACCCATTTGAACACCATCAACTTTGCCTACAAGAAGGTCACAAAATATCCAAATTACTTCAGAGAGTTTCATAATACTTCATCATTACAAAAAGAAATTGCATACAACTGTAGCTTCATTATTTTTGCCTGCAAACATTGAACAATTTGGCCACATTATATGGGACCGCGTTATATACTTACATATGATAGCCTACACTATATGCACTGAATGATTACTTGTTCGTATGTTATACACACGTGTGTTGTCTGTGCTGTTGTGTCTTTAAAAGCTGTAACTGAAGTGGTTTTGGTCACATCATCAGACAAGAATTAAGGAACTTAAATTGAAATATTGTAGAAAATGTTTGACGGTAAGACTAAGAGGCAGACGAAGATCAAGGGCCACACGGAGAGACAAGTGCAAGGCATGGCTGAAGAACGTGAAGTATGAAGATCTGGTCAGAATGGCACAATGCAGATATGAGTAGCGGTCCGTGGCAGCTGACCTTCCGAGAAGAGATGGCACCATTGCACATGATGATGATGAAGATGAAGTAGTATCATGCATGGTTACATATGAAATAAAATGTATACACACAGTGTGTGATGCATGTTTATGTGATGAAATACCTCTGAATATATACAATAGCCTAAGAATTACACTATAGTATTTATTGAACACTAGGTAATATATGGGCCTAATGGAAATTATGTATTGTTTATTAGGTGCCAATTTAAATAATGCTCAGTAGGTTAACAACAAGTAAACAACTTCTAGAGACATTTGACCATTTATGTAACAGTATATACCATGCAATAACTTTGATTTAGAAGATCTACTAGTAAACTATTTTAAGTTTACGATTCACAAAAACAATTTGTCTTTAGAATGTTGCCACCAGGTCATATATCAGATTGCATAGAACAAGGGACTGTGTTTATGTAAAAACACGTGAAATTAATCAATTAAACAAGCTAATTTGAAAATGCTCACTGTGACAACATGACTAAGTATCGGTTTGCAACATGCTCGCTAGGTGGCGCCGTTTTATATTTTAAGCATCCTGCTAGATTATGTAAATATATCAATAATATGCAGAATTTACGTGTATTCGTGTTTGTAAATCAAAGTTTACCCTTCATCGGACGCTAAATATTAAAGAGTAGTGCCGAAAATGGCAGATGTTGTTCAATTTTGGGAAATGTAAATGCTTACATACAGGACATGGATAAAAAAAAAAATAGGACTTAGGAGTTACAATAAGCGCTGATATGAAAGTTTCAGAGCAGTGTGGTATTGCAGCTTCAAAGGGTAATCAAATTCTTGGATTGATTAGAAGAAACATAACATACAAGGGAAAAAGTTAATTATACCTCTTTATAAAGCAATAGTTAGACCTCATTTAGAATACTGTATACAAGCATGGAGACCATATCGTAAGAAAGATATAGATACGCTTGAACGCATACAAAGGAGAGCAACTAAAATGATTCCAGAACTGAGAGACCTTAGTTATGAAGAACGCCTGAAAGAATGTGGTTTAACAACTCTAGAGACAAGGAGGTTAAGAGTAGATCAGATTGAAGTTTTTAAGATATTGAATGGGTATGAAAATATTGATAGAAATATGTTTTTCTCACTCAAGAAGGATAGCAGAACTAGAGGACATGAGGTAAAATTAGTAAAGGATCAATGTAGATTGGACATCAGGAAGCACTCGTTCTCACAGAGGACAATAAATGAATGGAACAAATTGTCTACAGATTGTGTAACTGCTAGCAGCGTGAATATGTTTAAAAACAAGGTTGACACATATCTCAGGAGGGCGGGTTATAAGTAGATGAACATTGTTGGACTCTCGATAGGCCAATGGCTTCCTTGTCCACTTGCCATCTGGGCCTTTGGCTTGGATGGCAAATCTTGTTAAAAAAAAATCATTATTTGTGTACTAGAAATGTATCATTGCACATGCGGCGCTATATAGCGGCCGAAAATGCAATGAATTGGTGACATCGTCACACGTGGGGACGTCACGTTTAGGAGTGATATACGTTACTAGCTTGGGCTAGCCAAGCCCAAATATTGTCTAGTAATGTTAATAAATGGTCAATGAAAGACATACAATTGTTTTTCCATCAATCAAGATGAATCCCGGATTTGCGAGAATCATGAATTGTTCACCTTGAATAAAAAAATACTTTCACTTAAAGAAAAAACACAATGTATATCAAAGCACAGTATGCTTATTAAACTTTACAGGCACATGCACACTTTGGACCGTAATAGGCTTCTCCCCCATAAACGGGCCTCTGCGGGTAGTCGGGTACACGTTTTGGTCAACTTGCTGATCACAGTACTACTAGCGCCGCCAAACGAGCTCCGGCATCAGGTTGTAAGGTTTGGTCAGCCTAAAATTGTAAAAACAGAGATAGTGGTCATTGCAGACATATTTAATCAATGATTTAACGTTAGCATAAAGAAAACCCAGGTTGATACAACTTATGTAAGGCAAGCTAGTTTCTGGCCAGTTTGCAGCTTTAATTGCTTATTGTTTAGTATACACAGTAGGGAGGGGTAGAGTCGCCCCGACTGTAATAATAACTGGACTGTCAAACGGGAGAAATGTTTACCCGATTTATAATGCAGGCCATAAGAAACTAGTTTAGTTGGCAACTGACCGTCCCCAAGGACACAAGAAGGTCTCCCAGTCCTGGGGGGTTCAGAAGGTGACCCGATACCTTGCATACGACGGTCATTTCCAGCATGTACGGGGATGACGGTTGTATATGGACTTCGGCCAATAACGGCTTTCTCGATTTCCTAAAATGGTTAACCGCGCCTCCACTGAGGCGGGGTTCTTCTGAAAGCTCTGGTATAAATAGGCCAGAAATAGACTCATAAAACAACGGGTGCGCGCGATCTAAATTACCACGCACCTCGTTCAATTTGGACTCAAAATTATCGGCAAGGATGGGCCACGCCGGCCCATACCTACCTTACCATTAGAAAACTAAATTTATTGAAGACTTTTAAATGTTAAATGGGAGACACAAGAACAATGGTAGAGAACCAGTCTATGTTGTACGATCAACACTTCTGCGTTAATAAAATCTTGCGAACCTGGAAGATGCGTTCACGGCTTATTATACCGATCTGATCGTCTGCGGTATTATCAGTAAGCAGCTAGACGATCTGGCGAGCGACAAAGACAATTACTACACAACTCTGAGTATTCTCAACGAATGCACGCGCCCTTAAGAGAAGCGAGGATCTTACAAGGTGAGGTACGGACGGACCCAGTGGGCCAGGCTTGACCCGAACAACTACTCAGTTTTGGTAAGTTTCTAAATACTATGTTATACCTTAGAAAACTACTCCTTTCAATGTATTATTGTACCATAATGTCTACTGGAGAATTGGCCATCTTTCGGTGTTAAACGTATTTACATGTTCAGTTATAATTACTTAATAGTTACTTTGATTACTGATGTGCTAAGAAGATGGGGAGCAAATGAACTGTCAGTGTCTGGAGACTGGACCTTAGCCTAGGGAGGAATGTCCCACCAGCTGTCTGTTAACAGCCAATGACATTTTGAAAGCTTGTAACTAGTAGCTGGTACAACAGTTTAGAAAGTAAAGTTTAATTATGTTTAGTGTTGTTATATAGTTAATGTATTATGATAATCAATATACATTATGCAGGGACTGCTCATGTACAGTAATTATATAATGTACTTGTTAAGCCAGAATCAGACTTAAGCACTTTAGCTCCTTCTCTTTGATGTTGTCTTGATTAATCACCATGTCGAACTGGCTGTGTAGGGTGTGTGAAATATTCCCAGTGCTTGAGCGCAAACTGGGAGCCACACTATATATCTTGTAAACAGGGATCAAGTCAAATGTTTGGTTCTATCATTTAATGTAGAATGTGTTACTTTTTGTGTACTGTGTAGCAACTTAGAACTTATTAAAGTAGTAGTTTACGAAAATAAAGATATGGTGATTGCAACACTTGTGTAAATAATTATACGTGTTCTGCTAAATGACATGTTTCATCATGCTATAGCAGGAGAGGTCATGCATGAGTATGGTCGACAGTTGATAGGACATACGTTAATGAGCCTCATGCAGTGAAATGGCATAGTGTTTGGGTGGTCGTGGTTATAGTAGAGTGTGTAATTATTGCATTCATTGGATGCATAGACTTACTGTGTTTGTTAAATTACATACAATTGTATTCATGGTTTATCTTGAATAATTATTGTTTAACCATTATATATTTCTTAACATACTTTACATTGTATTGGTTACATTATATTGTGCATTATGTGGAGTGTGTTTTCACACCATCTTGTTTCCATGTTTGTACTGTTCAGTGATATTGTATTACTGTGACACTCTGTTGTTGTGTGTTTCAGGTTTTTTCTTCTTTTTTCTCTAGGCTTATCAAATAAGACCACAATAAAAAATGATAGATGACTGGAGCCAACTTGCCACTGTTTGTACAATTTGATGACGTCACATATACACAGGGTTGAAAAAATCCATATTTTTTTAAATAAAAAAATCTGGATTTTGTTATTTAAATAAGATTTTTTTATTTAAATAAGATTTTTTTATTTATTTGATTTTTTTAAAATCTGGTATATAGAAATTTATATAGATGTTTATATTTATAAACTCTTTCAAACGTGTTCTAATCAAATCGATTTGGATACTCGTCTTACACAGGGTACATGATTTTTGCTTATAGAAAGACATTAGACTATGTCCACAAGGCTTCACCCCCTGTAGTTGCATAATCTGTCTTGGAAAGGAAAGCATGCTGTGTATCTGTGGCTGTAGCAGTATATACTGTTTGCTGAGAGGGTGGATTAGCACCTGTCCAGGGCTCTGTGTACTCTAAGGGTCTCCAACCAGACTGCAAACTGGTACAGTATTAAACAATTGTAGCCCAGACTGTCTCACTTGAGTCAACATACTGAATTGGTAACAACTAGCACAAGCTCTAAGTGGACTTTAACTCAGGGCTTCTGACTTGAAAAGATACTTCCTCTGGAAGACAAGTTTGTGTGGCTTCACTGCATTCAGAAAGGGAATAGCTCAAACATACACAATGTCATAAAATATTTGACTGTCCGGCTATCTGGTGTCAATACAGCTACAGAAGTGTGTGCACGTTGTGCTATTGTATTAAAAAAACATACAAAACTTTGTTGATCTCGTTGCTTGTAAACAATTATTTGTGTTAAATTCATATAAATTAGTGATTACAAAAATCGGAAGTCCAAAAAAAATAAATAAATAATTTAGAAAAAATTTTTTGGAGTGATTTAAATCATGATTTAAATCATGATTTAAATCAATGATTTAAATCAATGATTTAAATCAAATGATTTAAATCAAACAACCCTGCATATACATATAAAGATTTTGCATAAACTATAGTTAGCAGGGCTGGGTCCAATTACACAAAATTATATCAATTACAATTACATTTAATTTTTAATTACAATTACAGTTATAATTGTCCAAATCAATTACAATTACACTGTTTCAATTACAATTACATTATGCGGAACCAAATATATTCAGCATTTGTTAATTATGTATTTTTGCACGTTTTGCTGAATTTCAATATTTTGTACACAATTGATAAACAAATATAACGGTAATGTTTGTACATTTTGTTGAATTGTGACTTTGAATTATACTAAATAAAAAGATAGCAGTTTAAAACATATTTTCGTTATATCAAAATACAATGCAGTATCCAGACATAAGTGAAAAGTGAACAAACCCCACAGGACAAAATACAAAAATGTGAAAATTGGACAAAATCACACAGGCCATAATACAATATTTATTTGTAGTTCTTCTCTAAGTATCCTTTCTAGTTTTATAGACATTTATCTGTGTGCATTTTTTACATTTTTCTTCGGAAAATACTAATAATAGGGTATGATGTGTTTACTTTGAGGTTGTAGCTCCTGCTCTAAGCTAACATTCTTAATTGGTCTGCCCTTTGCTTTGTGTTGGGAATGGGGAGAGAGGCCATATAAACGGTCCTTGCCACCTGACCTGTCTCCAGTCCTCCACAACACAAGGGGTGTAATTGGCTTGCTAACTCTGCAATGTTTCACTGAGCTGATACTTTCTGAAGCAATATCAGGCTACAGGTCTTTCCATGTTGTCTGAATACCAGCTTAGCCTTTGTCTGACAATGTCTGTGCATTGTTTATTGCTTCCTGGCTGTTACCAACTTACTGAAAAGGCTAATTGCTAAAGCTACCCACCACTAGCACCACAGACCAGTAGTACCCACCAGACAGTGAATACTGTAACTGAAATATAAATATATAAGCAGGTGTTATTATTAGTCTTGATTTTCAACTCATGTGAGACTTAAATTATATTTTTAGTGACAATTCATTCAGGTAGTTTGTGATATAAAACGTACTGTAATTGATTGTAATTGAAATAAATTTTCAATTATACAAAATATAACAATTACAATTACAGCAAAATTTCGAAACCATCATCAATTACAATTACACGATTTTGCTGTAATCAATTACAATTACATAATTGGACCCAGCCCTGATAGTTAGATATACATGTAGGAAACGAACTACATGTTATATTTCCCTATTTTATCAATACACAGGCAGGTGTGGCTCACATTGAACGTTTATTGCTTCACAAAGGTGAGGCGAATAATGTTTTGGCTATTGCATATCGTAATGTACCGTGATATGGACATTGTGTATCATACCATGCAGTGTGTATCGCGATACACCGTTGCATGATGCACTGGTGTATCATTCCGGCAATAGTATCCAGTACATATTTTTATTCCTGCTGGTGTCAGACTACATTGATGGCTTGGATTTTCAATGTTGTTCATGCCCGGTTATTTTCTATATAGTTATAAATGGACATTTTTAATTACTTTTATTTTGTGAATCTTCTACGTGTTCGGCTGACAAATTGATACGCATCAACCTCATATGTGCATATAGCATATTGCAGCCAGTTTAGTGGCTTACATCTACTTTGATCCAATATTTTAATTACATAATTATCTATTAAATGTCACAATTAAACATACTAGTCTACAGTAATTGGAATTTGGCACTTCACAATGTATTCATTATTGCCAGGTATTCACTGTGTATTTTACAATTAAACCTTTGTAAAACTTAATTTTACAGGAATTATTTAGTTATTTTTTAATGTATAAACACTGTAGGTGGATACAAGCCGCTATTTCTACAAGAGGTGGGACTTATATTCTGCAGCAATGGATGAGGGCACAGTTCGTCATCGGTCAATTGGTCAGACTTCCTCTGGAGATGGTGACAAGAAACACACCAAAGACATTGTGGATGAACCAGAAAAAGAAACGGGAAATACTGGGTACGTAGAACTTCAACACAGGCACTTTTAAGCAAGACAGTGTAGACTAATTTACCATAAATAACTAATTGACATGTTGCAGATGTGTGACACCAGGAGCTGTGATCTACATTTGAGTTGCTCATCTGGAAAACACATTAAATGCCAACATTTATTAAATTGAGTTAAGGGTGGTTTGCAACAAATGTAATATAGTTTTTTTTTAAAGGTATACTCTTCTGTTAAGTATGTACTTCTATTAGGTACTACATGGAAATGATTACAAAGATGTGTTTGTATGTTTTTCAGATGGACAACCCTAGTTAGAGTGCTAGCTGGGATCATTCTAACTTTTGTATTCCTACCTGCACTCGGACTTCTCGTGGTCAGTTTGACCATACCAGCGCCTATCAATCCTGTTGCAATAAGGTAACTTGGGGACATATCAAGATGTTGCTATGTTGGTGATGGTAATAATTGTTTGCAAAACAAAAGTCTTAGTTTTGTTACTAAGCACCTAAAAGAGATGCTGTGTCAGCAACAAGGTTTTCCTCGTAAACCACTGGCTTGATATTCTTAGTTGTAGTTGCAAATGGTTATGTTTTGGTAACTCTTTTAGGGCATAGGCCCAAGACCATGAATTTTTTCGATAAAGTAGTTGCTAATTGGCTAATTGGCTAATTGTCGAGTTAATGAAATTAAATCCACTTTTGTAGATGATATTATTCAATTTTATGACTAATAGAAATAGTGGAAAAGATGGTGGTATGAGATTTTGAAAAATGTGGTAGCATTAATTTATTGGCAGGAATCACCCCTTGTATATTAGACGAGGAACCATTGTTTGACAAAATGTTAGCTAACTCTCTTTAACACTGATATGATCACTGTTAGTAGCATTTTACAAAGTGATAAAATGTCATGCAACATTGTGCATACAGTATTCTTTTTATTATCAGTTGCATTTATATGCAGTAAAATAAAATAAATCTTCCTATTGAATAATGTTTATTTTTAATGTTTGTATCTGGATGTCATATTCCTAATCTGCTGTATAAAAAAGTAAAAATACTTACACCTGCTAAGAATGTTCAGAACTAAAGCTAATTGTAGTCTTTGATTTAATATTGTGAACGTTGGCTTCAACGAATCCAGGACATAATCCCCTCGGACATAATCCCCTCAGGACATATTCCCTCGGACAATATCCCCTCAGGACAAAATCCCCTCAAGACAAAATCCCCTCAGGACATAATCCCCTCATATGAAGAATATTAAAATTTTAAGATTTTATGATCCACATGATACTGTAGTCTCAGCTACCAAGCTACGTACTACCATGAGGGAACGTGCTGGAAGTTCCCATGGAACCCTCACACAGCTTCTCACCGATATAACCTCTGACACTCCTATAGGAGTCCGTGCAGAACTCGGCAACCCAGAGACTATCAAGCGGTCACTGCGTCGTGAGCATGCCAAACACCTACCTAAGAACCCAAACTCAGTTGGAGGTCTGGTCTTAGAAGATGAGTGGACCAAGACCAGCGACGGAGATCAATTCATGATCTACGACAATGGTGTAGACTCATCCAACCGGATGCTAGTCTTTGGTACTGATGAGGGACTGCGTCACCTTGCAAGTTCCACTACCTGGTTCCTGGATGGGACATTCAACGTTGCTCCATCACTATTCACTCAACGAGATCTATGTGATTCGTGCACCACTCGGCAACTCTTCTGTCACTTGTGTCTACGGGTTCCTGATCAACAAGAACCAGTTGACATATGAGGAGTTCCTCTCTGCCATACAGGATCGGTGCAACACCCTCGGATTCCAGGCTGACCCCACTACTGTCACCATGGACTCTGAGTTAGCTCCTATGAAGGCTGTGACATCAATCTTCGGACCCCAGGTCAAGATCCATGGCTGCTTCTACCATCTGACACAGAGTACATGGAGGAAAGTACAAAGTTTGGGCCTCGTCACTCGCTACCGTGAGGAGGGAGATGTCAAGCACTTCTGTGGCATGCTTGATGGTCTGGCCTTTCTACCACTTGATGATGTCCTAGAAGGCCTCGCCTACCTTCGTGACAACACTCCAGAAGGACTCGAATCACTTATTGATTACTTCAACTCTACATGTGTCTGGTGGATATCGTCGCATACAGCCACCACCACGTCCAGATGGGTCTGTTCCACCTATTCGTGTACGCCGGATGCCACCTACCTACGAGCCTTCCATCTGGAACGTCCATGACATCACCCTGGCTGGAGGCTCTAGAACCAACAACATCTGCGAAGGGTGGAACAATGCCTTCGTGAAGCTTGTTGGTCACGCCCATCCCACTATATGGAGAGCCATTGACAGTCTGCGCAAAGATCAAGCTCTGGTCGCAACTGCCTTGTCCGTGATCGTCGTGGCGACCCGCCAGCCAAGCGCAGAAGACGGCACACAGTCACCCTGCAGGCCAAACTGCACAAGCTTTGTTCAGACAGGAGCCAGGATATCAAGACTATTCCTGAGGTTCTGAGGGGTGTTGGTCACTGTGTTCGATGAAAATAACTTTTCATGTGTTTTACACAGACATTGCAGTTGTGATAGATCTACAAGTAGCCTACTTTGATACTTATGTGATTGTGACACTGTGAACCTTATGTTATATGTTATGTTTTCTGTGGGTGTTGGTCATGAGATGTGTTTTACACATAGACATTACAGTTGTGATAGATCTACAAGTAAGACTTGTAAGAAATGGCAAAATAGTTTTGAATTAAACTGTACGTTAAAATATTTGTTTTTTAACTAAAATAAATATATTCTTCATGTGAGGGGATTATGTCCTGAGGGGATTTTGTCTTGAGGGGATTATGTCCTGAGGGGATATTGTCCGAGGGGATTATGTCCTGAGGGGATTATGTCCGAGGGGATTATGTCCGTTTACCGGCTTCAACAGCTGCAATATGTCTTATGCCACCTATGTAGCTTGTACTTTATGCTTTCGGGCAGTCCTGGCAACTTTCATAGTTAGATAATGGCTGGTTTCATGCATTTGGTGGCTGCAACTGCATATCACACATCTTATGGCCTCATGGAATAAAAAGTGAAATAATTTGTTGATTTTCAATGGTTTCACTGGTAGAGTAATCCAATGTTGTTCCTGTAGTCCTGTACATGGCTCTCACATTCTCCAGTGAGGGTAACATGGATGTCTGTAGCCACTTGTTTTGATTGGTCTGTTCAGGTCACATGTACACGGGCACTGCTGATGGCAAAATTGTGGACATCAAAGATGGGATGATGAGCATTTTGACAACCTTAGGAACACCTCCATGTGGTAGGCTTAACTATTTACTATTGACATCACTTTTAGTTGTCTATGTGAAATTCATATTTGAAAATGGATGTTTCATTATATTTGTTTATGGTTTGCCTTTTTGACGTTTTTTTGTAGTCACTAGCCAAGGTATGGTACTACACATTTTGTTGCAAACTTAGCAGGTTATCAGTGGACAAAAATGGATGTCAGCAATGTTAATTTGGCCATTTATTACAAACTACTCATGCTGCATAAAAAATGTTACATTGACTAATTTGGATAGTCAAGGCCAAGTGGTAAAAAGTGACAAATCAGAGCACAGTAACCAAAATATTGGAAGGTGAAAGATGCTCCATAATACTAATAACTTGGCTGTTATTACTTGTTTGTAGGTTCCAGTGAGAATGAGCCGACATGTGGACATCCACTTGGGCTGAGTATGCACAACGGAAGCTTGTTTGTCATTGATACCTACCTGGGGCTCTTTAAGATATCTGTTGACACAGGTAACTAACATTCGTCTTGTCACAGGGAGAAGCGGACAGTCAAATTTAGTTATCTGTATGGTGCACAGACAAAAGCCCCTCTGGACAAAAGTCCCACAATCTAAATACAGTGCTGTACGTGCTTGTAATAGGAAATACACTTGTAGACATAAAGCAAGTTACCCTCCTGTCTTTCTGGTTGGCACCACCTATTCATTTATCCAGAACAAACACCATTAACTACAACCAAGTTATCCTCCTGGCTCCAACATCTCTGTGTACCTGGCTTCAGAAAATGGTGTGGAAGCCATGGCAGGTGATTCATCTTGGCTATATATATATATTGCTGGGAATATCAACCCATCATTCATTCATTCCATGACCATCATGGAAGTAATACCAAATATCAAAGGTGGTGCTAAACTTTTGTACGAAGGGCAAATGTATACAAAGAAGAGTACGTCAAACACAACAATCTGGCGGGAATGTGCCAAAAGTAAACATTTCAGCTGCAAGGGTACAGTGATAACAGATACTGAAGTAAGTATAATATAATTACATACATTTGTATGCACTCTCTGGATAATTGAAAGTGAAAAGCTTCTAACAATGCTTGAAAGCATGACATTTTGGTAAAGGACACTTTGGAACTGGACAGTTGTTGGAGTCCTGATATATATGACATGTTCATTGTATCTGTTGGTTTTGGTATTTTATCATTGGATATGATGTTTTATTTTGAATAAATTGCCACTTTATAATACAACCATAGTTCACATTCATTCAGATCAGCGCAAACGTCATCAGCACACGCATCAACTTAGCATGACTTTCTAACAACTGTCTCTTATAATATTCTTTAAAATAGATCGATTTAATATTAGATATATTAACATTCCAAGACAGGTCATATTGAATATGGTTAATGCTATATGAATAAAAAGTGATGATTGTTTTAAAAAAAACATAGAATTAGTCAAGTAGCAATCTAAACTTCTAACAAACTGCACACATAATTAACATCAGTAATACATTGTGCAATCAGTACTTTGTGTTTAGATTGTGGGGCTTTTGTCCGGAGGAGGGTTTTGTCCGGGAGGGCTTTTGTCCTGGATTTGTTTTCATTAAAATCATTTGATTCAAATCAGTTGATTCAAATAATTAGATTCATATAATTTGATTCAAATCATATTTTATTAAAAGATAAATTATAATTTTTTTATAGATTTTTTATTGTTTTATTTGTATTGATTTAACACATTTATGTATGTTTGAAATGTTCTCTTTATGGCCATAAAACCTTCACAGATGATTTGGAATTGGTTGAATTTCTTGTGATTTGCTTTCATTCTAATTTGGCATCAGTTTGTAAGATTCTCGCTTCTCTTAAGGGCGCGTGCATTCGTTGAGAATACTCACAGTTGTGTAGTAATTGTCTTTGTCGCTCGCCAGATCGTCTAGCTGCTTACTGATAATACCGCAGACGATCAGATCGGTATAATAAGCCGTGAACGCATCTTCCAGGTTCGCAAGATTTTATTAACGCAGAAGTGTAGATCGTACAACATAGACTGGTCTCTCTACCACTGTTCTTGTGTCTCCCATTTAACATTTAAAAGTCTTCAATAAATTTAGTTTTCTAATGGTAAGGTAGGTATGGGCCGGCGTGGCCCATCCTTGCCGATAATTTTGAGTCCCAATTGAACGAGGTGCGTGGTAATTTAGATCGCGCGCACCCCCTCCTCTTTATGAGTCTATTTCTGGCCTATTTATACCAGAGCTTTCAGAAGCACCCCGCCTCAGTGGAGGCGCGGTTAACCATTTTAAGAAATCGAGAAAGCCGTTATTGGCCGATGTCCATATACAACCGTCATCCCCGTACATGCTGGAAATGACCGTCGTATGCAAGGTATCGGGTCACCTTCTGAACCTCCCCAGGACTGGAGACCTTCTTGTGTCCTTGGGGACGGTCAGTTGCCAACTAAACTAGTTTCTTATGGCCTGCATTCTAAATCGGGTAAACATTTCTCCCGTTTGACAGTCCAGTTATTATTACAGTCGGGGCGACTCTACCCCTCCCTACTGTGTATACTAAACAATAAGCAAAGCTGCAAACTGGCCAGAAACTAGCTTGCCTTACATAAGTTGTATCAACCTGGGTTTTCTTTATGCTAGCGTTAAATCATTGATTAAATATGTCTGCAATGACCACTATCTCTGTTCTTACAATTTTAGGCTGACCAAACCTTACAAGTTGATGAGATTTTACACATTACTGAATGCTGTGAAGCCACAAACACTTATCTTCAAGCGGCAGCATATTTTCAAGTTAGAAGCCCTGAGATAAACCCACCTTAAGCAAAAACTTGTACTAGTTGTTACCAATTCAGTATGTTGACTCTAGTGAAACATTCTGCACTAGTATAGTGTGGTACCGATTTGCTGTCTGACTAGAGTATACCACAGACATAAATAGAACACCCATTCGTCTACTGAGTACACTTAACTTAACCCTAGTCAGGTGCTAAATCACCACTTGAACAAATAATGAAGACAAAGGTCATGGCCAGACACAGCATGTCTTCTAATAATATTTATGGCCTAAGGAACTACAAGCAGCTGTGGACAATATCTCAATTCAGTGAGCCCCATCAACTCCAAGTTATCTACTCTGTGTAAGCCTGTAGTCTGTTTTAGTATGTTCATTTGATTTTAAGTGGTCATTGTGCTATGGTACTTCTAAAGATGTTTAATGGTCATATTTCTGAGTTTACATTTAAAACAGGATATAGTTGCTAAGGATTTAAAGTGATTGTATCTATCATGTAAATGTGAGCACTGATAATAGACTGCTGACAGTTCTGATGCAATATTTTTAATTGATATTTATGTTGCTGTTTTAAGTCAACCTATATTATAATTGTATTACTGGTATATATATGCTGTTCTACCAGTCTAAAATCATGGATGTTTTATTTACTGCAGATGCATTTTCGTCAATCTTTTTTTACATGCCTTTTTACGGAACCAATCGACCACTCCAACCAGTAATGAATAAATCATTCAGCCAAACAAACAATTAATTACACAATTAATCAAACAAGAACACACAGAGTTTTGAAAAATGATTTAAAAAAAAAAAAATTAATATTTATTTTTTCAAAACTCTGTGTGTATGTATGGTCACACAGTGTTGGGTGATATAGATTAATACCTACATAGCACAGGGTGAAACAGGTAGGATGCGATCTGTGTAGTGGGCGAGTTCATGCTGCCTTGTGTAGTCTGTGAACAGTCTACTAAAGACAGCTTGTAAAGTCAAATATCTAGTTAAAATGCATGTGCATAATTCGATATTGTAACTCATGCATGCTACTGTATATACTATAATTATGTCTTAATATAATACTTTTTATGTATTGCAGTAGGGCAAGTATTATAAATATTATACTTCCTTTTTGCTTTTTTAAACATTTTATTGTTTAACATTACGGTGATTACCAACTCAATTGTAATTTTCTGCTTTGTTTGTTTGTGTTGAATCTAAACTTCATTCATTCATTTCAATTAATATTTTGATGTACTAACAAATTGTAGGTATATATATATATATATGACTTATGGAAATTTTAATTCCATGTATCATTAGAGTTGTGAAGTCGGCAGATGTATTAATTCTATTTAGACCAATGCCAATGGATGTCTTTGTAAACCATTATGTACATTAGATAGAAACCTGTTTCACTTTCAGGCAAATCACAGCTGCTGTTGTCCCCCAGCGTGGACATTGCTGGCGTGAAGCCTGCATTTATGAATAGCCTTGACATCGATAGCAGTGGCATCATTTACCTCACGGACTCATGTAAACAGTGGCAGCTGAATGAGTACTTATACCCCTTTATGGAGGGAAGTGGCACTGGAAGGTGTGTTTCATTTTCTAGGCCTGCATATATATATATGAAAGAAGAAGAAATATAGGTTTAACATTTAAAATTCCCCAAAATGCAGACATCCATGTATTATTACAGCTATAGAAGCCAAAAAGGGAATACTCATAGTGCTAACATTTTTGCAGATATTTATGTTCTGTATATTATAATATATAGCCAGGTAAATAAACATTTTGCATTTTAACCTATTTAGCATGCGTAGCAGTCCGTTTTTGTAGTCACTATATATGGCATGATTACTTTACCAGCATAATTTGCTACAGTTATTTGTACATTTTTATGACGATTATTGTTTTATTAAAACATAATGATTGTTAACATGATGGTGATTACAGTGGTACTTAGTTCTTATTTGATGTACAGCTTCAATGGAAAGTCTATGTGATCAGGTTATTAAGAATGCAGGCAACTGGAATACAACTGGAGTGGTCATTCTGATGCTGTTTTAGATTGATACGTTTTGACCCACACAAGGAGACAACTAAAGTATTAATTGATGGACTACATCTTGGCAATGGCGTACAACTCTCGAGAGATGAAAACTTTGTCTTGGTAGCTGAGATGACTACTGCTCGTATTCTCAGTTAATTCTACTGTTATCATTTGTATATATCTTCCAGTTACATTCGTAATTGTAATTAATTACAGTTTAGATTATAGTATGTGAAAATTGTCATGTCAGTGTAAGTATTTAACCCTAATAAAATAAATAAATTGGATTAATCTGAAATACAGCATCTGTAGTGAGTTATTAAAACCCAGAATAACAACTATCAAACATTGTTCCAATAATAGGCACAACATATATTTTATGTATATATATATATATATATATATATATATATATATATATATATATATATATATATATATATATATATATATATATATATATATATATATATATATATATATATATATATATATATATATATACATAAAATATATATACATACATACATATATATATATATATATATGCTTAAAACTTCTTCCTCAATTAATTCTGATCCTGTAACTTGCGAATGTGTGAATATCTTATGTCAATATCTTATGTCATAGTATGTAGAGTCTAACCACTTTGGTCTCTTTAAGCAAAATTTTTATCGGATCCAGTAAAAAATAACTTGCTAGTCCGTCCAGTGATTGTGTGAAGACTAAATAACATATTTCCACAAATGAGCTGGCATGGCAAAGTGAATTCTACATAGAATAGAATTTTAATGAAACGATTCTAAAACGAGATGAGCTAAAATCAATGTTATGAGTAAATTGTAAACTATAAATGACTGTGAACTGTGTTTATTTAGTTTATGTACTTTACTTCTGTAGTATGATCATTTTTACCTCACCTGTATATATATAATAATTTAAGAAATATTCCTTTTCTGTCCAAGGTACTACTTGAAGGGCCCGAAACAAGGCCAGGTGGACACATTTATTGAGAATCTGCCGGGATTACCTGACAACATCCGTGCAAGCAGTGGTGGAGGTTTCTGGTTGTGTGATGCTGTACCCCGTGGGCCGGGGTTCTCCTTGTATGACTTCCTCGCTGCCAGGCCGGCGATCCGTAGACTTCTCTCTCAGGTACAGTGGTAGATAATAATTGGATATAAATCAACGAAAAGTAATTGTGGCTTGGCTGAATGCTTCCCAAAGAGAACTCTAGGTGGTGTTCAAAGAACAGGTTTGTCAGGGGATGAAGTGTAAAGCACTTTGAAATGTCCTACTGACTAGATATCATGCTACCTTTGCATGTAAAGTGGATGTGTTTTTGGCCTGTGTTGTGTACCAATTGTAGTTTTTACCGTAGACTGAAAAGGTTTAAGTCAAATCAAATTTATTTAGAAACTGCATTTCTCTTAAATAAGAATCAGGGGTGTTTACATACCATAAGTGGATAATTTACGTTCATGAATAATACAAGCTATAAATTGATAACTGAACATTAAAAGTTAGTAATTGACAATTCCTTATCTTCTTCTTTTGCAGCTATTCTCTATCGACACACTACTGAAGTATTTTGCGCCATCTAGCATTGTGTATGAGGTGGATGCTCACGGTGAGATCATCCGTTCATTCTGGGACGTGAAGCTTGGCCGTCTGGGAGGATGTAGCGAAGTCAATGAACACAATGACTCCCTCTACATTGGTTCATTTCATTCACCGTTCATTGGAAAGTTTGACTTGAAGAAATTGGAGAAAGTGTAATTTTATATTAAAAGGCACAGTTGATGAGTCAATACAGAATGTGTGATCAGTGGAACATGCATGACGCTTTTTTACTCAATTAGTTGTTGGGGAGATATAGTGAAGTTTACGAACACAGCAACTCTCTGTTCATTGCTTCATTATATTCACAGTCTAGTGGCAGATTCGACTTGAACAAAGTATAACTTTATGTGATTTAATTTTTTTTATATTAATTTTGGTTTATATTTAAAATGAACTGTTTTGTTTTGCTTTGTTGCCATATATTGTTGTAAGTACACTGGAAATTATTGTTTATAAATGTATAGTAAAACTTGAGTTCTTGCAGATATATATATATATATTATATATATATATATATATATATATATATATATATATATATATATATATATATATATATATATATATATATATATATATATATATATATATATATATATATATATATATATATATATATATATATATATATATATATATATATATATATATATATATATATATATATATATATATATATAATATATATATATATATATATATATATATATATATATAATATATATATATATTATATATATATATATATATATATATATATATATATATATACAAATAATGTAAAGACAAACGCGAAATCATAAATTTGGCATGATTTAAATAAAAATAAGTTGTATTATTTTGGATTAACTTTTTCCACTGTCGTTACACTACAGGGCTTGACATTAAGGTTTTTGGCCACTTGCCCACCGAGCAAGTGACCCTCACATTCTACTTGCCCGACCAGGACTTTTACTTGCCTTGACATCGTCAGTGATGCATTAGCATGCGTTTGTATACGAATAGAAATAAATTCGCCTTTCTAGAAACGAACGTTTTGATTTACCCCGTTCATATTTCTTAGCTGCTGCTTCACTGCTAGTCTACGTTCCTCTAGTCTTGCGATTAACTGACCAGGGACAATTTCACTAAGATAATGAGCCGATAAGGAAAATATATCGTGAAACAGAATATTAATTAAGTTTCACTAGATAATCGCTAAATACTCTTAAGTATACCTTTTGGCAATGCAATTCACAGCCAGGCAGCTGCGTTTTTCTGAGACCCAGGCAGTATGTGTTCTTCCAGTGATGATTTGATCATTATTATTATAGTGAGATTAATTTTTAAAGATGTAGTTTTCTGATACAATATTCTCGATGATCAGAGAACTATCATTTTACATATCGAAGGTGTGTTTAATTTACCTGGTAGAGGCTTTCGTCAACTTAACACGTCGACTTCATCAGTACCGATGACGCAGAATGATGTCATCGTCCACGTGACGCAGTTCGTAATTTCCCTCGTCTCTGTTGATGGGTGTTCTGGTTTTCCTGATCCAGTTGGCTTCCTTGATATGCCGGATTCTTCGGTTGGGTTCCTTGTCTACAATTTTCACTCTCTCCTAGTCTATGGTGTGGTTTTTAGTTGTTGCATGGTCTGTAAGGACGGATTTATTGATGGTAGACATCAATCGTTTTCCCGCTCCTTGTGTATTTCCCATTTTCGTGTTGTCTACGTCCTTTCTTCCAGTCGTGTTTAAGTAGTCTTCGTGTCTCTCCAATGTACTCAGCACCACAGGTCTTGCATGGTATTTGGTACACCAGTTCGCCCTGTTCTTCTAGCTCTACTTTGTCCTTGGGATGTGCCAACACGCGCATGATGATGGTGTGGGGACGCATGGCTGTTGCTACTTGGCTCCTGTAATTTCTGTAAATTTGTTTGGTCTTCTAACTGCTATCTGTCACCTTTTTCTGTCTCCTAACTTCTGATGTTTGGGGTGGTGGGACGCAAAGTTCAGCCATTGGTCGTCCTGTACACTGCAGACTTCATACTGCCATCTTCCTTTCTGGTGAACTTCGCATCCAAGAAGGGTATGTTGTTGTTCTCTTCGTCTTCCCGAGTGAAAATGATGCTACCTGTGGGGTCTACAGTGTTCATGTGTTGTTGTAATTTATTTGCCTTTCCTGTGTGTACCAGGCAAATTACATCGTCCACATATCGTTTCCAGTTTCTCGGTTGGCAATCTACCGGTGCTATTGGCTATTATTGTCTGCTCCAGGTCCTCCATGTACAGGTTCATAACAATGGGGAATACCGGACTGCCCATGGCTACTCCAAACCTCTGCTGGTAAATTTCTCCTCCAAATCTGAAGTATGTTGTCTCCAAGACAAATTTCAACAACTCCTTGGTACTTTTTCTAGCGTAGGATACAAGTACCAGTACTGATCTTTAGTGATCCTCCCCTCCTTCTCCAAGGAATTTACCATTCTGATGAGTTCTGCCTTCTTGGTCGGATCTTTCTTTAACTTCTCATACGTCGATTCGTCATTTAGCATTTCTTTCATTTTTTCCTGGTATTCTTGCGTTTCCATGATGACTGTGACCTTTCCATTATCTGCAGGGATTATGGTGATGGACTAGCTCTTTTAAAGCTGTTCTTTCCTGACAGGTTAGGTTCTGTTTTGGAGCTTTTGCTGACTTCAGAACTCCCGCAATGTCTGCACGAAGTTTGTCTTTTTGTTCTTGTGGTAGGCTCCATGTCGCTTGTTCTGCCGCTACGACGAACTCCTCGGTCAGTACTTTCTCTGGCGTTACTGCATAATTACCCCTTCGCTAATATCTTATTCTGGTCGCCGGATAATTTGTATTTATACAGGTTTATCACCCACCTTTTCAGTATGGTGATGGACGTCTCTTTCTGTAACCCTTTTAAAGTTGTTCTTTCCTGTCTGGTTAGGTTCTGTTTTGGAGCTTTTGCTGACTTCAGATGAAGTCGACGTGATAAGTTGATGAAAGCCTCTACCAGGTAAATTAAACACACCTTGGATATGTAAAATGAAAGTTCTCTGATTTGAAAACGAAATATCCTGAAGAATGTTCAGTAATAATCTTAATGCTCTTTCAAAGAGAAGAAATTACGTGTTTATATATGTTTGGCGCAGCTACATAGTATAGTTTGTCTTCTAGGTTGAGAAGATTGTGCCAAAAAATATTTACCTTGATTTATCAAAAGCCTTTGATTCGTTAGATCATGACATTTTACTAGATAAATTAAAATGCTGTGGAATAAGAGAAACGACTGAAAAGCTATATCTCAAATCATACGCAGCACGTTGAGATTGACGATATCAAATCTGATAATCTGTAGTGACCACAGGTGTCCATCAGGGCTCAATCCTTGGACCCCTACTTTTTATCATATATTTATCATATATGCTAACGACACAACCTTACTAAGTGATTTACATTATTTTAATCCAGCGCCAAACGAAACAACATCACAAAATATCAACAAATAATTAAACAACATAAGCAAATGGACAAATTGCAATAAATGATCCCTAAATACAAGTAAATTTAAATATATCATATTAAAAAATATCGACATAAGGGTTGATCCACTAGTGTTACAAATAGACAATTCAAATAGAAAAAGTTGCAACAATTTTACTTTTTGGGTCCAACAATAAACGAGCAGCTCAAATGGAAAGATTATACCAACATGCTATCAATTAAACATATGCTCTCGTACAATAGGTGTACTAAATAAATTAAAACATTATTTACCCACCACCATAAATATTATGCTATAAAACTCTGATATTTTTCATCTAAACTATTGTATTTTTGTATGCGGAAGGCTTCAAAAGCTACAAAAAAGCAATATGTTTAATACGTTAAATAAATATAATGCACATACCAAACCGCTTTAAAAAAAATAAAAAATAATGCAACTTGAGGATATTTTTCATCTGCAAGAACTCAAGTTTTACTATACATTTATAAACAATAATTTCCAGTGTACTTACAACAATGACCTCTCTTCCGAATAATAGTGTTCACGACCATAACACTTGGAGACGTTCAAAACTACACATCACACGAACAAACCACAAATTCACTCAACGATGTCTTAGGCATAGTTTGCCTCACGTAATAAACTCAACGCCTGAAGCGATATTTAATTAAATATTTATGCACAGCTTGCATGTCTTCATACATTATGTAAAAGCATGCCTCTTGGAAACATATCAAGACAGCTGTTTCATTCCACAATGTTATATTTGTCAACGTAACAAGCACTCCAACATATAATACAGCTTAGATTATCTGTTTAGTATGGTGATGATATAAACTCGTGTTAAAAAATTATGCATGTGCTTTTATGACGTTCTTCATCTTCCAACTGCTGCTAATCGTAGCCCCACCACAGACCTCGTAGCCCCACCACAGACCTCGTAGCCCCACCACAGACCTCGTAGCCCCACCACAGACCTCGTAGCCCCACCACAGACCTCGTAGCCCCACCACAGACCTCGTAGCCCCACCACAGACCTCGTAGCCCCACCACATACCTCGTAGCCCCACCACAGACCTCGTAGCTCCACCACAGACCTCGTAGCCCCACCACAGACCTCGTAGCTCCACCACAGACCTCGTAGCTCCACCACAGACCTGCGTGGGAGTCACAATTTATTGATTGGGGTCGGGCCTCGATCACAATACATAATAAAATAAAGAAGCACATTCTTAATGTTAAAAATTGAGACTCTTGCCTTTCCCTGCACTCAGCGTTACTGATGTTATAATGAACAAATAAATGTTCCTGTAATTTATGTGGAATAAAGTTACAGCTCCTTTTCGTCTAACATGTTCGTGATTACTGAAACAAACATCGAAGTTGACAAATTTATAACAACAAATATATTGTCTATAATAATATATTTATTAATATTACTAGATGCACAATTAAATTAAATATACGATCGGATTGTCGCTGGCGAAGCATGCTGCAAGCGAATGACAGTCTCACCACAAAACTTCAACGTGTAAATGGAGATGGGTGGCTCCTATGATATAGCAACTAAATTTAGTTTGAATGGGAGTCTCCGTGACCCGAATACGTGACCTTTGTATTTGATGTTATTATGCGTGCATACCATGTTGGTACACAAGCATTGCTAGCGCTACTGACGTGGTTCGATATGCCAACACGTACGTGGTTATTAATATAGTAAGTCTGCGTGGATATGCGTATACAGTAATATGCCTGTATGATAATTTTTTTCTTTTTTGTGTGCATAATATGCGCGTATATATATACGCTATGCTAATTATGCACAAAAACTGTGCTATTTTGGGTCATATAAATTATAAATGCAGTTCTTTCATTCTAACTATGACTAGACAATGTATGACTATAGTCAGTATGTGGCTGTACCAATGCAATGATCAGTGACGTGATCTTTTCTCAGCCGTAATTTAAATTATTTCCAAGATCTGATCACAATGTGAGATAGTATTTCACGATACTTTAACGCTGTGTTTCTTGATTAGCACAAGAACAGCACTATTTCTTACTACCAACGTGACAACAACTTTTGTGCTCTCAGTGGAGAAAACGGGAGCGCAAAGTAGGGAACATACGGAAAAACATCGAGCAGCGCCCTCTGGTGTATAGTGTCTCGGAGATGTGTCACAAGAGAAAGTCGTAAGGTATTTTTCGTGTTCCTGCTCTAGGGAGTGTTTTGTTGGCCTTAATTCACTGCAGCAAAGCTGTGGAGGTATGTCGGACGAACTGGTGCTGTTTTGGTGCTAGTCAAAATAGCACAACATTAAACTGTCACGAAATATTTATCTCAAATTGCCAACGTTGTCGTTTTTTCTCCAGACCAGAAGAACGCTCGGTAATCGTTTACTTAACTGGCCTAAATTATTAGGGCTTTATGTCGACGGCTTTTCCAGCATTTTTTGTGCCTGAATGCGTTCCTTACATCATTTCGCACATGTTCCAGTAAACATAGTTCATATATTCTTTAAAAATATTGTGTTTTAGGCCACTTTTAATCAGTTTTACACATCAAAAGACAAAACAGCGGAAGCCGGAAGTGATTGCATGATAAACATGGCGCGTGTGCGATTTGCGCATTAGTCACGCCTCGGAGCCATCAGAACCGCGAAGGCGATGTTTGTGTGTATTGGACATACAATTACGCAACGTAAAACTTTCTAGAAAAAAAACTGAGAAAATAGGCTCCAAAAATGTTTCAAACGAAGAAATTCTAAAAAAAAATTAAGACATTCTCCAAAGTTTTCATATTAAACGCAACATTTGTAGAGCACATACAGTCACTTCTAACGTAATATTTCATATTTTATTTAATGAAATATTTGATGTTGCAAATATTATTTGTAGGAACATTATGTGGTTGATATTAGATGTTATGCGCATGCGCAACTACAAGGGGACATCTCATTGTATAATTAAATTTAAAAGAATGCATAGGTTAAATTATCTGTCGTTTGGTGAACAAAGATTGTTTTTGTAATTAAAAATTATACTGATGATATTGCATGTCATGCACATGTGCAACTTTAAAGGGACAACTCATTGCATGTCATTGTTAACATAATTAAATTTAAAAGAATGCAGGGGTTAAATTATCTGTCGTTCATTCTGTGTTGTCCGTTTTCGCAGCAATATCCTGCGGAGAAATCGTGATGTAGTACCGCCTTGCCAGTGATTAATGGGAAAAAGAAGATATAGCTCAGAAACAATTTTAATTGTTCATATTAAATAACATTAATTACTTTCTTATAATACATGTGAATTAAAAGCATCCTTTCATTGCGCATACACATATTCAACAAAATATGGGGTATATAGAGTATTCAGTAACCTTGCCACAATAATTACTTAAAAACAGAAATGTGTTATTATCATTATGGGACTACATAACTTTTCATTACCATTACAAGCTATAATTGTCAGTTTCATTATCATTACCATCAATGGCCAGTTATATGTAAAGAACTCCATGAACCAACTATTGTAAAAGTTTCTTATATTTATTTGAATGAAAAGGTCTGGAACCCATATCAGTGAAGTGATCACCAACGAATGAATGGCTTCAATTAGCCTGTCCCATCAAGAGGCTAGTGTGAAAAGGACAGTTAGGTGGGGACTCTAGATAAGGTGTCATTGTCCTCTTGCCATCTGGGCCTTTGCCTTGGATGGCAATCTTGTTAAATATTGTTACAAATGGAGTACGGACATAACTCCTCACGGACAAAACCCCTAACGATCATTATTATTTTGACCTTGCAGTAATGCAACATAATTTTTCTGCATCTTGTTTATTTAAAATAATTCAGTCACGTGCCTGTTGACACTTTATATGTATTGAATAGGAGAAATACCATTGATGTGGCTAATTACGTATTAGATGATCTTTACACTTTTTATTATACAAAATCAGTAGACCTAGCATCACATCACAACATATATTTCTTATGTCCGGAGATGGTAATGTAGGTATACAGACACACTTACTCCGGATATAATGCCCCCACCTAAATGGAAACTAGGACTAAAAAAACCTCACATAACTACACAAAAATACAACATGAGGTATATGTAATAACCTTTATTTGCATTGTAATAATGTAGTTACACATCTTTATTGTGGGAGGGTGGTGAGTGCTGAATACGAGTACACTACTTGTACCATGGCTAATCCGGCACAGGCTTTATACAATTTCCCTGTTATTGTTGTTCCGATTAACGATTCGTATATATCCCTCTATGTAGGCTCATGCAGATATAAGGTAAATTGCTGTAGGAAATCCTTGTCCAAGCCTAAATAATAACACTATTTAGTAAGTATTTACATCGTGTGGCTTTCTTCCGCGCACCGAGGGCCTCGGTCCAAGGCAGTTGCACAAAAGAAATTGTGTAGCATTTGCACGAACTGCTGTGACCGGCGCATAACCGTCGAATGCACATTGAATGCACAGGATTGTGTATCCGCTGGATGTGAGCTGTGAATGTGTTATCAGTCATTCAATCAAGAAATGTGCATTCAGACAAATCCAGTGATACTACAACTGCACATAGACACAGCATATACGTGAAAAGCAATACATATGTGGTTTGGTTACTCACCAGTTTAGAATTATTAAAAAAACTAAATATGTATTTGGTGATTCCCAAAAATATGAATATGCATATAATTTAATTATTATTTGTAAATTATTTAAATGAACATGTTAATGTAAAGAGAGTACATTCAATTGTAAATTTATATGAATTGACTTAAATTTATATAAATTGACTTATTAAATTAAAGTACTCCTTCTCTCCCTCCTTAAAGTTGTCCCCTTGTAGTTGCGCATGCGCATAACATCTAATATCGACCACATAATTTTCCTACAAATAATATGTGCAACATCAAATATTTCATTAAATAAAATATGAAATATTACGTTAGAAGTGACTGTATGTGCTCTACAAATGTTGCTTTTAATATGAAAACTTTGGAAAATGTTTAAATTTTTTTTAGAATTTCTTAGTTTGAAACATTTTTGGAGCCTATTTTCTAAATTTTTTCTACAATTATTTTATGTTGCGTAATTGTATGCCCAATACACACAAACATCGCCTTCGCGGTTCTGATGGCACCAAGGCGTGACTAATGCACAAATAGCACACTTGCCATGTTTATCATGCAATCAGTTCTGCTGTTTTGATGTGTAAAACTGATTAAAAGTGGCCTAAAACACAATATTTTTAAAGAATATATGAACTATGTTTGCTGGAACATATGCGGAATGATGTAAGGAACGCATTCAGGTACAAAAATGCTGGAAAAACCGTCTGCATAAAGCCCTAATAATTTAGGCCAGTTAAGTAAACGATTACCAAACCCTCATCCTCATCAACCATGATCCTGGACCTTCTTCTTCTTCCACATATGTGCATAGTCCCACTCTGGAGCATAGTCGTACTCTGCAGCATAGTCCCACTCTGGAGCATAGTACCACTCTGGAGCATAGTCCCACTCTGGAGCATAGTCCCACTCTTATACCTTTTGGCAATGCAATTCACAGCCAGGCAGCTGCGTTTTTCTGAGACCCAGGCAGTATGTGTTCTTCCAGTGATGATTTGATCATTATTATTATAGTGAGATTAATTTTTAAAGATGTAGTTTTCTGATACAATATTCTCGATGATCAGAGAACTATCATTTTACATATCGAAGGTGTGTTTAATTTACCTGGTAGAGGCTTTCGTCAACTTAACACGTCGACTTCATCAGTACCGATGACGCAGAATGATGTCATCGTCCACGTGACGCAGTTCGTAATTTCCCTCGTCTCTGTTGATGGGTGTTCTGGTTTTCCTGATCCAGTTGGCTTCCTTGATATGCCGGATTCTTCGGTTGGGTTCCTTGTCTACAATTTTCACTCTCTCCTAGTCTATGGTGTGGTTTTTAGTTGTTGCATGGTCTGTAAGGACGGATTTATTGATGGTAGACATCAATCGTTTTCCCGCTCCTTGTGTATTTCCCATTTTCGTGTTGTCTACGTCCTTTCTTCCAGTCGTGTTTAAGTAGTCTTCGTGTCTCTCCAATGTACTCAGCACCACAGGTCTTGCATGGTATTTGGTACACCAGTTCGCCCTGTTCTTCTAGCTCTACTTTGTCCTTGGGATGTGCCAACACGCGCATGATGATGGTGTGGGGACGCATGGCTGTTGCTACTTGGCTCCTGTAATTTCTGTAAATTTGTTTGGTCTTCTAACTGCTATCTGTCACCTTTTTCTGTCTCCTAACTTCTGATGTTTGGGGTGGTGGGACGCAAAGTTCAGCCATTGGTCGTCCTGTACACTGCAGACTTCATACTGCCATCTTCCTTTCTGGTGAACTTCGCATCCAAGAAGGGTATGTTGTTGTTCTCTTCGTCTTCCCGAGTGAAAATGATGCTACCTGTGGGGTCTACAGTGTTCATGTGTTGTTGTAATTTATTTGCCTTTCCTGTGTGTACCAGGCAAATTACATCGTCCACATATCGTTTCCAGTTTCTCGGTTGGCAATCTACCGGTGCTATTGGCTATTATTGTCTGCTCCAGGTCCTCCATGTACAGGTTCATAACAATGGGGAATACCGGACTGCCCATGGCTACTCCAAACCTCTGCTGGTAAATTTCTCCTCCAAATCTGAAGTATGTTGTCTCCAAGACAAATTTCAACAACTCCTTGGTACTTTTTCTAGCGTAGGATACAAGTACCAGTACTGATCTTTAGTGATCCTCCCCTCCTTCTCCAAGGAATTTACCATTCTGATGAGTTCTGCCTTCTTGGTCGGATCTTTCTTTAACTTCTCATACGTCGATTCGTCATTTAGCATTTCTTTCATTTTTTCCTGGTATTCTTGCGTTTCCATGATGACTGTGACCTTTCCATTATCTGCAGGGATTATGGTGATGGACTAGCTCTTTTAAAGCTGTTCTTTCCTGACAGGTTAGGTTCTGTTTTGGAGCTTTTGCTGACTTCAGAACTCCCGCAATGTCTGCACGAAGTTTGTCTTTTTGTTCTTGTGGTAGGCTCCATGTCGCTTGTTCTGCCGCTACGACGAACTCCTCGGTCAGTACTTTCTCTGGCGTTACTGCATAATTACCCCTTCGCTAATATCTTATTCTGGTCGCCGGATAATTTGTATTTATACAGGTTTATCACCCACCTTTTCAGTATGGTGATGGACGTCTCTTTCTGTAACCCTTTTAAAGTTGTTCTTTCCTGTCTGGTTAGGTTCTGTTTTGGAGCTTTTGCTGACTTCAGATGAAGTCGACGTGATAAGTTGATGAAAGCCTCTACCAGGTAAATTAAACACACCTTGGATATGTAAAATGAAAGTTCTCTGATTTGAAAACGAAATATCCTGAAGAATGTTCAGTAATAATCTTAATGCTCTTTCAAAGAGAAGAAATTACGTGTTTATATATGTTTGGCGCAGCTACATAGTATAGTTTGTCTTCTAGGTTGAGAAGATTGTGCCAAAAAATATTTACCTTGATTTATCAAAAGCCTTTGATTCGTTAGATCATGACATTTTACTAGATAAATTAAAATGCTGTGGAATAAGAGAAACGACTGAAAAGCTATATCTCAAATCATACGCAGCACGTTGAGATTGACGATATCAAATCTGATAATCTGTAGTGACCACAGGTGTCCATCAGGGCTCAATCCTTGGACCCCTACTTTTTATCATATATTTATCATATATGCTAACGACACAACCTTACTAAGTGATTTACATTATTTTAATCCAGCGCCAAACGAAACAACATCACAAAATATCAACAAATAATTAAACAACATAAGCAAATGGACAAATTGCAATAAATGATCCCTAAATACAAGTAAATTTAAATATATCATATTAAAAAATATCGACATAAGGGTTGATCCACTAGTGTTACAAATAGACAATTCAAATAGAAAAAGTTGCAACAATTTTACTTTTTGGGTCCAACAATAAACGAGCAGCTCAAATGGAAAGATTATACCAACATGCTATCAATTAAACATATGCTCTCGTACAATAGGTGTACTAAATAAATTAAAACATTATTTACCCACCACCATAAATATTATGCTATAAAACTCTGATATTTTTCATCTAAACTATTGTATTTTTGTATGCGGAAGGCTTCAAAAGCTACAAAAAAGCAATATGTTTAATACGTTAAATAAATATAATGCACATACCAAACCGCTTTAAAAAAAATAAAAAATAATGCAACTTGAGGATATTTTTCATCTGCAAGAACTCAAGTTTTACTATACATTTATAAACAATAATTTCCAGTGTACTTACAACAATGACCTCTCTTCCGAATAATAGTGTTCACGACCATAACACTTGGAGACGTTCAAAACTACACATCACACGAACAAACCACAAATTCACTCAACGATGTCTTAGGCATAGTTTGCCTCACGTAATAAACTCAACGCCTGAAGCGATATTTAATTAAATATTTATGCACAGCTTGCATGTCTTCATACATTATGTAAAAGCATGCCTCTTGGAAACATATCAAGACAGCTGTTTCATTCCACAATGTTATATTTGTCAACGTAACAAGCACTCCAACATATAATACAGCTTAGATTATCTGTTTAGTATGGTGATGATATAAACTCGTGTTAAAAAATTATGCATGTGCTTTTATGACGTTCTTCATCTTCCAACTGCTGCTAATCGTAGCCCCACCACAGACCTCGTAGCCCCACCACAGACCTCGTAGCCCCACCACAGACCTCGTAGCCCCACCACAGACCTCGTAGCCCCACCACAGACCTCGTAGCCCCACCACAGACCTCGTAGCCCCACCACAGACCTCGTAGCCCCACCACATACCTCGTAGCCCCACCACAGACCTCGTAGCTCCACCACAGACCTCGTAGCCCCACCACAGACCTCGTAGCTCCACCACAGACCTCGTAGCTCCACCACAGACCTGCGTGGGAGTCACAATTTATTGATTGGGGTCGGGCCTCGATCACAATACATAATAAAATAAAGAAGCACATTCTTAATGTTAAAAATTGAGACTCTTGCCTTTCCCTGCACTCAGCGTTACTGATGTTATAATGAACAAATAAATGTTCCTGTAATTTATGTGGAATAAAGTTACAGCTCCTTTTCGTCTAACATGTTCGTGATTACTGAAACAAACATCGAAGTTGACAAATTTATAACAACAAATATATTGTCTATAATAATATATTTATTAATATTACTAGATGCACAATTAAATTAAATATACGATCGGATTGTCGCTGGCGAAGCATGCTGCAAGCGAATGACAGTCTCACCACAAAACTTCAACGTGTAAATGGAGATGGGTGGCTCCTATGATATAGCAACTAAATTTAGTTTGAATGGGAGTCTCCGTGACCCGAATACGTGACCTTTGTATTTGATGTTATTATGCGTGCATACCATGTTGGTACACAAGCATTGCTAGCGCTACTGACGTGGTTCGATATGCCAACACGTACGTGGTTATTAATATAGTAAGTCTGCGTGGATATGCGTATACAGTAATATGCCTGTATGATAATTTTTTTCTTTTTTGTGTGCATAATATGCGCGTATATATATACGCTATGCTAATTATGCACAAAAACTGTGCTATTTTGGGTCATATAAATTATAAATGCAGTTCTTTCATTCTAACTATGACTAGACAATGTATGACTATAGTCAGTATGTGGCTGTACCAATGCAATGATCAGTGACGTGATCTTTTCTCAGCCGTAATTTAAATTATTTCCAAGATCTGATCACAATGTGAGATAGTATTTCACGATACTTTAACGCTGTGTTTCTTGATTAGCACAAGAACAGCACTATTTCTTACTACCAACGTGACAACAACTTTTGTGCTCTCAGTGGAGAAAACGGGAGCGCAAAGTAGGGAACATACGGAAAAACATCGAGCAGCGCCCTCTGGTGTATAGTGTCTCGGAGATGTGTCACAAGAGAAAGTCGTAAGGTATTTTTCGTGTTCCTGCTCTAGGGAGTGTTTTGTTGGCCTTAATTCACTGCAGCAAAGCTGTGGAGGTATGTCGGACGAACTGGTGCTGTTTTGGTGCTAGTCAAAATAGCACAACATTAAACTGTCACGAAATATTTATCTCAAATTGCCAACGTTGTCGTTTTTTCTCCAGACCAGAAGAACGCTCGGTAATCGTTTACTTAACTGGCCTAAATTATTAGGGCTTTATGTCGACGGCTTTTCCAGCATTTTTTGTGCCTGAATGCGTTCCTTACATCATTTCGCACATGTTCCAGTAAACATAGTTCATATATTCTTTAAAAATATTGTGTTTTAGGCCACTTTTAATCAGTTTTACACATCAAAAGACAAAACAGCGGAAGCCGGAAGTGATTGCATGATAAACATGGCGCGTGTGCGATTTGCGCATTAGTCACGCCTCGGAGCCATCAGAACCGCGAAGGCGATGTTTGTGTGTATTGGACATACAATTACGCAACGTAAAACTTTCTAGAAAAAAAACTGAGAAAATAGGCTCCAAAAATGTTTCAAACGAAGAAATTCTAAAAAAAAATTAAGACATTCTCCAAAGTTTTCATATTAAACGCAACATTTGTAGAGCACATACAGTCACTTCTAACGTAATATTTCATATTTTATTTAATGAAATATTTGATGTTGCAAATATTATTTGTAGGAACATTATGTGGTTGATATTAGATGTTATGCGCATGCGCAACTACAAGGGGACATCTCATTGTATAATTAAATTTAAAAGAATGCATAGGTTAAATTATCTGTCGTTTGGTGAACAAAGATTGTTTTTGTAATTAAAAATTATACTGATGATATTGCATGTCATGCACATGTGCAACTTTAAAGGGACAACTCATTGCATGTCATTGTTAACATAATTAAATTTAAAAGAATGCAGGGGTTAAATTATCTGTCGTTCATTCTGTGTTGTCCGTTTTCGCAGCAATATCCTGCGGAGAAATCGTGATGTAGTACCGCCTTGCCAGTGATTAATGGGAAAAAGAAGATATAGCTCAGAAACAATTTTAATTGTTCATATTAAATAACATTAATTACTTTCTTATAATACATGTGAATTAAAAGCATCCTTTCATTGCGCATACACATATTCAACAAAATATGGGGTATATAGAGTATTCAGTAACCTTGCCACAATAATTACTTAAAAACAGAAATGTGTTATTATCATTATGGGACTACATAACTTTTCATTACCATTACAAGCTATAATTGTCAGTTTCATTATCATTACCATCAATGGCCAGTTATATGTAAAGAA
This sequence comes from Lamellibrachia columna, assembly GCA_963662155.1. Lineage (NCBI taxonomy): Eukaryota > Metazoa > Annelida > Polychaeta > Sabellida > Siboglinidae > Lamellibrachia > Lamellibrachia columna. The sequence continues at coordinate 7,801,737 of OY759262.1, forward strand.
CTCCATGAACCAACTATTGTAAAAGTTTCTTATATTTATTTGAATGAAAAGGTCTGGAACCCATATCAGTGAAGTGATCACCAACGAATGAATGGCTTCAATTAGCCTGTCCCATCAAGAGGCTAGTGTGAAAAGGACAGTTAGGTGGGGACTCTAGATAAGGTGTCATTGTCCTCTTGCCATCTGGGCCTTTGCCTTGGATGGCAATCTTGTTAAATATTGTTACAAATGGAGTACGGACATAACTCCTCACGGACAAAACCCCTAACGATCATTATTATTTTGACCTTGCAGTAATGCAACATAATTTTTCTGCATCTTGTTTATTTAAAATAATTCAGTCACGTGCCTGTTGACACTTTATATGTATTGAATAGGAGAAATACCATTGATGTGGCTAATTACGTATTAGATGATCTTTACACTTTTTATTATACAAAATCAGTAGACCTAGCATCACATCACAACATATATTTCTTATGTCCGGAGATGGTAATGTAGGTATACAGACACACTTACTCCGGATATAATGCCCCCACCTAAATGGAAACTAGGACTAAAAAAACCTCACATAACTACACAAAAATACAACATGAGGTATATGTAATAACCTTTATTTGCATTGTAATAATGTAGTTACACATCTTTATTGTGGGAGGGTGGTGAGTGCTGAATACGAGTACACTACTTGTACCATGGCTAATCCGGCACAGGCTTTATACAATTTCCCTGTTATTGTTGTTCCGATTAACGATTCGTATATATCCCTCTATGTAGGCTCATGCAGATATAAGGTAAATTGCTGTAGGAAATCCTTGTCCAAGCCTAAATAATAACACTATTTAGTAAGTATTTACATCGTGTGGCTTTCTTCCGCGCACCGAGGGCCTCGGTCCAAGGCAGTTGCACAAAAGAAATTGTGTAGCATTTGCACGAACTGCTGTGACCGGCGCATAACCGTCGAATGCACATTGAATGCACAGGATTGTGTATCCGCTGGATGTGAGCTGTGAATGTGTTATCAGTCATTCAATCAAGAAATGTGCATTCAGACAAATCCAGTGATACTACAACTGCACATAGACACAGCATATACGTGAAAAGCAATACATATGTGGTTTGGTTACTCACCAGTTTAGAATTATTAAAAAAACTAAATATGTATTTGGTGATTCCCAAAAATATGAATATGCATATAATTTAATTATTATTTGTAAATTATTTAAATGAACATGTTAATGTAAAGAGAGTACATTCAATTGTAAATTTATATGAATTGACTTAAATTTATATAAATTGACTTATTAAATTAAAGTACTCCTTCTCTCCCTCCTTAAAGTTGTCCCCTTGTAGTTGCGCATGCGCATAACATCTAATATCGACCACATAATTTTCCTACAAATAATATGTGCAACATCAAATATTTCATTAAATAAAATATGAAATATTACGTTAGAAGTGACTGTATGTGCTCTACAAATGTTGCTTTTAATATGAAAACTTTGGAAAATGTTTAAATTTTTTTTAGAATTTCTTAGTTTGAAACATTTTTGGAGCCTATTTTCTAAATTTTTTCTACAATTATTTTATGTTGCGTAATTGTATGCCCAATACACACAAACATCGCCTTCGCGGTTCTGATGGCACCAAGGCGTGACTAATGCACAAATAGCACACTTGCCATGTTTATCATGCAATCAGTTCTGCTGTTTTGATGTGTAAAACTGATTAAAAGTGGCCTAAAACACAATATTTTTAAAGAATATATGAACTATGTTTGCTGGAACATATGCGGAATGATGTAAGGAACGCATTCAGGTACAAAAATGCTGGAAAAACCGTCTGCATAAAGCCCTAATAATTTAGGCCAGTTAAGTAAACGATTACCAAACCCTCATCCTCATCAACCATGATCCTGGACCTTCTTCTTCTTCCACATATGTGCATAGTCCCACTCTGGAGCATAGTCGTACTCTGCAGCATAGTCCCACTCTGGAGCATAGTACCACTCTGGAGCATAGTCCCACTCTGGAGCATAGTCCCACTCTGGAGCATAGTCCCACTCTGGAGCATAGTCCCACTCTGGAGCATAGTCCCACTCTGGAGCATAGTCCCACTCTGGAGCATAGTCCCACTCTGCAGCATAGTCCCACTCTGGAGCATAGTCCCACTCTGCAGCATAGTCCCACTCTGGAGCATAGTCCCACTCTGGAGCATAGTCCCACTCTGGAGCATTGTCCCACTCTGCAGCATAGTCCCACTCTGCAGCATAGTCCCACTCTGGAGCATAGTCCCACTCTGGAGCATAGTCCCACTCTGCAGCATAGTCCCACTCTGCAGCATAGTCCCACTCTGCAGCATAGTCCCACTCTGGAGAATAGTCCCACTCTGCAGCATAGTCCCACTCTGGAGCATAGTCCCACTCTGGAGCATAGTCCCACTCTGGAGCATAGTCCCACTCTGGAGCATAGTCCCACTCTGGAGAATAGTCCCACTCTGCAGCATAGTCCCACTCTGGAGCATAGTCCCACTCTGCAGCATAGTCCCACTCTGCAGCATAGTCCCACTCTGCAGCATAGTCCCACTCTGCAGCATAGTCCCACTCTGCAGCATAGTCCCACTCTGGAGCATAGTCCCACTCTGGAGCATTGTCCCACTCTGGAGCATAGTCCCACTCTGCAGCATAGTCCCACTCTGCAGCATAGTCCCACTCTGCAGCATAGTCATACTCTGCAGCATAGTCGTACTCTGCAGCATAGTCCCACTCTGGAGCATAGTCCCACTCTGCAGCATAGTCCCACTCTGGAGCATAGTCCCACTCTGCAGCATAGTCCCACTCTGCAGCATAGTCCCACTCTGCAACATTGTCGCACTGTGGTGACTATATACAACGTGAATGTGTTGGCTATGTACATCGTGAATGTGGTGACTATATGCAACATGGAGTGTGCTTTTTAAAATCGTGCTGCCTAAAACCTCTGCTGAAATGTGGCCAAATTAGGTTAAGAATAAAAAAGCACTATTTGTGCTAAGTGCTTAAGCCGGCTTAAGCATCCAGAGTGGCCAACCCTCCCTTGAAGGTGCATAGAGTTGGGCATGTGATACACTCAGACAGCTGGTTCCATAGTCGGATACGAGCTAGGAAGCTAGAGTGCTTATGCACATCTGTCCTGCAGTAGGGGACAGAGATAGCTCATGTTGTGACCTCTTGTGATGAGTGTAGTGGGATGTGATAACATGGCCGCTGGGATGTCTATGAGATGGTGTGTGACACGGTACATCATGACTATCCTGGCAGTTGTCAGCCGAGTCTGCTGATCATCTGACTGGTACTAGTAGTGGTCCTGTAGTCCCCAGTTGCAAATCTTGCCACCCGCTGTTAGACAGCTTCCAACTTCTGGATGTTGGTCTTTGTGTGGTAGTCCCATGATGTGCTGGCGTACTCCAGGATAGGCCTAACTAGAGTCTGGTAACACTGTGCCTGGCTTCTCGTGAGGAAAGCAGTTAAGGCTGTTGTTGGCCTTCATCGTGATATCATCAGCATTGGAATTCATGATCAAGTTTCTGCTATTGTAACTCCATGGTATTTTCCTGTCTTCACAAGTGTCATATTGCTACCATGGATGGCACAGGTGGCTGCAATAGAGTTTCTGATGATCTCACATTTGTTTGGGTTGAATTACATCTTCCAGTCTTTTTCCCACTGTTGCAGTTTGTCAAGGTCATCTTGCAGGATCTGGCTGTCATGTATCAGTTGTATCTTTCTGTACAAGAGGGTATCATCTGCGAAGAGTCGGGAGATGGAGTCAACCTTCTGTGGCATGTTATTTATGTGTAGTGAGAACAAGAGGGGTCTGAGTACACTTCCTTGTGGGACACCTGAGGTGACCTGGCATGTTTGCTTTCTAAGAGTTTCTTTACCTACTCTCTCGCTCGCTCCCTCTCTCTCTCTCTCTCTCTCTCTCTCTTCCTCGCTGTGACTTGCATTATCAAACATTATAATTAGAGTTATTAAATATTGCCTAATTAAAAGTGAATATCTGCAGTTACATCATCGGTCATGCTTGGAGGTCCTATTCGCCCGTAGAAAGATGCATGTTTGTGATGACTATATTTGCTTGCGTAAATTATACTATAAATTTTATATTTATGATTTTTATTTAGCAGTCATATCCAGTATATCTTTCTCTTCCCGCTGGTGTCAGACAACATATTGATGGCTTTGAGTCTCCCTGTTGTTCATGCCTGGTTATTTTATATATGGTTATAAATGGAAATTTTCAATTACATTTATTTTGTGAATTTTGTAAAGTATTGTACATGTTCGTATGACAAATTGATATGCATGAACTTCATATTTACATATAACATGTTGCAGCCAGTGTTATGTAGACTAGTGGTCTACTTTGATCCATTATTGTAATTACAGATATTGATTAAATGTGTACAATAGTACTCTTGTAAACATGTCACAATTAAGTACACTGGCCTACAGTAATCAACACTCCAAAATGTGTCCGTTACTGCCAGGTGTTCATTGAATATTTAAACCTCTAGTAAAACTTATTTTTACAAGAATTAATTAGTTATGTTTTTACTGTATACACTGTAGGTGGGTACAAGCCACTATTTCAAAAAGAGGTGGCACTGATATTCTGCAGCAATGGACGAGGGCGCAGTTCGTCATAGGTCAACTGTTCAGGCTCCTTCTGGAGTTGGACATGAGAAACACACCAAAGATGTTGTGGATGAACCAGAAGAAGAAACAGGAGATGTTGGGTATGTAGAACTTCAACACAGACAATTTTAAGCAAGATAGTGTAGACTAATCTACCATAAATACCTAACTGACATGTTGTAGATGTGTGAGACCAGGAGCTGCGATCTACATTTGAGGTGCTCATCTGCAAAACATGTTAAATGCCAAAATCTATTAAATGGAGTTAAGGGTGGTTTGTACAAATGTAATATAGTTTTTGAAAAGGTATACTCTTCTGTTAAGTATGTACTTCTATTAGGTACTATATGGTAATGATTACAAAGATGTGTTTGTATGTTTTTCAGATGGACAACCCTAGTTAGAGTGCTAGCTGGGATCATTCTGACTTTAGTATTCCTACCTGCACTCGGACTCCTCGTGGTCAGTTTGACTGTACCAGCGCCTATCAATCCTGTTGTAATAAGGTAACTTGGGGACATATCAAGATGTCGTGTTGGGGTGGTAATACTTTGAGCTATCATTTGTTTGGGAGCATGGCATTATTGTTCTTATTAATTGTTTACTTTAAAGGGAAATAACCACGTGCAACTAAGATCAAGAATATCACACCAGTGGTTTACTCAGAATGTGTTCTAAAAGTGGATGGTTCCGGTCATTTCTCCGAACGGCAGAGGGCTGACATGTTAACCAGTGCAACCGATATGCGCATGCACAGTTCTATGAAATCTGGGTAATTTAGACAACAAGACGTAGCAATGTATTAAGGGAGGCCGACATATACAGAACCAATGCAAAGTCTCAAACAAACATGCTCTTTTCTCAAAAAGAGGACTAGTATAATAAACAAAGACCAAAGAAAACAAAAGTATGTTACATAAGTTGAGTTTGGATGCAAACATCATGGCCATATTCTGTTGGCAAAAATAGGAATAGGTGTATATAAGATATATTTTAATTTGGCCAGCAAATTTTGCTAGACTGGCACACGTGCGTGACGTAAGGTTATCTAATAGTAAGGCGCAGCCCATGTAATTAAGATGTTGTGTCTTCAACAAGGTTTTCCTAGTAAACCACTGGTGTGATATTCTTAATTGTAGTTGCAAATGGTTATGTTTTAGTAACTCTTATAGGTGCATAAACCCAAAACCATGACTTTTGTTTCCCTTTAACAACACTTTTACTTATAGTTATGATAAGGTAGTTGCGAATTGGCTAATTATCAAGTTAAAAAAATTTATAAACCACTATGTTTATTTATAACTATGAAATAAATTGTGGAAAGATAGTGGCATGAGATTGGGAAAATCTGTCAGTATTTTATTGGCAGGAATCACCCCCTGAACCAGCCTCAATATTAGACGAGGAACCAGGGCATAATGTTGTATTTGTTGTTGACAGTTTTCCTGAACCACCCAAGATGGAGGGAGTTCTAGAAGTCAACATCCTTCTCACTACAGGTGAACGACTCTTTGAGGACGAGATCATGGGACCAGAATCAATTGTTTTTCACAAAGGTACTGATGGACGTTTCTGGTTGTTTGGCAAAATGTTAGCTAGCTCTTTAGCAGTTTGATACAATCAGTATTAGTAGCATTTTACAAAGTGATCATGCAGCATTGTGCATACAGTATTCTTTTTTATTATTGACATCACCACGTGAAATTCACATTTGAAAATGGATGGGAAAAGGTGACAAATCAGAGCACATTAACAAAATATTGAATGTGAAAGATGCTCAATAATACTAACAGCTGTCATTGATGGACGATCAGATATGGAATTACTTGGTTGTTCTCACTTGCTCCATAATACTAATAACTTGGCTGTTATCATTTGTTTCTAGGTTCCAGAGAGAATGAGCCAACATGTGGACGTCCACTTGGGCTGAGGATGCACAACGGAAGCTTTTTTGTCATCGATACCTACCTCGGGCTCTATAAGATATCTGCTGACACTGGTAACTGACATTCTTCTTGTCACAGGGAGAAGCAGACAGTCAAATTAAGGTTTAAGATTTAACAAGGTTTAACAAGATTGCCATCCCAAACAACAAGTTCCAGATGGCAAGTGGACAAGGAAGCCATTGGCTTATCGAGAGTCCAACAATTTTCTCATCTATGTGTAGCCCGCCCTTATTAAATATCTGTCAATTCTATTTTGAAACATATTCACACTACTAGCATTAACACAACCATTGGGCAGTTTGTTCCATTCATTTATCACCCTCTGTGAGGAAGAGTACTTTCTCGTGTCCAACCTACACTGCTCCTTAACTAATGCTGCTTTGTGTCCTCTGGTTCTACTGCCTTCTTTAAGTTTGAAGAATATATTCCTGTCAACATCCTTATAACCATTCACTATTTTAAACACTTCTATTTGGTCTCCTCTTAGTCTCCTGGTCTCTAGTGTTGTCAAACCACATTGTAATAAGCTACTTTCGTAACTAAGGTCTCTCAATCCTGGAATCATTTTAGTTGCTCTTCGTTGTATTCTTTCTAGCTTGTCTATGTCATTTTTACGATATGGCGTCCATGCTTGATTACAATATTCCAAATGTGGTCTAACTATTGCTTTGTACAGAGGTACGATTAGATGTTTCTCCTTATACATGATAGTTCTAATTAGCCCTAGAATTTGATTTCTTTTCGAAGCAGCAATCCCACATTGCTCTGAAATTTTCATGTCAGCACTAAATGTTACTCCTAAGTCCTTTTCTTGTATGGTCCACCAGGAATTCCACCATGTGGTCTCTAATTAATGTTTCAAGTAATTTACATACAACTGATGTTAAACTCACTGGTCTGTAATTTTCTGGCTTGTTCCTCGATCCCTCATGAAAATGTACTCGGCCCCGGGTCTGCTACATACCGCTATAAGACCTTGCGGGTTTCCCAGGGATCACATGAGTTGCATTTCATTACATTTCTTCATACCAAAAACATTATGTATCATTGCAACATTATGAGAACCGCACCTAGTGTTGTGCCCTCAGTGGAGAAAACGGGCACGCCACCTAGGGAGCAAGCAACGCCCTCTGGCGGATGCTATCTTGGAGAAATACCACTAGAGAAAGGCGTAATTAACTTGACGTTAGGTAATTTTCGTGTTCCTACTCCAGGGAGAGTTTTCTGGGCCTAACAACAAGGACTAACTTACTATGACTTCTGGGACTAACAACAAGGCACTAGCTAAAATTTATCTAGATCATCCTGTAAACTTTGTTTATCTGTATCATTAGTAACCTTTCTGAATACTTTTGTGTCATCTGCAAATTTGAGTACTTTGCTAGATATGTCATCTTCCAAATCATTTATATATATATATTTATATATATATATATATATATATATATATATATATATATATATATATATATATATATAGTAAAAACAGTATAGAGCCTAATACTGATCCCTGTGGTACCCCACTCAAAATAGATTTCCAATTTGAAATCTCACCATCTACTATTACTCTCTGTTTTCGGTGTGTAAGCCACTTTTCTATCCAGTTGATTACATCATTACCTATGCCATGGGCTTTTTGTTTAAGTAACAATCTTTGATGTGGCACTTTATCGAAAGCTTTCTGAAAATCTAAATAGACAACATCCACTGGTGACCCGTCATCTACCCACTTTGTAATTTTTTCAAAAAAACAAGAGATTAGTCAGACATGACCTTGCGTTTAGGAACCCATGTTGAGATGTATTTATTAATTTTTTTTACAAGGAATTCCACCATGTGGTCTCTAATTAATGTTTCGAGTAATTTACATACAACTGATGTTAAACTCACTGGTCTGTAATTTTCTGGCTTGTTCCTCGATCCCTTCTTAAATAGCGGCGTAATGTTTGCCTCTTTCCATTCTGAAGGAACTATTCCTTCTTCTAGTGACAAGTTAAACAATTTTGCAAGTGGTGTACTAATTTGCTCAACAATTTCCTTAAGCAGTTTTGGTGGTATCCCATCAACTCCAGGTGATTTATTATCTTTCATCTTCTTAATTTTCTTTGCTATCATTTCAAGAGTTACAAATAACTGCCCTAAATGTTCTGATGTATTGCCTCAAATTTAGTAAATGGAACTGGAAGTGAGCTGATATCTTCTGTGGTAAAAACTGAGCTGAAATACTCATTCAGCACCTCTGCCATTTGAAACCCGTCTGAAATTATGTTTCCCCTGTTGTTTTCCAGTGGTCCAACCTTATCTCGAACTTTCTGTTTACTCCTTACATAAGCATAGAAACTTTTGCTGTCATTTTTTATATTACCTGCCAATATTTTTTCAAAGGTTCTTTTAGATTTTCTAATTTCAGTTGTAGCTAGGTTAAGTGCCTGTTTGTAATTTGTATAGTCTTCATCTTTTCTGGTACGCCTATAAACCCTCCACATAGTTTGTTTTAACACTATTTTTCTAATAGCCTCTTTTGACAAGTGTTTCTTTCTACACCGTTTTCCTTGTTTTTGGAAGGGAACAAATTTATCGATGATACTCTCAATTTCATATTTTAGAATATTCCAACATTCAATTGCGGTCTTATTCATCAGCGTGTTATTCCAATCTAGCTTTGCTAAGTATTTTCTCATATCTTTGTAGTTACCTTTGTGGAAGTTTCTCTTGTACGTTTTCTTATTTTTACTTTCTGATTTTACATTGATGTCAAAATGTATTTGATTATGGTCACTGTTACCCAATGGTTCAAATATTTTTACATTGTCCACTAATTCTTTTTGTGATGACAAAACTATATCTAATACATTTTCTCCCCTGGTTGGTTCTAGCACGTGCTGAGTAAGAAAGCTATCCTGGATTAAAAATAGAAATTGTTGGTCCTCAATCCCTGTGCTCTCTAGAGAATTCCATTGTATGTGTCCATGGTTAAAATCTCCCATTATGATACATTCCCCTTTACTAACTTCCTTTATAGCGGTTTTTATTTTTGTGTTGTCCTCTTCGTTTATGTATGGACTTCGGTAAACTAATCCAATAGTTAATTTTGAATTTCCTGAAACAATTTTGCACCAAACAGCTTCATCGCAATCTGCTTCCCTTTCTAGTTTTATTTCATAAGCCTGAATAGATTCTTTAACATATAAAATAACTCCCCCGCCCCTTCTTCCTGTTCGATCTTTCCTAAACATTACGTATTTGTCAGTCCTAATTCAGCATCTGTTATATCTATGTTGGCCCATGATTCAGTTATACCAATTATGTGAGGGTCAATATCTTCTACCATAATGTTTAATTCGTTTTTCTTATTTACTATGCTCCTTGCATTTAAACAAACGCATCTATAACCTTTTTCAGAGATGTTTTTCGGATGATTTAATATTGGTTTATCTTTGCTAGTGGCCTCTTGTTCTGCTTGAGACACCTCTAGGTAACCCCCCTGCACATCTAGTTTAAATGATGTTTGGTTAAGCTTGTGGTAGCAAGCCTATGTTAAATGAGAAACAAAGTAATTTCAATTATTAGTTTGGTGTACTCAGAATTGTAGGTATATATGACTTACGGAAATTTAAATTCTTTTTACCATTAGAGTTGTGAAGTCGACAGATGTATTAATTCTATTTAGACCAATGGAAGCCTTTGTAAGTCATTGTGTACATTAGATATGAACCTTGTGCATCTCTTTCAGGCAAATCGCAGTTACTATTGTCATCCAGCATGGAGATCGCTCGCGTGAAGCCTGTGTTTCTGAATGACCTTGATATTGATAGTAGTGGCATCATTTACCTCACAGACACATGTAAACAGTGGCAGAGGAATGAGTTCTCATATTCCCTGATGGAGGGAAGTGGAACTGGAAGGTGTGTTTCGTTTTCTAGCCCCACATATACAAGTCCAAGGGAAGAAATATAGGTCTAACATTTAAAATTCAAAATGCAGGTCTCCATGCTCTTGAAGCCAAAAAGGGAACTCTTAATACTAAATCGCAGTTGATACAATCGTGTTTTATCATTTTAATGTGTAAATGCAGATGTTTATATTCTGTATACTATAATATAATATCCGGGTGAATACACAATGTGCATTTCAACCTTTCCTCAGCATGCGTGTATCGCAGTCCTTTCTTATATCACACCCACGTATGGCATAGTTACTTTAGCCATGTAATAGGCAAACTTATTGCTCAGTGGTGATGATGACTGTTTATTATTTCATAAAAAATGCTTGCTTTTGTACTTGGTGTTGGCAATCAGTATCTCTTCAAATTGTGACATAACACTGGCAGTTATAGCAGCATCTGCGACACACTGCCATTGGGATTGTTCACATAACATTGCTGACAGTTGTATGATATAATTACAAAGGGTAATTCAGCTGTTTGTAAAAGGGTAATAGCGGTTGATTTAAAAAAAGCTGAGATGACCTGACCGTGGGGTCATAGATGATCTGACCGTGGGGCGTAAATTACCTGACCGTGGGGTCGTAGATGACCTGACTGTGGGGTCGTAGATGACCTGAGCGTGGGGTCGTAGATGACCTGACCGTGGGGTCATAGATGACCTGACCGTGGGGTCATAGATGAACCCCTGAAAGTTTGGTGCCCGAGATACAAAGCATCTATGAGGAGTAACATAACAACACACGGTGGATTATAATAAGATGATTACAGCTGTACTTAGTCTTATTTGACGAACAGTATCAATGGCGAGTGTATGTTTGAGCAGGTTATCAAGAATGGAAACACTGGAATAACAACTGGAGTATCATGAGTCTGATGACGTTTTAGATTGATACGTTTCGACCCACACAAGAAAACAACTGAAGTGTTTATTGACGGACTGCACTTTGGCAATGGTGTACAACTCTCAAGAGATGAAGACTTTGTCTTGGTAGCCGAGACAACTACTGCTCGTATTCTCAGGTACTTCTTCTGATATGGTTTGTGATAGTCTCATTTCTAATTAATTACTTTCATAATATAGTTTACAGTTACATTCGTAATTGCAGTTAATTACAGTTGAGATTATAGAGTCTATGGTACGTGAAAACAGTCGAGTTATGGTTTGTAATAGTCTCATTTCTAATTAATTACATTCATAATATATTTTACAATTACATTCATAACTGAGTCAGTCTAAATGTTGAAAATAAATTGGAATAATCTAGTCATATGGATAGAAGAAGGATCAAGAGTGTATACAGTTGTGTCTCTCTTCAATGGATACCTCTGTTACGTTGCCAGATCATAGTACACAAACTACATTATTTAAATGCAAAACTCCCTCTTATATAGGGGAGACTATTTTTGGATACAGTGGTGTCTATTGAAGACAACGACTACAATATTTATATGTATACAATGTATCATTTTATGTAAGTATATATAATATAATTATCACTTATAATTACCAGTGTATTAGTGCCAGTGGTTCAGTATTCTCATACATTTTGAAATACAGCGTTAGTAGTAGTGAGTTACTCACCCAGAATAACACAGCTGTCATTCCAATATCGCACGCACGCACGCACGCACGCACGCACGCACGCACACGTATATTGCTTATGCTTAAAACTTCCTCCTCAATTAATATTTTGCCCATTCTTTTGATTGTTAGATTGTCTAACTTACAAACGTGTAAATAGCCTTATGTTGTAGTGTATACAGTCTAACCACTTTGGTCTCTTTTTGCAAAATTTTTATCGGATCCAGTCACAAATAACTTGCTAGTTTGTCCAATGATTTTGTGAAGACTAAATAACATATTTCCACAAACGAGTTGGCATGGCAAAGTGAGTACATATATTTGAATTTTATTGAAATGATTCTAAAAGGAGATGAACTAAAACCAATGTTATGAGGTAACTGTAAGCTATTACGATCATTTTTACCTCACCCATACATATATGATAATTGAAGAAGTATTCCATTTCTATACAAGGTACTACTTGAAGGGCCCAAAACAAGGCCAGGTGGACACATTTATTGAGAATCTGCCGGGATTACCTGACAACATCCATGCAAGCAGTGGTGGAGGTTACTGGTTGTGTGACTTCTTCATCCGTTGGCCGGAGTTCTCCTTGTATGACTTCCTTGCTGCCAGGCCGGCGATCCGTAGACTTCTCTCTCAGGTACAGTGGTAGATATAAATGAATGAGTTGTCTTCTCGTAGCAATTGTGGCATGGCTGAACACATCCCTGAGAAGTTAAGTTGGTGTTCAAACGAACAGGTCTGCCAGGGGTGAAGTGTAAGCACTTGCTGACTAGATATCGTGCTATGTCAGAACTTACCTTTACATGTAAAGTGATTTAACAAGATTTGCCATCCAAGCCAAAGGCCCAGATGGCAAGTGGACAAGGAAGCCATTGGCTTATCGAGAGCAACAATGTTCATCTACTTATAACCCGCCCTCCTGAGATATGTGTCAACCTTGTTTTTAAACATATTCACGCTGCTAGCAGTTACACAATCTGTAGACAATTTGTTCCATTCATTTATTGTCCTCTGTGAGAACGAGTGCTTCCTGATGTCCAATCTACATTGATCCTTTACTAATTTTACCTCATGTCCTCTAGTTCTGCTATCCTTCTTGAGTGAGAAAAACATAGTGGACGTGTTTTGACCTACGTTGTGTACCAACTGTAGTTTTCACCTTAGATGTAAACAACTAAAAAGGTTCAAATCAAACCAAATTTATTTAGACACCACATTATTCTAAAAATAGAATCTGGAGTTGATAACAGCATTTCAAGTTAGTAATTGATAATGCTTTACCTTCATATTTTACAGCTGTTCTCTATCGACACCCTACTGAAGTATTTTGCGCCATCTAGCATTGTGTATGAGGTGGATGTTCGTGGTGAGATTGTATGGTCATTCTGGGATGTGAAGCTCGGCCGCCTGGGAGGATGTAGCGAAGTCATCGAACACAATGACTCCCTCTACACTGGTTCATTTCATTCACCGTTCATTGGAAAACTTAACTTGAAGAAATTGAAGAAAGTGTAATTTTATATTAAAAGGCACAGTTGATGAGTCAATACAGAATGTGTGATCAGTGGAAAGTGCATGAAATTAGCCTACTAAATTAGCTTTTGGGGGAGATGTAGTAAAGTCTATGAACACAGCAACTCTATGTCCATTGCTTCATTTTATTTACCATCTAATGGCAGATTTGACTTGAAGAAAGTGTAACTTAAAATTAACTGTTTTGTTGTGCTGCAATATATATATATGTAATTTCAAATCAATTATGCTGAAATAAATACCAAAAATATATGGGACGAAATATTTGCAAAAATCTGATTATGCACAATGTAAAGCGATGCCACTGGTGAATTGCATAAAACTTGCTATCATGTTCAAGTTTATAGAATAACGTAGTCATGTACCAGATGGTTCATGGAATCGTGTAACTGGGTATCGATCAATTAGTAACATACTAATATAACCATGTCATACTTCAACTAACATTATGAATATTATGTGTACAGTCTGTACATCGTATGAATGAATGCTTGGATTTGTTAAATGAATAATTGAGTGACGAGTCCGACTACTGACACTGGACCACCGTTTACGTCAGAAAAAACATGTCACTTCATTATTAAGGCACCAGATGTGTAATTTAATTATCAGTCAATGAGATATGTAATAAAATATGACAAATATGTAATAATACTTTGACTTAAGTAAAAATAAGTGCTTGTTATGTTGGTTTAATTTGTTGATGCTGCCGTTATAGATCTATTCCCAGAATATACATTCATAAATTACTGTAAAAGACCAATACAGGATGTCAATTTTTTAGTAAGTAATAACCATTGTGCATTTGTGACGCAAGAGTGTGGCGCAGTCGCAGGAGTATATATAATATACAACAAGGCACTAGCTAAAATGCTGTGTGTACAAAGTTTAATATTGGATGTATTACATGTAAACAAAAAATTAGTAGTTTCACTCGCGTTACTAAAGCGAGTGATGGCGATGTCAGTTTTCCAGAATCAAACGTATAATGTAACCATTTCGAAACGCCTGCGGCTAGTGGTACCGCAGAATCTTCTTCGGAATCGGCTCTTTCGGAGTAGTTTAGCGACCCCAGTAACCTTTGACTTCGAACTTATTTACTTTCTGACCGAACCGTGACAAGACCATAAAATAACAACTGCCAAATACGTGGTCAGCATTACTCTTCCAAATAAAGATCAAAATAAACAAAAACTTGTCATCTCCTATGCATACCTTCGCGGAGCTAGGCGTAGAAGATACAGCTAGCTTTTGTGTTTTGTAGTGTTACATGGAAATAAGAGTAGAGGAGACCGGGGCATCATGTACTTACTTTTTTCAAATTCGTTTTTTGCCAAAAATATATGAGATATAATAAATTGGAAAATTGTATGCTAAGCTCCACCATAATCTGCATAGTTGGTTGATATATAATTTCCAAACAAAATCGAGAATAGACTAAAATAAAATATTTAAAAAAATCATCTGCTGGTTTAACAATCATGCCCACATAGTGGCGTGTGGCCTTCTTAAACGCAAATTTCACCATGACGTAATAATTGGGACCAGGTGTGGTTGCATCCAGTTCTTTATCACTACTGTCTACCATCGATAGGTCTGTCACTGCTTCCTCTGTAACATAATCTGACTGGAACCGAATATCTATTTATTTACATGCTGCTTTCTTTGGTGGCTTAGGCCTATTATGTTTCAGCATGTCTTCAGTGAACTGTTGCTTCACTGGCGTGTCTGTCGAGATACGCGATCGACCACGTTTTCTTCCTTTAACAGGCTGTGTTCTAGTCTTTGCCTTCGGATAAGGTCTGACGTCACAGGCGAGTACTGCAACGAATCTGTCGACGGCATGTCAAGCTGTTGCTGGACATGGTACGGCAATGTCTGCTGCTGTGGTCCAGGAGGCGGTGTTGTCTGCTTCCGAGGTTCAGGAGGCGGTGTTGTCTGATGCTGTGATCCAGGAGGCGGTGTTGTGTGATGCTGTAGTCCAGGAGGCGGTGTTGTCTGCTGCCGAGGTTCAGGAGGCGGTGTTGTCTGCTGCCGAGTTCCAGGAATCAGTGTTGTCTGCTGATGTGGTCCAGGAGGCGATGGTTCACTTTCAACCGGTGCAGATTGGTCCGTCGCCATAGCTGCAAGAAATTCATCTTCACCAAAGACATCTATGTTGAAGGGGAACACGACACTTACTCGGAATCCCAACTGAATGTTGCATAAAAAAGCCTCCTTTTTATGCCAGGGCGGCGGCATATTCTTTTCGTTCCGCAACGCAAGTTCATTGCCTAGTTTCTTGGTTGCCTTTGTAGACAGACCGTGGAACATTGCTGAAGATTTTTTTTTAATAATCGGCAAGTTTGCTTTCTTCGTTTTGATTGAACACAAGCCGATGCGAAAATTTGGTCTTCAATTCAAATATAGCTCGGCCCTCTAAACGCAAATGGACGTATCTTGCTAATGTATGGCGGGAAATCTCCAGGTTCAGAGCAACTCGGTAAATGGATTTCCCATCAACCACAACCTCGTTCACTGCATCCCGCCTGACATCCTCTGGCGTGTCACTTTGAGTTTTACGTTTGTATGTTCGCACTGTCTCGATGTTCGTGCACGCTATGTGTGAAACGAAAAATATAATGAAGGTTCATGCAAATTATTATGGCTATTAGATATCAAATGATCTAGGCCTACTATTAAATTAACTACACGAAAATAAAAACCCTGAACGTGTTTCATGTTACGTACTTGTAGCAATGTAGGTATGGAAATACAAGATGCATATAATATACCTGTAATTACAACATTTATAAGTTAAACGTTGGGTGCATTACGCCATTAGTAGAATCAAGCGTTTGGGGAACGATGCACACTGAGCAGGGTGTCTCAAGCATGATAGGAGCGTGGTGTCTCAAGCGTGGTAGGAGCGTGGTGTCCCATCCACCAACTATTCCTATAGTTATATAACGTGGTTAATATATAGCTTTCACCGCTTATTATCACCCACATTTCGCAGTCAGATAAACTAATAATTAACAACTAATAGCAATAAGTTTCATATTTATCAATGCAGTACTTAAATATGAACTACACTACCAACTGTCGGAATTACTTTTGCTGCTCAAAAACTACTAAATTCGATAATGTTAAGCAAAATAACGCCAACTCGCTCAGGCTTACTGGCAATGTACGCGGTGTGATGCAGACTACGATATCGCGTCATCAGCCTCAGTTACCGTAAATTGAACAAATGACACCCGATGAGTATGGTGCCCCACTGAGCATGGTGCCCCGGTCCCCCTAATGTTTGACCACGTGTATATGTATGGTAAATATATGAGACGTTTGGCGGCTCTAGGTGGTCGTTTTCATGGTTAAGTCAAAAGTAAATATAGCAGGAGTAGGCAGAATCGTCCGCCCCACTCTTGGCCTGTTATAATCATATGCGCGGATTTGGGTTTTCCGTAGCCAAATGGCTACGGAACTAATAACTAAAGTTTTTAAACCGATACGCACTAACCGTTTCACATGTGTATTCCGTGACATACAACCGACACTTGAAGAAGAAATGTGCTCCGAATAATTATTTATGAGTACATTTATCGGTCACATAGTCTCGCTTATCCGACTCTCTCTCGGCTTCGTGAATCCGCCGAGAATAGCGTCTGGCAACAGAAGCATGTTTTGACTGTTACCGTCGTTAGGTGGCACCACTTGTATACACAAAAATTATGGCGTCATCAATCTTTGAAGTAATCTGACGTATTGCCGCGTTTTCGTGATCTTGTGACCAGTTCTGGGCTTACCTTATGAAAGGCTTATTACCTGAGTTTTCTCAATAGTTCGCAGTCCTATTTTTAGACAGGATGCGTGAGGATGCGTGTCAAATGGAGACGGACGCAAACATTTTCAAATCATTTAAACATTTCGGTGTGATAAAGCATGTTGTGCAGTGTATAACCCTTTTTTTATTTTGTTTAATATTTATTATTTGCGAACTTTTTTAGTATCATAAAAAGTGGCATTTTTTTACACTAGGATTAGAGTCCATATCTTGTGATCTGGATGTTTGTGGGCTACACTGCCACTGAATGTAAGGGCAAACGGCATAATCCGTACTAATGGGGTAATGAAGATATTGAGGTGGAATAAAAAGTTTTAAGACCTAATAATGTGTGAACTTGACATAACCTTGCAATGACCTACTTCCGTGACCTACAATGACCGTTGACCTATTTATGTTAAAAATGCCCTAATTAAGTAATCATGTATGACTTTTGAGATCAGTAAGTTGAGCGAGTAGTGTAAGGTAGAATGTATAATTATACACATTGACCTTAATACCCATTATTGACTTTACGTGTTACTGAATTACGTGTGTTAATGATCTATTTATTTTTAATTAAGTATGGATTATGGTGATATCATGTCAATAGAGGTTGTAATTGTTAACCATAACACTAACCTGATTATTTGACCTCCATTGACATATTTACATTGATAAATTACCTATTTTAGCCATAAATAATTATGCACGACAGTGGTGTTTACAAATGTACTGGGAAAATGGTGTACACAATTAACTTTACTACAATGTGATCTTTTGGAGACTGAATTATGTATACTTAAAGATGCCTCCTCAATAAAATGTTTTTGCTTGTCTGTTTTCAAGTTCAAGCCTACCTAGTATCCACTACAACTCCACAATTAAATTACTTAGTAAAAATTGAAATGCTGAAAAATAAAAATTTTCACCTTTGTTAAAATTTCATAACTTTATCATGTAATCAGCAAGTTGATGGAAGGCAAGCCCATGATTGGCATTGACTCGCACAGGGTTTACTATTTTGGATATCCACTATTTTGAGCCCTACCAGATTTATTATTATTAAACATTTATAACATGCCATGTATCCGGGTGAAACACCTGCTCAAAGGATCTAGTTGTACTATATAAGGCTTGAGTTGTACATATATAAGTAAAATACATTAAAATGAGTGAAAATAGATAAAAGGAATAAATTAAATGACTAAAATAAATTAGGTGCTTAAATTAGTTAAAGAAATAGGTAGAATAAGTTAGTTTATAAAACATCAGCATATACATAAATCAAATGTATAGCTAAAATGCCACTGGAATATCACTGCTGCAAAGTTGCCTGCCAGAACAAATGAGCCTGCATTCCTGTCATGAGGCAGAATCAGCACAGCCACCAAGAATGAACAACTAAAGTAAATTCTTTCAATGATTTCAACAAAAATACACTTTAATTAAACCGATTGCGGATATTACAATTCACACACTACATATTAGAACATCAACAAACCAAATACACGACAGGCAAAATATGTAGAATGTGTAGTGTTTACTGTATAATTATAAAGAACACCAATATATTATTGCATATGGAAATAATTGTTTGAAAAAACACAATTTATTATACATTTTGTAATTTCCTGCATGCATAATGCAACAATATTTATAGTCCAATGTCAAAACTGGTTTACAGTACACCACAGGCCCAGTACATCAATATTCATATTTCACTGTGTCAAGAAATAATATCCTGTACTTCAACATGAAGTAATGTTTATTTATTGTTCACTGTAGGCTGATATGAAGACATGGAAAAAGACAATACCCAAAGTTGGCATCAGCCCGTCATGAAAGGAACTATAAGAAAACCATAATAATAGTACAATACAGCAATATTCACAGTTCACTGTTTCATATATCCAATCCATGCCAATGTTCACAGGACATTATAGGCTCATTGCAGCGAAGTGCATAAGTCTATATGACATTGTCGGCTAAGTATACACATATTCACAGTTCACTGTTTCGTAAATCCATGCATGTGTAATGTGAGGATTTCACAGCCTGATATACAATATTTGGCTGATCTAGACATGCCAAAATTTCTAGTGAAGCCGTCATGCAAAGTTCATTCTGGATGTCGATCCTCTTGGCTGGAGTAACTGTTGCAGCACATAATCTTCATGGAAGTCACTGGCCCTACAATAACAGGAATAGGAATGTAAAATAATTAAATTAGTAGTTATTACCGTATGCACTATTTACTACAAGGTATGGTCATAGGAAGTTAACAAGATTTGCCATCCAAGCCAAAGGCCCAGATGGCAAGTGGAAAAGGAAGCCATTGGCTTATCGAGAGTCCAACAATGTTCATCTACTTATAACCCGCCCTCCTGAGATATGTGTCAACCTTGTTTTTAAACATATTCACGCTGCTAGCAGTTACACAATCTGTAGACAATTTGTTCCATTCATTTATTGTCCTCTGTGAGAACGAGTGCTTCCTGATGTCCAATCTACATTGATCCTTTACTAATTTTACCTCATGTCCTCTAGTTCTGCTATCCTTCTTGAGTGAGAAAAACATATTTCTATCAATATTTTCATACCCATTCAATATCTTAAAAACTTCAATCTGATCTCCTCTTAACCTCCTTGTCTCTAGAGTTGTTAAACCACATTCTTTCAGGCGTTCTTCATAACTAAGGTCTCTCAGTTCTGGAATCATTTTAGTTGCTCTCCTTTGTATGCGTTCAAGCGTATCTATATCCTTGTCTAGTTCTAGTACCCATTGTTACATTATGTAACAGATGAATATCAATATTGATGGATATCAATATTGTTCATTGTCACAGGTCAAAGTGTGATAAATTTACAAATGTGTACAATCAGCCCAAACAAGATCTGACTGATTGAAACTTATAGGTGTTGCAGACAGTAGACAACCAAAACATGTTTATAATGTAATTTAATCAAACAGAAACATGCACAAATTGGCCACCATTAATAATTGCCTACTTTAAAAGCAGCCCTGTCACAGTCGTTGAATTTTCAAGTTAATGACATGTTTTAAATTAGCCGTTGTTAGCATTAGCATAGTAAATTGACTAGGGGATGGCATAGGTAACTGAAGTGTGTTTTGTGTATTGTTGGGGCATGACAAATGTGAGTTGTCACGTTCAGCAGGAAACAAAGACGAATTTTGGAACAACAATGCCACATGTACACCACTAATACACTAAGTATTTGGAGAAGCCAAAAATGTTGCTCATCTGCAACTGCCACCAAACCCTGTTACAGGGACTATTATTGTTAGTAAATATCTGTGAAATGGATTTCAGTTGCTACATTGTTGTGTTGTGGAAAGCAATACTGATCCATTGTTATTTCTTATTTAATTAGGCATGTTGAGCAATATTATTATTCATGTGTATTGTTTTACATCAGAACATCATAATTTATCATATTTTATGTGTGTACAACATAACAAGTGCCCAATGTGTTAAGTTGGTGGCATACAGGAATTAAATTATTAAAAACAGATCTTGTTATCAAGTAATACTTGCCATAATTGTTATGCTTTTTTCATAATTGTCTATGTAGAGTACAGTTAAATCAGACTTTTACAGGGTTATGATTTGTGAATGATTTTCATTGAAAATCAAGTTCTCAGTGAAACTTTGCATCGATGTTAATAAGCATGACAAATGATACACATTTATGTGCACAAACACAACGCCAAGTTTGGCATGGGCCAACCTTAATATTTTGTATTTGCTTTTAATTGTAAGTTGTGGAACTAAAGTTCTCTATCATGACAGTAATATCCCATTTAGTAGTTATATCAATATAATGAACATTGTAAAAAATATAAATTAAAATAATGTAAACTTAATTATTAATGTATGAAAAACAATGAGGAATTGCATAGTTAGTGTTTTTGTTAATACATTGTGGTTCAAAGAAATGGTAGTATAATACTGCTGATATAATTATGAAAGTTTCAATTACCATTCGGTAATGCAGTGAGCCTCAGCAACTACAATTGTGTGTAGTCTCTCCTGAAAAAGCTCACCTGACATGATAGCCCTCCACTGTCCTGCAAACAATGCTTTGGGACTCGGTAGCATAACTGGAAAGTCCCCATTTCACCCTTTCCCTTGTCTCTGAAAGATAAAAATTGTCATATTCAGAAGATGCTATTAAAATAATATATCAGTATCTAGGCTGCTGACTGAAGTATTATGTCAATAAGCAGACAAAAACTATTGACACAGTAGTTGCTTTTGTCACCGGGCAAGTACAAATTCACTATGCAGCTGTCATGCATATACAGTGTGTGCGTGTTTATAATACCATGTTAATATTTTTTTATAATATATATTATAAACATGGCCAAGGCTGCATACAATTACACAAAATCAAATCAATTACGTTTCATTTGAATTACACTAGTCCTGTTTCAATTACAATTACATATGCGTTATATGGATCTCCCCACAAAAAGGCACATGTATGCAAAAATGGCACACACCAATGAATGACAAAAAGGCACATTTGAGCATGGTATAATCAAGATTAATGTAAGGCCTAAGCAAAAAAATGTTGTGTTTCAGGTAACGGGCCCAAAAAAGTTAGGTAGGGTAGGTAGGGAAATATTTTTTTTTATTATATTTTTTTAACACTACAAGCTACTACTACATCGTTTATGTACACAATTTGTTACACCAAAATAAAAATAAAGCGTCTGCACCAATGGCAATAGTCAGTGTTCAATGTAGATATTACATAATAAAGTCAGTTTAATTAAAACAAAGAATACTTTTAAACTGAAATCTTAAAAAAATTACAATGTGACACAACACCCGTTGGCCAGAAATGTTCCAACTGCCATTCATAAAAACGAAATAAAATTATATCAATGCACTTCGCTGGTTCCGATTGGTTACCATTAAATATGCATACTTAATTATTTAAAGGCATGCCTTTAACTTTACGTACACATACTTAATTAATTAGAAGCATGCCTTACCTTTACATACACGCGTTTAATTAATCAAAGGCAAGCTTTTAATATTACAACCGCGCCTTTAACTTAGTTTATTTAAATAGTAAAAAATTAAATAAATAAATATTAAAGGTGAACCTGATATGCTGTCGAAGACATAGTAATGATAATCTGCATAACGTGTTGAATTCAACTTCTTCAAAAAATATCCTATCTCGAAAATCTGACACCGATTTTGAAACTGTTTTCACATTTCAATTTCTCAACGCGTCAGCTATATCACAAAAATATAATACTAAATGGATCTGCCAGCTCAAAATCTCATTTACATTTATAATCCAGACTAAAGTCAGTGACAGTGTCAGTGAAGACGAACTTACAAAGTTGACAAGTCACGCGTGCGGACCCAAACAAGTTCGGTAGTGCACACATTGTCATCGAATAAGCAGGTTGAATTACTCGCGGGTTGTTTTATTAGTTTTAACGAAAATGTAACGAAACAAACAATGATTGAAAAATCAAATAAAAAGATTAGGGTCAGCCCGTTTTTCTAGGTAGGGTCGGGTTACCGGAAACACACACTTTTTTCGCCTACGTCTAACCTTTATTTCTACACTTCAGGAACAAATGCATGTAAATCTGAACTGAAACAAATAAGAAAAAAAAAAAAATTAGAATTGAAGTTGCAAAGTGAGGTGCATTCAGATGAGATACATTTAAAAAAAACTGACAGTTAAGTTTCTTCAAATTGAATGCCCCAGAAGCCATAAAGAAGTGCTCATCTTTTCTCTGGTCAGCAAAATTGTGTACTAGTTGCAAGTTCAGGCCATTGACATTGTCCATTTGTGGGTGCATTTTTGGACACTTTCACATTACATATATAATTTGCATGTAAATGCTTATTTCTTTTGCTGAAGTGCTCAAACATAGCTACTAATCATCGGTTAAAATTTAAGCAAATTCTGAGGCATCAACTTTAAAAATTTCCTGATAATTGGTCGATTTGACACGGATTGACCCATATATCAGTCAGCATGGGAAAATAACTGGTTATGTTTACATACAAGAAACAGAGTACAGAGAGGGAAAATTTGCTACTTTGGTTATTCGCGTTACATTTATGAGGGGGTACGTCTATCTTTGGCTGAGAGCTACATCAATACCATATTATATTAGTAACTGCAATACCAAATGGGTGTACCATGTAGGTACTAGGTAAGCTAATTAGGAAGTAATATAGGCGTATGCAGGTTTGATTTAATTGTATAAAATATAATCAATTTATTAAAATAATGCTTTACAAAAAAACAAGGGGATAAGAGCCCCAAATCACATTTATTTTCACATGTTTTCAGGTGCCTTTTTTATAAATAACTTGATTGCAATGCAAACATGAACCACGCGTGACATGAGAAATCTGTGTTACCGTAATAGTCATGCTATATGTATGAAACTTAAATCAATACAATGGCTTACCCGTATCAATAGTGCTACCGCTCAGCTTCGGGTGAACTGCACCAAGTCCAAGGCCCATCGATCGTGAGTAGTCTTTCTTCCGATGACCAACTGTAAATAAAAGGCAACACCATGTCAACGTGTGCCAGCCGATATTTCCGGGTAACATATAAAGTACACGAGGGAGAATTGTGCGTATGAGGGTTTCTCCGTACCCTGTTGGAAGTATTCCCATCACATAACGTTCATCAGTAATGTTCTGGGTGCAGGCAAACTGTTTTTTTCTCAGTGACAGTGCAAATTCTAAATTTAACGACTCTTGCTATGTCGATAGCACGTGCGACTCGTAGCGACTCCATTTGTATTTCTGGAGGCGTTACCGGATGAAGTGCCAGCAGCCAATCAGCGTCATCGTCGAGCTTAATTAGCTACTTATGTATGCGCCCAGAATCTGGGCGCATACATAATTTCCGTCACAATGGGAACCCCACTCTGTGTCCAGGCGGCGAAATTTTTTTTCCCATAATTGGTCCTGGCAAGCAGCGCCTTAGGCGGACATGATTGGCTGCTGAGAATAGTTGACCTCCGAACTCTCTAATTCATAACAGCAATACACGTGTTCAATTGAACCTATGTCAACAATGACACGTGGCTTGAACTTGACCTGTTGAAAATAACGGTAATTTCACTTTCACTTGTTTTGATAAATCAACAGTTTTTTGTAATTGTACAAAATATAACAAACACATGAAATCAACGTGGATTACTCTTAGAATTGTGCCGCCATAAAAGCAGGGACAAACTTTCAGTCAATCAATAATTATTTATTACAGTCATATAAAACAAACAAAACAAGCCATGAGAACAATATGAGAAGGTATAACAAACATTATTGCTAACAATATCACTCGATTAAAAAGATTATGTGCCATGAAAGCTTAGACAACAAATATTGACTATTTTGAGAAAACAAATAATAGAACATGGCAAAAAGGCATTCCATGTTTCATGTTTTAATGCCTGTAAAGCTAATTAGAGAAAAACCTGGTCTATGTCAACCAAATATTTACAAGAACTTTTCCAAATTATTTTACAGTTCGGGTTAATAAAGTGACTGATCAATTCCCTTTTCTGCAACAAAAATAACGAATATTTTACTCGTATTGAGCATGAACATTATAAACAAATCAACAAGTCTGGCAGCACCAATCTTAAAGACAACCTATATGCACTACACGTGTGTCTTTATTCACATTTAAAGACAAACCAATAAGGATATAACTAATGTTATTGACCATCTTCATGCAAAATGTAGTTGTGGTCAAATGGCATGTTCACAAAATTATTAAACACTGCAAAATTTGAATTAACTGAACAACTAAGAATAATAATAAACCAAACTCAATGATCAAGAAATTATAAGTCAATACTGAGTTATGGCAGACTAATTTACCTATAAAAGTAAAAAAGTAATGCTCCATTGGTGCCATAATGTAACATAAATGAAGAAAATATCAAAAAAGGAAAAAGTAAAATTCGGACCCACAAAGCTTCGAACGCGAAACTCTACAACTGAAGTAAGGCGTTTTACCACTGCACCACCCAATATACCCCGAATAAAAGTGACAGCTTCATGATATACCTTCATCAAATTGTTTGCTAAGATTAGTATATAATATATCAATGATTTTCAATACTTCCACATATGAAAAACATTCAGAAAAAGGGCCAACACTCACCTGTAGTGCAGTTATTTCTTAAACATTTAATTTCAAGCAACGCGCTATTTGTTATTTTTCCACCACAAACGCTGGCAAGAGTTCAGAGGTCAGCAATTCTCCGTAGCCAATCACGACCACGCGAGGCGCTGCTTGCCAGGACCAATTATGGGAAAAAAAAATTCGCGTCCAGGCGGTGATGTGTGCGACAAACGGTGGCGCCACATCGCGGAGCCTGGATAATCGAGGCTATAGGTCACATAGAAAATATTTCGTAAATAGCCGCCATACTGAGCACGTGATGTTGCCTTTGGGTCACACGGTATAACGCGATTTCGTGTAGAATGAGGCGGGCACGGACCACAGTCAGAATCCATCCGCCATTAAAGAGTCCCAAGGAAAAAATTCATTGTGCAGATAGGGTTTATTTGTGAGAGCAGAAATTGTGTGTATGAATGAGTAGAAGTGATGTTTTTGTGCACAGTAGCATCTAAGCTTTGAAATGATGCCATTTGTCAGTAGGTATACCAGTTGCGTAATGACACAGTGGCTGTTAGGCAGGATGTACTCATATTTGAGAAACCGGGGAATTTCATGGCAGAAATGCACGGGCCTCATGCTTTGAAGCAATTTGTGCGAAAAGGAGGTGTCATTTTCACGAATTTCGCACACCAGGTGTCTTAGTGGGTCTGTCATTTTCTGTGAATTTAAAAAAAAAATTGTAGGATAAATTTTCAATGTAGGCGCAAGAATGTTATAATGGTCGTCTATGGGAAAAGTGACTGTGGTCCGTGCCCAGGCCAGAGTGGGCCAGCAGCACAGACATAAATAAAACACCCCTTAGTAAGTTAGTAGTTTATAGAGGGGTGATTAATCAGCCCTTTGCATAGCTTGAAATCGTGTTGTTAGTTACTTCGTATACGATAAGGAGTAAATACACAACATATTGGCGACGAGGACGGGATTGAATTGGATGACGATTTAACCTAAAGGACTCCGCTAACCGACGATACGGTAATTGTGCAATAACTTTGCAGATTGTGTGACATTTCGTACAAACTGAAAAACACTCCGAACTCTTGGGTACCGTGCCTGTCACGACCAGCAAAAATGGCGGAAAGATTAATCGGCTCGCTCGACGCATATAATGGCAACGTCGAGACTTGGGAATCCTATTCCGATTCGAACAGTTCATAGCGGCAAATGACATCGACAATAAGAAGAAAGTTTCCGTCTTCATGAGCGTCATTGGAAGCCGTACTTACGGTTTGCTACGAACATTAGTTTCATCCGCAACACCAACCGATTTTAACTATTCAAAGCTGCATCAGGCATTGCTTCAACATTACCCCCCGCGTCCACTGACCATCGCTGAACGTTTCTGTTTCTATAAACGCAACCAACATGAGGACGAATCCATCTTGCAATTTATTACCGAAATAATGTCCCGTTGTTTTTATCACATTCGTGATCTTCGCCGTATCCGCCGATATTTGCCTCTTAATTTCTGTTGCGAAAACTATTGCAACTTCTCTTGTTAGCAGTAGGCTTGACTATTGCAATTCCCTATATCATAATATTGCTCTCAAGGATATCATGAAATTTCAGCATGTGCAGAATTGCTTGTCAAGGGTAGTTACTAAATTGCCTCGTTTCTCACACTCGGTACCACTTCTAAAATCTCTACATTGGCTACCGATTCGACATCGCATAATTTTCAAGATATGCACTATCAAGCACTTTCATCCGGGCAACCGGCATATTTACATTCGCTGCTCACTCCCGCAAGAAAGGCTAGGCAGCTTCGATCATCTACTTCGCATTTACTTTTTATTCCCAGAATTAAGACAAGTATTGGAACTAGAGCTTTCTCAATTGCAGCACCTACTTTGTGGAACTCATTACCTGTCAGTGTTAAGTCATGTGAAGATATATAAACATTTCGGCGTCATCTAGAAACCTACCTATTTCACCTGGCCGATCCTCCCTAATTCCTCAGCGCACCACCATCACTGTTGACGATTCGGAATTGAATTTGGGTTAAGATTTGTCTAACTCTGTGGTATTGGTGCGCTGCTGAGCTCGGTTTTCTGAGGATTTTGGTGCTATTAAAGGTCTTCTTTATTGTGTTGTATTATTTAACAAGATTTAAAAAAATTTGCCATCCAAGCCAAAGGCCCAGATGGTGGACAAGGAAGCCATTGGCTTATCGAGAGTCCAACAATGTTCATTTACTTATAACCCGCCCTCTTGAGATATGTGTCAACCTTGTTTTTAAACATATTCACGCTGCTAGCAGTTACACAATCTGTAGACAATTTGTTCCATTCATTTATTGTCCTCTGTGAGAACGAGTGCTTCCTGATGTCCAATCTACATTGATCCTTTACTAATTTTACCTCATGTCCTCTAGTTCTGCTATCCTTCTTGAGTTAGAAAAACATATTTCTATCAATATTTTCATACCCATTCAATATCTTAAAAACTTCAATCAGATATCCTCTTAACCTCCTTGTCTCTAGAGTTGTTAAACCACATTCTTTCAGGCGTTCTTCATAACTAAGGTCTCTCAGTTCTGGAATCATTTTAGTTGCTCTCCTTTGTACGCGTTCAAGCGTATCTATATCCTTCTTACGATATGGTCTCCATGCTTGTATACAGTATTCTAATTGAGGTCTAACTATTGCTTTATAAAGAGGTATAATTAACTTTTTTCCCTTGTATGTTATGTTTCTTCTAATCAATCCAAGAATTTGATTTCCCTTTGAAGCTGCAATACCACACTGCTCTGAAACTTTCATATCGGCGCTTATTGTAACTCCTAAGTCCTTTTCTTTTACAGTAGTACCCAGAACAGTATCTCCCATTTTATAGTTTACATTCAAGTTCCCATGTCCTGTATGTAGGCATTTACATTTCCCAAAATTTAACAACATCTGCCATTTCTCAGACCATTTCACTAATCTGTCTAGATCGTTTTGTAAATGTTGTTTATCACCATCAGTATTAACCTTTCTAAACAGTTTTGTATCATCCGCAAATTTCAGTACGTTACTTGTTATACTATCGTCCAAGTCATTGATATATATTAAGAATAATATAGGTCCTAACACTGATCCTTGAGGTACCCCACTCAAAACCGATTTCCAATTTGAAACTTCTCCATCTACTACAACTCGTTGTCTTCTGTCAGTCAGCCATTGTTCTATCCAGTCAGTTATGCTATCCCCGATACCATGGGCTTTTAATTTAAGTAGTAATCTTTGATGTGGCAAAATCTAAGTAGATAATATCTACTGGCGATCCCACGTCTATCCACTTAGTGATTTCTTCCAAAAAACATAACATATTTGTTAAGCATGACCTCGCTTTAAGGAATCCATGTTGAGATGAATTTAATCATTTATGCTTAACGAGGAAGTCCACCATATGGTCTTTAATTAACCTTTCTAATAATTTACAAATCACTGACGTTAAACTCACTGGTCTGTAATTTTCTGACTTATTTCTCGAACCCTTTTTAAATAATGGTATGATGTTTGCTTCTTTCCATTCAAACGGAACAACTCCCTCTTTTAATTACAAGTTGAATACTCTTGCAAGTGGTATACTGATTTGTTCTACTGTTTCCATTAGTAATTTTGGAGGAATCCCATCCACTCCCGGTGATTTGTTATCCTTCATTGCCTTTATTTTCTTAGCTACCAATTCTGGAGTTACAACTAACGGACCTAAATAGTAAGATTTAGCCTCCTGAAATTTAGCATCAGCAACTGGTAATGAACTAATATCTTCTCTGGTAAACACTGAACTGAAGTAACCATTTAGGTCTTCCGCCATTAAAAACCCCTGTGATATTATATTTCCAGCACTGTCTTCTAGAGGTCCAACCTTGTCTTGTACGTTTTGTTTACTCCTGACATATGCATAAAAACTCTTGCTGTCATTTTTTATGTTACATGTTAGTGTTTGCTCATAGCTTCTTTTAGATTATCTGATTTCAGTTGTAACTGCATTTAGTGCCTCTTTGTAATTTGCATAATCTTCTTCCTTTCTGGTACGCCTTTAAACCCTCCACATAGTTTGTTTTAACACTATTTTTCTAATAGCCTCTTTTGACAAGTGTTTCTTTCTACACCATTTTCCTTGTTTTTGGAAGGGAACAAATTTATCGATGATACTCTCAATTTCATATTTTAGAATATTCCAACATTCAATTGCGGTCTTATTCATCAGCATGTTATACATATCTACCTTTGCTAAGTATTTTCTCATATCTTTGTAGTTACCTTTGTGGAAGTTTCTCTTGTACGTTTTCTTATTTTTACTTTCTGATTTTACATTGATGTCAAAATGTATTTGATTATGGTCACTGTTACCCAATGGTTCAAATATTTTTACATTGTCCACTAATTCTTTTTGTGATGACAGAACTATATCCAATACATTTTCTCCCCTTGTTGGTTCTAGTACGTGCTGAGTAAGAAAGCTATCCTGGATTAAAAATAGAAATTGTTGGTCCTCAAACCCTGTACTCTCTAGAGAATTCCATTGTATGTGTCCATGGTTAAAATCTCCCATTATGATACATTCCCCTTTACTAACTTCCTTTATAGCGTTTTTATTTTTGTGTTGTCCTCTTCGTTTATGTTTGGACTTTGGTAAACTAATCCAACAGTTAATTTTGAATTTCCTGAAACAATTTTGCACCAAACAGCTTCATCGCAATCTGCTTCCCTTTCTAGTTTTATTTCATAAGCCTGAATAGATTCTTTAACAAATAAAATAACTCCCCCGCCCCTTCTTCCTATTCGATCTTTCCTAAACATTACATATCCTGTCAGTCCTAATTCAGCATCTGTTATATCTATGTTGGCCCATGATTCAGTTATACCAATTATGTGAGGGTCAATATCTTCTACCATAATGTTTAATTCGTTTTTCTTATTTACTATGCTCCTTGCATTTAAACATACGCATCTATAACCTTTTTCAGAGATGTTTTTCGGATGATTTGATATTGGTTTATCTGTGCTAGTGGCATCTTGTTCTGCTTGAGACACCTCTAGGTAACCCCCCTGCACTTCTAGTTTAAAGAATGTTTACTTCCAAAAATATTTGTCATTGTACCCAAGTCACTATCTACTGCTGCTGAAATTTTGTCCGCGAATACTGCCGCCCCCTTTCCACTTAAATGAAGCCCATCCTTCATGTACATATCAGCCCTCCCAACAATTTCGATATTTGTGACCCCTCCTGCCCATTACAGGTAAAATCCCTGACAGTATTACCTGCTCAACCCGCGTCTGTTTTAGTGTTCTGACCAACTGCCTATATTTCCTAACTATGGCAGTTGTACCCTCCCTCTCTACGTTATTTGTGCCTACGTGTACTAAAACAGATCCACCTTACCCTAGCCTACGATGTTGTTTACCCTCTCAGTTATCGCCTCTATTTTGGCTCCAGGCAAGCAGACCACCACATCATCTCCCTTGGTTAAGACTCTGTCGGTCTTCCTAACTATCGAATCCCCCACAAACACCCTCGCTCTCTTCCTCACCCCCTCTATCACTGCTGCAGAATAACTCTTCCGTTCGATCCCTTCCATCACATTCTGTCCTGACCCCTTCCCTCCTGTCTCCTTCGCTCCTGTCTCCCCCCTTCCCACTCCTTTGCTCTTGTCTCTCCCACTCCCCTCTCCTTCACTCCGGTTGTTTTCCCTCCCGTCTCCCCCCCTCCCTTCTCCTTCCCTCCTGTCTCCCCTACTCCCCTCTCCTTCACTCCGGTTGTCTTCCCTCCCGTTCCTTTCCTTCCCGTCTCCTTACGTCCTTACGTTTTACTTCCGGCTACTTGGACTTGGTGCAGCGACTTGAATTTGGTGTAGATCATTTACAGAAAAACGCGGTATATCAAATAGAATAAGTATTACTATTGAATATATATTATACACAAACGTATTGTAGACATATATTAGGAAACAGGTTTTGTTAATTATTAGTCAGAGGGAGTATTTTAGAGTAAGTTAGTTTCGGATTCTGTCGGGGAATTCAGCGAGCGATAATAGGGTTGTTTACTATTCGAAAATTGAGATAGCATAGTGAATAGTTTACATTGGCTAATATATATATATATAAAGTGATCTATTTACTTAAATTACATACATAAGGTAATATCTGACATAGTGGTAGTCAACGTTTTCGGTAAAAAGGAATTAACAGCAGGATTTTAGCGTAAATTAGTACACACTGACTTCATTGTTTTGTTACACAGTGTTCTCCGTATTCGCCAGGTGGCAGGATTTTTAGCCTAAAGTGTTCTTTTGATCACAAAAACAGCCTTATTCAAGGCTAACGTAGCAAACTAATTAAAAATAAATTGTATGATGGCGCCGTGCAAACGGCAGTTAAAGGCCACAAGGCATTTAATTTGTGGCAGTTGCAGCAACTGGGTGGATTTCGTCAAGTCTGGGTGCGAGAAGTCCTGGGCTGAGGTCCAGGCAGATAGTTTTAGTTTTGAGTGTAGGGGATGCGCACGGATGAAGGAACTAGAGGTGGAGTTGGAAGAGCTGAGGCTGCTCGTTGTGGCAATGGTGGGAAGGGAACAGGGGAGTTGTGCCAGTAGTTCCGGTGGGGGAACTGTAGACGATAAAGTGTCGAAAGACACAAGAGATGCTAGGGAGAGCTCACCTCAGCCTGGGAGGAAGCTGAGAGGAGGGAAGGTGACAGGTCATAGGGAGACAGGACGTAAGGAGACGGGAAGGAAAGGAACGGAAGGGAAGACAACCAGAGTGAAGGAGATGGGAGTAGGGGAGACAGGAGGGAAGGAGAAGGGAGTGGGGGAGACGGGAGGGAAGACAACCGGAGTGAAGGAGAGGGGAGTAGCGGCGACAGGAGGGAAGGAGAAGGGAGTGGGGGAGACGGGAGGGAAAACAACCGGAGGGAAGGAGAGGGGAGTAGGGGAGACAGGAGGGAAGGAGAAGGGAGTGGGGGAGACGGAAGGGAAAACAACCGGAGTGAAGGAGAGGGGAGTGGGAGAGACAAGAGCAAAGGAGTGGGAAGTGGGGGAGACAGGAGGGAAGGGGTCAGGACAGAATGTGATGGAGGGGATCGAAAGGAAGAGTTATTCTGCAGCAGTGATAGAGGGGGTGAGGAAGAGAGCGAGGGTGTTTGTGGGGGATTCGATAGTTAGGAAGACCGACAGAGTCTTAAACAAGGGAGATGATGTGGTGGTCTGCTTGCCTGGAGCCAAAATAGAGGCGATAACTGAGAGGGTAAAAAACATCGTAGGCTCGGGTAAGGGTGGATCTGTTTTAGTACACGTAGGGACAAATAACGTAGAGAGGGAGGGTACAACTGCCATAGTTAGGAAATATAGGCAGTTGGTCAGAACACTAAAACAGACGCGGGTTGAGCAGGTAATACTGTCAGGGATTTTACCTGTAATGGGCAGGAGGGGTCACAAATATCGAAATTGTCGGGGGATGGCAATTAACATGTTAGTCCAGAGGCTGTGTAGGGAAGAGGAAGTTGGATTTGTGGATTTATGGGGAAGTTTTGTTGGGAGGGCAGATATGTACATGAAGGATGGGCTTCATTTAAGTGGAAAGGGGGCGGCAGTATTCGCGGACAAACTTTCAGCAGCAGTAGATAGCGACTTGGGTACAATGACAAATGTTTTTGGAAG
Organism: Lamellibrachia columna; assembly: GCA_963662155.1. Classification (NCBI taxonomy): domain Eukaryota; kingdom Metazoa; phylum Annelida; class Polychaeta; order Sabellida; family Siboglinidae; genus Lamellibrachia; species Lamellibrachia columna. The sequence goes on from OY759262.1 coordinate 7,835,094, forward strand.
TAAACATTCTTTAAACTAGAAGTGCAGGGGGGTTACCTAGAGGTGTCTCAAGCAGAACAAGAGGCCACTAGCACAGATAAACCAATATCAAATCATCCGAAAAACATCTCTGAAAAAGGTTATATATGCGTATGTTTAAATGCAAGGAGCATAGTAAATAAGAAAAACGAATTAAACATTATGGTAGAAGATATTGACCCTCACATAATTGGTGTTTACCAAGGAAGATATTAGTTCATTACCAGTTGCTGATGCTAAATTTCAGGGGGCTAAATCTGAATATTTAGGACCGTTAGTTGTAACTCCAGAATTGGTAGCTAAGAAAATAAGGGCAATGAAGGATAACAAATCACCGGGAGTGGATGGGATTCCTCCAAAATTACTAATGGAAACAGTAGATCAAATCAGTATACCACTTGCAAGAGTATTCAACTTGTCATTAAAAGAGGGAGTTGTTCCGTTTGAATGGAAAGAAGCAAACATCATACCATTATTTAAAAAGGGTTCGAGAAATAAGTCAGAGAATTACAGACCAGTGAGTTTAACGTCAGTGATTTGTAAATTATTAGAAAGGTTAATTAAAGACCATATGGTGGACTTCCTCGTTAAGCATAAATTATTAAATTCATCTCAACATGGATTCCTTAAAGCAAGGTCATGCTTAACAAATATGTTATGTTTTTTGGAAGAAATCACTAAGTGGATAGACGTGGGATCGCCAGTAGATATTATCTACTTAGATTTTCAGAAAGCTTTTGACAAAGTGCCACATCAAAGATTGCTACTTAAATTAAAAGCCCATGGTATCGGGGATAGCATAACTGACTGGATAGAACAATGGCTGACTGACAGAAGACAACGAGTTGTAGTAGATGGAGAAGTTTCAAATTGGAAATCGGTTTTGAGTGGGGTACCTCAAGGGTCAGTACTAGGACCTATATTATTCTTAATTTATATCAATGACTTGGACGACAGTATAACAAGTAACGTACTGAAATTTGCGGATGACACAAAACTGTTTAGAAAGGTTAATACTGATGGTGATAAACAACATTTACAAAACGATCTAGACAGATTAGTGAAATGGTCTGAGAAATGGCAGATGCTGTTCAATTTTGGGAAATGTAAATGCCTACATACAGGACATGGGAACTTGAATGTAAACTATAAAATGGGAGATACTGTTCTGGGTACTACTGTAAAAGAAAAGGACTTAGGAGTTACAATAAGCGCTGATATGAAAGTTTCAGAGCAGTGTGGTATTGCAGCTTCAAAGGGTAATCAAATTCTTGGATTGATTAGAAGAAACATAACATACAAGGGAAAAAAGTTAATTATACCTCTTTATAAAGCAATAGTTAGACCTCATTTAGAATACTGTATACAAGCATGGAGACCATATCGTAAGAAGGATATAGATACGCTTGAACGCATACAAAGGAGAGCAACTAAAATGATTCCAGAACTTAGAGACCTTAGTTATGAAGAACGCCTGAAAGAATGTGGTTTAACAACTCTAGAGACAAGGAGGTTAAGAGGAGATCAGATTGAAGTTTTTAAGATATTGAATGGGTATGAAATTATTGATAGAAATATGTTTTTCTCACTCAAGAAGGATAGCAGAACTAGAGGACATGAGGTAAAATTAGTAAAGGATCAATGTAGATTGGACATCAGGAAGCACTCGTTCTCACAGAGGACAATAAATGAATGGAACAAATTGTCTACAGATTGTGTAACTGCTAGCAGCGTGAATATGTTTAAAAACAAGGTTGACACATATCTCAGGAGGGCGGGTTATAAGTAGGTGAACATTGTTGGACTCTCGATAAGCCAATGGCTTCCTTGTCCACTTGCCATCTGGGCCTTTGGCTTGGATGGCAAATCTTGTTAAATCTTGTTAAATCTTGTCCTGTCTCCCTACGACCTGTCACCTTCCCTCCTCTCAGCTTCCTCCCAGGCTGAGGTGAGCTCATTATACGGAAACTAGCTGAATTATGCGAATTTCACGACGTACTTGACGACGCCTACGCGATCGGCTTGTTTGTGGGCTCACAAACGAAAACGCGGCAATTTAGAAAAGACGCCTTTCCGAAGCCAAATTAAAGTTTGGTAGAGCACTGGAGATTGCAATCGGAATGGAACGCGCATCAAAAAAGTCGCTGGAACTAACACAGGGACGGGAGAGATTGAGCCTCCCGGCCAGTAACAAAAATTCTCGGGGCGACCTCCAATAAAACATGGCAAACAAAAACATCGCTAGTACACCACAGCAGTACCGTGTTTCCGCTGCAACCGATCAAACCACGGCCCTGACGAGTGTCGCTTTAAGTACAATACTTGCCACGGCTGCGGAAAACGAGGTCACATCCAGCCAGCTTATTTATCGTCAAAACAAAGAAAGAAACAAAGTTCATGCGGTATCACGAGCCACGCGCTATCAATCAGACAGCGACGTTGACAGTCTCGAAGAGGGCGTGTAGACACTAGAGCTATACTCTATCCACAACGGCACAGACGCCACCTGGCCGCCTGTTGATATAGACGGCAAGGAAGTCGAGATGGAACTCGATCCTGGACCCGCTGTGTCAGTCATGAGTCGCGAGGACTATGACAGATATCTCACGCATATTCCACTGAGAAAATCTTCGGTAAAACTGGAGACATACACCAACAAAAGGATCTACCCACTCGGCATAGCATCCGTTGACACATGCTACAAAGGTCAGAAGAACACGTTGAGCCTCTACATCATTGACAAAGGTGGTCCACCATTGTTTGGACGCGAGTGGCTGAATGCGATAACCATGAACTGGCCACAAATCAAAGCACTGACAGCACATCCTTCGGCTACCACGAAGAAGCTAGCGAATATCCTACAGGAACACCCCGCGGTGTTCAGCCCAGGTGTGGGGAAAGTGAAAGGCCATAACGCTAACGTGACGGTGGAAAGAACCAGCAAACCTCACTTCGATAAAGCACGTCCTGTGCCGTACGCGATACGCCCCAACGTAGAACAGGAGCTAGACCGTTTACACTTAGAAGGAATCATCAGGCCAGTGGAACGCAGCAAATGGGCTACGCCAATTGTTCCAGTAGTAAAGAGGAATGGAAACGTGCGTCTATGCGGAGATTTCAAGGTCACAATTAACCCGGTACTCGAAATGGACCCACTCCCGAAAATCGAGGACACCTTCGCCAACTTATCTCCTGGCCGAACGTTTTCAAAGATCGATCTGTCGGAAGCTTATCTCCAAATGGAAGTGTCCGACGACAGCAAAGAATTGCTCACCATAAACACACACAAGGGACTTTTCCAATACAATCGTCTCGTTTATTTCGTTGCGTCGGCTCCATCCATTTGGCAGAGAACCGTCGACCAGGTACTTCAGGGAATTCCCTACGTCTAGTGCTACACGGCCGACATCGTTGTGACCGGACGCACGGACGAGGAACATCTGACTAATCTCGAGAAGGTTCTCGCTCGACTCGAAGAGCACGACTTGAAGGTGAACAGGCAGAATTTTTCAAGGACAGATTTGAGTACTGTGGACACGTGATTGACAAGAATGGTCTCCACAAATATGAGATGAAGGTGACTGCAGTGAAGGACGCCCCGCGCCCTAAAGACGTCTTGCAACTTCGTTCTCTTTTGGGCATGGCAACCTATTACCATACCTTTCTACCTAGATTGTCCACTGTCCTGCAACCACTGCATCTGCTACTGAAAACCGACCAAAAGTGGTATTAGGGAGAACAAGAGGCATTCCAAGAAGTGAAGCAACTGATAGCGTCAGATCGGGTCCTCACTCACTATGACGTCAACCGTCCAGTGCGTCTAGGAACTGACGCCTCGCCATACGGAATTGGAGCGGTCATCTCCCACGTTATGGACGACGGCGAAGAGCGCCCTATCGCATTTGCCTCCAGAACTCTCTCCAAGGCGGAGACGAACTACTCCCAAATTGAGAAGGACTTGAACGGTTCAACCAATACCATCGTGACCGACCATCAACCATTGTTGACCATCTTTCATCCTAGCAAATCAGTGTCATCGACAGCCGCTGCAAGATTACAACGCTGGGCATTGTTCCATGGTGGATACAGGTACACGATCCTATATAGAAGCATAACGAAACACGCCAACGCTGACTGTCTGTCGCGATTACCGACACCTACTGCAGTGAGGGTCACCAGCCATACAACGCTGCAGAACAATATCACATCAACTAAATCAACATGACGTTAGTCGACAGTGACGAGCTGAGGAGGGAAACGAGCAAAAACCCAACTCTTAGTAAGGCCCTTCAGCTCACCATGAACGGCGAGTGGAGCACGCATCGTAAGCACAACAGTGACCTTGATCCGGACTACCAACGGACAGACGAACTGTCCGCCCAGCAGTGATGTCTACTGTGGGGTTCTCGCGTCATCGTACCTTCCATTATTCGAGACAGAGTGCGAATACACACGAATACACGCGAATACACACATGCCGTAATACCACCACGCTTTCGTGAACGTATGCTGAATGAACTTCACGACGAACGTCATTGTATTGTCCGGATGAAAGGGTTGGCGAGATGCTACTTGTAGTGGCCAGGGCTAGATGCCGACATCGAGGAAACCATAATAAACTGCTCGACATGTCAGTCGATGCGCAATTTTGCTGAGAAAGATAAGCAAATATATCTCGTGCTCATCGATTTGCACTTAAAGTGGATAGAAGTATTTCCAGTGACGTCCACTACTTCTACAAAGACAATTGAATGTCTGAGATTATGCTTCGCTACTTACGGGGTTCCGGAACAACTAGTTTCGGACAACGGACCACAGTTCACATCAGATGAATTCAGGCAGTTTGTGAATACTAACGGTATCAAACATACGCTTGTTCCTGCATACCACCCTAGCTCGAATGGAGCGTTCAATGCAGATACTGAAACAAAGTCTGGAAAAAACAGGTGTTTGAGGGGGTACATGGTTCTCTGAATAGGTTGTCACACTTTCTGCTACTCTACCGCAGTACTCCTCATTCCACTACTGGTAGAAGTCCCGCTGAACTGTTTTTGAAACGTCAACTGAGGACAAGGTTTCCCTTCTGAAATCAGGGTTGGATCAAACCATAGAAAACAAACAGGAAAAGCAACGACAACAGCGTGACAAAACAGCTTCCTGAGATGCTCGTATCTTTCGTTGTGGAGATCGGGTGGGAGTTAGAAACTTCAGAGGCGGCAAGGAGAAATGTTTATGGGGCATTGTTACTAAGTTCGTACATATGTCGTGAATGTGGCGGGAGCTCGTCGCTACGTGCACGTCGATCACATGATCAGTGTAAATGCACGTTCAACAGACAATGTAACATTACCCGTCATTCCCAAACCAGGGCTTAGACCAACAAGGACTGAGAATGCTCAAGCACGGTCCGGTGGCGAAGTGTCGGATGCAGCGAATGCACAGTTATACCAGCCGGGTATTTCCAAGGGAATCACAGTGTCTAATGAAACAACAGAGGTAAACAGGATATAGAGTCTGTAGTTAGGGAAGGTGGCAGTCCGGTTCCAGCGCCCCCTATCTCTCATCCAAGTTCTCCTGAGCGTAGATATCCCATATATCTAAGGTAAGGCAAAGGAATCCTCCAAATCACTTAAACTTGTAAAATGCCAGGCTGCGTGGCTAATTGACGTAGCATGCTTATCTGCTGTGTTGATCAGTAGCTTGTGTCACTGAGTGCTAGTTGTAGTTTATTGTCTACACTGTATTAACAGTAGAGACATTCACAATATACATTATATTAGCGAAACGATACAGACACATTGTGATTTGATGCACAGAGAGTTGGCTAACATTTATGTTAGAAGGGAGGAGATGAAGTGTATCGAGGCTACTCGATTGTAGCTCATGAATATGTAATGATAGTGCGTCATCTTGAGCATGTGTACGAGTACAAAATAAAGGCGTGTTTCGGCTGAAGTTGTATTCAGTAAATCCTCGATACAATCTATTTCAATCGAACCCGTGTCTCATAGTTATCAATGTGAGAACACAACATCATGCATAATAAATCAGTACTTTGTACAGCTTGACATTGTGTTCACGTTTTGAGTTACTTCGTATACGATAATAAGTAAATAAACAACAATATTTATTAAATATGTACAATTGAACACTTGTAAACATGTCACAATTAAACATACTGGCCTACAGAAATCAACACTCCAAAATGTGTTCATTATTACCAGGTGTTCATTGAATATTTTACAATTAAACCTGTAGTAAAACTTATTTTTACAAGAATTAATTAGTTATGTTTTTACTGTATACACTGTAGGTGGGTAGAAGCGACTATTTCAAAAAGAGGTGGCACTGATATTCTGCATCAATGGACGAGGGCGCAGTTCGTCATAGGTCAACCGTTCAGACTCCCTCTGGAGTTGGACATGAGAAACACACCAAATATGTTGTGGATGAACAAGAAGAAGAAACAGGGGATGCTAGGTACGTAGAACTTCAACACAGACACTTTTAAGCAAGATAGTATAGACTAATCTACCATAAATACCTAATTGACATGTTGTAGATGTGTGAGACCAGGAGCTGCGAACTACGTTTGAGGTGCTCATCTGCAAAACACGTTAAATGCCAAAATCCATTAAATTGAGTTAAGGGTGGTTTGTATAAATGTAATATAGTTTTTGAAAAATTTTACTCTTCTGTTAAGTATGTACTTCTATTAGGTACTACATGGTAATGCTTACAAATATGTGTTTGTATGTTTTTCAGATGGACAACTCTGGTTAGAGTGCTAGCTGGGATCATTCTGACTTTAGTATTCCTACCTGCACTCGGACTTCTCGTGGTCAGTTTGACTGTACCAGCGCCTATCAATCCTGTTGTAATAAGGTAACTTGGGGACATATCAAGATGTTTTCATGTTGTTGAGCTATCATTTGTTTGGGAGCATGGCTTTTATTATCCTTATTGTTTACTTTAAAGGGAAAACTAACCATGTGCAACTAAGATCAAGAATATCACACCAGTGGTTTACTCAGAATGTGTTCTAAAAGTGGGAGACTCCGGTCATTTCTCCGAAAGACAGAGGGCTGACATGTTAACCAGCGCAACCAATATGCGCATGCACAGTTCTATGACATCTGGGTAATCTAGACTACAAGACGTAATGACGTATTAACTGAGGCCGACATATACAGAACCAATGAAAAGTCTCAAACAAACGTGCTTTTTTTTCTCAAAAAGAGGACTAGTTTAGTAAACAAAGACCAAAGAAACAATATTATGTTACATAAGTTGAGTTTGGATGCAAACAGCATGGCCATATCTTGTTGGCAACAATAGGAATAGGTGTATACAAAATATATTTTAATTTGGCCAGCCAATTTGGCTAGACTGGCATTCGTGACGTAGGGTTATCTAATATTGTGGCGCAGCCCATGTAATTAAGATATTGTGTCTTCAACAAGGTTTTCCTAGTAAACCACTGGTGTGATATTCTTAATTGTAGTTGCAAATGGTTATGTTTTAGTAACTATTGCATAGGCCCAAAACCATGACTTTTGTTTCCCTTTAAAAACACGTTTACTTATAATTACGATAAGGTAGTTGCGAATTGGCTAATTATCAAGTTAATGAAATTGTTAAAACCATTTTACGAACCACTATGTGCATTTATAACTATGAAAGAAATTGTGGAAAAGATAGGGGCATGAGATTGGGAAAATCTATCAGTGTTTTATTGGCAGGAATCACCCCCTGAACTAGCCTCAGTATTAGACGAGGAACCAAGGCATATGTTGTATTTGTTGTTGACAGTCTTCCTGAACCACCCAAGATGGAGGGAGCTCTAGAAGTCAATGACCTTCTCACCACAGGTGAACGACTCTTTGAGGACGAGATCATGGGACCTGAATCAATTGTTTTTCACAAAGGTACTGATGGACGTTTCTGGTTATTTGGCATAATTTAAAAAAAAGTTCAAGTAAAAATATTATCTTCGTATTGAATAATGTTTATTTTTAATATTTGTTTCTGGATGCGTGATATTCCTGGTCTGCTGTATATAAAGGTAAACAATACTTACGCCTACTAAGATTATTCAGAACTAAAACTTACTGTAGTCTTTGATTACATTTTGTGAACATTGGCTTCGACAGCTGCAATGTCTTATGCCACCTATGTAGCTTGTACTTTATGCTTTCAGGCAGTCCTGGCAACTTTCATAGTTAGATAATGGCTGGTTTCATGCATTTGGTGGCTGCAACCACATATCACACATCTTATGGCGTCATGGAATAAAAAGTGAAATAATTTGTTGATTTTCAATTATTTCCCTGGTAGAGTCACACATTCTCCAGTGAATGTCACATGTATGTCAGTAGCCACTTGTTTTGATTGGTCTGTTCAGGTCACATGTACACGGGCACTGTTGATGGCAAAATTGTGGCCATCAAAGACGGGATGATGAGCATTTTGACAACCTTAGGAACACCTCCATGTGGTAGGCTTAACTATTTACTATTGACATCACTTTTAGTTGTCCACGTGTAATTCATATTTGAAAATGGATGTTTCATTATATTTGTTTACGGTTTGCCTTTTTTGACGTTTTTTTTTAGTCACTAGCCAAGGTATGGTACTACACATTTTGTTGCAAACTTAGCAGGTTATCAGTGGACAAAAATGGATGTCAGCAATGTTAATTTGGCCATTTATTACAAACTACTCATGCTGCATAAACAAATTTACATTGACTAATTTGGATAGTCAAGACCAAGTGGTAAAAAGTGACAAATCAGAGCACAGTAACCAAAATATTGGAAGGTGAAAGATGCTCCATAATACTAATAACTTGGCTGTTATCACTTGTTTGTAGGTTCCAGTGAGAATGAGCCGACATGTGGACATCCACTTGGGCTGAGTATGCACAACGGAAGCTTGTTTGTCATTGATACCTACCTGGGGCTCTTTAAGATATCTGTTGACACAGGTAACTAACATTCGTCTTGTCACAGGGAGAAGCGGACAGTCAAATTTAGTTATCTGTATGGTGCACAGACAAAAGCCCCTCTAGACAAAAGTCCCACAATCTAAATACAGTGCTGTACGTGCTTGTAATAGGAAATACACTTGTAGACATAAAGCAAGTTACCCTCCTGTCTTTCTGGTTGGCACCACCTATTCATTTATCCAGAACAAACACCATTAACTACAACCAAGTTATCCTCCTGGCTCCAACATCTCTGTGTACTTGGCTTCAGAAAATGGTGTGGAAGCCATGGCAGGTGATTCATCTTGGCTATATATATATTGCTGGGAATATCAATCCATCATTCATTCATTCATTCCATGACCATCATGGAAGTAATACCAAATATCAAAGGTGGAGCTAAACTTTTGTACGAAGGGCAAATGTATACAAAGAAGAGTACGTCAAACACAACAATCTGGCGGGAATGTGCCAAAAGTAAACATTTCAGCTGCAAGGGTACAGTGATAACAGATACTGAAGTAAGTATAATATAATTACATACACTTGTATGCACTCTCTAGATAATTGAAAGTGAAAAAGCTTCTAACAATGCTTGAAAGCATGACATTTTGGTAAAGGACACTTTGTGACTGGACAGTTGTTGGAGTCCTGATATATGACATGTTCTTTGTAACTGTTGGTTTTGGTATTTTATCATTGGATATGATGTTTTATTTTGAATAAATTGCCACTTTATAATACAACCATAGTTCACATTCATTCAGATCAGCGCAAACGTCATCAGCACACGCATCAACTTAGCATGACTTTCTAACAACTGTCTCTTATAATATTCTTTAAAATAGATCGATTTAATATTAGATATATTAACATTCCAAGACAGGTCATATTGAATATGGTTAATGCTATATGAATAAAAAGTGATGATTGTTTTTTTTTAAACATAGAATTAGTCAAGTAGCAATCTAAACTTCTAACAAACTGCACACATAATTAACATCAGTAATACATTGTGCAATCAGTACTTTGTGTTTAGATTGTGGGGCTTTTGTCCGATGGAGGGTTTTGTCCGGGAGGGCTTTTGTCCTGGATTTGTTTTCATTAAAATCATTTGATTCAAATCAGTTGATTCAAATAATTAGATTCATATAATTTGATTCAAATCATATTTTATTAAAAGATAAATGATAATTTTTTTATAGATTTTTTATTGTTTTATTTGTATTGATTTAACACATTTATGTATGTTTGAAATGTTCTCTTTATGGCCATAAAACCTTCACAGATGATTTGGAATTGGTTGAATTTCTTGTGATTTGGTTTCATTCTAATTTGGCATCAGTTGATGAGATTTTACACATTACTGAATGCTGTGAAGCCACAAACACTTATCTTCAAGCGGCAGCATATTTTCAAGTTAGAAGCCCTGAGATAAACCCACCTTAAGCAAAAACTTGTACTAGTTGTTACCAATTCAGTATGTTGACTCTAGTGAAACATTCTGCACTAGTATAGTGTGGTACCGATTTGCTGTCTGGCTAGAGTATACCACAGACATAAATAGAACACCCATTCGTCTACTGAGTACACTTAACTTAACCCTAGTCAGGTGCTAAATCACCATCTGAACAAATAATGAAGACAAAGGTCATGGCCAGACACAGCATGTCTTCTAATAATATTTATGGCCTAAGGAACTACAAGCAGCTGTGGACAATATCTCAATTCAGTGAGCCCCATCAACTCCAAGTTATCTACTCTGTGTAAGCCTGTAGTCTGTTTTAGTATGTTCATTTGATTTTAAGTGGTCATTTTGCTATGGTTCTTCTAAAGATGTTTAATGGTCATATTTCTGAGTTTACATTTAAAACAGGATATAGTTGCTAAGGATTTAAAGTGATTGTATCTATCATGTAAATGTGAGCACTGATAATAGACTGCTGACAGTTCTGATGCAATATTTTTAATTGACATTTATGTTGCTGTTTTAAGTCAACCTATATTATAATTGTATTACTGGTATATATATATATATATATGCTGTTCTACCAGTCTAAAATCATGGATGTTTTATTTTACTGCAGATGCATTTTCGTCAATCTTTTTTAACATGCCTTTTTACGGAACCAATCGACCACTCCAACCAGTAATGAATAAATAATTCAGCCAAACAAACAATTAATTACACAATTAATCAAACAAGAACACACAGTTTGGAAAAATCATGATTTAAAAAAAAAAAATTTAAATCATAATTTTTTCAAAACTCTGTGTGTATGTATGGTCACACAGTGTTAGGTGATATAGATTATTACCTACATAGCACAGGGTGAAACAGGTAGGATGCGATCTGTGTAGTGGGCGAGTTCATGCTGCCATGTGTAGTCTGTGAACAGTCTACTAAAGACAGCTTGTAAAGTCATTGCCTTCGTTACGTGGTTAATATAGATATAATAATATTTTTTTAATTCAGAAATTCCAGGACGTTTATGTAGACATGTAGCCTAGCCTTGGGGGCAGAGGATCAATTATGAGTAATGGGTATTTTGTCCGAATGCAAGCGTTGGTCGAAAAGGACGCCCTTCCCCGTGGCTAGAAGTTTATTAATGATGTCAACCGGTTTCCTCAAGGTTTGGCCTGACCCATAAGCGAGCGGGTGAAAGTTTGGCAAGATGTTGGTCAACCACCCATACCGTACACATATAATAATTATGCAAAAATGCGAGACACGATGCGTATGCTCCACGAGGGAACCTACGAAAATGCTCCTAACTTTCGGACTCTTCGTTTCCGCACAGACAAGCCAAGCTGGCTTGCACTAGCGGTATGTTTGCTTTCTAAATTACGAACTCTTTAAATTTTAAAATATAGGATGTTGCCGATGGTACGCTGCAATGAAGTGATTCAAAATCTGAACAGTTATGAAATTTGGGAAGGGCTTATTATCAAAATAAGTGATGGTGGTTTTACCAAACCAGCAATAATAGGAAATATTTATGCTATAATCACCGAGGAATTTAAATGATAACCTGGAACAGTTATAACAGAATTTTCACTAATGCTATCATCTCTAGATCAAATACAACACAATGTAATTGTAGCGGTTCATACACCAACTATGAACACTAATTCCAAATCAATCATAGCTGTGGCTGTTTATTTACGTAAAACTGAAATGCAAAAATAATGTATACATGAATACAACACAAATGTGTAGAAAACATGAACATTACCAATAAAGGCATAAAATACCCCTTATTACTACTAATTAGAAGTTGAGTCCGGGGAAAAACAATAGCTAGCCAACAAGTCATGTTTTATCAAATGTAATTAATGTTATACACTCAAAAATAGCATACAGTTTGCTATAGTACATTATACACGCCTTTACCTTGATCCCAGAGTTGTCATCTCCTAATTCTTTGTATTTCTCGCATATAACGCGAGCCGCGCACAAAAACCACGATGCTGGCTATACCCTAGCGGAATCTCTCTTCCCATTCTCTTTAGCACACATGCATCTGCCAGATGGCGCCACCACACAACTGCACTAGCAGTATATACAATTATTAGCACTTACATGGCTCCTCTAAATTTAGTTAACCATTAACTAATTTAACTCACACAAAAAACTTCAACATTATGTTAATTATAAGTATGATCACCACACCCGATACAAAATGACTCAGTGTCCGAAAACGTCAATGTCATTATACAAGTTCATGTACTAATTGGGCTCCTCGTCGGCATTTCCCGGTGCATAGAGAAGCACTAACTTGTGTGCTGGACGATCATATGTCGAACTTCCTATCATCACCTTGACCTTGCGAACCAAGCCGTCTTCGCTTGGGTAGATCTGGTTGACTCGCGCCAAAGGCCACTGACAAAGCGGGTTGCATTCATCCTTTACCAAGACAATGTCGCCTGTCTTAAGGTTGTGATGCTGGTTGTTCCACTTGGATCTTTCTTGCAGAGCCAGTAAATACTCTGTGCGCCACCTGTTCCAGAATTGGTTGGCTAGGAATTGAACCAGACGCCAATGTTTACGGCAGTACAGATCTTCCTTCATGAAGATCCCGGGCGGTGGTAGCACGACTCTTGACTTAAGAGTCAAAATCTGACTCGGTGAGAGGGGCTCCCCAGAGTCGGGAACTGTGGTGTCGGGGTAAGTAATCGGCCGGCTGTTCACTACGGCTTCTGCTTCCACCATCAGAGTGCGCAGTTGCTCGTCATCCATTCGATCGCCATGTGCGTTGAGTAAGGCTGACAACACATTCCTGACAGATCGGATCATCCGCTCCCAAACACCACCCATATGGCTGGCGTGAGGGGGATTCATCTTGAAGGTCACCCAGTCACAATTTTGTTTCAACAGTTCTGCGGTGATCTTTCCATCATTCATTTCAGCCAAAGCTGCCTCAAGTTCAGAGCGGGCTCCCACGAAATTGGTACCGCGGTCAGAGCGCAGCTGTCTGACGGGTCCACGTCGGCCTACGAAACGTCGATAGGCATTGATGAATGAATCCGTTGACAGGGAGTTTGCCGTCTCGATATGCACAGCCCGGCTGGCCATGCACGTGAAAAGAACTCCCCATTTTTTCTTCTCACTCCGTCCTTCTTTGATAAAAAAGGGACCGAAGAAATCCACAGCAGGTCGGCTTGAGTCACAGTCCCGCCACGCATCTTCCTACACTTGACACAATTCCACAGGTAGGAAGCGACAGTAGCCCTTGCCTTTATGATCCAATAGCCAGAGGCTCGTATCTCGTTGAGTGTCATCCCGCGGCCGGAATGGCAAACATGCTGGTGGTGATGACTAATCACCAACCTTGTCACATGACTGTCCTTAGGTAAGACAACAGGGTGTGCCAAATCACGGGGTATATTGGCACGTCGTATCCTGCCGCCAACGCGCATCAGGCCGTCACTACCCACGTATGGATCTAGACGGTAGAGACAACTGTCCTTCTTGAGTGACAGGTTTCGCTTTCCACACTGCTTCCGGTCAGCAGCATATGCTCCTAGCTGACGAAGAGTAATGAATTCCCTTGGGAAAGCTTTTGCTTGGACCGCCATGATGATGACCTTTTCAGCTCGCTTCAATTCTGTTACATCCACCGGTCTGTAACCACGCTTTCCTTTAGCACCGAGTGTTTTGTCAGAGTCTATATTCACTGATCCTTTCACTACTCTTGCTTTCAATATGTCCCTGAATCTGAGACATACAGCCACGGCACGCTTAGCGCGATGCCAGTCGGAGAAGTATCCGATCCTGTCCAGAAAGTTACTGAAGGCGGGCTTGGCCTGGGCGGTGTGTGCAACAACCTTCTTGACCTCGGGATCGTCTGGGCTAACTGGCATGCACTCATGGGTTAATGGCAGCGGTGTGGCAGACCAGAGAAAGGCTGGTCCCTTCCACCAATCAGTAGCTCCCAGTAACTCTTTGGCGGTTGCGCCGCGTAAAGCAATGTCAGCTGGGTTCTTCCTGGTGCCGACGTACTTCCATACGCTCACCTTAGTGCTGATTCTTATCTGTTGTACCCGGTTTGCAACGAAGATGTTGAACCTCCTAGACTCGTTGTTTATGTAGCCCAGCACAACCTTGCTGTCCGTCCAGTAGTAGTGCGTGATGGCCTCGTAATCCAATTCTTTCTGCAAGAAGTTGCCAACCTTGACTGACAACACTGCTGCAGTCAGCTCGAGACGCGGTACGGTCACAAACCTTGAAGGGCCAACATGGGATTTACCCATTATTAGGGCACAGGATATATTGTCGTGACTGTCCATCAACCGCAAATAACTGCACTGTCCGTAACCTGTCAGACTGGCGAGCATCTGAGAAATTGTGCAACTCCACATTGATTGGAGTATCGACATCTTTGTCCTTGTAGCATCTAGGTATGTGGATGTCTGCCAGGTAGGGCAGTTCACAACGCCATCTCTCCCATCGTGCCTTCATTTCATCAGGAATGAGGTCATCCCATTCACCGCTATCACGGACCAGCTCCTGTAGGATCTGTTTCCCCCTTAGCACATAAGGAGAAACCAGGCCAAGTGGGTCAAACACCGAGCTAACCGTCGAGAGAATCCCACGCCGAGTAAGTGGTCTGTCCTTCACTTCAACACGAAACTGGAACGTGTCCGACTCGATGCACCATTGTACGCCAAGAGTTCTTTCGATGGGTAGAGAGTCACAAGTCAAATCCAGATTCTGAGCATCCTTGGCTCGTAGCTCAGGGGAGATGGCAATTAGAACTTCCTTGCTATTGCACATGTATTTGTGCAAGTTGAAACCACCTTACTTGCACATGTCGCGGCTGCTTTCCACCAGCTGTAGGGCTTCTGCTGGTGTGGCCACAGATTTGAGGCCGTCATCTACGTAGAAATTGCTCCTGACAAAGTCTGCTGCAAGCTTTCCACAGTCCTTTTCGAACATGTCTGCCATCGCCTTGAGTGCGTAGTTTGCACATCCAGGCGATGAAGTTGCACCGAATAGATGCACTGTCATCCGATACTCCTTTGGTTCACTGTCCAAATTGCAGTTGTCCCACCATAAGAAATGCAGGAAGTGTCTGTCCTCCGTGTTGACTCCGACCTGGTGATACATGCTTTCAATGTCACAACTTACTAACACGGGCTCTTGACGGAACCTGCACAAGACGCCAGTCAAATTATTAGTTAAGTCTGGGCCTTGAAGTAGGTGACGGTTCAGTACCTCACCCCTATATTCCGTGCTGCAATCAAAAAACACTCGTATCTTTCCTGGCTTCTTGGGGTGGTACACTCCGTGGTGTGGAATGTACCAGGTCCTTCCCTCAGCGATGGTCAATTCCTCAGCCGGCACAGGTTCCGCATATCCATGAGTGATTATCTCTGTCATGAACCTTGAGTATTCCTCCCTGTACTGGCTGTCGCGTAGAAATTTACTCTTCAGGCCGGAAAGTCTCTTGAGTGTCACTGCTCTATTATTCGGTAGTTTGACATCGTCCTTGAAAGGCAATGGCGTTTCAAAGTGTCCATCAGATCTCCTATGTATTCCACTGGAGAGTTTGTTCAGAAAACGACGGTCTTCAACAGTTATCCTTTCTTCTGACTTTCTCTCGTTGAAGTCAAGGTCGAACATATTGCACACAGTCAAGGGGCTGATCTCCGTAACGTGGGTGCGAAATGCCAAGTGACAAGGCTTGTCATTGGCTACACTCACCAGCTGAGAATGAGTGGGGTCCACTATGCCAGCAATTCCCCAACCAAGTGACGTGCGCACCGCCCATGGATCGTCGTCAGTTCCTGGTATCAGCTCTCTGGGCTTAATGGCTCGAGGACAGTCCAGTCCAATCTCTACATTTTCCTCGTATGGAAGTAACTGCTCTGCTACAGAGGCGAGATGACACCACTGCATAGCTGTCTCCGGCCGTGGGATCAAGCTCCTGTTTGCTGGAATTGATTCCCTCAAGTACGCTCCCGGCAAAGGAATAGGGGTGCCTTCATTGACATTACATACAGACAGACCATGCGCCACTTCACTATTGATTGTTTCTTCTGCCAACATCGTCGCCAACTTTATCTTGACTGATTGTCCAGTAGCCTTCAGTTTGTCCATGGTCTGTTGGGCGATGAAGGTCGAGTTGGATTGGTCATCTAACAGTGCGTACACCATGATGGACTCATCTGGTGCATCCTTGTGATACAACATCACTTGCCACATCGAAAATGTCAGTCTGGTGTGATATGACACTCGCAGCACTGGCCTTAGTGCAGTGTGCAGTCACGTTGGTGTCTGCTTCTGTGGTTTCCTTTCCTTCCTGTCTAGTATCATAATGCAGCAAAGTTGGATGGAGGCCGCCACAGGTCTGACATTCCTTTCTCTTGCTGTATGTCCTTGACAGATGTCTTCCATCCATACACCCGTAACAAAATCCTTTCTTCCTTAGAAACACCTTGCGTTCAGCGAGTTTCATTTTCTGAAACTGTCCGCAAGACTCCAAAATGTGCGA
Source organism: Lamellibrachia columna (assembly GCA_963662155.1). NCBI lineage: Eukaryota > Metazoa > Annelida > Polychaeta > Sabellida > Siboglinidae > Lamellibrachia > Lamellibrachia columna. The sequence goes on from OY759262.1 coordinate 7,852,095, forward strand.
TCGCCCACAGCTCCTGTCCTTGCTCTGCACCGGTGCATGGGCAGTGGCGAGGACAGTCACCTCATTGCAGCCTGAGAGGTTCTCTTCTTCCCGAATATCAGTCGAAAATGAACGCGCCGTCATCTTCTGGCGAAAACCTCTTACCACCCTTTTCTCCTCTTTCATCTCTGTGCTATTCTGTTTAAAGTAGACAGTGTTGTATGCGATGCGCGCTTCTTGCTCCAAGAAGTCACAGAATGGCTCGAAAGGAGGGTAGCATTATGTTTCCTCGTCCTCCCTGTTCAGCCATTTGTCCACAATGCGGCTCCACCGTTTAGGTTCTTCGGCAATTTCTCCAATATCCTTGTGATTTCTTCTTCCGAATCCAACGAGCACAGGTGATTAGTTGACTGCATAGCCGTCTTGCAGTGCAGTAGGAAGTCAGAGAACTCGCGAAGTCCCTTGCCGTCACCATGCTTCACGAATGGCCAGTCTCTGATCTTCCTCTTGCACTCCTTTGCCAAGGTGTACTTGTCGCCATATCGCCTGCGTAGGATGGCCCTAGCCTTATGCCAGATGTCCAGCTGTATGTGGAGTAGATGTATGAGCATGAGAGGGCACACTAAGGCCCATTTTGCCTCGGATAACATGAGTTGCTTCCATGAACTTGACCTTAGGCGTCAATTTTACCTCCTCTGCCTCCTCATACCTCTCCAGTGCCTGTAGTTTTGCTGCACTGACACTTAGTTCCGTATGCGGCCTAAGTTTTTCTTCTTTATTTTTCATTTCAAATAAAGTCAATTTGTACTCTTCCTCAGCTTTGCGAAACTGCATTTCAACTTGACGCCTCGCCATCTCCAATTCGTATTGCTCTTTCACTGCATCCGCGCGGGTCATTAGCTCCGTTTGCCGCTGCTCCTCCTGAAGCCTTATGAGGCTGGCGCTGGAGCGCACGGAACTGCCACGTGATGTGCGGGAGAGATGGCTAACCTGAGACACGCTGTCTTCAGGGTCGATGCTGTCAATGCCATTCTTGTCGTGTGGCGGTAAGCGAAGCTTGCCCTGCTTCTTGTACGTGCAGCCAACATCCTGGGTGGACGTCTCTTGTTCTTCAGTCCATTTTCCAGGTGCAGATGTCGCCATTTTGTTCTCGCAGCCAGGTTCCAGTCCGATGACGACAACAACTGGTCAAGTTTTACTGTAGCAGTTCATACACCAACTATGAACACTAATTCCAAATCAATCATAGCTGTGGCTGTTTATTTACGTAAAACTGAAATGCAAAAATAATGTATACATGAATACAACACAAATGTGTAGAAAACATGAACATTACCAATAAAGGCATAAAATACCCCTTATTACTACTAATTAGAAGTTGAGTCCGGGGAAAAACAATAGCTAGCCAACAAGTCATGTTTTATCAAATGTAATTAATGTTATACACTCAAAAAATAGCATACAGTTTGCTATAGTACATTATACACGCCTTTACCTTGATCCCAGAGTTGTCATCTCCTAATTCTTTGTATTTCTCGCATATAACGCGAGCCGCGCACAAAAACCACGATGCTGGCTGTACCCTAGCGGAATCTCTCTTCCCATTCTCTTTAGCACACATGCATCTGCCAGATGGCCCCACCACACAACTGCACTAGCAGTATATACAATTATTAGCACTTACAGTAATCTTTGCCGGTGATTATAACATAAACTTGCTAAAGTTAAATGAAGATGAACTGATCAGTGATTTTTTACCTTCTTACATCACATAGCATGTATCCCCAAATTACACTACCAACTAGATTTTCAGAAAGACACGGTACACTAATAGATAATCTTTTCTGTAAATTAACAAAAAAAATTCTAGAGAGCAGAGCAGGTATACTCATAAAACAATTTTCAGATCACTAACCCTATTTTATCTTCATGGATACAACACAGAGCAAACAATCAAATCCTAAAACAACTAAGATAAACATGGAAATTAATTAAGCCTTATTAAGAGTTAAACATGACATTCATACATCAGACATTTATAGCAAAATGGACAAGAACCCATATGCTGATACAAATTTCAATTATAATCTTATAGATCAAATAATAGAAACTACTAAAAATAAACACATACAAACTAAAGTTGTCAAATTCCATAAATGTAGACATAAAAATCAAACTGGATAACGAAAGGACTATTAAGATCAATTAAATATAGAGATAAATTATATATAAAAACAACTGAAGATGTTACATCCTGATTCTGCACAATATAACACGTGTTGCACTAATCTAAAAACATACAACGTAATACTTAAGAAGAACATGAAGCAAAGAGATTACACAAGGAACAACTTTTAGACAAATACAAATTCAATGCAGCAAATACATGGAAAGCAATTAATAAATTTATATCAAGACACAAATCTAGTACACAATTTTCAACATGTTTTAGACAAAGTAATATATATATATATATATATATATATATATATATATATATATATATACTAATATGATTGACTAATGAATTTAATCATATTTTTACGGAAACAGGCCGTAATCATGCTGAAAGCATACCAATTGTAAATAATTTTACTAAATTTCTCAAAAACAAGACTAAAAATAGCTATGATTTTGATGGAATATCCAGCAAATTATTAAAACTTATTGAACCAGACATAGTGAAACCTTTAACAATATTAATAAATCAAGTGCTGAACACAGGAAAATTTCCTGACAAACTTAAAGTAGCAAAAGTTATTCCTTTATTTAAGAGAAATGATCCCACATTATTCACAAATTATAGACCAAAATCCCATTTTGCCTGTTATTTCAAAAGTCTTGGAAAGAATTATGAATAACCAATTACTCATGTATTTTACTAATACAAAACTACTGTCTGATAATCAATACGGCTTCAGACCCCACCATTCAACTGAATATGCCGCTCTAGAAATAGTCGATAGGATCACTACACATTTGGATAACAACCAATTACCCATCAGTATATTTCTCGTTTATTGAAAGCCTTCGATACACTTGACCACACAATCCTCTTAAAAAAATAATAACATTGTGGGTTGGAATCATCAGCATTACAATTACTAAAGAGTTACTTAACAAACCGTGAGCAATTTGTAAAAAATTATGACATAAAATCAAATGTCTTACCTATAAACACGGGGGTCCCACAAGGCTCAATACTAGGTCCTCTGTTATTCATGATATATATTAATGATTCTTACAAGCCAGTACTGTCTTGTCTTGCTGTGGAATAAATCTCTAATCGAGACGATACCGGGACACCTGGTGTTATAACTGATTTCATTCTAGACCGTAGTCGTAGACATGAATGAATCTGGCGAGCTAATTCCAAACCTTGCGAGAATCGACTCTCTCGCACACGCCCAACAACAACTAAACAGGGGTCGATCCTTATAAGCTGAGGTTAGGTTAAACTTGTTATATGTCAACACATGCAACTCTCTTGCACGCGCCTAACAACAACTAAACAGGGGTCGCTCCTTATAAGCTGAGGTTTGGTTAAACTTATTATATGTCAACACACGCAACTCTCTTGCACGCGCCTAACAACGACTAAACAGGGGTCGATCCTTATAAGCTGAGGTTTGGTTAAACTTGTTATATGCCAACATATGTTCTTGCTGAGGGAAAGTCAATTGATTGTTTGTAACATTACTTTCAACATCATTTTAATGATGTTGGTCTTCATCAGTTTGATTGTTGGTAGGTTAGAATAAATATCTAGCTAAAATGCATGTGCATAATTCGATATTGCAACTCATGCATGCTACTGTATATACTATCATTATGTCTTAATATAATACTTTTTATGTATTGCAGTAGGGCAAGTATTATAAATATTATACTTCCTTTTTGCTTTTTTTTAAACATATTATTGTTTAACATTACGGTGATTACCAACTCAATTGTAATTTTCTGCTTTGTTTGTTTGTGTTGAATCTAAACTTCATTCATTCATTTCAATTAATATTTTGATGTACTAACAAATTGTAGGTATATATATATATATGACTTATGGAATTTTTAATTCCATGTATCATTAGAGTTGTGAAGTCGGCAGATGTATTAATTCTATTTAGACCAATGCCAATGGATGTCTTTGTAAACCATTATGTACATTAGATAGAAACCTGTTTCACTTTCAGGCAAATCGCAGCTGCTGTTGTCCCCCAGCGTGGACATTGCCGGCGTGAAGCCTGCATTTATGAATAGCCTTGACATCGATAGCAGTGGCATCATTTACCTCACGGACTCATGTAAACAGTGGCAGCTGAAAGAATTCTTATACCCCTTGATGGAGGGAAGTGGCACTGGAAGGTGTGTTTCATTTTCTAGGCCTGCATATATATGAAAGAAAAAGAAGGTATAGGTTTAACATTTAAAATTCCCCCAAAATGCAGACATCCATGTATTATTATAGCTATATAAACCAAAAAGGGAATATTCATAGTGCTAACTTTTTTGCAGATAGTTATGTTCTGTATATTATAATATATAGCCCGGTGAATAAACATTTTGCATATTAACCTTTTTAACATGCGTAGCAGTCCGTTTTTGTAGTCACTATATATGGTATGATTACTTTACCAGCATAATTGGCTACAATTATTTTTATATTGTATGACAATTATGTTTATTATTTTATTAAAACATAATGATTGTTAAAATGATGGTAATTACAGTGGTACTTAGTTCTTATTTGATGTAGAGTATCAATGGCAAGTCTGTGTGAGCAGGTTATTAAGAATGCATGCAACTGGAATATAACTAGAGTGGTCATTCTGATGCTGTTTTAGATTGATACGTTTCGACCCACACAAGAAGACAACTAAAGTTTTGATTGACGGACTACATCTTGGCAATGGCGTACAACTCTCGAGAGATGAAGACTTTGTCTTGGTAGCTGAGATGACTACTGCTCGTATTCTCAGGTAATTCCACTGGGATCATTTGTGATGGTCTCATTTCTAATTAAATACATCCTTAATATATCTTGCAGTTACATTCGTAATTGTAATTAATTACAGTTGAGATTATAGTATGTGAAAATTGTCATGTCAGTGTAAGTATCTAACCTTAATAAAATAAATTGGATTAATCTATCATTGGATTAATCTGAAATACAGCATTTGTAGTGAGTTATTCACCCAGAATAACACAGCTATCAAGCATTGCTCCAATAACAGGCACAATTGGAACAATATATATATATATATATATATATATATATATATATATATATATATATATATATATATATATATATATATATATATATATATATATATATATAAATATATATATATATAAATTTATATATATATATAAATTTATTTATATATATATATATATATATATATATATATATATATATATATATATATATATATATATATATATATATATATATATATATATATATATATATATATATATATATATATATATATATATATATATATATATAAATATATATATATATATATATATATATATATATATATATTGCTTATGATTAAAACTTCTTCCTCAATTAATTTTGCCCATACCTTCGATTGTTAGATCGTGTAAAAATTTGATCGGATCCAGTCAAAAATAACTTGCTAGTCTGTCCAATGATTTTGTGAAGACTAAATAACATATTTCCACAAATGAGCTGGCATAGCAAAATGAATTCTACATTCTACATATTCCATTTCTGTCCAAGTTACCTTTCTGTCCAAGGTACTACTTGAAGGGCCCAAAACAAGGCCAGGTGGACACATTTATTGAGAATCTGCCGGGATTACCTGACAACATCCGGGCAAGCAGTGGTGGAGGTTACTGGTTGTGTGATGCTGTACCCCGTGGGCCGGGGTTCTCCTTGTATGACTTCCTTGCTGCCAGGCCGGCGATCCGTAGACTTCTCTCTCAGGTACAGTGGTGGATAATAATTGGATATAAATGAACGAAAAGTAATTGTGGCATGGCTAAATGCTTCCCAAAGAAGGTGGTGTTCAAAGAACAGATTTGTCAGGGGTTGAAGTGTAAAGCACTTTGAAATGTCCTATTGACTAGATATCATGCTGCTATTTCAGAATTTATCTTTACATGTAAAGTGGATGTGTTTTTGGCCTGTGTTGTGTACCAATTGTATTTTTTTACCATAGACTGAGAAGGTTAAAGTCAAATCAAGTTTATTTAGAAACTGCGTTTCTCTGAAATTACAATCGGGGTGTTTACATTCCATAAGTGGATAATTTACGTTCATGAATAATACAAATTATAAATTGATAACTGAGCATTAAAAGTTAGTAATTGACAATTCCTTACCTTCTTCTTTTGAAGCTGTTCTCTATCGACACGCTACTGAAGTATTTTGTGCCATCTAGCGTTGTGTATGAGGTGAATGCTCATGGTGAGATCATCCGCTCATTCTGGGACGTGAAGCTGGGCCGTCTGGGAGGATGTAGCGAAGTCAACGAACACAATGACTCACTCTACATTGGTTCATTTCATTCACCATTCATTGGAAAGTTTGACTTGAAGAAATTGGAGAAAGTGTAATTTTATATTAAAAGGCACAGTTGACGGTTCAATACAGAATGTGTGATCAGTGGAACATGCAGGACATTTGTTTACTAAATTAGTTGTTGGGGAGATATAGTGAAGTTTACGAACACAGCAACTCTCTGTTCATTGCCGTCTAGTGGCAGATTCGACTTAAACAAAGTATAAGTTTATGTGATTTAATTTTTTTAATTAAATTTGGTTGATATTTAAAATGAACTGTTTTGTTTTTTTGTTGCCACACACACACACACACATACCCACACACACACATATTAAATTGCTGTCGAGTGTACAGGAGCATGTACAACATAAATAAACGTTTATTGACTAGAATTATTTATTTACGTCAGAAAAAACACATTACTCAAAGCACCACAGCTACTTAATCTGCAAACAATATAAAGACAAAGGCGAAATTATAAATTGGGCATGATTTAAGTAAAAATATGTTATATTATTTTGGATTAACTTTTTCCACTGTCGTTACACTACAGGGCTTGACATTAAGGTTTTTGGCCACTTGCCCACCAAGAATGTCACTCACATTCTACTTGCCCGACCAGAACTTTTACTTGCCCCGACATCGTCAATGATGCATTAGCAGACGTTTGTATACGAATAGAAATAAATGTGTGTTGTGTGTGCACCCTCGGGAATTCGTCTTTCTAGAAACAAACGTTTTGATTTACCTCGTTCATATTTCTTAGCTACTGCTTCATTACTGGTCTACGTTCCTCTAGTCTTGCGATTAACTGACCAGGGACCATTTCAGTAAGATAGTGAGCCGATAAGATTGTGGCAAACAATATCTACCTTGATTTATCAAAAGCCTTCGTTAGATCATGACATTTTACTAGATAAATTAAACTGCTGTGTAATAAGAGAAACGGCTCTTGAACTGTATCTCAAATCATGCGCAGCACGTTGAGATTGACGATATCAAATCTGATACATCTCTAGTGACCACAGGTGTCCCTCAGGCCTCAATCCTTGAAGCCCTACTTTTTACCATATACATATATATGACATTACAGTCGCTAGCAAAAAATTCGATGTTATCATATATTAAATTTTATAATATATGCTAATGAAAATGCTTATGTTTATGACGAGTGAGTCCTTCGCCTATACAACAACAACAACCAAATAAAAAATTGTTGGCGATTTACTTTGCCTACCTTTCAGAGTGCACAATGGTTTTAGCTGACTAGTAGTCCTTTGGACTGGCTGACTTACAAACAACTAATCCTGCTAATGTTTTACTAGTCCTTAAATGTGCCGGGTAACATCATATATAATACGTGCACTATCATATTGTGGAATAATATGACCAATTTGGTACGTAGTTAAAGTGGCTCAATGTCGCTCTGCACTCATGATCGCTAGATATAAACAGCCGCCATTTACATCTCCCGCGTTCAGTAGATTTCGTAGATAGTCGGACAGTAAATTTAGCTGCGTGTGACAAAATGCTATTTTATTATTCGTTTTTTGTTTTATTCCATCACAACACTCCACTAGCATACACACAGCGTACACTCATTCTCATAATTGCAGCTAGTCCGACGGGACTGCTCTAGTTCGATATCTGAAACAACTCGTCTGGGACGATCGGACGCCAGCATTTCGCATCATGTCCTTTAGAACAATTTTGAAGCATGTTCACTGGTCCGAAAACTCAATTGGTGTTCTTCAATAAAGGCTGACCAGAGAATTTCAGCATATGCTACCTTATCATCCAAGGGTGAAAGTTTGGAATCCGTGATTTTGTTTGTCTCTAGTTTTGGTAATTGGTTAAATGTGCTGTTGTTGTTTCGTGACACTTATATTTGGTATTTCAGCCCACCAGAGTTTATTTCTTTATCACACATTACATAAAATGCAAAAACATGACCTTTGGATGAAACTGTACAACGTTGACACATATCACTGTCCCGAGACGCACTTGGGTGTGTTCTGTTTTCCCTAGCAGTGGATGCAGGTGTCTTTTCACTAGCAGTGGATGCAGGTGTCTTTTCACCAGCAGTGGATGCAGGTGTCTTCACCAGCAGTGGATGCAGGTGTCTTCATCAGCAGTGGATGCATGTGTCTTCACCAGCAGTGGGTGCAGGTGTCTTCACCAGCAGTGGATGCAGGTACCTTCACCAACAGTAGATGCAGGTGTCTTTTTCACAAGCTGTGGATGCAGGTGTCTTCACCAGCAATGGAAGCAGTTGTTTTTTCACTAGCAGAAGATGCAGGCATCCTTTCATCAGCAGTGCATGCAGGTGTCTTTTCACCAGCAGTGGATGCAGGAATCTTTTTACCAGCAGTGGATGTAGGCGTCTTCATCAGCAATGGATGCAGGTGTCTTTTTATCAGCAGTGGATGCAGGTGTCTTTTTATCAGCAATGGATGCAGATGTATTTTCATCAACAGTGGATGCAGGTGTCTTTTCATCAGCAGTGGGTGCAGGCATCTTTTCATCAGCAGTGGATGCAGATGTCTTTTCACCAGCACTGGATGCAAGTGTCTTTTTACCAGCAGCGAATGCTGGTGTCTTTTCATCAGCAGTGGATGCAGGTGTGTTTTTACCAGCAGTGGATGCAGGCATCTTTTCATCAGCAGTGGATGCAGGTGTCTTTTAACCAGCAGTGGATGCAGGCATCTTTTCACCAGCAGTGTATGTAGGTGTCTTCATCAGCAGTGGATGCAGGTGTCTTTTCATCAGCAGTGGATACAGCCATCTTTTCATCAGCAATGGATGCAAGTGTCTTTTCATCAGCAGTGGATACAGGAGCCTTTTCACCAGCAGTGGGTGCAGGTGTCTTCACCAGCAGTGGATGCAGGTGTCTTCATCGTCAATGGATGCAGGTGTCTTTTCACCAGCAGTGTATGCAGGTGTCTTCATCAGCAGTGGATGCAGGTGTCTTTTCATCAGCAGTGGGTGCAGGGTCTTTTTATCAGCAGCGAATGCTGGTGTCTTTTCACCAGCAGTGGATGCAGGTGTCTTTTCATCAGCAATGGATGCAGATGTCTATTCATCAACACTGTATGGAGGTGTCTTTTCATCAGCAGTGGATACAGGTGTTTTTTCACAAACAGTGGATGCAGGTGTCTTCACCAGCAGTGGGTGCAGGTGTCTTCATTATCAATGGATGCAGGTGTCTTTTCACCAGCAGTGGATGCAGGTATCCTTTCATCAGCAGTGAATGCATGTGTCTTCACCAGCAGTGGGTGCAGGTGTCTTCACCATCAATGGATGCAGGTGTCTTTTCACCAGCAGTGTATGCAGGTGTCTTCATCAGCAGTGGATACAGGTGTCTTTTCATCAGCAGTGGGTGCAGGGTCTTTTTATCAGTAGTGCATGCAGGCGTCTTCGTCAGCAGTGGATGCAGGTGTCTTTTTATCAGCAGTGGATGCAGGTGTCTTCAGCAGCAGTGGATGCAGGTGTCTTTTCACCAGAAGTGGATGCATGTGTTTTTTCGCCAGCAGTGGATGCAGGTGTCTTTTTATCAGCAGTGTGTGCAGGTGTCTTTTCACTAGCAGTGGATGCAGGTGTTTTTTCATCAGCAGTGGATGAAGGTGTCTTTTCATCACCAGTGGATGCAGGTTTCATTTCATCAGCAGTGGATGCAGGCATCTTTTCATCAGCAGTGGATGTAGGCATCTTTTCATCAGCAGTGGATGTAAGTGTTCTCTGTATAAATGTTACATTAACACATATTTAGATATACTTTCATGCCATCATATTTTAATAAGTACTTTTCTGTGTTACAGAACAAATTCATTAGAGACATAATTTCTTAATTTTTCTCTTCCTAGATCTTGACACCTATAAATTATTATTGTTCACCTTGAATAGCCCAGTGACCGTAGGTTGATAATGGGACTGGGTCGGCGTGGACTTTCGTTTCCAACAGGATGATGTTTTCTTTTTGGCTTTACCATAGTACATTTGAGCTGCCTTATGTGAGCTGACATGTTTGTATCCTATGCTGGAATGCAGGATGTTCATCTGCGATCAGTACATGGGTGGGCAACTATGTGACTAACATTGACACTGGTAAGTTTCCAATAGGCCCTGGAATAACTGGAGAATGGAACACGAGGCTACAACACTGCCACAGGCTACAACACTGCCACAGGCTATAACACTGCCAGTGGCTACAACACTGCCACAGGCTACAACACTGCCACAGGCTACAACACTGCCACAGGCTACAACACAGCCACAGGCTACAACACTGTCACATGGTACAACACTGCCACAGGCTACAACACTGCCACAGGCTACAACACTGCCACAGGGTACAACACTGCCACAGGCTACAACACTGCCACAGGCTACAACACTGCCACAGGGTACAACACTACCACAGGGTACAACACTGCCACAGACTACAACACTGCCACACTTCTACGACACTGCCACAAACTACAACACTGCCACATGGTACAACACTACCACAGGCTGCAACACTGCCACAGACTACAACACTGCCACACTTCTACGACACTGCCACAAACTACAACACTGTCACAGGCTACAACATTGCCACAGGCTACAACACTGCCACCGGCTACAACACTTCCACAGGCTACAATACTGTCACAGGGTACAACACTGTCACAGGCTTCAACACTGTCACAGGCTACAACACTGTCACAGGCTTCAACACTGCCACAAGCTACAACACTGTCACAGGCTACAACACTGCCACAGGCTACAACACTGCCACAGGCTACAACACTGTCACAGGCTTCAACAGTGCCACAGGCTACAACACTGTCACAGGTTACAACACTGTCACAGGCTACAACACTGTCACAGGCTTCAACACTGCCACAGGCTTCAACACTGCCACAGGCTACAACACTGCCACAGGCTACAACACTGCCACAGGCTACAACACTGTCACAAGCTACAACACTGTCACAGGCTACAACACTGCCACAGGCTACAACACTGCCACAGGCTACAACACTGCCACAGGCTACAACACTGTCACAGGCTTCAACACTGTCACAGGCTACAACACTGTCACAGGCTACAACACTGCCACAGGCTACAACACTGTCACAGGCTTCAACACTGCCACAGGCTTCAACACTGCGGCAGGCTACAACACTGTCGCAGGCTATAACACTGTCACAGGCTACAACACTGTCACAGGCTACAACACTGTCACAGGCTTCAACACTGCCACAGGCTACAACACTGTCACAGGCTTCAACACTGTCACAGGCTACAATATTGTCACAGGCTTCAACACTGCCACAAGCTACAACACTGTCACAGGCTACAACACTACCACAGGCTACAACACTGGCACAGGCTTCAACACTGCCACAGGCTACAACACTGCCACAGGCTACAACACTGTCACAGGCTACAACACTGTCACAGGCTACAACACTGTCACAGGCTTCAGCACTGCCACAGGCTACAACACTGCCACAGGCTACAACACTGTCACAGGCTACAATACTGCCACAGGCTAAAACACTGCCACAGGCTACAACACTGTCACAGGCTTCAACGCTGCCACAGGCTACAACACTGTCACAGGGTACAACACTGCCACATGCTACAACACTGTCACAGGCTTCAACACTGTCACAGGCTACAACACTGTCACAGGCTTCAACACTGCCACAAGCTACAACACTGTCACAGGCTACAACACTGCCACAGGCTACAACACTGCCACAGGCTACAACACTGTCACAGGCTTCAACAGTGCCACAGGCTACAACACTGTCACAGGTTACAACACTGTCACAGGCTACAACACTGTCACAAGCTTCAACACTGCCACAGGCTTCAACACTGCCACAGGCTACAACACTGCCACAGGCTACAACACTGCCACAGGCTACAACACTGTCACAGGCTTCAACACTGCCACAGGCTTCAACACTGTCACAGGCTACAACACTGTCACAGGCTACAACACTGTCACAGGCTACAACATTGCCACAGGCTACAACACTGCCACAGGCTACAACACTGCCACAGGCTCCAACACTGTCACAGGGTACAACACTGTCACAGGCTTCAACACTGTCACAGGCTACAACACTGTCACAGGCTTCAACACTGCCACAGGCTTCAACACTGTCACAGACTACAATACTGTCACAGGCTACAACACTGTCACAGGCTTCAACACTGTCACAGGCTACAACTCTGTCACAGGCTTCAACACTGCCACAAGCTACAACACTGCCACAGGCTACAACACTGCCACAGGCTACAACACTGTCACAGGCTTCAACACTGCCACAGGCTACAACAATGTCACAGGTTACAACACTGTCACAGGCTACAACACTGTCACAGGCTTCAACACTGTCACAGGCTTCAACACTGCCACAGGCTTCAACACTGCCACAGGCTACAACACTGCCACAAGCTACAACACTGCCACGGGCTACAACACTGCCACAGGCTACAACACTGCCACAGGCTACAACACTGTCACAGGCTTCAACACTGCCACATGCTTCAACACTGTCACAGGCTACAACACTGCCACAGACTACAACACTGTCACAGGCTACAACACTGCCACAGGCTACAACACTGTCACAGGCTTCAACACTGCCACATGCTTCAACACTGTCACAGGCTACAACACTGTCACAGGCTTCAACACTGCCACAGGCTTCAACACTGCCACAGGCTACAACACTGCCACAGGCTACAACACTGTCACAGGCTTCAACACTGCCACAGTCTTCAACACTGTCACAGGCTACAACACTGTTGGACTCTCGATAAGCCAATGGCTTCCTTGTCCACTTGCCCTCTGGGCCTTTGGCTTGGATGGCAACTCTTGTTAAATCTTGTTAAATCACTGTCACAGGCTTCAACACTGCCACAGGCTACAGCACTGTCACAGGTTACAACACTGTCACAGGCTACAACACTGCCACAGGCTTCAACACTGCCACAAGCTACAACACTGTCACAGGCTACAACACTGCCACAAGCTACAACACTGCCTCAGGCTACAACACTGTCACAGGCTTCAACACTGCCACAGGCTACAACACTGTCACAGGCTACAACACTGCCACAGGCTACAACACTGTCACAGGCTTCAACACTGCCACAAGCTACAACACTGTCACAGGCTACAACACTGCCACAGGCTTCAACGCTGCCACAGGCTACAACACTGCCACAAGCTACAACACTGCCACAGGCTTCAACACTGCCACAGGCTTCAACACTGTCACAGGCTTCAACACTGCAACAGGCTACAACACTGTCACAGGCTACAACACTGTCACAGGCTACAACACTGCCACAGGCTACAACACTGCCACAGGCTTCAACACTGCCACAGGCTTCAACACTGCCACAGGCTACAACACTGCCACAGGCTACAACACTGTCACAGGCTTCAACACTGCCACAGTCTTCAACACTGTCACAGGCTACAACACTGTTGGACTCTCGATAAGCCAATGGCTTCCTTGTCCACTTGCCCTCTGGGCCTTTGGCTTGGATGGCAACTCTTGTTAAATCTTGTTAAATCACTGTCACAGGCTTCAACACTGCCACAGGCTACAACACTGTCACAGGCTACAACACTGTCACAGGCTACAACACTGCCACAGGCTTCAACACTGCCACAAGCTACAACACTGTCACAGGCTACAACACTGCCACAAGCTACAACACTGCCTCAGGCTACAACACTGTCACAGGCTTCAACACTGCCACAGGTTACAACACTGTCACAGGCTACAACACTGCAACAGGCTACAACACTGTCACAGGCTACAACACTGTCACAGGCTACAACACTGCCACAGGCTACAACACTGCTACAGGCTTCAACACTGCCACAGGCTACAACACTGTCACAGGCTTCAACATTGCCACAGGCTTCAACACTGCCACAGGCTACAACACTGTCACAGGCTACAACACTGCCACAGGCTACAACACTGCCACAGGCTACAACACTGTCACAGGCTACAACACTGCCACAGGCTACAACACTGCCACAGGCTACAACACTGTCACAGGCTACAACACAGCCACAGGCTACAACACTGCCACAGGCTACAACACTGTCACAGGCTACAACATTGCCACATGCTACAACACTGCCACAGACTACAACACTGTCACAGGCTACAACACTGTCACAGGCTACAACACTGGCACAGGCTACAACACTGTCACAGGCTTCAACACTGTCACAGGCTACAACACTGTCACAGGCTTCAACACTGCCACAAGCTTCAACACTGCCACAAGCTACAACACTGTCACAGGCTACAACACTGTCACAGGCTACAACACTGTCACAGGCTTCAACACTGCAACAAGCTTCAACACTGCCACAGGCTACAACACTGCCACAGGCTACAACACTGTCACAGGCTTCAACACTGCCACAGTCTTCAACACTGTCACAGGCTTCAACACTGCCACAAGCTACAACACTGCCACAGGCTACAACACTGCCACAGGCTACAACACTGCCACAGGCTACAACACTGTCACAGGCTTCAACACTGTCACAGGCTACAACACTGTCACAGGCTTAAACACTGCCACATGCTTCAACACTGCCACAAGCTACAACACTGCCACAGGCTACAACACTGTCACAGGCTACAACACTGCCACATGCTACAACACTGCCACATGCTACAACACTGTCACAGGCTTCAACACTGCCACAGGCTACAACACTGTCACAGGTTACAACACTGTCACAGGCTACAACACTGTCACAGGCTTCAACACTGCCACAGGCTACAACACTGCCACAGGCTACAACACTGTCACAGGCTACAACACTGCCACAGGCTACAACACTGCCACAGGCTACAACACTGTCACAGGCTACAACACAGCCACAGGCTACAACACTGCCACAGGCTACAACACTGTCACAGGCTACAACATTGCCACATGCTACAACACTGCCACAGACTACAACACTGTCACATGCTACAACACTGTCACAGGCTACAACACTGTCACAGGCTACAACACTGTCACAGGCTTCAACACTGTCACAGGCTACAACACTGTCACAGGCTTCAACACTGCCACAAGCTTCAACACTGCCACAAGCTACAACACTGTCACAGGCTACAACACTGTCACAGGCTACAACACTGTCACAGGCTTCAACACTGCCACAAGCTTCAACACTGCCACAGGCTACAACACTGCCACAGGCTACAACACTGTCACAGGCTTCAACACTGCCACAGTCTTCAACACTGTCACAGGCTACAACACTGTCACAGGCTTCAACACTGCCACAGGCTACAACACTGCCACAGGCTACAACACTGTCACAGGCTTCAACACTGTCACAGGCTACAACACTGTCACTGGCTTCAACACTGCCACATGCTTCAACACTGCCACAGGCTACAACACTGCCACTGGCTACAACACTGTCACAGGCTACAACACTGCCACATGCTACAACACTGCCACATGCTACAACACTGTCACAGGCTTCAACACTGCCACAGGCTACAACACTATCAGAGGTTACAACACTGTCACAGGCTACAACACTGTCACAGGCTTCAACACTGCCACAGGCTACAACACTGCCACAGGCTACAACACTGTCACAGGCTACAACACTGCCACAGGCTACAACACTGCCACAGGCTACAACACTGTCACAGGCTACAACACAGCCACAGGCTACAACACTGCCACAGGCTACAACACTGTCACAGGCTACAACATTGCCACATGCTACAACACTGCCACAGACTACAACACTGTCACAGGCTACAACACTGTCACAGGCTAGAACACTGTCACAGGCTACAACACTGTCACAGGCTTCAACACTGCCACAGGCTTCAACACTGCCACAGGCTACAACACTGCCACAGGCTACAACACTGTCACAGGCTTCAACACTGCCACAGTCTTCAACACTGTCACAGGCTACAACACTGTTGGACTCTCGATAAGCCAATGGCTTCCTTGTCCACTTGCCCTCTGGGCCTTTGGCTTGGATGGCAACTCTTGTTAAATCTTGTTAAATCACTGTCACAGGTTTCAACACTGCCACAGGCTACAACACTGTCACAGGCTACAACACTGTCACAGGCTACAACACTGTCACAGGCTTCAACACTGCCACAGGCTACAACACTGTCACAGGCTACAACACTGCCACAGGCTACAACACTGTCACAGGCTTCAACACTGCCACAAGCTACAACACTGTCACAGGCTTCAACACTGCCATAGGCTTCAACACTGCCACAGGCTACAACACTGCCACAGGCTACAACACTGTCACAGGCTTCAACACTGCCACAGTCTTCAACACTGTCACAGGCTACAACACTGTCACAGGCTTCAACACTGCCACAAGCTACAACACTGCCACAGGCTACAACACTGCCACAGGCTACAACACTGTCACAGGCTTCAACACTGCCACAGGCTACAACACTGTCACAGGTTACAACACTGTCACAGGCTACAACACTGTCACAGGCTTCAACACTGCCACATGCTTCAACACTGCCACAGGCTACAACACTGACACAGGCTACAACACTGCCCCAAGCTACAACACTGCCACGGGCTAAAACACTGCCACAGGCTACAACACTGTCACAGGCTACAACACTGCCACAGGCTACAACACTGCCACAGGCTACAACACTCTCACAGGCTTCAACACTGTCACAGGCTACAACACTGTCACAGGCTTCAACACTGCAACAGGCTTCAACACTGTCACAGGCTTCAACACTGTCACAGGCTTCAACACTTCCACATGCTTCAACACTGCCACAGGCTACAACACTGCCACAGGCTACAACACTGTCACAGGCTACAACACTGCCACATGCTACAACACTGTCACAGGCTACAACACTGTCACAGGCTACAACACTGTCACAGGCTTCAACACTGTCATAGGCTACAACTCTGCCACAAGCTACAACACTGCCACAGGCTTCAACACTGCCACAGGCTTCAGCACTGCCACATGCTACAACACTGCCACAGGCTACAACACTGCCACGGGCTACAACACTGCCACAGGCTACAACACTGTCACAGGCTACAACACTGCCACAGGCTACAACACTGTCACAGGTTACAACACTGTCACAGGCTACAACACTGTCACAGGCTTCAACACTGCCACAGGCTTCAACACTGCCACAGGCTACAACACTGCCACGGGCTACAACACTGCCACAGGCTACAACACTGTCACATGCTACAACACTCACAGGCTACAACACTGCCACAGGCTACAACACTGCCACAGGCTACAACACTGTCACAGGCTTCAACACTGCCACAGGCTACAACACTGCCACAGGCTACAACACTGTCACAGGCTTCAACACTGCCACAGGCTACAACACTGCCACAGGCTTCAACACTGTCACAGGCTTCAACACTGTCACAGGCTACAACACTGTCACAGGCTTCAACACTGCCACATGCTTCAACACTGTCACAGGCTACAACACTGCCACATGCTACAACACTGTCACAGGCTACAACACTGTCACAGGCTACAACTCTGTCACAGGCTTCAACACTGCCACAAGCTACAACACTGCCACAGGCTACAACACTGCCACAGGCTACAACACTGTCACAGGCTTCAACACTGCCACAGGCTACAACACTGTCACAGGTTACAACACTGTCACAGGCTACAACACTGTCACAGGCTTCAACACTGCCACAGGCTTCAACACTGCCACAGGCTACAACACTTCCACAGGCTACAACACTGCCACGAGCTACAACACTGCCACAGGCTACAACACTGTCACAGGTTACAACACTGTCACAGGCTACAACACTGTCACAGGCTTCAACACTGCCACAGGCTTCAACACTGCCACAGGCTACAACACTGCCACAGGCTACAACACTGCCACAGGCTACAACACTGTCACAGGCTTCAACACTGCCACAGGCTTCAACACTGTCACAGGCTACAACACTGTCACAGGCTACAACACTGTCACAGGCTACAACATTGCCACAGGCTACAACACTGCCACAGGCTACAACACTGCCACAGGCTCCAACACTGTCACAGGGTACAACACTGTCACAGGCTTCAACACTGTCACAGGCTACAACATTGTCACAGGCTTCAACACTGCCACAGGCTTCAACACTGTCACAGACTACAACACTGTCACAGGCTACAACACTGTCACAGGCTTCAACACTGTCACAGGCTACAACTCTGTCACAGGCTTCAACACTGCCACAAGCTACAACACTGCCACAGGCTACAACACTGCCACAGGCTACAACACTGTCACAGGCTTCAACACTGCCACAGGCTACAACACTGTCACAGGTTACAACACTGTCACAGGCTACAACACTGTCACAGGCTTCAACACTGTCACAGGCTTCAACACTGCCACAGGCTTCAACACTGCCACAGGCTACAACACTGCCACAAGCTACAACACTGCCACGGGCTACAACACTGCCACAGGCTACAACACTGTCACAGGCTACAACACTGCCACAGGCTACAACACTGTCACAGGCTTCAACACTGCCACATGTTCAACACTGTCACAGGCTACAACACTGCCACAGACTACAACACTGTCACAGGCTACAACACTGCCACAGGCTACAACACTGTCACAGGCTTCAACACTGCCACATGCTTCAACACTGTCACAGGCTACAACACTGTCACAGGCTTCAACACTGCCACAGGCTTCAACACTGCCACAGGCTACAACACTGCCACAGGCTACAACACTGTCACAGGCTTCAACACTGCCACAGTCTTCAACACTGTCACAGGCTACAACACTGTTGGACTCTCGATAAGCCAATGGCTTCCTTGTCCACTTGCCCTCTGGGCCTTTGGCTTGGATGGCAACTCTTGTTAAATCTTGTTAAATCACTGTCACAGGCTTCAACACTGCCACAGGCAACAGCACTGTCACAGGTTACAACACTGTCACAGGCTACAACACTGCCACAGGCTTCAACACTGCCACAAGCTACAACACTGTCACAGGCTACAACACTGCCACAAGCTACAACACTGCCTCAGGCTACAACACTGTCACAGGCTTCAACACTGTCACAGGCTACAACACTGCCACAGGCTACAACACTGTCACAGGCTTCAACACTGCCACAAGCTACAACACTGTCACAGGCTACAACACTGCCACAGGCTTCAACGCTGCCACAGGCTACAACACTGCCACAAGCTACAACACTGCCACAGGCTTCAACACTGCCACAGGCTTCAACACTGTCACAGGCTTCAACACTGCAACAGGCTACAACACTGTCACAGGCTACAACACTGTCACAGGCTACAACACTGCCACAGGCTACAACACTGCCACAGGCTTCAACACTGCCACAGGCTTCAACACTGCCACAGGCTACAACACTGCCACAGGCTACAACACTGTCACAGGCTTCAACACTGCCACAGTCTTCAACACTGTCACAGGCTACAACACTGTTGGACTCTCGATAAGCCAATGGCTTCCTTGTCCACTTGCCCTCTGGGCCTTTGGCTTGGATGGCAACTCTTGTTAAATCTTGTTAAATCACTGTCACAGGCTTCAACACTGCCACAGGCTACAACACTGTCACAGGCTACAACACTGTCACAGGCTACAACACTGCCACAGGCTTCAACACTGCCACAAGCTACAACACTGTCACAGGCTACAACACTGCCACAAGCTACAACACTGCCTCAGGCTACAACACTGTCACAGGCTTCAACACTGCCACAGGTTACAACACTGTCACAGGCTACAACACTGCAACAGGCTACAACACTGTCACAGGCTACAACACTGTCACAGGCTACAACACTGCCACAGGCTACAACACTGCCACAGGCTTCAACACTGCCACAGGCTACAACACTGTCACAGGCTTCAACATTGCCACAGGCTTCAACACTGCCACAGGCTACAACACTGTCACAGGCTACATCACTGCCACAGGCTACAACACTGCCACAGGCTACAACACTGTCACAGGCTACAACACTGCCACAGGCTACAACACTGCCACAGGCTACAACACTGTCACAGGCTACAACACAGCCACAGGCTACAACACTGCCACAGGCTACAACACTGTCACAGGCTACAACATTGCCACATGCTACAACACTGCCACAGACTACAACACTGTCACAGGCTACAACACTGTCACAGGCTACAACACTGTCACAGGCTACAACACTGTCACAGGCTTCAACACTGTCACAGGCTACAACACTGTCACAGGCTTCAACACTGCCACAAGCTTCAACACTGCCACAAGCTACAACACTGTCACAGGCTACAACACTGTCACAGGCTACAACACTGTCACAGGCTTCAACACTGCAACAAGCTTCAACACTGCCACAGGCTACAACACTGCCACAGGCTACAACACTGTCACAGGCTTCAACACTGCCACAGTCTTCAACACTGTCACAGGCTTCAACACTGCCACAAGCTACAACACTGCCACAGGCTACAACACTGCCACAGGCTACAACACTGTCACAGGCTTCAACACTGTCACAGGCTACAACACTGTCACAGGCTTAAACACTGCCACATGCTTCAACACTGCCACAAGCTACAACACTGCCACAGGCTACAACACTGTCACAGGCTACAACACTGCCACATGCTACAACACTGCCACATGCTACAACACTGTCACAGGCTTCAACACTGCCACAGGCTACAACACTCTCACAGGTTACAACACTGTCACAGGCTACAACACTGTCACAGGCTTCAACACTGCCACAGGCTACAACACTGCCACAGGCTACAACACTGTCACAGGCTACAACACTGCCACAGGCTACAACACTGCCACAGGCTACAACACTGTCACAGGCTACAACACAGCCACAGGCTACAACACTGCCACAGGCTACAACACTGTCACAGGCTACAACATTGCCACATGCTACAACACTGCCACAGACTACAACACTGTCACATGCTACAACACTGTCACAGGCTACAACACTGTCACAGGCTACAACACTGTCACAGGCTTCAACACTGTCACAGGCTACAACACTGTCACAGGCTTCAACACTGCCACAAGCTTCAACACTGCCACAAGCTACAACACTGTCACAGGCTACAACACTGTCACAGGCTACAACACTGTCACAGGCTTCAACACTGCCACAAGCTTCAACACTGCCACAGGCTACAACACTGCCACAGGCTACAACACTGTCACAGGCTTCAACACTGCCACAGTCTTCAACACTGTCACAGGCTACAACACTGTCACAGGCTTCAACACTGCCACAGGCTACAACACTGCCACAGGCTACAACACTGTCACAGGCTTCAACACTGTCACAGGCTACAACACTGTCACTGGCTTCAACACTGCCACATGCTTCAACACTGCCACAGGCTACAACACTGCCACTGGCTACAACACTGTCACAGGCTACAACACTGCCACATGCTACAACACTGCCACATGCTACAACACTGTCACAGGCTTCAACACTGCCACAGGCTACAACACTATCACAGGTTACAACACTGTCACAGGCTACAACACTGTCACAGGCTTCAACACTGCCACAGGCTACAACACTGCCACAGGCTACAACACTGTCACAGGCTACAACACTGCCACAGGCTACAACACTGCCACAGGCTACAACACTGTCACAGGCTACAACACAGCCACAGGCTACAACACTGCCACAGGCTACAACACTGTCACAGGCTACAACATTGCCACATGCTACAACACTGCCACAGACTACAACACTGTCACAGGCTACAACACTGTCACAGGCTAGAACACTGTCACAGGCTACAACACTGTCACAGGCTTCAACACTGCCACAGGCTTCAACACTGCCACAGGCTACAACACTGCCACAGGCTACAACACTGTCACAGGCTTCAACACTGCCACAGTCTTCAACACTGTCACAGGCTACAACACTGTTGGACTCTCGATAAGCCAATGGCTTCCTTGTCCACTTGCCCTCTGGGCCTTTGGCTTGGATGGCAACTCTTGTTAAATCTTGTTAAATCACTGTCACAGGTTTCAACACTGCCACAGGCTACAACACTGTCACAGGCTACAACACTGTCACAGGCTACAACACTGTCACAGGCTTCAACACTGCCACAGGCTACAACACTGTCACAGGCTACAACACTGCCACAGGCTACAACACTGTCACAGGCTTCAACACTGCCACAAGCTACAACACTGTCACAGGCTTCAACACTGCCATAGGCTTCAACACTGCCACAGGCTACAACACTGCCACAGGCTACAACACTGTCACAGGCTTCAACACTGCCACAGTCTTCAACACTGTCACAGGCTACAACACTGTCACAGGCTTCAACACTGCCACAAGCTACAACACTGCCACAGGCTACAACACTGCCACAGGCTACAACACTGTCACAGGCTTCAACACTGCCACAGGCTACAACACTGTCACAGGTTACAACACTGTCACAGGCTACAACACTGTCACAGGCTTCAACACTGCCACATGCTTCAACACTGCCACAGGCTACAACACTGACACAGGCTACAACACTGCCCCAAGCTACAACACTGCCACGGGCTAAAACACTGCCACAGGCTACAACACTGTCACAGGCTACAACACTGCCACAGGCTACAACACTGCCACAGGCTACAACACTCTCACAGGCTTCAACACTGTCACAGGCTACAACACTGTCACAGGCTTCAACACTGCAACAGGCTTCAACACTGTCACAGGCTTCAACACTGTCACAGGCTTCAACACTTCCACATGCTTCAACACTGCCACAGGCTACAACACTGCCACAGGCTACAACACTGTCACAGGCTACAACACTGCCACATGCTACAACACTGTCACAGGCTACAACACTGTCACAGGCTACAACACTGTCACAGGCTTCAACACTGTCATAGGCTACAACTCTGCCACAAGCTACAACACTGCCACAGGCTTCAACACTGCCACAGGCTTCAACACTGCCACAGGCTACAACACTGCCACAGGCTACAACACTGCCACGGGCTACAACACTGCCACAGGCTACAACACTGTCACAGGCTACAACACTGCCACAGGCTACAACACTGTCACAGGTTACAACACTGTCACAGGCTACAACACTGTCACAGGCTTCAACACTGCCACAGGCTTCAACACTGCCACAGGCTACAACACTGCCACGGGCTACAACACTGCCACAGGCTACAACACTGTCACATGCTACAACACTCACAGGCTACAACACTGCCACAGGCTACAACACTGCCACAGGCTACAACACTGTCACAGGCTTCAACACTGCCACAGGCTACAACACTGCCACAGGCTACAACACTGTCACAGGCTTCAACACTGCCACAGGCTACAACACTGCCACAGGCTTCAACACTGTCACAGGCTTCAACACTGTCACAGGCTACAACACTGTCACAGGCTTCAACACTGCCACATGCTTCAACACTGTCACAGGCTACAACACTGCCACATGCTACAACACTGTCACAGGCTACAACACTGTCACAGGCTACAACTCTGTCACAGGCTTCAACACTGCCACAAGCTACAACACTGCCACAGGCTACAACACTGCCACAGGCTACAACACTGTCACAGGCTTCAACACTGCCACAGGCTACAACACTGTCACAGGTTACAACACTGTCACAGGCTACAACACTGTCACAGGCTTCAACACTGCCACAGGCTTCAACACTGCCACAGGCTACAACACTTCCACAGGCTACAACACTGCCACGAGCTACAACACTGCCACGGGCTACAACACTGTCACAGGCTACAACACTGCCACAGGCTACAACACTGTCACAGGCTTCAACACTGTCACAGGCTACAACACTGCCACAGGCTACAACACTGTCACAGGCTTCAACACTGCCACAGGCTACAACACTGCCACAGGCTTCAACACTGTCACAGGCTTCAACACTGTCACAGGCTACAACACTGTCACAGGCTTCAACACTGCCACATGCTTCAACACTGCCACAGGCTACAACACTGCCACAGGCTACAACACTGTCACAGGCTACAACACTGCCACATGCTACAACACTGCCACATGCTACAACACTGTCACAGGCTACAACACTGTCACAGGCTTCAACACTGTCACAGGCTACAACTCTGTCACAGGCTTCAACACTGCCACAAGCTACAACACTGCCACAGGCTACAACACTGCCACAGGCTACAACACTGTCACAGACTTCAACACTGCCACAGGCTACAACACTGTCACAGGTTACAACACTGTCACAGGCTACAACACTGTCACAGGGTTCAACACTGCCACAGGCTTCAACACTGACACAGGCTACAACACTGCCGCAAGCTACAACACTGCCACAGGCTACAACACTGTCACAGGCTACAACACTGCCACAGGCTACAACACTGTCACAGGCTACAACACTGCCACAGGCTTCAACACTGTCACAGGCTACAACACTGTCACAGGCTTCAACACTGCCACATGCTTCAACACTGCCACAGGCTACAACACTGCCACAGGCTACAACACTGTCACAGGCTACAACACTGTCACAGGCTACAACACTGCCACATGCTACAACACTGTCACAGGCTACAACACTGTCACAGGCTACAACACTGTCACAGGCTTCAACACTGTCACAGGCTACAACTCTGTCACAGGCTTCAACACTGCCACAAGCTACAACACTGCCACAGGCTACAACACTGCCACAGGCTACAACACTGTCACAGGCTTCAACACTGCCACAGGCTACAACACTGTCACAGGTTACAACACTCTCACAGGCTACAACACTGTCACAGGCTTCAACACTGTCACAGGCTTCAACACTGCCACAGGCTTCAACACTGCCACAGGCTACAACACTGCCACAAGCTACAACACTGCCACGGGCTACAACACTGCCACAGGCTACAACACTGTCACAGGCTACAACACTGCCACAGGCTACAACACTGTCACAGGCTTCAACACTGCCACATGCTTCAACACTGTCACAGGCTACAACACTGCCACAGGCTACAAAACTGCCACAAGCTACAACACTGTCACAGGCTACAACACTGTCACAGGGTACAACACTGCCACAGGCTACAATACTGCCACAGGCTACAACACTGCTTCAGGGTACAACACTGCTTCAGGGTACAACACTGCTTCAGGGTACCTCCCACCAAGATGCTGGTCTTTTTTCACCTTTTCACCTTTCTTATGTGAGATACCCATGATTTCAATACTCTAGATCGCACATAAACACCGAAACTGCCAATTGCAGCTCGGTACTGAACAAGATCTATCATAAATTGTTTTTTCAAAATAAAACAAATTATCAACTTTTCCTACATCAAGTGAATCTGATTGGTTGAAATCTGGTTCACATAGGTGTAAAAGCGCATGGGATGTATTAAGTATACAACAGTACCTGTTATAACGCTGGCCTATGCGTTTACATGCAACAAACAGCGCGGGAATAAATATTCACAGACAACCGAGTTTCAGGGTTTTTACAGGGAGAATTTATTATCCGCCCGGAGAATTATTTTAGCGTTAAAAGTCCGTAGAAATAGGATAATTCTGGAGAATGGGCAACCCTGGAAATTACCAACGTTGTAGTTGTTTTTTCTCCAGAATCCTCAACCTGGACCTTCTTCCTCATACGTGCACAGTCCCACTCTGGAGCACAGTCCCACTCTGCAGCACAGTCCCACTCTGCAGCATAGTCCCACTCTGGAGCACAGTCCCACTCTGCAGCACAGTCCCACTCTGGAGCATAGTCCCATTTTGGAGCACTGTCACACTCTGCAGCAGGGTCCCACTCTGGAGCACAGTCCCACTCTGGAGCACAGTCCCACTCTGGAGCACTGTCACACTCTGCAGCAGTCCCACTCTGGAGTGTTGTCGCACCGTGGTGACTGTGTACATCGTGAATGTGGTGATTATATACAACATGGAGTGTGCTGTTTAAAATCGTGCTAAAACCTCTGCTACAATGTAGCTAAAGGTTAAGTGTTTGTGCTAAGTGCTTAAGCAAGAGTGGCCAACCCTCACTTGGCCTTGAAAGTGTCTAGAGTTGGGCATATGATGCACTCAGACAGCTGCTTCCATAGTCGGATACGAGCTGGTAAGAAAGAGTGCCTATGCACATCTGTCCTGCAGTAGGGGACGAGATGACCTGATGAGTGATGATGGGTGATGAATGTAGCGGGATGTGATAGCATGGCCACTGGGATGTCTATGAGATGGTGTTTGACATGGTACATCATGACTATCCTGGCAGTTGTCCTTCTGTGTTGAAGGGATTCCCAGCCGAGTCTGCTGGTACTACGAGTGGTCATGTAGTCCCAAGTTGCAAATATTGCCGCCGGCTGTTGGACAGCTTCCAACTTCTGGGTGTTGGTCTTTGTGTGGGGAGTACCATGATGTGCTAGCATACTCCAATATAGGCCTAACTAGAGTCTGGTAACACTGTGCCTTGATTTTGGTTGGGCAGCTAGAGAGGTTTCTCGTGAAGAAAGCAAGACTGTTGTTGGCCTTCTTCGTGATAGCATCAACATGAGAATTCCAGGTCGTTTCCTGCTATTGTAACTCCAAGGTACTTTCCTGTTTACACTAGAGTTAGATTGCTACAATGGATGGCATAGGTGGCTGCAATAGGGTTCCGTTTCCTAGTGATGCTGATGACCTCACATGTGCTTGGGTAGAATGACATATTCCGGTCTTTCTCCCACTTGTCGAGGTCATCTTGCAGGATCTGGCTGTCATGTATCGTTAGTATATTTCCGTACAAGAGGGTATCGTCTACTAAGAGTCTCTCTCTCTCTCTCTCTCTCTCTCTCTCTCTCTCTCTCTCTCTCTCTCTCTCTCTCTCTCTCTCTCTCTCTCTCTCTCTCTCTCTCTCTCTCTCTCTCTCTCTCTCTCTCTCTCTCTCTCTCTCTCTCTCTCTCTCTCTCTCTCTCTCTCTCTCTCTCTCTCTCTCTCTCTCTCTCTCTCTCTCTCTCTCTCTCCCTCTCCCTCTCCTCCCTCTCTTGTAGCCACAATCACACCACTAGCACTGCCGTGGGAAAGTCCAGAGGCCTGACAGCTGTGATTTGCATTGTCGAAAGGTATAATTAGAGTAATTAGCGATTGCCTAATTAATAGTGAATATCCGCGGTTGCGCCATCGGTCATGCTTGGAGATCCCGGGGGGCGTGCCCCCAGGTGTTTTTACTGTGCTTCAAATGAGGGGCCCTTTGAAATGGGACATGTTCTTACGCAAAGTGCACCCACCAGACCATGTGTGGCCATGGTCAATGCAAAATGTCACGTAACATCCATAAACAACTTGATTTCCTATTCGCCCGTAGAAAGATGCGTGTTTGTGATTACTATATTTGTTTGTGTAAATTATACTATACATTTTATATTTATATTTTTTATTTAGCAGTCATATCTAGTATCTTTTTTACTCATCGTACCATTGCCTCATATAATACAGTTGTTGGATGTGGTATGCATTGGAGCCTGCTGCGCGTTGCTTAGTTTATGTAGCAATAGAAAACACAATTCCCTTTACAGTTTATGGGTGATTCGTACATAGCAGTCGATGGGATTGCCTATGATTAACTAGCTAATAAATGTGGGGCCCAGAAACCACCACAGTAAATCCAACAACTACAACCACAGGAGCAGGAGAAGCTGGGGAAGGAGGGTGGTAAGTTGGGGAAGGACGGTGGGTAAGTCGAAAAAAAACAAGCGATGATGCATGATTCCGGCTTTCTAGGGCGACCAGGAATTTTAGCCTAACGGCTTGGTCGCACCTGCCGTGATTTACTGACGCATCGCTGTCGTACGATGGAATACCATATTAGGCTGCGGGTCGTCTTGTGTCACATAATATGAAACCGCGCTACCGCATTCCTGAACGGTGACACGGGTGAGCCTTCTAGCTCCCTGTGAGCCTTCTAGCTCCCTGTGAGCCTTCTAGCTCCCTGTGAGCCTTCTAGCTGTAATAGTACTTGTGGTATGTACTTATCATTAACATTACAACACATGGTATTATTGGGATTGATATTCATGAGGTGTATTTCAATAACTCAATTACATGGTCTGCGTCTCCGTACCCCAGAGCCCGAGGTACTCCTATAGACTAGGGTAACCGACTAAGGTGTATCTGTAGTCGCCAGATGGCGTCACTATATGCAGCCGTGACATCCCTCTTCTTATAAAACAAGAACATCAGAACAAGAACAACTAAGTGTGGCTTACTACACTAACATAGTTATATAAGCAGCCTTGCAAACGTAACATACTATCAACGGACAAGATCAAGATAGAGTTACAAATTGAACTTGGCTGGAGGCTTGCTGAGCCGTCCAGAGCGGGTCTGGTAGCCTGCTTCAGGAGTGCTGAAGCGGACTCGCTTGCCGGAGTCGTGTGCCTCGTCGGGACGCTCCACTGGCTCAACGGCGGCCGTGCTAGGCATGTCGTCAGGGTGTGACACGGGGTCGGCGTCAATAGGTCGGGTCTCGTGTGACCTGCGGATCTGCACACGATTGCGGCGGAGAACTCCACCACTTGCTGTGCGGACGTCATACGACCTTGGTTCCGAACGCACGGTCTCGATGGTTGCCGGGTTCCACTTCCCTGTGACGTGGTGCTGGATGCGAACGGGTTGTCCACGGACCAGCGGGGTGAGTTGCGCGATCGCTCCCTGGTCGTGATACACTTTTTGTTGACGCTGTCGCTCGAACAGGCGTTCGGATATCGCGCCCTTCTCCGGGTGGGCGTTCAGGATTTTCACCGGCAGGTTGGCCCTCATCTTTCGCGCGTTCAGCATCTCGGCTGGTGAAGGGAGATGGTGATCGATCGGTGTCGACCGCAGAATCAGCATGGCCATGTCCGTGTCGACTCGGGCCGATGCTGCCTTCTTCAGTGTGCGCTTTATCGTCTGTATCTGCCGCTCCACGAATCCATTTGATCTCGGGTAGTGCGGGCTGGAGGTGACGTGTTCAAATCCCCAAGCCTTAGCGAAGAGTTTATACGCCTGACTGTCGAAGTGACCTCCGTTGTCGCTGACGACTCTGTCAGGGACACCTTGCTCGCTGAAGATACGCTTTGTCAACTTGACGATCATGTCACTCGTCGCTCGTCCCTCGATGAGTTCGACGAAAGGGAACTTTGAGTAATAATCACCGATGATGAGGTAATTATTTCGGCCAATCGAAAACAAGTCGGTGCCAACGACCTGCCACGGCCGTGATGGCACTTCGTGCTGCATCAGCGGCTCCGAAGGCTGTGCGCACAACTCGCGTTGGCAGATGTCGCATCGCTGGATCATATTCTCGATGTCACAGTTTATGTTTATCCAGTATACACATGACCTGGCACGCAGGCGAGTTTTCTCCACTCCCTGGTGCGCCAGGTGGAGTTTCGCGAGGATCTCTGATCGGGCTCTGAGTGGGATAACGATGCGGTCGCTCTTCATGATGATGCCATCGTCGACCGTCAGCTCATCGCGGAATGGCCAGTAGGGGCGGAGCTGAGTAGCGAGTTGTCGCCTTGTCTCTGGCCAGCCACTCATGATGATGGACTTCAGAGAGAGCATCTCGTCGTCGTTGTCTGTCTCGTCTCGCAGCTGCTGCAGCCGGTGTGGGGAGAACTGCACGTGGTTGATCTGCATGTCAAACTTGAGACTTTCCTTGTTGCTGCTCGGCTGTCGTGAGAGTAGGTCAGCGACCGCGACGTCTTTACCAGGTCGGTATTTGATGACGATGTCGTACGGTTGAATGCGTAGGAGCATCCGCTGTAGACGTTGGGGGGCGGCTGCCAGATTCTTCATGTGGATCATCTCCAGAGGCTTGTGATCGGACTCTACAGTAAATCGCTTGCCGTATACGAACGTGTGAAAGCGCTCACATCCAAAGACGACTGCGAGCATCTCGCGCTCGATGTTTACGTATCGTCGTTCACAGTCACTGAGTGACTTCGATACGAAGGCGATAGGCTTGTTCTTCTGCAGTAGGACGGCGCCCAGACCGCGGCTCGACGCGTCGACTTGCACGACCGTCTCGACTGCCGGGTCGAAGTAGCTCAACGTAGCTTCTCTGCATATTGCGTCTTTGGTTCGCTGGAATGCGCTCTCGTGCGCTGGTGTCCACACAAACTCACTGTCCTTCTTCAGCAGGTCTCTGAGTATGGCGGTGTGCTGTGAGAGATTTGGCGTGAAGGGAGACATGTAAGTTGCGATGCCCAAGAACTCCTTGAGTTGAGTGGCGTCTTGTGGCGCCTGTAGTTGCTTGATGGCCGTGATCTTCCCTGGGTCGGGGTGCACTCCATCAGTGTCGAAGATAAGCCCGAAGAACTGCATTCTTGGCTGCTTGATGTGGCATTTGTCGGCATTGAAGACTAGGCCATGCTGACGCGCTGTCTTCATTAAGTTGTGCAGGTTCGCATCGTGGTCGGCCTCGTTCTTGCCGAATACTGCGACGTCATCCGCTATCCCGATTGTGCCTCCACAGTTCTCCAGAATGTGGTCCATTCGCTCTTGGAACACGTCTTGGCTCAGGTTCAAGCCAAATGGTAGACGTTGGAACCTGTAGCGACCAAACGGACTGTTGAATGTCGTCAGGAAGCTGGATGGTTCGTCCAAGGACACACTCCAGTACCCGTGTCGCGCGTCGAGTTTGGAGAAGACGGTTGCTCCAGCGAGCTTGTGTGTCAGCTCGTCAAGTGTTGGAGTCTTATAATGCGGGCGCTTAATGGCAGTGTTCAAATCTTTTGGATCAAGACATATCCTCAGTTTGTTGTTGGATTTACGGCTGTAGACCAGGCTTGAAACCCAATCAGTCGGTTCGGTCACCTTGGAGATGACACCGAGCCGTTCCATGTTGTCGAGTTCGTCTTTGACCTCGTCCTTCAGATGGATTGAACAGCGTCGAGGGGCGTGAATGACTGGCGTCACCGAGTTGTCCACAGTGATGTGGAATTCGCCGCTGAAATTGCCGATTCCCTCGAATCGATCCGGGTAGGCGGCGACCAGATCACTTGTCGAGTCTACGCGTTTGTTCGGCACACTCTTGATCTCACAGTTCATCTCCATGAGGTGGAGACGTCGGCATGACGGCAGCCCCAGAATTGCCGGTCCCGCCGAGTCCGACACGTAGAACTCGGTGTCAATGCGCTCACTGTTGTAGCTGCATGGCACCGTCATCTTGCCATACTGCCGTATGCTCGTGCCGTTGTAGGCTGTCAGCTGGACTTCGCTGGGCAACAGACTACCCGGAATAGGGAACCCCTCCGAGTCCAGTTTCGCTGGGCACATACGGCGAAAAATGCGCAGCGGCAGAATATTCCCCTGTGCGCCGGTGTCGACCTTGACCTTCAATGTAGCAGGCACGTTAGGCTTGTCTGCCAGGGTGATACTCAGGGAGGCGAACACTTCGTCTCTCGTGTCCGCAACATTCACGATATCGAAGGTGAGCGCATCAAATGACTCTGCGAGTGATGGCGACTGTTCGACCGCGTACACGCGAGTGTGCGAGCTGTCGCGTTGACGATATGTGGGTCGTCGCTCTGCAGTCGGTCCACGATGCCGTGACTGCGACCGTGGCCTCTGCTGTAGCAAGCGCGGTCTGCTGCTGCGGCGAAAGCGGGCAGGTTCCTGCTGACCTGTGGCTCTGCAGACCTTCTTCCAGTGGTTGGGCTTCCCACACGCGTCACACTGTGACCCATATGCGGGACAACGGTTCTTGGGCTTGGGTGGATGGCTCCCACCACAATAAGCGCACGGATGTGTCGACCGCCTGTCGTTGTTTTGGCGGGATACATAATCGATGGTCAGTTTGTCATTGTGCAACTGCTCGATGTCGGAGATCATCGCTTCGTGGGTCCTCGCTAGATCCATAGCTGCGTCCAGTGTGTAGGAGTCAGGTTTGGCTAGCAGCTGTTCTTGCACTTTTTTGTGCCGGACTCCCACGATCAATTGTTCCAGCAGTCTTTCGCCGACTTCACGCGAGTCTCGGAATTTACATTTCTTGGCTTGGAGCCGGCACCTGATCATATAATCATCTGCGGACTCACTTGACGTTTGCCGGAACTTTTGTAAGTGGAACCGATTCAGCCTGAAGTTGCTTTTTGGCTCCACTTGCTTATCGAACCGGTCCCACAGTGGGGCGAGGAGCTTTCGTTCGGCTGTCGTCATTTCCCATGTGTTGTATATGCTTAGGCCGTCCTGCCCTATCCAGAGCAGGACGTATGTGACGTGCTCTTCCTCGGTTTTGGCACTTAGCGGCCCCTTGAATATCAGTTCGCAGTACTGTCTGAACGTACGGAACGTACTCGGCAGTTCGGCCGATGACCAGTCCATTCTAGGCGGATCGATGCCTGACAGATCTGTCATTTTCAATGTCAATTCGTAAGGGCGACAATACAGTACAGGTCGGCTGGCGTTGCCGTCAACTTACGATTTTCAACCTGTCTGTGACTCAAACTTGACGTGTGGCGTGTAGTTCGTACGCCGCTGCCACCATGTAATAGTACTTGTGGTATGTACTTATCATTAACATTACAACACATGGTATTATTGGGATTGATATTCATGAGGTGTATTTCAATAACTCAATTACATGGTCTGCGTCTCCGTACCCCAGAGCCCGAGGTACTCCTATAGACTAGGGTAACCGACTAAGGTGTATCTGTAGTCGCCAGATGGCGTCACTATATGCAGCCGTGACACTAGCTCCCTGTGAGCCTTCTAGCTCCCTGTGCATAGCCAGGCACACTTCGTAAAGGTGTTTAATTTATATTGGATTAAATACTGATTTCTTCCTGCTGGTGTCAGACAACATAATTATATTATATTGAAGGCTTTGAGTTTCACCGTTGTTCATGGCCGGTTATTCTATATATATGGTTATAAATGGAAATTTTTAATTACATTGATTTTGTGAATCTTGTAAAAAAAATTACTTGCAAATTAATACGCATGAACTTCGTATATGTGCATATAACATGTTTCAGCCAGTGTTATGTAGACTAGTGGTTTATATCCACTTTGATCCATTATGTTAATTACAAATATGTGTTATGTTCATCCGTATTGCTGCGGCCGAGAGTAGAGCGACTGCGGCCGGTTGGACTACCCCGGCTCGATTACCGATGTAAGCTCCGCCTAGTACGATACGTCAAGCATACTAAATCAGTCCTTTGCACAGTTTGAAACCGTGTTCACGTTGTTAGTTACTTCGTATACGATAAGGAGTAAATACACAACATATTGGCGGCGAGGACGGGATCGAATTGGATGACGATTTAGCCTAAAGGACTCCGCGGCGATACGGTAACTTTGAAGATTTTGTGACATTTCGTACCACTTAGAAAACACTCCGAACTCTTGGGTACCGTACCTGTCACGACCAGCAAAAATGGCGGAAAGATAAATCAGCTCGCTCGACGTCGACATATAATGGTGACGTCGAGACTTGGGAATCCTACACGTAGCGGCAAATGACATCGACAATAAGAAGACAGTTTCCGTTTTCCTGAGCGTCATTGGAAGCCGTACTTACGGTTTGCTACGAACAATTAGTTTCACCCGCCAAACCAAGCGATTTGAAATAGTCAAAGCTGCATCAGGCATTGCTCCAACATTTATCCCCGCGTCCACTGACCATCACTGAACGTTTCCGTTTCTACAAACGCAACCAACATGCAATTTATTACCGAAATAATGTGCTGTTGTTTTTATCACATTCGTGATCTTCGTCATATCCGCCAATATTTGCATTTTTTTTTGCGAAAACTATCTCAACTTTTCTTGTTAACAGTAGGCTTTACTATTGTAATTCCCAGTATCATAATATTGCTCTTAAGGATATCATGAAATTTCAGCGTGTGCATAATTGCTTGTCAGGGGTAGTTACTGAATCGCCTCGATTCTCACAATCGGTACCACTTCTAAAATCTCTACATTGGTTACCGATTCGACATCGCATTATTTTCAAGATATGCACTATTACCTATCAAGCACTTTCATCCAGGCAACCGGCATATTTACATTCGCTGCTCACTCCCGCAAGAAAGGCTAGGCAGCTTCGATCATCTACTTCGCATTTACTTTTTATTCCCAGAATTAAGACAAGCATTGGAACTAGAGCTTTCTCAATTCCAGCAACTACTTTGTGGAACTCATTACCTGTCAGTGTTAAGGCACGTGAATATATATATATATATATATATATATATATATATATATATATATATATATATATATATATATATATATATATATATATATATATATATATATATATATATATATATATATATATATATATATATATATATATATATCAACATTTCGGCGGCATCTAAGATTTGTTCGTCATTAAGATTTGTCTAACTCTTAAAAATTGGTATTGGTGCGCTGCTGAGCTCGGTTTTCTGAGGATTTTGGCGCTATAGAAGTCTTCTTTATTGTATTGTATTGTTTTATACGGAAACTAGCCGAATTCTGCGAATTTCACCACGTACTCGATGACACCTACGCGATCGGCTTGTTTGTGGACTAACAAACGAAAACACGGCCATTTAGAAAATATTCCTTTCCGACGCCAAATTGACGTTTGGTAGAGCACTGGAGATTGCAATGAATGGACCGCGCAGCGAAAGACTCGCTGGAACTAACACAGGGACGCCAGAAATTGAGCCTCCCGGTACACAAATTCTCGGGGGCGACCTCCAATAAAACATGGCAAACAACAACATCGCCAGTACACCACAAAAGTACGGTGTTTCCGCTGCAACCGATCAAACCACGGTCCTGACGGGTGTCGCTTTAAGGACGAAACGTGCCACGGCTGCGGAAAACGAGGTCACATCCAGCCAGCTTATTTATCGTCAAAACAAACAGCGTAAAGGAACAAAGTTCATGCGGTATCACGAGCACGCGCTATCAATCAGACAGCGACATTGACAGTCTCGAAGACGGTGTGCATACACTGGAGCTGTACTCCATGCATAACGGCACATACGCCATCTGACTGCCTGTTGATATAGAAGGCAAGGAAGTCGAGATGGAACTCGACACTGGACCGGCTGTGTCAGTCATGAGTCGCGAGGACTATGAAAGATATCTCGCGCACATTCCACTGAGAAAATCTTAGGAAAAACTGGAGACATACACCAACGAAAGGATCTGCCCACTCGGCATAGAATCCGTTGACGTATGCTATAAAAATCAGAACAAAACGTTGAGCCTCTACTTCATCGACAAAGGTGGTCCACCATTGTTAGGACGCGAGTGGCTGAATGCGATAACCCTGAACTGGCCACAAATCAAAGCACTGACAGCACATCCTTCGGCTACCACGAAGAAGCTAGCGAATATCCTACAGGAACACCCCGCGGTGTTCAGCCCAGGTGTGGGGAAAGTGAAAGGCCATAACGCTAACGTGACGGTGGAAAGAACCAGCAAACATCACTTCGATAAAGCAAGTCCTGTCCCGTACACGATAAGCCCCAACGTAGAACAGGAGCTAGACCGTCTACAATCAGAGGAAATCATCAGGCCAGTGGAACGCAGCAAATGGGCTACGCCAATTGTTCCAGTAGTGAAGAGGAATGGAAACGTGCGTCTATGCGGATATTTCAGGGTCACAATTAACCCGGTACTCGAAATGGACCAGTACCCACTCCCGAAAATCGAGGACATCTTCGCCAACTTCTCTCCTGGCGGAAAGTTTTTAAAGATCAATCTGTCTGAAGCTTATCTCTAAATTGAAGTGTCTAACGACAGCAAACAATTACTGAGAAGAACTAATCCCAAATTGAGAAGGAAAGTCTCTGCTGTATCTGGGGACTTAAACGGTTCAACCAGTACCTGGAAGGCCTTACTTTCACCAGCGTGACTGACCATCAACCATTGTGGACCATCTTTCATCCCAACAAAATCGGTGTCATCGACAGCCGTTGCAAGATTGCAACGACGGGCATTGTTCCTTGGTGGATACAGGTACACGATTATATATAGAAGCTTAACGAAACACGTCAACGCTAGCTGTATGTCGTGATTGCCCACACCTGACTGCAATGAGGGTCGCCAGCCATACGATGCTGCATAACTATTTCACATCAACCAAATCAACATGATGTCAGTCGACAGCCGCCCAGCAGGGATGTCTACTGTGGGGTTCTCGCGTCATCGTACCTCCCATGATTCGAGACAGAGTGCGAATACACACAGAATGGATGGCGAAACAAGATTGCAGACGACAAGTACCTACGTTACTACAGGCGCAGAAATGGATTGTCTGCAGATCAGGGTTGTCTGTTGTGGGGTATGCATGTTGTAATACGTGGGGCGCGATAGCATACCGGTTAGAAGGCCGGACTCTCAATCGAGAGAACCCGGTTTCAAATCCCACTGCGGTCGCTTCGAACCTTTGGCAAGTTTGATCACCCCACGTTGCCACAGTTCACTCAGCTGTATAAATGAGTACCTGGCAATACAGACAGTGGTGGATATGTGAACGAATAGCCTTCGCGCAGCAATTGCAGCGTGGCTGAATACTTCCCAAAGAAGTTGAGATGGCTTTGGAATGAACAGGTCTGCCAGGGGGTGAAGTGTAAAGCGCTTTGAGCAGTCCTATGGACCGGATACCGCGCTATATAAGAACATACCTTTACCTTTAATACCACCACGCTTTCGTGAACGTACGCTGAATGAACTTCACGATGAACATCACTGTATTGTCCGGATGAAAGGGTTGGCGAGATGCTACTTGTGGTGGCCAGGGCTAGATGCCGACATAGAGGAAACCTTAAGAGACTGGACGACATGTCAATCGATGCGCAATATGCCGCCCGACATCATTGCATCCTTGGGTGTGGCCCACACGTGTCTGGCAGCGTGTTCATGTCGATTTTGCTGAGAAAGATAAGCAAATGTATCTCGTGCCCATTGGTCATCAGTGCAGATACTGAAACGAAGTCTTGAAAAACAGGTGTTTGATGGGGTACATGGTTCTCTGAATAAGAAGTTGTCACACTTTCTGCTACTCTATCTTGTTGTGGAGATTGAGTTAGAGGGCGAAGTGTAGGATGCCGCGAATGCACAATTAGACCACCCAGGTATTTCCAAGGGAATCACAGTGTCTGATGAAACAACAGATGTAAACAGGATATGTATTCTAGGGTTAGGGAAGGTGGCAGTCCGGTTCCAGCGTCTCCTATCTCTCACCCAAGTTCTCCCGAGCGTAGACATCCCAAAAGCACAGGAATCCTCCAAATCACTTAAACTTATAAAACGCGAGGCTGCGTGGCTAATTGAAGTAGCACGCTTATCTGTTGTGTTGATCGGTTA
This sequence comes from Lamellibrachia columna, assembly GCA_963662155.1. Taxonomy (NCBI): domain Eukaryota; kingdom Metazoa; phylum Annelida; class Polychaeta; order Sabellida; family Siboglinidae; genus Lamellibrachia; species Lamellibrachia columna. The sequence goes on from OY759262.1 coordinate 7,890,081, forward strand.
CCATAGTCATCAATGTGATAACATGACATCATCCATAATAAACCAATATTTTGCACAGCTTAAAACCGTGTTCACGTGTTTAGTTACTCCGTATACGATAGCGAGTAAATAGGCAACAATATTGATTAAATATGTACAATTGTACTCTTGTAAACATGTCACAATTAATCATACTGGCCTAGGGTAATCAACACTCCAAAATGTGCTCATTATTGTCAGGTGTTCATTGAATATTTTATAATTAAACCTCTAGTAAAACTTATTTTTACAGGAATTAATTAGTTATGTTTTACTGTATACACTGTAGGTGGGTACAAACCACTATTTCAACAAGAGGTGACACTGATATTCTGCAGCAATGGACGAGGGCACAGTTCGTCATCGGTCAACTGGTCGGACTCACTATGGAGTTGGAGACGAGAAACACACCAAAGATGTTGTGGATGAACCAAAAAAAGAAACAGGAGATGCTGGGTACGAAGAACTTCAACACAGGCAATTTTAATCAAGACAGTGTAGACTAATCTACCATAAATGCCTAATTGACATGTTGTAGATGTTTGAGACCAGGAGCTGTGATTTACATTTGAGGTGCTCATCTGCAAAACGTGTTAAACGCCAAAATCTATTAAATTGAGTTAAGGGTGGTTTGTACAAATTTAATATAGTTTTTTGAAAAGGTATACTCTTCTGTTAAGTATGTACTTCTATTAGGTACTATATGGTAATGATTACAAATATGTGTTTGTATGTTTTTCAGATGGACAACCCTAGTTAGAGTGCTAGCTGGGATCATTCTGACTTTAGTATTCCTACCTGCACTCGGACTTCTCGTGGTCAGTTTGACTGTACCAGCGCCTATCAATCCTGTTGTAATAAGGTAACTTGGGGACATATCAATATGTTGTCATGTTTGTATTTGTTATAATTTGAACTACCATTTGCTTGGGAATATGATTATTATTGTCCTTATTAATTGTTTACTTTAAGCGAATTTAAGCGAATCAAAGGACAAGATTTTGTGGCTGTGCACCCAAGAGATAATAAAAACTAACCACGTGCAACTAAGATCAAGAATATCACGCCAGTGGTTTACTCAGAGTGTGTCCTAAAACTGGGTGGTTCTGGTCATTTCTCCGAGCGACCAATGGATGACATGTTAACCAGCACGACTGATATGCGCATGCGTAGTTCTATGAAATATGAGTAAACTAGACTACAAGAGGCCGGCATATACAGAACCAATGCAATCTCAAACAAACGTGCTCTTTTCTCATAAAGAGGACTGGTTTAGTAAACAAAGACCCAAATATATTACATTAGTTGAGGTTGGATGCAAACAGCATGGCCATATCCTGTTGGCAAATATAGGAATAGGTGTATACAAAATATATTTTAATTTCGCCCCGCAAATGTTGCTAGACTAACACTCGTGACGTAGGGTTATCTAATAGTATGGCGCAGTCCATGAAATTAAGATGCTGTGTCTTCTACAAGGATTTCCTAGCAAACCACTGGTGTGATATTCTTAATTGTAATTGCAAGTTGTGTTTTAGTAACTCTTATAGGTGCATAAGCCCAAAACAACGACTTTTGTTTCCTTTTAACAAAACTTTTACTTATAATTACGATAAAGTAGTTGCTAATTGGCTAATTACCGAGTTAGTGAAATGCTAAAACCACTTTATAAACCAGTATGTTCATTTATAACTATGACAGAAATTGTGGAAAGGACAGTGGCATGAGATTGGGAAAATCTATGAGTGTTTTATTGCCAGGAATCAACCCCTGAACCAGCCTCAGTATTAGACGAGGAACCAAGGCATATGTTGTATTTGTTGTTTACAGTCTTCCTGAACCACCCAAGATGGAGGGAGTTCTAGAAGTCAACGACCTTCTCACCACAGGTGAACGACTCTTTGAGGACGAGATCATGGGACCAGAATCAATTGTTTTTCACAAAGGTACTGATGGACATTTCTGGTTGTTGGGCAAAATGTTAGCTAGCTCTTTAGCAGTTTGATACAATCACTGTTAGTAGCATTTTACAAAGTGATAAAATGTAATGCAACATGTGCATACAGTATTCAGTTGTATTTTTATGCAGTCAAATAAAAGGCTAAAGTAAAACTATACCTTCATGTTGAATAATGTTTATTTTAATGTTTGTTTCTGGGTGTTTGATATTGTTGGTCTGCTGTATATAAAAGTAAAAAATACTTGTGCCTACTAAGAATGTTCAGAACTAAAATTAGTTGTAGTCTTTGATTTCATTTTGTGAACATTAGCTTCGACAGCTGCAGTATATCTTATGCCACCTATGTAGCTTGTACTTTATGCTTTCAGGCAGTCCTGACAACTTTCATAATTAAATAATGGCTGTTTTCATGCATTTGGTGTCTGCAACCGAGTATACACATCTTATGACCTCAGGGAATAAAAGTGAAATGTTTTGTTGATTTTCAATGATTTCCCGGGTAGAGTAATCCAATGTTGTTCTTGTAGTCTTGTACATGGCTCTCACATTCTCCAGTGAGGGTAACATGGATGTCAGTAGCCACTTGTTTTCATTGGTCTGTTCAGGTCACATGTACACAGGCACTGCTGATGGCAAAATCGTGGACATCAAAGATAGGATGATGAGCATTTTGACAACCTTAGGAACACCTCCATGTGGTAGGCTTAATTATTTACTATTGACATCACTTTTAGTTGTCCACGTGAAATTCATATTTGAAAATGGATGTTTCATTATATTTGTTTACGGTTTGCCTTTTTTGACGTTTTTTTGTAGTCACTAGCCAAGGTATGGTACTACACATTTTGTTGCAAACTTAGCAGGTTATCAGTGGACAAAAATGGATGTCAGCAATGTTAATTTGGCCATTTATTACAAACTACTCATGCTGCATAAAAAAATTTACATTTACACCTCCATGTGGTAGGTTTAATTATTGACATCGCCACGTGAAATTCACATTTGAAAATGAATGGTAAAAAGTGACAAACCAGAGCACACTAACTAAAATATTGGAAGGTGAAAGATGCTCTATAATACTAATAGCCGTCATTGATGGATGATTAGATATAGAATAACTTGGCTGTTATCATTTGTTTCTAGGTTCCAGAGAGAATGAGCCAACATGTGGACGTCCACTTGGGCTGAGGATGCACAACGGAAGCTTGTTTGTCATCGATACATACCTCGGGCTCTATAGGATATCTGTTGACACAGGTAACTGACATTCGGCTTGTCACAGGGAGAAGCGGACAGTCAAATTGAGGTTAATTGAGGTATGGTCACACATGTAGTGTCAAATGTTGGGTGATATAGATTATTACCTACTTAGCACAGGGTGACACAGGTAGGAATCTATCTGTGTAGTGGGAGAGTTCATGCTGCCATGTGTAGTCTGTCAACAGTCTACTAGAGACAGCTGATGTTTGGTCAAGCTTATGGTAGTAAGCCTATATTATATGAGAAACAAAGTAATTTCAATTAATAGTTTGGTGAACACAGAATTGTTGGTATATATTACTTACGGAAATGTTTAATCTTTACACCATTAGAGTGGTGAAGTCAGCAGATGTACTAATTCTATTTAGACCAATGGAAGCCTTTGTAAGTCATTGTGTACATTAGATATGAACCTTGTGCATCTCTTTCAGGCAAATCGCAGTTACTATTATCGTCCAGCGTGGAGATTGCTGGCGTGAAGCCGGCGTTTCTGAATAACCTTGACATTGATAGCAACGGCATCATTTACCTCACAGACACATGTAAACAGTGGCAGAGGAATGAGTTCTTATACTCCCTGGTGGAAGGAAGTGGAACTGGAAGGTGTGTTTAATTTTCTAGCCCCGCATATACAAGTCCAAGGGAAGAAATATAGATCTAACATTTAAAATTCAAAATGCAGGTCTCCATGCTCTTGAAGCCAAAAAGGGAACTCTTAATACTAAATCGCAGTTGATACAATCGTGTTTTATCATTTTAATGTGTAAATGCAGATGTTTATATTCTGTATACTATAATATAATATCCGGGTGAATACACAATGTGCATTTCAACCTTTCCTCAGCATGCGTGTATCGCAGTCCTTTCTTATATCACACCCACGTATGGCATAGTTACTTTAGCCATGTAATAGGCAAACTTATTGCTCAGTGGTGATGATGACTATGTTTATTATTTCATAAAAAATGCTTGCTTTTGTACTTGGTGTTGGCAATCAGTATCTCTTCAAATTGTTACATAACACTGGCAGTTATAGCAACATCTGCGACACACTGCCATTGGGATTGTTCACATAACATTGTATGATATAATTACAAAGGGTAATTCAGCTGTTTGTAAAAGGGTAATAGCGGTTAATTTAAAAAAAGCTGAGATGACCTGACCGTGGGGTCGTAGATGACCTGACCATGGGGTCATAGATGACCTGACCGTGGGGTCATAAATGAACCCCTGAAAGTTTGGCGCCCGAGATACAAAGCATCTATGAGGAGTAACATAACAACACACGGTGGATTATAATAAGATGATTACAGCTGTACTTAGTCTTATTTGACGAACAGTATCAATGGCGAGTGTATGTTTGAGCAGGTTATCAAGAATGGAAACACTGGAATAACAACTGGAGTATCATGAGTCTGATGACGTTTTAGATTGATACGTTTCGACCCACACAAGAAAACAACTGAAGTGTTGATTGACGGACTGCACTTTGGCAATGGTGTACAACTCTCAAGAGATGAAGACTTTGTCTTGGTAGCCGAGACAACTACTGCTCGTATTCTCAGGTACTTCTTCTGATATGGTTTGTAATAGTTTCATTTCTAATTAATTACTTTCATAATATAGTTTACAATTACATTCGCAATTGCAATTAATTACAGTTGAGATTATAGAGTCTATGGTACCTGAAAACAGTCGAGTTATGGTTTGTAATAGTCTCATTTCTAATTAATTACATTCATAATATATTTTACAATTACATTCATAACTGAGTCAGTCTAAATGTTGAAAATAAATTGGTATAATCTAGTGATATGGATAGAAGAAGGATCAAGAGTGTATACAGTTGTGTCTCTCTTCAATGGATACCTCTGTTACGTTGCCAGATCATAGTACACAAACTACATTATTTAAATGCAAAACTCCCTCTGATATAGGGGAGACTATTTTTGGATACAGTGGTGTCTATTGAAGACAACGACTACAATATTTATATGTATACAATGTATCATTTTATGTATGTATATATAAATATATAATATAATTATCACTTATAATTACCAGTGTATTAGTGCCAGTGGTTCAGTATCCTCATTCATTTTGAAATACAACGTTAGTAGTAGGAGTTACTCACCCAGAATAACACAGCTGTCATTCCAATAACAGGCACAATAAACATTTTACACACACGCAGAAACGCAAGCACGCACGCACGCACGCACGCACGCACGCACGCACGCACACACACACACACATATGTATATTGCTTATGCTTAAAACTTCCTCCTCAATTAATATTTTCCCCATACTTTTGATTGTTAGATCGTCTAGCTTACGAACGTGTGAATAGCCTTATGTTGTGGTATATAGAATCTAACCACTTTGGTCTCTTTATGTCAAATTTTTATCGGATCCAGTCACAAATAACTTGCTAGTTTGTCCAATGATTTTGTGAAGACTAAATAACATATTTCCACAAATGAGCTGGCATAGCAAAATGAATTCTACATTCTACATATTCCATTTCTGTCCAAGTTACCTTTCTGTCCAAGGTACTACTTGAAGGGCCCAAAACAAGGCCAGGTGGACACATTTATTGAGAATCTGCCGGGATTACCTGACAACATCCGTGCGAGCAGTGGTGGAGGTTACTGGTTGTGTGGTGGTCTACCCCGTGGGCCGGGGTTCTCCTTGTATGACTTCCTCGCTGCTAGGCCGGCGATCCGTAGACTTCTCTCTCAGGTACAGTGGTAGAAATAAATGAATGAGTTGTCTTTTTGCAGTAATCGTAGCATGGCTGAACACTTCCCAGAGAAGTTAGGTTGGTGTTCAAATGAACAGGTCTGCCGGGGGTGAAGTATAAAGCACTTTGAACGGTCCTGCTGACTAGCTATCGTGCTATGTCAGAACTAACCTTTACATGTAAAGTGGACGTGTTTTGACCTACGTTGTGTATCAACTGTAGTTTTCACCTTAGATGTAAACAACTTAAAAGGTTCAAATCAAATCAAACTTATTTAGACACCACATTATTGTGAAAAATAGAATCTGGAGTGTTTACTTTCCATAAGTGGATAATTTCAGTTCATGAATGATACAAACTACAGTTGATAACTGAGCATTTAAAGTTAGTAATTACTAATGCCTTACCTTCTTATTTTACAGGTTTTCTCAATCGACACGCTACTGAAGTATATTGCGCCATCTAGCGTTGTGTATGAGGTGGATGCTCGTGGTGAGATCGTCCGGTCATTCTGGGACGTGAAGCTCGGCCGTCTGGGAGGATGTAGCGAAGTCAACGAACACAATGACTCACTCTACATTGGTTCATTTCATTCACCATTCATTGGAAAGTTTGACTTGAAGAAATTGGAGAAAGTGTAATTTTATATTAAAAGGCACAGTTGACGGGTCAATACAGAATGTGTGATCAGTGGAATATGCATGAAATTAGCCCACTAAATTAGTTGTGTGGGTGGACGTAGTGAAGTCTATGAACACAGCAACACTCTGTCCATTGCTTCATTTCATTCACCATCTATTGGTATATATATATATATATATATATATATATATATATATATATATATATATATATATATATGAATTCGAATCAATTATGTTGAAATAAATGTAAAAAGAAATTATATGGGACCAAATATTTGCAAAAAAACATTGTGAATGCATTCCATGACAATTAAAATTATGGTGAATTGCATAACACTAATTGCGAGTTATCTTCCACCCTTGGTATCATGTTCAAGTTTGTAGAATAACGTAGTCATGTACCAGGTGGTTCATGGAATCATGTAACTGGGTATCAATCAATTAGTAACTTATTCATGTAACCATGTCATGCTTCAACTAATATTATGTGTGTACAATCTGTATATCATATGAACGAATGCTTGGATTTTTTAAACAAATAATTGAGTAATGAGATTAACTACGGACAGTGGACCACAGTTTATATTAGAGAAACATGTCACTTCATTATCTTAGCACCAGAAGTGTTATTTAATCATCAATCAATGTGATAACAAATACGAAAAATAATAATTTGATTTCAGTAAAATAAGTGCATGTTATTTTGGTTTAATTTGTTGATGCTGCCGCTATCTGCTCATAAAATACTGTAAAACATCAATACAGGATGTTACCGTGGTAAATGTTCAGTAATTGTGCATGTACGGCATATGTGTAAAATTGCTTATAAGTGTAAAGAAACATGCAACATAAATAAACCTTAATTTACTAGTATTGTTTATTTATGTCATAAAAAACATCACTTCATTATCCAAGCACCACACGTGTCACTTCATCAAGAAAACAATGTAATGACAAATATGAAATGGTAATTTGGGCATGATTTAAGTAAAAAATAAATGCATGTTATTGTGCTTTAATTTGTTGACGCTGCCGCTATCTGTTTGTTCCCAGAGTAATTAAACATATCAATACAGTAATACAAATGTCAAACATTCAGTAATTATGCATGTGGACACAGCATCGGCAGTCTCATAATAATGACCTCATAGAGAAAATCCATCATGCAACAGAATATTTATTAAGTTTCGCTAGAGGTTTAGATGTGAAATACAAAATGAACACATTTCAGAGATACGGTATATGATCATAACATACATATTTTATATTAACTGTGTAACCGGGTGCACTTTTGGTGCCGCTGCTATCGCCTGGTGTCGCCACTGATTGTATGGGCAGTCCTGTTTGGGCCGGTTCTACAGGGCACGCGGGCACCTCTGTCCGTGGTTTGTGTTTTATTGTTATCGCAAACAAGTTTTCCGTGGTTTGGACATCTTTAATGAAGGTAAAACCATCTATACATAATTGGTTCTTCCCACGCCAGTAGTCGGGAACAGTTTTGTAAAACGTGCCGAGTGTATTACTACCCGAAACAATTAAAATGCAAGTGTTTGTAAAATGTAGCGTGCTTTCGGCAGGTCGGTGTAAGCCAAGGGTTGGAACAGCCAACTTGAAGTCAAAACTAACTGCGTTCCAGAGAGATATTAGATAGGTCAGTATTAGTTATGCATGGACTAGTGCATTAGCAAGATTAGTTGTTACAGGAAAATAACTACCTTGAAGTCACCGAACTTGATCACTGTGTATTATATAATTATTATCGTGTCACGTGTGTCGGCCATATTGCTGTAATTGACATTGCTATGATAGTAGTTTCAATGTAGCACATTTCTTTATTAGGAATGAATGTATGTCAATGTTAACAGTGTGCTGTACCTATGTACTCTATCTACGTAATCTGTTGTGATAGCCTGTGGATAATTTGTACTGTAAAGCTGGCGATAAGGAAGCTCTTATGACTAAAGGTTAAGAGTGACTATTACGATGCTTTGCAGATCTATCCACGAAGGGGCGACTGTGATGGGCCAGCCCAGGGCTAGAGCTGCACATATGCAGCGGGTATGCACTGTCATTATGTTATACTGTCATAAACCTAGACATATGTGTAAGAGATAAAATGTCCTTTTAATAATCGTAATTACAAATGATTGTCGGCAGTTGCATGATTTTCTATGTTTAATACATGATTATCAATTATTTGTTATTTAGGATACTTATTAGAACATCCATATTAATTAATTATTGTGTATTAAAAGATCAACAGTTATGCAAATACGTATACACTTGATATGTTTAGTTAACACTAAGAGCTGTTTGCTAATAATGTGTCTTGTACCCATGCAGGGTGTCTTGCCGTTCTTTACCACTCGCAATAAATTACCTTACAACTACGGTGTGGTGTATTTATGCGTTCCATCATCAAACATCACTCAGCGGTTACTACAAATGGCGCTGCGAGCAGGGTGAGTGGCTTATAAAGAACGACAAGGACACCGAAACGGGGACCACTGAGCAAAAGATCCGGACCTGGATTGGACCCGGCGAGACCGCGAAACGTCAACAGGTAGATGTATCCCTGGGACATGCTGAACGTCTGCGACCTGGACAGTACAAGCAGGTGGCGCTCACTCTGAAGCATGCAGGAGGGAGGTGGCTGGCGTGACTGATGAACCTTGGTATGCCTGATGGACACTGGTGTCAAGCTCCTTGACGAACTGTCAACATTAATTGTGTTATTCTTGATGTGACACTGGTCACGGGTGTTATCTCGACAGTGACTTGGGTTGTGGATAAGAGATAATTTGTGTCGTTATTGACTTAGTGTTGACATGAATTGTATTGACATGCTTAACAGTTAATCATATCTTTAGTCAGTGACAGGGAAAACGTCTCTTTTGGGTCATTGACGGGATCCCATCCCAATATAGTGTCTGGTTGATTGTATTGCTTACCTTAGCAGAAACTGAGGAACAGAAAGAATTTGAGCGTTTGCAGGCCCTCGTGAACCAGATGCAGGAGCGGCTGAATGCCCTACCGGAGGCTCGGGGAGCTCAAGCGGTGCCTGTTCCAGTGGAACAAGAGGTCAGGGTAGTCTTTGCCCCAAGAGAACGCAAGGTGAGAAAATGTTCAGGTACTCCCGCAGAGGAGTACTACCCAATACAGGATTTCTTGCAAGAGATTCAATCAGTGTTTGATGCGCGGCGCATGACACCAGCTGAACAGGCTGACTACATCATTTCAAACCTTGAAGGCTCCGCACGCGATAAGGTGAGGTACAGGATAACAGGTGAAAGAAGGCTGCAGGAGATACTGGAGGGGGTGTTTGGAGAAAAAATTACTTCAGCCCAGCTGTTGGCCCGTTTCCACAACAGAAGACAAAAACCAGGGGAGTCTCTCCAGCAATTCTACCATCAACTAATGCAGATTGGGAGCAGGATCAAGGCAGTTGGTGGAAATGTGGACCACCTTATAGGCGAGGTTTTTGCCGAGAATGTACGGGACATACCTATTCGGCGGGAACTGAAGAGGTTGAAGCGAGAGAGGCCAGCCATTAGCTTCTTTGACATGAGAGAAGCTGCTATCTTGTAGGCTGATGAAGGAGAGGATAAGCCAGTCCGTAGGAGCGCTGGACTTTGTCAGATGGAGGTGACTGAAATGCTGCCCACAGACAAGGTAACTGAGCTTCAGGCTATAGTAGAGAAGCAGCAGAAGTCTAGTAGCGAGTACGAAGAAACTGTTCAAGCTCAGTCAAGTGGTGATAGGGAAGGAAGCCATGTGCAGAAACAGAAGAAGTCAACAAAGCTACCACCATTGAGAGAAGATCAGGGCAGATTTAACTGCTACTATTGCAATAAGCCTGGTCATACAAAAAGGGACTGTTCAGGGAGGAAGCAGGGTGGTGTCGTAACCAGACAGGAAGCCCATGCTGATGTGAGGTCTACAGACACCGCGGAAAACTTATCCCTCCTATTACTAGGAGCCAAGTAGATGGAGGAGGGAGTCCGACTCAGTCTACTCGACCCAGACGTCAGGACGTTATGCAACGAGCAGTTGGGCGATGTCCAGTCACAGTGAAGATGGGAGGAGTAGAAGTGACTTGCATTTTTTTGGAAACCGGTTCCATGGTGACAACAGTAACGGAGGGATTCTTCAGAAAGCACATTTGTCCAACTGAAGATGTTGAATCTACAAGTAGTTGGTTAAAGCTGAAGGCTGCAAATGGGTTAGACATCCCTTACATGGGTTATGTGGAACTGGATGTGGAAGTTTTGTGGAAAAATACTTCCTAAAAGAGGAATTCTTATCATAAAGGATCCCCACGACCCCTCTACACAGGCTAGGAAGCAGGACATTCCCGGACTTTTAGGAATGAACGTGATAGGAGCTTGTAATGAACTTCTTACACAAGACCATGACGTAACAGTCGTGGAGGGGTGGACTGAAGTACTACAGGAGATAAGGGCAGAGAAAGACCTCAAGTCAGATGTTTTGTTAGGATTGCAGGGCGGAGTGATGTTCGAGTACCGGCTGGATCAGTATCTACCGTAAAGGTGACTGGATTTCACAGGCAGCATGGGGAATGCAATCAAGCCATGAGTGAACCACTCACAACAATTCTGCCAGGGAATCTTCTGGTAGTAAACACTCTTTCCCAGGCTGTTAGCGGAAATTACATGGTCAGGATTGTTAACATGGGAACTCAGGATGTGTGGCTGAATCCAAGGACACGTCTAGGGTGGCTTCAAGAAGTTGACATCGAGAAAGAAGAACCTAACAAGGAGTTTCACTTCATACAAGTTGCCGTGGATGAAGTTGAAGTAAACATTGGCTTCGAACCAGGTATGAAATCCGACTTGGATGAATCAGAAGAAACACCATTTCCATGTCTGTTCAAAAACACAGTTGGGCAAGTTGAGAGCCTTGCTCGAGACGCATGCAAAAGTATTCGCCAAGGATGACGAGTCACTGGGTTATACTGAGACAGTACGGCATCGTATCAGGCTGAAAGATGACATCCCTGTGTCTCAACCTTACAGAAGGATTCCACCAACCCAGTATGAAGAGGTCAAGGAACACATCAAGAAGCTGTTGCGTAAAGTAATCATCAAGGAAAGCATGAGTCCAAATGCAAGCCCAATAGTGTTGGTAAGGAAGTAAGACCAAAATCTCAGACTTTGCGTAGACTACTAGACTGGATGTTGTTTTCTCAAGGCTGAGGAAGCATTGCCTAAAAAGTGTCACTTCAAGAAGGAGGTCAGGTACTTAGGGCATTTGGTCTCTGAGCATGGAGTATCTCCAGACCCAGACAAAGTTGCAGCTGTTGCCAACTGGGAGGTACTGAAGACTCAAGGAACTGCAGAGGTTACTGGGTTTAGCCAGCTACTACCGACGGTTCACAGAACACTTCTCTCAGATAGTTAAACCTCTACACGAGGTGGTAGCAACACTGACCAAGAATCATAAGAAACGTGACAAGCCTCTCGGAGAACTCTGGGATGACAAATGTCAAGGAGTATTTGAGGAACTGAGGATGAAGTTAACGTCGACAGACGTGCTGGGGTATTCTGATTATACCAAGCCCTTCATTCTCGAGACTGATGCAAACTTCAAATGATTAGGGGCTGTACTGTCACAGGAGCAAGATGGTAGACTGAGGGTCATTGCGTACGCTCGCAGGAGCCTCAGAGGGTCAGAGAAGAATATGGAGAACTACAGCTCATTCAATTTAGAATTGTTAGCCCTGAAATGGGCCATTACAGAGAAATTCCGAGATTACCTTCTTGGTTCCACTTTCACGGTGTATACCGACAATAACCCGCTCAGTCAACTGCAAAGTTGGGGGCCATTGGGCAGAGATGGGCCGGGCAGCTAAGCTCTTTTTAGCTTGTCTCGACAAAGTAGGTCAAAGGATGTAGAGGTGAACTCTGCAGCCCTTCCGCAAATGCTGAGAGAAGAAACACTGACAGTAGCTATAGATCCTTGTCAACTGAAAGTGAACCAAGTGGCAGGTGAGGTGAGACAGTCTCCAGAGATGACCAGTGAGACACAGCCATCATTTACTCACACGGAAATAAGTGAGTTGCAGAGGAAAGATCCTGTGATCAAGCGTTTCTTTCATTACTGGAACCTGAAGAGGAAACCAAGTTATCAAGAGAGAAAACAAGAACCACATGATGTGCTGACACTTCTCCGCCAGTCGGACAGAATTGACGTAGATGGAATCTTATACCGAACTGTGCAGGACCCACAGGAAGGCAATCTTAAGCAGTGCCTGCTTCCCTTCGTCCTAATGAAGAAGGTTATGGAGAGCCTCCATGACCAAATGGGTCAACAATTTATAGAGAGGACTCAAAACCTTGTTAGAAAGAGGTGCTACTGGCCTCGCATGATGGCAGAAGTTGAAGAATGCTGCAACACATGCGATCGTTGTACACTGGCAAAGATGTCAACTACTCGGATACGCACCCCAGTGAGTAGTCTTCTCGCCACAAAACCGTTAGAGATACTTGCCATCGACTTTACTGTACTCGAACCAGCTTTTGATGGTCGGGAGAATGTGCTGGTAATGACGGATGTTTTCAGCAAGTTTACAGTGGCAATCTCAACAAAGGACCAGAAGGCTAAACTACAGCCAAAGCACTTGTACAGGAGTGGTTCCCTCGGTACGGTGTACCAAGCCGAATACACTCAGACCAAGGGCGGAATTTTGAGTCGGAGACTATCCCTGGGCTATGCAAGATATATGGGATTCGGAAAAGCCGTTCTACTCCTTACAGACCACAAGGGAACGATCAGTGTGAGCGCTTTAACCGTACGCTGCACAATTTGCTGAGGACATTGTCACCAGAGAAGAAAAGGCATTGGCCGAGCTACTTACCAGAGGTTCTATATGCCTACAATGCCAATAGTAATTCGTCAACAGGAGTGTCGCCCTTCTACTTGATGTTTGGGCGTGACGCAAGGTTGCCCAATGATGTTTTGCTTGGAGTTGTTTGAGGAAGAGGAACAATCTCATGTGGATTGGGTGAAAGAGCACCAGACCCGTCTTACATATGCTTATAAGAAAGCAAGATACCGACTCGAACAAGAGGAAAGCTCCCGGAAGGATTTCTACAATCGGAAAGCCAAGAGCTCCACGTGGGCGACAGAGTCTATCTCCGAAACAAGAAGGTTAAGGGACGGAACAAAATTCAAGATGCTTGGGACCCAGTTATATGCAAGATGATATATCGACCTAACCCACACGGTGACGTTTACACAGTAGAGCCTTCAGATGGAAGCGGTCAGCCACGCAATGTAAACAGGGCTGAGGTTCGACCCTGTAGAAAGATCCACATGGAGATGGATCAGCCACGTGAATCAGGGAGTCCACATAGGAGTAGGGTCTCTAGTGAATCGGACCAGTCATCATTAGATGAGGACCCGGACGTTCAGGTTGTTTTGAGGCCAATACCTAAACCACGTTCATTTCTGAATAGAGCAGCAACACAACCTCTGCGAGAACCGCCACCCGAGGCAGATTCTGTAATGGAGCATGACTCCGAGCCTCCAGAGGAGGTCATCCGACCAATACCGCAGCACAGGAGATCAACACGCATTACAGCAGGGAAGCATTCCAATGTTCACAAGGAACCTCGGTCTGTGATACAAGACACTGCGGAAGTAGCACCAAATGACTCAGTACAAGATGTTCTGGCAAAAGTGTTTTCACAATTGGGTGTTTGGCTAATGCGAGAAGCAGTGCGCCAGGTAATGGATAAGAACAAGCCATGATCATTAGAGTAAATCAGTTATGATGTGGCCTGATCTTGCGGTAATATTGTCACTTACTGTTATTGTTGTATAACCAGGCACTTCCTTTTTTGGAAATTATCTTTATGGAAATTAGGTTAAGAGTTATTTCAGGTTGTCGGGGACGACTACCTCAAGCAGGGTGTGTGTGTGATATTGCTGTAATTGACATTGCTATGATAGTTGTTTCAGTGTAGCACATTTCTTTATTAGGAATGAATGTATGTCAATGTTAACAGTGTGCTGTACCTATGTACTCTATCTACATCATCTGTTGTGATAGCCTGTGGATGCTTTGTACTGTAAAGCTGGCAATAAGGAAGCTCTTATGACTAAAGGTTAAGGGTGACTATTACGATGCTTTGCAGATCTATCCACGAAGGGGCGACTGTGAAAGGCCAGCCCAGGGCTAGAGCTGCACATATGCAGCAGGTATGCACTGTCATTATGTTATACTGTCATAAATCTAGACATATGTGTAAGAGACAAAATGTCCTTTTAATAATCGTAATTACAAATGATTGTCTGCTGTTGCATGATTTTCTATGTTTAAGACATGACTATCATTTATTTGTTATTTAGGATACTTATTAGAACATCCATATTAATCAATTAATGTGTATTAAAAGATCAGTAGTTATGCAAATACGTATACACTTGATATGTTTAGTTAACACTAAGAGATGTTTGCTAATAATTTATCTTGTACCCATGCAGGGTGTCTTGTACCCATGCAGGGTGTCTTGCCGTTCTTTACCACTCGCAATAAATTACCTTACAACTACGGTGTGGTGTATTTATGCGTTCCATCATCAAACATCACTCGGCGGTTACTACAATTAGATAATCGCTAATTACTCTAAGTATACCTTTTTGGCAATGCAATCCACAGCCAGGGATCGAGCTGATGATTTGATAGTTATTATTATAGTGAGATGAGTTTTTAAAGATAGGGTTTTCTGATACAATATTCTCAATGCTAGTCTTCTAGGTTGAAAATATGTTTACACACGAAGTTAGTGAGATCTGTTGACAATGATTGATGATAGTTTTTTCCAATTATGTAAAGCAGTTTCTGGTGATTGAAGCTGCGTGGTTGATATGCCATATTGTGTATATTTCTGGAGTGGTGCTTGACCAGGTGTAAAAAAGTTCCTGCTGGAATGGCATAGCATTGACGCCTGTGGTGTGAATTTGCCTATGTCACTAAAATAGAAACTGTCTATGACTATGTCTAAATGAGTATGACTGTATATGTCGGTGACTATGTCTATGACTCATGATTAAGCATCGTTCACTGTTGTGTTGACTAGTATATCACAAAGAATTAAACAATCGAAGTATATCATATCTAAAAATACCCACAGAAGGGTTGATCCACTAATGTAAATGGGCAATACACACATAGAAAAAGTTCCAAAAGTTAACTTTTTGGGGGGTCCAACAATAAACGAGCAGCTCAACTGGAAAGATCATACCAACACGCTATCAATTAAATAGATGCTCTCGTATTAATTACCCACCACCATAAATATTATCCTATATAACTGTGATATTTTCTCATTTAAAATATTGCATTTTGGTATGTGGGTTCCAGTGCGGTAGGCTTCAAAAGCTACTCAAAGGCAATATGTTTAATACGTTTAAGTAAATATAATACCCATACCGAACCGCTTTTCAAAAAATATAAAATTATGCAACTTAAAGATATTTTTCATCTGCAAGAACTCAAGTTTTATTATATATTCCTAAACAATAACTTCCAGTGTACTTACGACAATGACCTCTCATTTCGAATAATAGTGTTCACGACCATAACACTTGGGGACGTTTAAAACTATATATCACACGAACGAACCACAAACTCACACAACAGTATCTTAGGCATAGTTTGCCTCACGTAACATACTCAACGCCTTAAGCTATATTGAATAAAATATTTATGCGCAGCATGCATGTTTTCTAAAATTATGTAAAAGCATGCCTCTTGGAAACATATGAAGACAGCTGTTTCATTCCACAATGTTATATGTGTCAAAACTCATAAATGTCGATGTAACACTGATCCGACTTAGATTATTTACTTAGTATGGTAATGATATAAACTCGTGTTAAAAAATTATGCATGTGCTTTTATGACGTTCTTCATCTTCCAACTGCTGCTAATCGTAGCCCCACCACAGACCTCGTAGCCCCACCACAGACCTCGTAGCCCCACCACAGACCTCGTAGCCCCACCACAGACCTCGTAGCCCCACCACAGACCTCGTAGCCCCACCACAGACCTCGTAGCTCCACCACAGACCTCGTAGCCCCACCACAGACCTCGTAGCCCCACCACAGACCTCGTAGCTCCACCACAGACCTCGTAGCTCCACCACAGACCTCGTAGCTCCACCACAGACCTCGTAGCCCCACCACAGACCTCGTAGCCCCACCACAGACCTCGTAGCCCCACCACAGACCTCGTAGCTCCACCACAGACCTCGTAGCCCCACCACAGACCTCGTAGCTCCACCACAGACCTCGTAGCCCCACCACAGACCTCGTAGCCCCACCACAGACCTCGTAGCTCCACCACAGACCTCGTAGCCCCACCACAGACCTCGTAGCCCCACCACAGACCTCGTAGCTCCACCACAGACCTCGTAGCCCCACCACAGACCTCGTAGCTCCACCACAGACCTCGTAGCCCCACCACAGACCTCGTAGCCCCACCACAGACCTCGTATCTCCACCACAGACCTCGTAGCCCCACCACAGACCTCGTAGCCCCACCACAGACCTCGTAGCCCCACCACAGACCTCGTAGCCCCACCACAGACCTCGTAGCTCCACCACAGACCTCGTAGCCCCACCACAGACCTCGTAGCCCCACCACAGACCTCGTAGCCCCACCACAGACCTCGTAGCCCCACCACAGACCTCGTAGCCCCACCACAGACCTGCGTGGGAGTCACAATTTATTGATTGGGGTCGGGCCTCGATCACAATACATAATAAAATAAACAAGCACATTCTTAATGTTAAAAATTGAGACTCCCGCCTTTCCCTGCACTCAGCGTTACTGATGTTATAACATATAACATATTCGTGATTACTGAAACAAACACCGAAGTTGACAAATACATGGCCACAAATATATTGCCTACAATAATATTTTTTATTAGTATTAATTACTAGATGCACACTTAAATCAAATATACGGTCCGATTGTTGCTTACAAACCATACTGCAAGCGAAGGACAGTCTCGCAACAATAAAACGTCAACGTGTAAATGCAGATGGGTGGCTCCTATTATAGCAACTAATTTTAGTTTGAATGGGAGACTCCATGAACCGAACATACATACATACATGCATGCATGCATACATCCCTCCGTCTCCCTCATTCTCTCTCTCTCTCTCTCTCTCTATATATATATATATATATATATATAAATGCACGATTTGTTGTCTATTTTTAAACAATCGAATGGCGCAAAAACGAAAAGTTGACCCTTGTAACAAGCAAATCGATCAGCACGAAAACTATATATTATATATATATATATATATATATATATATATATATATATATATATATATATATATATATATATATATGTATATATATACGAGTGCTTGTGTACTTAAGTACAGCAAATACTGTACTTGTACTTAACCGTCAAAGTACTGCAAGAACCGTACTTTCCCAAGTACTTTTTATGTTTTCGTTCAATATTTGGCTCCATCTCAAGAACTGGGAAAAATGAAGGTGTGTTTACTGTTATGTTTTTCTTTCTCACAAAGCATCATGACATAAAACATAAATGGTGCAAAAAGTAACTGCAAAGAAAATTACTGTATTTTTTTTCTTATTTTGCATATAGCATCATGACTTGAAACATAAATGATGGTGCAATATTTACAATAACAAGTTGTAATAATACATAGTTAATACATTGTAATGATGACCATATTAATTGACCACACTGTAATGTTATGTCTGTCAATGAATAGCTATGGGCAATGCTTGATATTGATTGGTTTATATGCATAAATTGTGTCAAACATGTATTTTATTTATGGACAAAATATATACATCAGACCTGGGGCGGAAGTACTTGGTTCTCGTGTGCTCGGGTAATTTTTTACTCGTGCTCATACTCAATGTACTCAGATTTTACGAGTACATCTGAGTACTTTCTCAATATATGCTGTGAAAATAAATTTGTATTTGTAGTTAACAAATTAAACTTTCCTGAAGTATTTGAATGATTACCCATTTTACCATCCCTACACATAGTACACCCCCGTTCTCCAATAACCATGACTATGATACCCAAAAAAAGGCAACAGGCAGCATATTTTCCCAGTCAGAAACACCATGTTAAATAAACAGTTGTAGGCTGCCAGTTCAGGCTATAATCTGTTTGTTTAATTAAGCCATTAGGATGTCCATAAAGGGCCATTCATTAGTTGACCCACTAGTTAGCCATTAAATGCCTTTGGTGCAGTCAGGAAATTCCACTTGGCACTGGCTGTCAGTGCTAACTGCTAAGAACTGCCAGCTGAGGCTTCCTCTGTAGAAGTAAGGTGACTTAAGTCAGACTGCCTCCTACACCAGTATAATTTAGTGCCAGCAGTATGACTAAAAAGGGGATTTTGAGCGTGTTGTATTGGCTCATTCTAACGTTCTAACCATCTCAACAACCAGTAGTCTAAGATCAGAAAATATAAATTGCAAACTTCTAATATAAATAGATTGCAAACTGCAACACTGCCTTTGTGCACAAAAAGAAGACAAACTGAACCGATGTATAAGAACGAAAAGTGGTATCATGTGGTCTTTGATGAAAACAAGGACAAACTTTTTAATTTCCACACATCCCCTTTGTTGCAATTTGGACAAATCTTCTCACCTCTACCCCTTCAAATGATGTACACGTTTAGGGTGCGGGAATGTTTAGTCACTGGTGGACTAATTAAGTAGATGCTTTACCATGTCTGTAGGTCTGTATGTTTGTATAATGGAGGGGTTTTGTAAAAGGTAACCGTATGTTTGGGGTTCCCATTTGTTTGTAGGGGTAGGTTTGTCTTCAAGTATAAATAACATATATATATATATATATATATATATATATATATATATATATATATATATATATATATATATATATATATATATATATATATATATATATATATATATATATATATTGCGGTAAGACATAATTATATTGTATGGGTCTACGGAGAACTTCCCTACTTTACAAAGTCTTTTATTATTGTGCAATCAACTAGCGGTGTCACGCATTGAATAAAATCCCGCTGAAGGAGTCAGCTGTTGAGAATTGCATTGGTGGCCATGTTAACGTTTTGTCTGATTATAAGAAAACGTGACCATCCAAAAAAAAATTCACAGCAACTGCCGTCATATCATATCATATCAAAATCACATACCTCCAGCTCTTTTAAAACGCCCCGACGTGCGATGTCCATCAATTTTGACAAAAAAAGCCATGTATTCATGCGCCCACGTGGCCCATAGCAGAACAATTCCCATAAATCCCTCCGCCTGTTAAATTCTCAAATAAATGCACCATTTCACAGTCAATACCTTCTACAAATATACCTGTGAATATGCCTGCTCAATTGCACTTATGTCACATCATATGAATTGTTTAAATTCACATATCGCAATTTAATACGCCCTACATTTGAAACAATAAACAGGAAGGTCTATAGTGGTCTTACTCCTGAAATGGGTAAGACAACCCGGTCGTCATCGCTTCCCGACCAGGACCCGGACATCGATGCCAGCGTCAGCAGTGCACTGGCTCGACAGGAAGAAGTATTTATGCAGCAGATGGCCGTGCAACAGACCGCATTCCAGGCGTGTCTACAGTCGTTCCTCGAAGCCACGAACAAGCGCTTCGACGACGTGGTGAGGGAGACGGCTGGGGGTGCAGCAGAACTGAAGGCGAGTCTGCAGTTCACGCAAAATGCTTGCAAGAGTATTCAACTTGTCATTAAAAGAGGGAGTTGTTCCGTTTGAATGGAAAGAAGCCAACGTCATACCATTATTTAAAAAGGGTTCGAGAAATAAGTCAGAGAATTACAGACCAGTGAGTTTAACGTCAGTGATTTGTAAATTATTAGAAAGGTTAATTAAAGACCATATGTTGGACTTCCTCGTTAAGCATAAATTATTAAATTCATCTCAACATGGATTCCTTAAAGCGAGGTCATGCTTAACAAATATGTTATGTTTTTTGGAAGAAATCACTAAGTCGATAGACGTGGGATCGCCAGTAGATATTATCTACTTAGATTTTCAGAAAGCTTTTGACAAAGTGCCACATCAAAGATTACTAGTTAAATTAAAAGCCCATGGTATCGGGGATAGCATAACTGACTGGATAGAACAATGGTTGACTGACAGAAGACAACGAGTTGTAGTAGATGGAGAAGTTTCAAATTGGAAATCGGTTTTGAGTGGGGTACCTCAAGGATCAGTATTAGGACCTATATTATTCTTAATTTAGGAGTTACAATAAGCGCTGATATGAAAGTTTCAGAGCAGTGTGGTATTGCAGCTTCAAAGGGTAATCAAATTCTTGGATTGATTAGAAGAAAAATAACATACAAGGGAAAAAAGTTAATTATACCTCTTTATAAAGCAATAGTTAGACCTCATTTAGAATACTGTATACAAGCATGGAGACCATATCGTAAGAAGGATATAGATACGCTTGAACGCATACAAAGGAGAGCAACTAAAATGATTCCAGAACTTAGAGACCTTAGTTATGAAGAACGCCTGAAAGAAAATGGTTTAACAACTCTAGAGACAAGGAGGTTAAGAGGAGATCAGATTGAAGTTTTTAAGATATTGAATGGGTATGAAAATATTGATAGAAATATGTTTTTCTCACTCAAGAAGGATAGCAGAACTAGAGGACATGAGGTAAAATTAGTAAAGGATCAATGTAGATTGGACATCAGGAAGCACTCGTTCTCACAAAGGACAATAAATGAATGGAACAAATTGTGTAACTGCTAGCAGCGTGAATATGTTTAAAAACAAGGTAGACACATATCTCAGGAGGGCGGGTTATAAGTAGATGAACATTGTTGGACTCTCGATAAGCCAATGGCTTCCTTGTCCACTTGCCCTCTGGGCCTTTGGCTTGGATGGCAACTCTTGTTAAATCTTGTTGAATGGGTATGAAAATATTGATAGAAATATGTTTTTCTCACTCAAGAAGGATAGCAGAACTAGAGGACATGAGGTAAAATTAGTAAAGGATCAATGTAGATTGGACATCAGGAAACACTCGTTCTCACAGAGGACAATAAATGAATGGAACAAATTGTCTACAGATTGTGTAACTGCTAGCAGCGTGAATATGTTTAAAAACAAGGTTGACACATATCTCAGGAGGGCGGGCTATAAGTAGATGAACATTGTTGGACTCAATGGC
Organism: Lamellibrachia columna; assembly: GCA_963662155.1. Classification (NCBI taxonomy): domain Eukaryota; kingdom Metazoa; phylum Annelida; class Polychaeta; order Sabellida; family Siboglinidae; genus Lamellibrachia; species Lamellibrachia columna. The sequence goes on from OY759262.1 coordinate 7,911,966, forward strand.
TTCCTTGTCCACTTGCCATCTGGGCCTTTGGCTTGGATGGCAAATCTTGTTAAATCATATGTGCAGCTCTAGCCCTGGGCTGGCCCTTCACAGTCGCCCCTTCGGTGCTTGTTGTGTAGACTATTTGGCTAACAAGGGATTTTGCACCTCACTTCCGGTAACATTGTCACGTTACCGTATGCGGCGTGATGGGTTATCTGTGCGTACAGTCGTTAACGTACCGCTTTTCATAAGAAATCCATCTATGTTTTTAATGACAAGTAGGTAAGTTTATTCGTTGGGACATTTGTGTAAGGTCATAGTATTCGGATTACGCATCGCAACGCCGAGATACGGATGTTGAAAGGTGAGTGGGGTCATTCCTAGTTGCATACCCTTATATATATATATATATATATATATATATATATATATATATATATATATATATATCAGTTACAGGGGCTCAAGCTGATTCAGTTGCCCGTGGTCGAGTCCTGCAAAACCCGTCGAGTTCTGCAAGAACCGTCGAGTTCTGCAAAACCCATCGAAGTCTGCAAAACCCGACGAGCAGGACTCGACAGGTTTTGCTATTTCATCACCCTTTTGGCCGCTACGGCGCCTCATACTTTAACGTTGTGTTTCTTGACTTCAACAAGATGAACAGCACAATGACAATGTCTTACACCGGCAAGTTTTGTGCTGCCAGTTGAGAAAGTGGATGCACCACCTAGGGAGCAAGCGGAAATACCTCGAGCAACGCCCTCTGGTGTATAGTGTCTCGGAGAGGTGCCGCTAGAGAAAGTTGTAAGGTACTTTTCGTGCTCTTGCTCTAGGGAGTGTTTTATGGGCCTCAACTCACTGTAACAAAGCTGTGGAGGTGTTTCACACGAACTGGTGCTGTTTTGGTGCTAGTCAAAATAACACAGCATTAAACTATCACGAAATTTTTAAAGACAGACTTCCGGAATCTTGGTGCAGCAGCGACTTGAAATTCGTGTAGAGAATTTACAAATAAAAGTGGAATATCGAATAGAATAAGTATTACTATTGCATATATGTTATACATAAACGTATTGTAAACATATATTAGAAAACAGTTTTTGTTAATTATTAGTCAGAGGCAGGGTTTTAGAGTAAGTTTGTTCCGGAATCCGACAGGGAAGTCAGTGAGCGTTAACTTAATAGGGTTATCAATAGTCAGAAACAGTGGAATATTGGTTAGAATAAGTATTACTATTACGCATATACTGTTTTTGTTAACAGAAGCAGTATTTTTTCCGGACTCAAATTCAATGAGCGATAAGGGGGAGTTTGGTTACATGTCGTGAATTAAACTGGTGTACCAAACTATCGTATACATTGTTAAATATATATTAGATAAAGTGATACCTTTACATAAATTACATACATAAGGTAATATCTGACATAGTTGTAGTAAAAGATTTAGGTAAAAAGGAATTAACAGCAGCATTTTAGCGTAAGTTGGTTTACACTGACTTCGTTGTTTTGTTTACACAGTGTTCTCCGCAAGCTAGGCAGGCTCGTCCGCCCCACTCTTGGTCTCTGGGGTGGGCGTCCGCGGGGGGATTTACGTAAGCGCCGATTTGGGCTTTCCGTAGCCAAATGGCTACGGAACTAATAACTTAAGTTTTAAAACCGATACACACCAACCGTTTCACATGTGTATTCTGTATGGCTCTCTTCCCAACTATCCATAAACACTAAGATCCGCATTTTCAACACCAACGTTAAACCAGTTCTTCTCTATGGCTGTGAAATGTGGAAAACCTCCGATACATCCTTAAGGTATGGTGGCCTAACAAAATATCAAATAAAGAGCTCTGGAAGAAAACCAAACAGGAAGAAATAAGCACTACAATCAAGAGGAGAAAATGGAGCTGGATTGGCCACACACTCAGAAAAGATTCAACAAATACAACCAAACAAGCACTGGACCCACAAGGAAAGAGAAGACAAGGAAGGCCAAAAATCAACTGGAGACGCTCCACACTACACGATCTTGAAAAAGTGGGGGTCACCTGGCAAGAGGCCAAAGCTATAGCCCAGAAGAGAGTGAGGTGGAGAAACATGGTTGATGCCCTATGCTCCTGAAGGGGCCAAGAGGATTAAGTAAGTAATTCTGTGACATACAACCAACACTTGGGAGTCAAGAAACTGAAGAAATGTGCTCCAAATAATTATTTATAAGTGCATTTATCGGTCACACAGAAAAGATGTCATAAATAGCCGCCATACTGTGCACGTGATGTTGCCTTTGGGTCACATGATCAAACGCGATTTCGTGTAGAATGAGGCCAGAGTGGGCCAGCAGCACAGACATAAATAAAACACCCATTAATGAGTTAGTAGTTTATAGGGCGATGATTAATGATGTAACTCTATGGCCAGTAGACGGCAATTCTTAGCGTGACCTTATATAGGTCGACGATAATCCCGTTTGGTAATCTCGCTCACAACAACATCCGGTTATATACAAATGTTGACAAGCACATGCGTTCTGACAAAAAGGTAATCATTTCACACTTTTACGTGGTTATTGTCAGGTAACTTTAGTGATATACAACATGTAAGAATGCATACAGACACGAAAGACGTGAATATTGCTCTGTTTATGGCGTTTTTGTAAGGTTTCACGTTTCATGAAAATACTTATGCTTTTGATGAACGAGATCTTCGCCCTACTACAGCAACAGCCAGATAGAAAAAAATTGTAGGGCGATTGACTTTGCCTATCCGCAAGCTAGAAAGAATACAACGAAGAGCAACTAAAATTATTCCAGGATTGAGAGACCTTAGTTATGAAAGTCGCTTATTACAATGTGGTTTGACAACACTAGAGACCTGGAGACTAAGAGGAGACCAAATAGAAGTGTTTAAAATAGTGAACGGTTGTGAGGATGTTGATAGGAATATGTTCTTCAAACTTAAAGAAGGCAGTAGAACCAGAGGACACAAAGAAGCATTAGTTAAGGAGCAGTGTAGGTTGGACATGAGAAAGTACTCTTTCTCACAGAGCATGATAAATGAATGGAGCAAACTGCCAAATGATTGTGTTAATGCTAGTAGTGTGAATATGTTTAAAAATAGAATTGACAGATATCTGATAAGGGCGGGCTACACATAGATGAGAAAATTGTTGGACTCAATAAGCCAATGTCTTCCTTGTCCACTTGCCATCTGGAACTTGCTGTTTGGGATGGCAATCTTGTTAAATCTGGAAATATTTATTTCAAATGCCAACGTTGTCGTTTTTTCTCCAGAATCCTGGATCTGGCATGTTTGCTATCTAAGTTTCTTAACCTACTCTCCCTCCCCTTCCCCCCACCTCTTCTTCTCCCTCTCTCTAGCGTAATACTAAGTGTAAAAGTGACATAGATATAATCTTAAAAACATTTGTTGGTCACTCAGAGGAAGAAAACATATTGAAAATGTGTGTGACAATCGCCCTACAATTTAAAAGATGATGCTGGCACTACTACTAGCAGTGCTAACCATTATTGAACTAGTATTGCCACTGTCAGTTGACATTTGCACTGATCACAGTCACACCACTGCCCTCGCACTGCACTGGGAAAGTTCATGGGCCTGACAGCTGTCACTTGCATTGTCGAGCGGTATAATTACAGAAATTTGCGATTGCCTAATTAATAGTGAATATCCACGGTTGTGTCATTGCCATTGGTCATGCTTAGCCTTAGAAGTCCTGGGGCATGCCCCCCAGATTTTTTTCACTGTTCTTCAAATTGGGGCCCTTCTTTTGAAATAGGGTATGTTCTTGGGCAAAATGTGCACCCCAGACCGTGCCTGGTCCTAATGCAATATGTCACGTAACATCCATAAGCAACTCGATTTCCTGTTCGCCCGTAGAAAGATGCATGTTTGTGATGACTATATTAGCTTGTGTAAATTATGCTATAAATTTTATAATTTATTAATCTTTTATATTTATAATTTTTATTTACCAGTCATATCCAGTATATCTTTTCCTTCCTGCTGGTGTCAGACAACATATTGATGGCTTTGAGTTTCACTATTGTTCATCAACTTCGTGCCCAGTTATTTTATATAATATGGTTATAAATGGAAATTTTCAATTACTTTTATTTTGTGAATCTTGTAAAATATTGTATGTGTTCGTATGATAAATTGACACACATCAACTTCATATGTGCATATAAAATATTGCAGCAAGTTTTATGTAGACTAGTGGTTTACATCCACTTTGATCCAATATTTAATTACAGATATTGATTAAACATGTACTATTGTAAACATGTCACAATTAAACATACTGACCTACAGTAATTGGCACTTCAAAATGTGTTCATTATTGCCAGGTGTTCATTGAATATTTTACAATTAAACTGTTCTAAAACGTATTTTTACTGGAATTAGTTAGTTAATTTTTTACTTTATATACACTGTAGGTGGGTACAAACCACTATTCCAACAAGAGGTGGCACTGATATTCTGCAGCAATGGACGAAGGCACAGTTCGTCATCGCTCAGCTGGTCAGACTCCCTCTGGAGTTGGACATGAGAAACACACCACAGATGTTGTGGATGAACCAGAAGAAGAAACAGGAGATGCTGGGTGCGTAGAACTTCAACACAGACACTTTTAAGCAAGACAGTGTAGACGAATCTACCGTAAATACCAAATTGACATTTTGTAGATGTGTGAGACCAGGAACTGTGATCTACGTTTGAGGTGCTCATCTGCAAAACATGTTAAATGTCAAAATCTATTAAATGGAGTTAAGGGTGGTTTGTACAAATGTAATATAGTTTTTTTTAAAGGTATACTCTTCTGTTAAGTATGTACTTCTATTAGGTACTATATGGTAATGATTACATATATGTGTTTGTATGTTTTTCAGATGGACAACTCTGGTTAGAGTGCTAGCTGGGATCATTCTAACTTTTGTATTCCTACCTGCACTCGGACTTCTCGTGGTCAGTTTGACTGTACCAGCGCCTATCAATCCTGTTGTAATAAGGTAACTTGGGGACATATCAAGATGTTGTCATGTTGGTGGTGGTAATAATTTCAGCTACCATTTCCTTGGGAACATGGCTTTTATTTTCCTTACTAATTAATTGTTTACTTTAGAGAGAAACAAAAGTCATGGTTTTGGGGCTATGCACCTAAAAAGAGATAATAAAAACTAACCACGATCAATAATAAATTATTATCACACCAGTGGTTTACTCAGAATGTGTTTTAAAAGTGGGTGATTCCGGTCATTTCTCCAAATGACCGAGGGATGATATGTAACCAGTGTGACCGATAAGCACATGCATAGTTCTATGAAATCTGGGTAACCTAGACTACAAGTAACATATTAAGGGAGGCTGGCATACACAGAACCAACACAACATCTCAAACAAATGTGCTATTTTCTCAAAAAGAGTACTAGTTTATTAAACAAAGCTCAAAATATGGTACATAAGTTGAGTTTGGATGCAAACAGAATGGTCATATCGTATTGGCAAATATAAGAAGATGTATATAAATATATTTTCATTTGGCCAGCAAATTTTGCTACATTTTGAAACTTGTGATGTAGGGTTATCTAATAGTATGGCGCAGCCCATGAAATTAAAATGCTGCGTCTTCAGCAAGGTTTTCCTAGTAAACCACTGGTGTGATATTCTTAATTGTAGTTGCAAATGGTTATGTTTTAGTAACTCTTATAGGTGCATAGGCACAAAACCATGACTTGTTTCCCTTTAACAACACTTACTTATCAAGTAGTTGCTAATTGGCTAATTATCGAGTTAGTGAAATGTTAAAACCACTTTATAAACCATTACGTTCATTTATAACTATGAAAGAAATTATGGAAAAGATAGTGGCGTGAGATTGGGAAAATCTATCAGTGTTTTATTGGCAGGAATCACCCCCTGAACCAGCCTCAGTATTAGACAAGGAACCAAGGCATGTTGTATTTGTTGTTGACAGTCTTCCTGAACCGCCCAAGATGGAGGGAGTTCTAGAAGTCAACGACCTTCTCACCACAGGTGAACGACTCTTTGAGGACGAGATCATGGCACCAGAATCAATTGTTTTTCACAAAGGTACTGAAATGTTTGCTAGCTCTTTAGCAGTGTGATATGATCACTATTAGTAGCATTTTTCAAAGTGATAAAAATTCATGCAACATTGTGCATACAGTATTCAGTTGTATTTGTATGCAGTAAAATAACAAGTTAAAGTAAAAATATATCTTCGTGTTTATTTTTAATGTTTGTTTCTGGGTGTTTGATATTGCTGGTCTGCTGTATATAAATGTTTGTTTCTGGGTGTTTGATATTGCTGTTCTGCTGTATATAAATGTAAAAAAATACTTGTGCCGACTAAGAATGTTCAGAACTAAAACTAATTGTAGTCTTTGATTTCATTTTGTGAACGTTAGCTTCGACAGCTGCAATATGTCTTATGCTACCTATGTAGCTTGTACTTTATGCTTTCAGGCAGTCCTGGCAACTTTCATAATTAGATAATGGCTGTTTTCATGCATTTGGTGGCTGCAACGAAGTATACACATCTTATGGCCTCAGGGAATAAAAGTGAAATGTTTTGTTAATTTTTAATGACTTCCCTGGTAGAGTAATCCAATGTTGTTCCTGTAGTCCTGTACATGGCTCTCACATTCTCCAGTGAAAGTCACATGGATGTCTGTAGCGACTTGTTTTGATTGGTCTGTTCAGGTCACATGTACACGGGCACTGCTGATGGCAAAATTGTGGACATCAAAGACGGGATGATGAGCATTTTGACAACCTTAGGAACACCTCCATGTGGTAGGCTTAATTATTTACTATTGACATCACTTTTAGTTGTCCACGTGAAATTCATGTTTGAAAATGGATGGTAAAAAGTGACAAGTCAGAGCACATTAACAAAATATTGGAAGGTGAAAGATGCTCCATAATACTAACAGCCATCGTTGATGGACGATTAGATATGAAATAATTCGGCTGTTATCATTTGATTCTAGGTTCCAGTGAGAATGAGCCGACATGTGGACGTCCACTTGGGCTGAGGATGCACAACGGAAGCTTGTTTGTCATCGATACCTACCTCGGGCTCTACAAGATATCTGTTGACACAGGTAACTGACATTCGTCATGTCACGGGGAGAAGCAGACAGTCAAATTTACGTGTATGTATGCAGTGTCTGAATTAGCAAAAAAATGAACTGGCCCAGATTTGTTTTTTAACTGGCCCAGTTCCATTTTGAACTAGCCCTGCTGAGTTTGAACTGCCCCACGAATAATTATAAGTATCTTATTTCGTAGCTAATAAAAATGTTATAAAGCAAAACAACAATGTTTTCATGTATAAAACATTCTAGAATAAGTTTTCATGTGTAAAACATATGCTAGAATAAAGTAATGATAAAACAGTGTCAAACGTGCAAGTGGATAGATAATCTTGATACCATATTATAATTATATAAATTTTCATATGTAATTCTATATTACATAGCGACAAATGCTGCCTTAAACAGGTAAATTTTGATATGGGATTTTAAAAAACTTTGAATACTTATGATGCAGCGACAGTCGGGCGTTCAACTGGGGCAATTCGGGTCGGCTCCTTCCTTTGCTCATCAATATTCACACAGTCTTAACCAAACGCGACAGCCATTGGAAGCCGATCAGTATTCATAACTAAACTCAGTTGGGAAACAATTTTCCCCAGAATGCCATCCATACGACGCTGGTGTACGCTGTTTTGGACACACTTGTTTATTTCGCTTACTTAAAAGTTCTTTATATTGTTGCTAGGCCTATTATTATATTTAATTCCATATATTACACAGGCATAACATACTAATTTGTAATGCAAGTGTCAATTTGTGTATGTTTACTCTTACGCCACAATACCAAAGTGCTGTTCCGCATGCTGCAATTAGGTATATCATTTAGTGGCACGTGGGGCGTTTATGTCATTAGCACAAATGCCGCTACACCGACTTTGTCTTTGGTAGCAATCAGTCACTGGCAAGGACGAAGTAGTTTATACAACTGCATTTTATATGAAGTTAGCATAGATTAGTAAGTACTATAAGGTACATCACTAATACAGTCTGACCCAGTCGTGGTCGCCAGGATGAATTGGCGTGGTGGGACCGATAACTCTTTGGCAAACTGAATCAGCCCGAAGCATTTTGAATCGGAGGCTGCCGATAAAAAGGCCTTAATTTCGAACACTGTATGGTCACACATGTAGTATCCAATGTTAGTTGATATAGATTATTACCTACATAGCACAGGGTGACACAGGTAGGAAGCTATCTGTGTAGTGGGAGAGTTCATGCTGTCAAGTGTAGTCTGTCAACAGTCTACCAAAGACAGCTGATGTTTGGTTAATCTTGTGGTAGTAGGCCTATGTTATTATGTGAACAAAGTCATTTCAATTAATAGTTTGGTGTACTCAAAATTGTAGGTGTATATAACTTACGGAAATTTTTATTCTTTGTATCATTAGACTTGTGAAGTCGACAGATGTACTAATTCTATTTAGACCAATGGATGCCTTTGTAAATCATTGTGTACATTAGATATGAACCTTGTGCATCTCTTTCAGGCAAATCACAGTTACTATTGTCGTCCAGCGTGGAGATTGCTGGCGTGAAGCCTGCGTTTCTGAATAACCTTGACATTGATAGCAGCGGCATCATTTACTTCACAGACACATGTAAACAGTGGCAGTTCAATAAGTTCTTATACCCCGCGATGGAAGGAAGTGGAACTGGAAGGTATGTTAATTTTTTAGCCCCGCATATACAAATCCATGTGAAGAGATAGGTCTAACATTAAAAAAAACTCAGAAATGCAGGTATCCATGTATTATTACTGCTGTTGAGACCAAAAAGGAAATTCTTAATGTAACCGGCAGGGTTACTGAGCAATCAGTAATTGTTATTTGCTCTCTCAAACTTCTGATACTGAACAATTAGTAATTTATATTTGCCCTATCAAACTTCTAACTAAGTATTGTTTTGGTTCTTCATTAATGTAGAGTTGTGTGCCTATATAGACCCTATTTCTTAAGTGTGGCACTAAAAGTGTACACTGTCTGGAAAAGACTGTAGGTTAGTTGCCCCATCAGTCACCCCACCTGTCACCCAGGAAGGGTGACATGAGGACACCAGAAGAGTACAGGGTTCTTCCCTGTAAGGCTGGACACCCAGTGTTTTGATAATCATTGCTACAAATTCTACAATTGAACACCAAATGACGGAGGCATCAGGTTGGTAGATTGAACCAGGATTAACTGGCAGTAATTTTCCTGTATTACTGCTTAAGTTGAGAGGGTAAATGGACTTTTAATGTTTAAGCTGGTTCGATCACGTACACGTCGTTCTTTCCCTTTCTCGCTACAACTTTGTATACTTTTCCTTCCCAAACATCTTGGATTTTTTACGACCTCGAATGTCACGTTTTCTACGGTACACTCGTCCAAACGACAAGGGAAGATCACGTGCCTTGCGGTCGTAGTGTTTCTTACGACTATCAGCTTCGTGTACCAGCTGTCTTCGTGCAAGTTGATAGGCTTCTTGCAATCGTTGTTGGTGACGGGAAACCCAGTCACTTGGTTCCACCTCCTGTTCTGTACCCAGCAGTAGGTCGATTGGTTGTCTAGAATCTCTGCCAAACATCAGGTAGAATGGTGCGTATCCCGTGCTGGAATGTGGAGTCAGATTGTAGGCGTTGACCACTTCGTGTACATGCTCAGCCCACCTTCTCTTCTTCTTCTCCGATAATGTTCTCAGTAGATCATGCAGTGTCCGGCCTGGTTTGACCCTGTGCGTGGAATTCACCTGGCACATACAGATGTTGTCAAGCGTTATAGACACAGGTTTAATTCCAGTTTTCAGATGTGAGAGCACTTTATGAAGTGGGTTGGGACATTAGTTATATCAGGGGATGGCGTTTTGTTGATGTGTTCCAGGTTGGGATGTTGGAGCACTGTAGCTTGTGTATATGTGTGCTCTGTATTTGGCAGTCTCTGGGGTCATTGACCTTGGTGGACAAACTGACCACTGGGGTATTAACTATATTATCTGTAGGGGCCACTAATGTCCAGTGTAGTGTGTAACATATGTGTCAGTGGGGTGATAGCTTAGCAGAAGGGTATTTCCATTCAGTAGTTTCTTAACCAAGTAGTTAATTACTAATAATTATAAGTTTATCAACATTTACATTTGTTTTTAGAGTATCTCTGACAAGTGGCAGATGTTTACTGACCACACAGCACTTGTACAGAGATGGCGAGACTGCTTTAGATGTATATCTTATTGCAAAATATAACGTGTTGTGGCACATACATAATGGATGTCATATTGCTGTAGATCAGGTTGCATACTCTGGGAAAGTATATTGGTTAGAATTGTTTACTCGTTTATATTATTTCATGGAGCATAGTACAGTGGAACAATCTCACATTTGTAGAATTGATATTTTAGTACATTTCTGGTGACACCATTGTATTAGCATACATATAATAATGTAGTTAGTCACTCTTTTGTTTATTCATCTATAACTGATAATTGATGGTATATCAATTAATAATAGTCTTGTTAGTGCAGTATTATATTTTGATTGCTTGTTCATTTACAGTTGTCAAATACAGGAGGTGGGTGCACTGAGCCGGTGCTCCGACACATAAGGATAACACTTTTTGGTTAGGCCTGCAGTGCCCAGTTGGGGTGAGCATTGTTACTTTGGTTTCATGGGTTGTCATGAATGTGATTTAGTCACTTGTTTTGGTACCCACCACATGGTGGCAGCACCTGAGTTGTGTAATGCAATTTAGAGAATATAGTTATTGAACCATTATTGCTATGACTATTTGTCCTGTAGTTAGTTGTATTTACTGTGTAGGTAGGTTGTCTTATTACTAATAATTCAGTTGTTTAAACATACATTTTTACCATAGAGACAGGGGTCATGTGTGGTCAGTGGGAGGGGGCTTGCCCCAGTGAGCCAGGTGTGATTCTACACTTAATGACAACTCTGTTTACATACAATATTGTGAACAACACCAATGTGTTGGAACTATGGTACTTAACAGATGTTGATGTGTCATCTTACACTGGACAATACACATTTAACAACCCTAGAGATAAGGCAGTTAAGAGGAGATCAAATTGAAGTTTTTAAGATATTGAATGTGTATAAAAATATTGATAGAAATATGTTTTCTCACTCAAGAAAGATAATAGAACTAGAAGACATGAGGTAACATTAGTAAAGGATCAGTGTAGATTGGATGTCGGGACGTATTCGTTCTCACAAAGGACAATCAATGAATGGAACAAATTATCTCCAGATTGTGTAACTGCTAGTAGCGTGAATATGTTTAAAAACAAGGTTGACACATAGATTAGAAATGTTGGACTCTTGATAAACCAATGGCTTCCTTGTCCACTTGCTATCTGGGCCTTTTGCCTTGGATGGCAATCTTGTTAGATCTTGTTAAATCTATGATATGCAAATAACTTACTTGTATTTGTACAGGAAAGCACAAGTCCTGGCCCACTCCTGATTGTGGCCAGTCGTATTTTGGGTCGTCTTTATTAGTGTTTAATACAATCTTTTCTTTTGTTCTTAACTTTTGTATTTTAATTCCGCTCTTGCTTTTGGTTGTATTTTGAACTTTTGGTTGACATTTTGTACTTTGATGTGGTACTGAAGTTAGATCAGAAGTGTAAATTGTGCAAAGACTGAGAAACTTTTTGTATTTTTTTTTATCATTTTAGTAGTTAAGCTGTAATAAACACAATTTTATCTTCAAACTTGCCTTACAGTGGTTTATTCTTAATTTAGGCATAAGCTTATCACTCGCAGCCTACATGAAGTATTACTATTAGGTTAGGAAACATTTATTTTGATGGTCATCCGTAACTATATTTACGAATTAATTATAGACAGTGCATATATTGTGTGTATGTGTGTGTGCGTGAGTGCGTGCATGTGTGTATTAGTACTGATTTATGTGCTCGTAGTCTCCAAGGATTGTTTGCCTTTATATGTTATAATGGATGTCAGGCATAACTGATGCTGTGTTATTGATGGAGTACATAACATTTTTATTTATTGTAGCTGCATTTTTAGCTGTTGTACACTTCACCACTTAGGAGTTGATACAGTGTTATTGGTACTTAGGGTTCATTTGATTTTATTTCCAACCTGGGAACACAGTGTTTAAAGAGACTATAAACCTATATATGTTATTTGTACTAAGTCTCACATGGAGTATTACTGGATAGAAATCTAGATACAAATACCACTGGTCCCAGCCAGCTATTTGGTGTCTGAGATAATATATAGGTAATAATTACATATCAATGTTATGCAGGGAATAAATGTTTTTTACTCTGTTGATTAATGATCCTGTGTAACCATTGTAGTAGTGCATGTAGTAATAATATATTTGTATGTTTTACAGGTTTTTATGTTATACAAAATCACCGTTTCCATCTTCACGCGATTCCCCAGTCAAATTAATGCCTAAATTACAGTGTTTTATCATTTCATATGTAAATGCAGATGTTTATGTTCTGTGTAATATTATAATATATCTAGGTGAATACACCCTGTGCATTTCAACCTTTTTTCAGCATATATCACATATAATTGGCAAAATTATTTTTCAGTGGTGATGATGTTTATAATTTTTATTTAAAAATGCTTTGCTTTTGTACTTGGTGCTGGCAATCAGTATCTCTTCAAATTGTGACATAACACTGGCAGTTACAGCAACATCTGCGACACACTGCCATTGTTGCACATAATTGTTCGCATAGCATTGCTGGTAGTTGTATGTAATAATTACAAAGGGTAATTCAGTTGTTTGTAAAAGGGTAATAGATGGGTGATTTTTGAAAAAAAATAAAACAGACGACCTGACCGTGGGGTCGTAGATGACCTGACCATGGGGTCATAGATGAACCCCTGAAAGTTTGGTGCCCGAGATACAAAGCATCTATGAGGAGTAACATAACAACACACGATGGATTATAATAAGATGATTACAGCTGTACTTAGTCTTATTTGACGAACAGTATCAATGGCGAGTGTATGTTTGAGCAGGTTACCAAGAATGGAAACACTGGAATAACAACTGGAGTATCATGAGTCTGATGACGTTTTAGATTGATACGTTTCGACCCACACAAGAAAACAACTGAAGTGTTGATTGACGGACTGCACTTTGGCAATGGCGTACAACTCTCAAGAGATGAAGACTTTGTCTTGGTAGCCGAGACAACTACTGCTCGTATTCTCAGGTAGTGATATGGTTTGTGATAATCTCATTTCTAATTAATTACTCTCATAATATAGTTTACAAAAAATGTAATTGTAATTAATTACAGTTGAGACTCATTCTAAGTATTGAAAATAGATTGGAATAATCTAGTCATATGTATTGAAGAAGGATCAAGAGTTATACATTTGTCTCTTTTGAGTGTGTAAAGTATATGCCTGTTTGATTTAATTAGTGTTTAATATGTAATTGTATTAAGTCATTAGGAGGTGTTTAGTCATATATTAAGCCTATATTAGCGACAGAAAAGCAGTGTTAGAAAAGTTTGTAGTTAAACCACCCAAGTGGATATTGACAAAATCCATATGGTGCCAAAGATTGATGATAATGTTTAGACCCTTCAGTTCTCCCTTATAGAAAATAAATACCGCCCTCCAATCCTGACATTTGCTAAGTTGCTTTGTTGCTTCATTGTCAACATGAGCGATTATATTGCTGTCTGATTAAAATCAATTCGAACCTGGAGGACAATGTGTTGATTACACTTCTGTGGTACTCTATGTACTCATTGGTCGAGTGAGTACAAGTTCATTTATAAAACTCAACCTGGCGAGTGCAAAGAAGACGGACAATTGAAACACATTACATAAACATCTGTGAGAAATGCATTCCTGGACCATTGTGTGCGGCCCAACAGAAGATGAGTGGGGGAGGCATCTCTTACAAGTGGATACCTCTGTTACGTCACCAGATTATGTTACACAAACTACAATACATAAATACAAAACTCCCTCTAAAGAGAGCACACCTCTCATGTAGGGGAGACTATTTCTGGATGCAGTGGTGTCCAGTGACAATGATTATAGTTATATGTATATATGTATGTATAAATACATATTTCCACTCATAATTGCCAGTGTATTGGTGCCAATGGTTAGGTAGCCTCATACATTTTAAAATGCAGCATTTGTGGTGAGTTACTCACCCAGAATAACACACAGCTATCAAGCATTGTTTCAATAACAGGCACAATAGACATTTTTCATATATGGTTGATTCTCACGAAATGCCAGCACATGGTTGACTGAGTGACTTGCGTGTATCTGTTGCATCTTTTGTCTCAAGAAAATAGACATATCAAACATTAAAACAATAAATTGGACGCCTTAACGCCTACAAATGTGGCAACAGCAGCAGGTCAAAGCAGGCCCTTAGCCAGGGACCCGTCTGCCCGTCTTGAAGACTGATGTCTGATGACGACGGGTAAAATAAAACTAAAAGACAGGATATTTGTTTTTACAAAATGAGATTTTTTCATAATAAAATTGTTTGAACTGTCTTATTGACTTTAGGCGCATGCGGTCGTGATTCGACGAATGTTGTCGGCGGCAGAATGGCGAATACCACCTGATCTATAAGACTTTATATTTTTAACTTTGACATCGTTGGAAAATAATGATACTGCGGCTGATCTCTATTTATTGTAATCGTGTACATAATTGATTGGGAAATGCGTTTCTCATTGGTAACCTCATTTGAAGAGACAATCCCATGACCCAGATGTCATGGGGTGAGTTCAAAATGGCACCTGCCAAACGTTAGTAAGTATTATTGATGTGTAAGCCTTACTATCGGCAGCAGTTTCCCGATTGATGAAAGAAAACTCAAACGGCAAGCAAACCAAGAACGCTCAGTCTAGTAAATTTATTTTGTTTTTTGTCTAATAGACAATACAAAATCCGGATGATTGCTGTTTTATCAAAGAAGTACACTTACGCTTACAAATAATGAGCATTTGTAAGGCTAGAGATAAACCTTTTATAGTTTGCCCATATCTTAGCCCAGTTTTTATCTATTCTATTTTATTTAATGTTAGTAGAGGGTGCAGATATAATATTGTTGGACAAGGAATGCCATACGTCCACCACTCTATGACTGAAAAATTGGCATCTGCATAGCTTCATACATTGTTGTTTGGTTATTTTTTACTGTGGCTTCTGAGGTTATTTAGATTAATGTTAAAAACTGATCTGGGTCTATGTTCTCTTTCCCAGTTAATACTTAAAAGTTTCAATTAAATCTCCTCGCAATCTCCGTTCTTCAAGTCTATAAAGTTTTAGTTGTGTTAATCTTTTCCTCATATGTAAATTCCTTTAATCCTATTACCAGTTTTGTTACCCTGCATTGTACTTTCTCAAACATTAAAATATCTTTTTCATAATAAGATGACCATGTATGTACGTACGCAATATTCTAGATGTGGTCTAATATATATTATAAACAGTGTTGAGCGTTTCTCATGTGTCTTGTAACTTATTCTGTACAGTGTATTGTTGTGGTTGGGAAGTATGTCCAATATGTTAAGGCACGAGTGACAATCAAGGTTTCTGGTCTAACAATATGTGTTTACAGTGTTTTCCTTACTTGGCAAGTTGCTACATTTGCCCATCTCTTTGATCGTTGGATCACATAACTTACGAATGTGTGAATATCCTTATGTTATAGTATTATTTTTATAGAGTAACCATTTTGGTCTTGTTATGCAAAGTTTTGATCGGATCCAGTAAAAAATAACTTACTAGTTTGTCCAGTGATTTTGTCAAAATTAAATAACATATTTCCACAAATGAGCTGGCACGTCAAAGTGAATACTACATAGATTTGAATTTTAATGAAAAGATTCTAAAAGGAGATGAGTTAAAGACAATGTTATGAGGAAATTGTAAACTATCAATGACTGTGGACTGTGTTTATTTAGTTTATATACTTTACTTCTGTAGTATGATCATTTTTACCTCACCCATACATATATAATAATTTAAGAAATATTCTGTTTCTGTCCAAGGTACTACTTGAAGGGCCCGAAACATGGCCAGGTGGACACATTTATTGAGAATCTGCCGGGATTACCTGACAACATCCGTGCAAGCAGTGGTGGAGGTTACTGGCTGTGTGATGCTCTACCCCGTGGGCCGGGGTTCTCCTTGTATGATTTCACCGCTGCCAGGCCAGCGATCCGTAGACTTCTCTCTCAGGTACAGTGGTAGATATAAATGAATTAGTAATTGTGGCATGACTGAATGATTCCCAGAGAAGTTGAGTTGGTGTTCAAGCGAACATGTCTGCCAGGGGTGAAGTGTAAAGCACTTTGAAATGTCCTACTGACTGGATATCGTGCTATGTCAGAACTTACCTTTACATGTAAAGTGGATGTGTTTTTTGCCCGTGTTGTGCACCAATTGTTGTTTTTACCTTAGACTGAGAAGGTTCAAATCAAATCAGATTTATTTGGAAAACGCATTTCTCTAAAATTAGAATCAGGGGTGTTTTTATTCCATAATTGGATTATTTGGGTTCATGAATGATACACACTATAGTTTGATAGCTGAGCATTTAAAGTTAGTAATTGATAATGCCTTACCTTCTTCTTTTGCAGCTGTTCTCTATCGACATGCTACAGAAGTATTCGGCACCATCTAGTGTTGTGTATGAGGTGGATGCTCACGGTGAGATCGTCCGCTCATTCTGGGACGTGAAGCTCGGCCGTCTGGGAAGATGTAGCGAAGTCAACGAACATAATGACTTCCTCTACATTGGGTCATTTCATTCACCATTCATTGGAAAACTTGACATGAAGAAATTGAAGAAAGTGTAATTTTACATTAAAACGCACAGTTGACCAATCAATACAGAATGTGTGATCAGTGGAATGTGCATGAAATTAGCCTACTAAATTATTTGGGGGGGATGTAGTGAAGTCTATGAACACAGCAACTCTCTGTCCGTTGCTTCATTTCATTCACCGTCTAGTGGCAGATTTGACTTGAAAAAAGTGTAACTTTATTTGATTAAATTTTTTTTAAATAATTTTGGTTTATATTTAAAATGAACTGTTTTTTATGTTGCCATATATTATATATATATATATATATATATACGAATTAAAACCATTGATGCTTATATAAATAAAAAAAATTATATGGGACGAAATATTTGCAAAAATCTGATCATGCACATTGTAAAGCGACTCAAACAATGCCTTCCATGACAGTTAAAATTATGGTGAATTGCATAAAACTCCATGTGGGTTGTCTTCCACCCTTGGTATCATGTTCAAGTTTATAGAATAACGTAGTCGTGTACCAGATGGTTCATGGAATCGTGTAACTGGGTATCGATCAATTAGTAACTTATATAACCTTGTTATACGTCAACTAACATTATGAATATTATGTGTACAGTCGTATGAATGAATGCTTGGATTTGTTAAACGAATAATGATGATGTTGATGCTGAGTTGGACTACAGGCAGTGGACCACAGTTTACGTCAGAAAAACATGCCACTTCATTATCAAAGCATTATCAAAGTGATAACAAATATGAAATAATAATTTTATTTCAGTAAAAATAAGTGCATGTTATTTTGGTTTAATTTGTTGACACTGCCGTTATCTGTTCCCAGTATATCAGTTCATAAAATACCGTAAAAGTTCAGTACAGGATGTCAAATTTTCGGTAATTATGAATGTGTGGAATCTTATGTGTAAACTTGCAGGAACATGTGCAACATAAATAAACCTTAATTAAGGCTTTTTTGATTAGAGTTGTCTATTTCCGTCAGAAAAAATTACTGTGTTATCAAAGCACCACACGCTAGTGAATCAGCAAACAACGTAATGACAAATATGAAATTATAACTTGGGCATGATTTAAGTAAAAATAAGTTATATTATTTTAGTTAAATTTGTTCACTGCCGTTACACTATAGGGCTTCACATTAAGGTTTTTTGCCACTTACCAAACGGGCAAGTGACCCTCACATTCTACATGCCCAACCAGAACTTTTACTTGCCCTGAAATCGTGAATGATGCATTAGTATGCATTTGTATAAAATAAATGTGTTATTGTGTGTCTGCCTCATGACGTGTTGCACCCACAAACACTCGCCTTTCTAGAAACAAACGTTTTCATTTTACCTGTTCATACTTATTAGTTGCTGCTTCATTGCTGGTCTACGTCTTGCGATTAACTAACCAGGGACCATTTCCCTAAGATAATGAGCTCATAAGGAAAATCCATCAATATTTATTAAGTTTCACTAGAGGTTTAGATGTGAAATACACAATGAACATATTTCAGAGATCTGGATATGATCATAATATACATATTTTATGTTAATTAGATACTCACTAAATACTCTAAGTATAGCTTTTAACAATGCAAGCCACAGCCAGGGAGCTGATTTGGTCATTATTATTGTAGTGAGGTGAGTTTTTAAAGATAGAGATATTCTCAATGCTCTTTCAAAGCCAAATGAGAAGAAATTGCGTGTGCACTTTTGGCGCAGCTACATAGTATAGTTTGTCTTCTAGGCTGCGAAGATGTTTAAATGCGCTTCTTGTTTGAAGTTATTGAGACCAGGTGTGTTGACAATGTTTGATGGTAGTTTATTCCAATTATGTACAGCTTGGGATTCAAATGACAACTTATGGCAGTTTCTGGTGAATGAAGCTGCGTGGTTGATATGCGATATTGTGTAGATTTCTGGAGTGGTGCTTGACCGGTGTAGTAAGTTGAAAACACTACGGTAGTGTTTTGAAATTAACTTTAAAACACTACTGTTAAGTTAAAAATACTACCCCTACATTTTGTTTCCCAATTTTCACTTTCTATATGTTAGGGACCATCCATAAATTACATCTTGTGTGGGGGGTCTCCGGGTGAGTGTTCCAAAGCTTTACATGGGGTGGGGGTCTCTGGGTAAGGGTTATGTAACGATTAAAACCGAAAATGTATTATCTCATCTAGCTGTTGACATCAGAAGTCTTAGTGTAATGAGGGTATCGAAGCAAAAAGAGTTCCCAGGGGCTTGTTATGACAGTATTACAGTGCGGCCTTATATTGTGCTGGTATCGCCTAGACAATGTCAATGCGATCGTGGCGCTTACTTCACTATCAGAGCAAGACTTGACTAATTCAATACATGCATGAATATATAATGGATATGTGTATAATTAATAATAACAGTTGGGGGTTTGTCCGTACCCCACAGTAGTTAACAAAATTAAACTTTCCTGAAGTATTTGAATGTACAACTATGTTTTGTTTGTTTTGTTATTTCTGATTGATTACCATCCCTACACATAGTACACCCCCATTTTCCAATACCCATGACTATGATACCCAAAAAAGGCAACAGGCAGCATATTTCCCAGTCACAAACACCATATTAAGCAAACAGTTGTAGGCTACCAGTTCAGGCTATAATCTGTTTGTTTAATTAAGCCACTAGGATGTCCATAAAGGGCCATTCATTAGTTGACCCACTAATTAGCCATTTGCCTTTGATACAATCAGGAGACCATGCCACTTGGCACTGGCTGACAGTGCTAACTGCTAAGAACTTCCTCTGTAGAAGCACAGTACCGTATGGGTAGATAAACTGTAGCGTTGTCAAATGCTCGAGAAATGATACCGGTTTAGTTCTCCTACAGTCCGCTAGAGGCACACTCCACTATGCCCCCCCAAGACCGAGGGCTGACAATGGAAGTGTGACCCTCTACATTTCCTCCACTAGTCTTCTTGAAGGTTGCCGGGTGCGACCGCCAAGTCGCCGAACAGCGGGTGACGGAACAGGGGTCGGTGGCGGAACCTCAGCGGCCGGTGGCGGAACCTCGGCGGCTGGTGTGGGTGGGGGACCGGTGCGGTCGGCTGGAGCATCTCACGACTAGCACGAGGAGGCTGCCCGGCACCGGACTCGCAGGCACGGGCGTAGTCGGCCTGGGTAGGGGCGACACTGGGTCGGCGGGCTGGGTTGGTGTCTCGGGTAGCATGGGCGACGGTGGCATGGTCGTGGCGAGGGGAATGACCGATGGTGAGTTGATCAACGGGGCCCTGGCGATATGCAACGTGTACTGGCGTAGGTGCTTCCTGTTGCGGAGCGTGACACGCCCCGACCCGTCCACTCGTATGACGTATTGGTCATACCGTCGTACCTCAACCACGATTCCGGTGCGGTCCCACTTGGTTGGATGCGGGCCAACCAGGTTCTGTAGCCTTACGCAATTGCCGATAATGAGTGGAGGTAGGACCCGTGTGTGCTCCGACAGTCGCTCATGTGCCCTCATGTGTCGGATACGTAGTGCGTCCTCTCTTGCTTGCAGTGTCTCGCGCCATGTCCAATGGGGTAGGTACTGTCCAGGCGGCACTGGGATGAAGTCCCGGATGCGGCGTCCAAAGATGATTTCGGCAGGACTGACCTTCGACATCGGATCTGGCGTGTTTCTGTAGGCTAACATGGCCCGTTGGAATGCGTCGGTGTTCAGGGAACCGCCTGGGCCCGTGCTGCCAACCAACATCCGCTTGACCGTTTTCTCTCCGACTTCTGCCCTGCAGTTGCTGTGTGGGTTTGCTACGCTGCTGATGCGGTGACGTATACCCCAGTTCTTGAGGAATGTCTTTGTAGCGCCTGCCTTGAACTCAGGTCCCCCGTCCGATGAGAGCTCCTCGGCGATGCCGAAGGTCACGAACACTCGTCGGAGCGCGGCAATGAGGCCTTTGGAGCCCTCTGCGTTCTCTTCTACGATAGGCCAATTGGAGTATCTGTCTACGGCGACGAGGTAGTGATGACCGCCGTGGCTGAAGTAGTCAGCGCATATCGCCTGGAAGGGGTAGACTGGTCGTGTTGATGGTGTAGGTGGCGGGTTTGGTTGTGACGGGGCCATGCGGTTGCACGCTGTACAGCGTGCACGTGTCTCTTGCCGAAGTCATACCTGGCCAGAAGAATGACCCCTCTGCTCGCGACACCATCATCGAAACACCCTGGTGAGCCGAGTGGAGTGCCTGCAAGACACTTGCTCGGAGAGTGGGTGGTATGACGATTCTTGTAAAGGATGACGCCGTCATACTCGGTTATCTTCTCCCGGTACTGGGAGTACGTGCGGGTGGCACTGGGCATGGCTGATGGCGTGTCAGGAAAGCCGTTGTGGATGGCATCCACTAGAGCAGACATGTTGGGGTCGCTCGCCGTGGCAGTGCGCACATCATCCCATGTGACCGACTTGATGAGTTCCTTGGCCGTGGACGCGCAAGTCTGTGAGCAGCGAGGGGGCGCCGGGTCGTCGCGGGATCGGAGTGCTGCGAGGGCTGCCGCGGCCACATCATTGGGCAGGTCGGGAGTCTCGGCAACGCCCACCGGGTGCCGTGATAGGGCATCGGCGACGGTGTTGCGGACGCCGGGGATGTGGAGCACGCGAAATCGATACCGCAGTGACTTCTCCTTAATGTTCCGCAAGCGAGGGTTTAGGATGTCGTCGAGGGCGCGGTCACCCAGCACCTTGAGTAGTGGTTTGTGGTCTACTGCTACCATGAGGTCCGAACATCCCAGGGTGAAATGTCGAGCCTTGTCAAGGGCGTCTACAACTGCCAGTGCCTCGCCCTCGATGGGGGCATAACGTGACTCAGCGCCATGTGTGAAACGGCTGCCCATCAGCACTACTTTCCAGCCCGACTTGCAGCAGAACGGTCGGACACCAGCGCAGTCACAGTGTTTCTGGACTAGCCAATACCCGAGCCCTTCCTTAGACCAGTCCGTGGCAAGACATGTCGGGCGTGACTGGTCGAAGATCTCGACCTCATGCCTGATCTGGTCGATGATCACGATTTTCGACTGCTTGAACAGGTGATCCAAATATTCTGTCCAGGCGAACGGCTGATCTGGCTTCAGGAGGTCGCGGAATGGTTGCATGTGGTCCGCCACGGCGAAGGCATAAGCCACCTGGTTGACGAGGCCGAACCAGCTTCTGATGTCTGTGACATTCCTCGGTATCGGGAAGTCCTTTATCGCCTGCAATACCTTCGAGCATGGTTTCACTGACGTGGGTGATATCTCAAAGCCTGCAAACTCGACGGTGTCTTTGGCGAATACAAACTTGTCTGGATTCTGCGTGATGCCATTGCGGCCACACGTGTCCAGCCACTGCACTGCCTGCCAATATCGTCGATGCATTTTGTCTTGTTGGGTTTGTGGGCGACGATCTCATCGAACCGCCGTGTGAAGCCATCGCCAGACGCCACGTATCCTTGGGGTGCAGAGCGGTATCGACAGCGGCCCTAAGGCGTTATGAACGTCGTAAGGTGCCGGTCGTCGGGGTGGAGTGGGACAGCGTGGTAACCGTTCCAGGCGTCACACACCGTTTTCTTTGTTCCATGAGGCACCGATCTCGCTTGGTGAAAGGGTCTCTGGGTGTGGTGGGTCTCCCTGGTGGCACTAGCGTTGAGGGCCTGGAGATCCACAGTCCGTCGAGGCTTCCCGTTCTTCTTTGCGCCAATAACCATGCGATGACACCAGGTGACCGGGGTGCCAGTTGGTACCTCCTCGATGACGCCCATACTGCAGTCTTGGTCGAGGCCGGCCTTCACGTCGCTTCGCCAGTGAATTGGGACATCGATCGGTGTGTGGCATGCGACAGGCTTGGCGTCTGGGTCAACCATTAGTCGGAGTGGCGGGCCCTCCATCGGTCGGAGAGGTTGGTGGTGACACGTGTTAAATGTGCTAGCCTTGTAGTGCGACAGCAACCACTGCTCCAGTTTGCTGCGGTTGTCCTCAATGGCTGGATAGGGCAGCCCTTGCGGAGGCGGTGGTGGAGGTTGACGGCGGGGGCACTCACAGGCCGCGGTCATCGACGATTCTGAGGCGGCGCTGCACGTGCTCACCTCCGCTAAGGGCTGTTGGCTTTGGCCGACGCCAGGGAAGTTACGCGGGATAATGCCTAACGCCACACACGCTCCTCGAGACAAGAAGAAGTCGCTCGTGTCTCGAGTCTTGGAGAAGCGGAATCTGATAGGCGCAAGGCGATCGCCCCAATTATGTCCAGATTGTTTCCGTTGGCAGCTGACATCTACAGACGTGTTTTGCTCAGGTATCGCTCGGTGAGTCCAAGCTTGGAGAATAGATTCGTCCCAGCCAGGCACGATTGGCAGCCTGTATCAGCCACTACCGACACCAACGCCGCCTTAGTCGGGCGCCTCAATGGCGTGCGGAGGCCGAGAGTGCGAGTGTCGCATGGGTAGTGAGTGGTGTACAACGACAGTGTAGGTTGTGGGGCCGAGGGTTTCTTCACCCACGTGTCTTGAGTAGCGTTGTAAACGCAGTGTTCGAGTTCGAAGTCCCCGAGGTTGCAGACGATCTCATTGTCGACAGACGGCGCGTTCTCCACGCTGCATAGTGATTGGAAGAGAGCTAGAGCGGTTTCCCTCTGTGGTGACCGGCGCGGGCGGCGTTGCACATAGTGTGTGCCGGCCGTTGAGTTTTTCCTGCATACGGTCCCAAGGTGACCTTGCTTGCCGCATTTGGTGCAGGTTTGGCCGTATGCCGGGCAGTTATCAGAGCGCTCGTCCCTGCTGCTACCATGGCCGATCTGACCGCAGTGTGTGCACAGCGGAGTAGGCAGGGGTGGGGGTGGGGCATGTTGTTTGAAAACCGCTCTCTGCTGTTTCCGGAAGGAGCTGATCGGGGCAGCCGCCTCTGACCCTTCGCTCAGCTGCTGGAGGGAAATCTTTCCCGATTCCTTGCCCTCGACAAACGCCTCGACCTCTTCGAGAGGTGTACTCGGTCCCTTCTCGATCAGATAATCCAGTTTGATGTCCTGATCAGCGCAGCCCAGGATGACCTGGTCCCGCACCACAATGTCGCTGTAATCTGCCCCAACGCATGCGTCGTGGTTCGGGCAGCTCGGGCACTGACACTTGATGACGAACTGGCAAACTCGCGCTTGCCCCTTGAGTCGAGCGCTGTAGACGCGGACAGGTTCGTCTCGGTCCTGCCGCATCTTTGACAGAACGTCTCGGGCTACCATTGCATTCCCGGCGCGCACCGCCAACTTCTTAATGTTGGCCAGTAGATCTCGTTCGCTGCAGGAGGCCAGCGCATCACGGTGAACCCGCACGAGGTTCTTCCGTAGTCCCTCGGGATTGCAGCTGTTGTTTTGGCATGTTTTAACCCTCTCAACAACCAGTAGTCTAAGATCAGAAAATATAAATTGCAAACTTCTAATATAAATAGATTGCAAATTGCAACACTGCCTTTTTTGCACCAAAAGAAGACAAACTGAACCGATGCATAAGCTCGTAAATTGGTATAATGTGGTCTTTAATGCAAATAAGGACAAACAAACTTTTAAAATTGCCACACATCCCATTTCACCCTTTGTTGCAATTTGGACAAATCTTCTCACCTCTACCCCTTCAAATGATGCACATGTTTGGGAGGCGGTAATGTTATTGTTTAGTCACTGGTGGACTAACTACATAAATATTTTACCATGTTTGTATAATGGCGGGGTTTTGTAAAAGGTAACCGTATGTTTGGGGTTCCCATTTGTTTGTAGGGGTAAGCATTAGTATGTCTTCAAGTATAAATAACATATTATATATTTTGCTGTAAAACATAATTATATTATATGGGTCTATGGAGAAGTTCCCTACATTACAAAGTCTGTTACCATTGTGCAATCAACTAGCGGTGTCACGTATTGAATAACATCCCGCTGAAATGGGTAAGACAACACGGTCGTCTTCACTTCCCGACAAGGACCCGGACATCGATGCCATCGTCAGCAGTGCACTGACTCGACAGGAAGAAGTATTTATGAAGCAGATGGCCGTGCAACAGACCGCAATCCAGGCGTGCCTACAGTCGTTACTTGAAGCCACGGACAAGCGCTTCGACGACGTGGTGAGGGAGACGGCTGGGGATGCAGCAGAACTGAAGGCGAGTCTGCAGTTCACGCAGAATGAAGTCGACAACATCAAGAAATCCCTTCATGAGAAATCTGACGTACTCAATGACGTAGTCAAACGTATCGAGATCGTGGCTCCAGTACAACACGATATTGAAAACGGCATTGACTATCTAGAGAATAAGACCTGCCACAACAACCTGGGAATTGATGGTGTGGCCGAGGGTAACGTAGACACGTGGGCGGACACCGAGGGTAACGTGGGCGGACACCGAGGGTAACGTGGGCGGATACCGAGGCTGCAATGCGCAGATCATTCGAGTGTTAGCTAGTTGGAAGAAACAGCTTCCTAGACTACGAGAGGCGAGAGAGAATGGCAAGATTGCCTATTTCTCGTACGACAGGCTCGTGGTTAGTGACCGATTGGACGATCGCACCTGAGGTAACACACACCCAGAACATTACATGAACATTATATATTAACGAACATTGATAATGGCCAATGCTAACTTACCTGCTTACAGTAATGATGATGAATTATTACTTGATAATTCCGATAACAACGATATTACATTTAATGCTACTTTAGAATTACCCATATTACACGACACACATTCAGATATAAATGTTATGATTATGACGATTTGTGGCCCAGCGATACCTTGTACAATGTTGAGCCAGAAAATAGCGTTAACCAGAGCACGCATCCTAATTGTAAATAGGGGAGAGTTGCCGGGATTGGGACCCCTATGAATTTGAAAAAAATTACAAAACGGACCAATCGTGGTCAGAGATTCCTCGATTGGACCACCCAGTGTCTTCGATTTGACCAAAAGTAAAATGATTATATATATAGGACTAAGCATAGGTATGAATTGATACATAAGTAACATATAATGTTCATTATAACAATAATAAACCCTACACAATGTCCCATGTCTTCTCCGACTGGACAAAAAACAAATTATGTAGACCAAACTTTGAATTAATACCTGAGTAAAATATAGTGTTCATTAGAAACATAAAATTAATCAATAGTCAAATGAAATGTTAACAGGGCCTAATGTTCATAGTCTTCTGTCAATGGCTCAGGAATAGGCTAGCGGAAATGATGGGCATCCTTTAGAGCCCACCACAACATGTTATGTTTCGCAATTGCATGCACTGGCACCATAGAGTCTTTCATCACATCCATTACTCGTCGCAATATGCCTGCATAGTGTCAACTTCAATACGTATACTGCTGTGTCATCCTCGATCCAGAGGCCATCGGTACCTGTTATGTCCCACAATTTACACGCACTGCACCGCCACCGTTTCTTTCGTTACATCCAAGACTCGTCGCATTATGCCTGGGTAGATTTTACCATCGTACAAAGTGGTGCACTATTGACCAGTTCTGCAGCATTCGATGTCCTTAATGAGCTGCAATCGACTAGGTTTGGATGGATCAGAACTGTTGTGTGCTCTCGATTTAGTTGCAGTGGTCTTAGAAGTACTGGGCTCTTGGGTGGATGTAGGCCTAGTAGGCGTAGCTATCTCCGGTCTGACTTTGCTTTGTTTAGCTAGTTTCTTTCTTCGGTGGGCATAACGCTGGTACAGCTTCCATGGCAACAACTGTCAGTGCTGGAGCTGCAACAACTGGTGTCAGAGGTGGCGTAGGGTAGTGCTTTTGTGCAATCACCATGACAACTGCTGTCAGGGCTGGAGCTGCAACAGCTGGGGTCAGAGCTAGGTGGCATAGGGTTGTGCTCTTGTGCAGCTTCCGTGATAACATTAGTTACCGTAGCAGCAGCGAAGTCGGTGTCTTGGAATACGTATATGGTCAATGATCACAGACCTGCCTTCCTAAAGCCACTAACAGCATTATGCCGCTTTTCTGTACGCCACATTAAGATTTCGGCGACTTGCCATGTTGTCACTGGTCTGACTATAATGTCATGTTCTCTCATCGACATCTTCAATGTGT
This sequence comes from Lamellibrachia columna, assembly GCA_963662155.1. Taxonomy (NCBI): domain Eukaryota; kingdom Metazoa; phylum Annelida; class Polychaeta; order Sabellida; family Siboglinidae; genus Lamellibrachia; species Lamellibrachia columna. Next base: position 7,938,963 of record OY759262.1, read on the forward strand.
CATCGTAGTATTTCCCAAACGGTCCGAAAAAAGCCCCATCCAAAGGCTGGAATCGGTGAGTCGTGTGTGGCGGAAGTGAGACCATGACCACTCCAGCTTCCCGAGACATCTCATTTGCAGCCAAATGCTTTGTGTGGGTCGCGTGGCTATCGAGTATGAGCACAACATGCACCTCCTTCGTTGGTTTAATAAAAACTACGAAATGTCACAGCCAGGTAACAAACTCCTCATTGGACACCCACCCTTTGCTCCAGGAGGTCTTTGGTAGTCCGAAACAATGTAAATTTATCTGCAACCAAATGTGTTCTGTTACAAGTTCCCTCGATTGGACCACTTAGCAACTTCCTTTATTTGCATTATTATAATTGCTCCCTTGTCTAATATTACTTTCTGGTAATCAATAAACTGTGTTGGAAAAATTACACACATATAATGATGGCATACCCTTATGTCGGTCACTAGTCCAATTGTGGCAACTCCAGTGGTCAAATCGTGGAATTTCACGTGTTAAAAATATTGCATTGTCATCACAAGCTGACGACGTCCACTTTACAATTCGTATTATCGCCACATACGTTGGGCTTGTATACTCTTGATGGACACACATCTTCGCCTGTAATTATGACCAAGGGTGCTGTACTGATAATTGATCAAGGCCTGATTATTAATTTTATGTCGGAGACATAGAAAACCTACTTTCGGTGATAAATATTTAAAAAGTACTGCTAATTCGTCGAAACTTACCGCATCATCCGAAATGCCACTGATGAATGACATAATCGATATAGGATGCCACGGTATACAGTAACGTGGAATATACAGCACTGGTCCGATCGAGGAACTGGTCCAATCCCGGCTACTCTGACGTACTGTAGTGACCGACAATTTGCATGTAATGTCAAATACTACAGTGACTTTTCACTTATTCATTTCAATGCTAGAAGCTTAAATAAGAATTTCCAGAAAATTAAGGAGTATTTTGGTAATCTTAAACTATAGTTTGACATAATAACCATTTCGTAGACTTGGGCTGAACCGAACACACCTGAAGACATTTTATTAAACGGCTATCAAGTTTTTCACGTCGCTAGGGCAAATAGAAAAGGAGGAGGTGTCGCACTATTCGTAAATCACAGATTTAATTGCACACTCCCTACAGCAAAATTTTTTGAAATTGAGAATCTCTTTGAATGTGTCACTATTGAATTTGACATGCAAAAACACAAAAATATAATTGTGAGTTGTGTCTATAGAACTCCGGGTTCAGACATAGACAGATTCTGTGAGTACATGGACGAGTTACTTACATATGCCAACCAGAGTAAACCAAATTTGTTTGTGGTGACTTTAATATTGATTTACTTAAACAGGAAACACACACCGGAACAAAGCGGTTTCTAGAATGTATGTATGGTCAAGGATTGTATCCTTTAATAGTAAGACCGAACCGAATTGCCATCAACTCTTGCAAACTAATAGATGATATATTTACCAACCAAATCAACTACTCTGCTGATAGTGGGTTACTAATCACTGACATTAGTGTCCACTTGCCAATATTTGTATTATGTAAATATAAATTTGAAAAAAACTAATTCTACGACGTTTAGAAATGTAAGAAGCCTGAAAGAGGACAATGTACTTAAGTTTATGGAAAGTTTGAAGCAAGAACAGTGGGAAAGCGTGTTGCGTTCGGATGATGTTAACATCGCGTATGCTAATTTTATCAATACATTCAATATATTGTACAACCTTTATTGCCCAGTTAAGAAAGTAAAGATTAAGGACACTTGTTTGCAAAGGCTTAAAAAACGCATGTTGTAAGAAGAAGAATCTTTACAGATTATTTATTCGGGGTAGAACCGATATCTCTGAATGTCGATATAAAACGTACGAAAACAAACTAACTTCTATATTAAGATACACCGAAAAGGCGTATTACAGTAAATTGCTAGCAGAAAAGAGAGGAGATATTAAAGAAACATGGGCAATATTGAACACTGTCATTGGTAAACAACGTCCATCGATCAAATATCCTATCCATATAAAATGTGGAGACAAAATCATTTCCACCAATAAAGATATGACAAATGAAGTTCTTCACAAATATTAGTTCCAAATTAGAAAAAAAAACCATTACAAACTCTGATGGAAATTTATTTATTTATGATTATTTAGGAGGCAGGATCGGAAACTGTCTGTATTTAAAACCCGTTTATGAGGAAGTGGTTATTAATACTGTAAAAACGTGTACACGAAAAAAATCTACAGATTTTGAAGATATTAGCATGGATATTGTAGCCAATGTCATACCTATATGCCAAAACGGACATAGGACATTATAGGCCAATTTCCCTTTTGCCACAGTTTTCTAAAAAAATTTAGAAACTGTTCCTCAATAGATTTGACAACTTTATCGCTAAAGACATACTAAATTCAAGTCATTACGGTTTCCGTAAAGCTATGTCCACATCACATGCCGTAATGGAATTAATAGAGGAAATTTCAAATGCAGCGGACAATAAGAAACATGCTATTGGTGTATTCAATGATCTTAAAAAGGCCTTCGATACAGTGGACCACTAAATACTTATCAAAAGTTTAATTTCTATGGCGTGCGTGGAGTTGGAAATGACTGGATAAAAAGTTACCTCACCAACAGGAAGCAATAATTTTGTTGAACTAAATGGGTCCGCCTCGGAGCTGTTAGATGTAACACGTGGGGTACCTCAGTGATCCATTTTAGGTCCAAAGCTATTTGTACTCTATAGTAATGATATTTGTAACGTATCAAAACTAGCTAAATTTATACTCTTTGCGGATGATATATATATATATATATATATATATATATATATATATATATATATATATATATGGGGTACTTGCCAAATTGGCTAAATGGTTTGCTGTGAAAATTAATACTGAATCTGTCAAAAACAAATTACATGATATTCCGGAACCGTCTGCCTGATATTGAAATTAATCTGTTCATTAATAATCAACAAATAACTAGAGTACATGTAACGAAATTTCTAGGTGTATATATTGAGGAATCTCTAAACTGGAAATATCAAATAAATAAGGTCAGACTAAAACTATCGAAAGTTGCAGCAGTCATGTATAAGGCAAATTGTCTCATTGATCGAAATGGAATATATATATTATACTGTTCTTTGTTTTTACCACATTTAAGTTATTGCTGTGAAATGTGGGGAAACACCTACACCACAAACATTCGTGGCATTACTATATTACAGAAATGAGTAATTCGGTTAGTTTGAGGAATAAAACGTCTGGAACATACGAGCACTCTTTTTCAACAATTAGGCGTTCTAAAATTGTTTGATGGCTATGAGATGGCTATTATCGTGTTTAGGGCTTTTCATAATGAATTACCAAGTAATTTGCAATTTTTTTTAACCGTATGTGTCTGTATATGGTACTAGACAGAACGATTCATTCTGCATAACTCGCTTTCGTACTAATGCAAAATCAATGTGCATCTCCATATATGGAGCGAGATTATGGAACTCCCTTAATGAAAACATTACCACTTGTAGAACCATACAAGCATTTAAAAAGTGCTACAAGTTAGATATTATTGCAACGTATTCATTTATGTAATAAATATTTTCAAAATTAAATGTACTCATATCATTTTAACAAACGCTTATACTGTGGGAACAGTGACTATGTATTATAGTGACTGTGTATTCTACCTGTGTACTGTGGGAATAGTGACTATGTATTATAGTTGTGTACTGCGGATACAGTAACTATGTATTCTAGATGTGTAATGTTTGCTAGTTGTATACTAAGGATGTAGTGACCATGTATTCTAGATGTGTGGTGGAAGTAGATTTAACAAGATTGAACAAGATTTGCCATCCAAGCCAAAGGCCCAGATGGCAAGTGGACAAGGAAGCCATTGGCTTATCGAGAGTCCAACAATGTTCATCTACTTATAGCCCGCCCTCCTGAGATATGTATCAACCTTGTTTTTAAACATATTCACGCTGCTAGCAGTTACACAATATGTAGACAATTTGTTCCATTCATTTATTGTCCTCTGTGAGAACGAGTGCTTCCTGATGTCCAATCTACATTGATCCTTTACTAATTTTACCTCATGTCCTCTAGTTCTGCTATCCTTCTTGAGTGAGAAAAACATATTTCTATCAATATTTTCATACCCATTCAATATCTTAAAAACTTCAATCTGATCTCCTCTTAACCTCCTTGTCTCTAGAGTTGTTAAACCACATTCTTTCAGGCGTTCTTCATAACTAAGGTCTCTCAGTTCTGGAATCATTTTAGTTGCTCTCCTTTGTATGCGTTCAAGCGTATCTATATCCTTCTTACGATATGGTCTCCATGCTTGTATACAGTATTCTAAATGAGGTCTAACTATTGCTTTATAAAGAGGTATAATTAACTTTTTTCCCTTGTATGTTATGTTTCTTCTAATCAATCCAAGAATTTGATTACCCGTTGAAGCTGCAATACCACACTGCTCTGAAACTTTCATATCAGCGCTTATTGTAACTCCTAAGTCCTTTTCTTTTACAGTAGTACCCAGAACAGTATCTCCCATTTTATAGTTTACATTCAAGTTCCTATGTCCTGTATGTAGGCATTTACATTTCCCAAAATTGAACAACATCTGCCATTTCTCAGACCATTTCACTAATCTGTCTAGATCGTTTTGTAAATGTTGTTTATCACCATCAGTATTAACCTTTCTAAACAGTTTTGTGTCATCCGCAAATTTCAGTACGTTACTTGTTATACTGTCGTCCAAGTCATTGATATAAATTAAGAATAATATAGGTCCTAATACTGATCCTTGAGGTACCCCACTCAAAACCGATTTCCAATTTGAAACTTCTCCATCTACTACAACTCGTTGTCTTCTGTCAGTCAGCCATTGTTCTATCCAGTCAGTTATGCTATCCCCGATACCATGGGCTTTTAATTTAAGTAGTAATCTTTGATGTGGCACTTTGTCAAAAGCTTTCTGAAAATCTAAGTAGATAATATCTACTGGCGATCCCACGTCTATCCACTTAGTCATTTCTTCCAAAAAACATAACATATTTCTTAAGCATGACCTCGCTTTAAGGAATCCATGTTGAGATGAATTTAATAATTTATGCTTAACGAGGAATTCCACCATATGGTCTTTAATTAACCTTTCTAATAATTTACAAATCACTGACGTTAAACTCACTGGTCTGTAATTCTCTGACTTATTTCTCGAACCCTTTTTAAATAATGATATGATGTTTGCTTCTTTCCATTCAAACGGAACAACTCCCTCTTTTAATGACAAGTTGAATACTCTTGCAAGTGGTATACTGATTTGTTCTACTGTTTCCATTAGTAATTTTGGAGGAATCCCATCCACTCCCGGTGATTTGTTATCCTTTATTGCCTTTATTTTCTTAGCTACCAATTCTGGAGTTACAACTAACGGACCTAAATAGTCAGATTTAGCCCCCTGAAATTTAGCATCAGCAACTGGTAATGAACTAATATCTTCTTTGGTAAACACTGAACTGAAGTAACCATTTAGGTCTTCCGCCATTAAAAACCCCTGTGATATTATATTTCAAGCACTGTCTTCTAGAGGTCCAACCTTGTCTTGTACGTTTTGTTTACTCCTGACATATGCATAAAAACTCTTGCTGTCATTTTTTATGTTATATGCTAGTTTTTGCTCATAGCTTCTTTTAGATTGTCTGATTTCAGTTGTCGCTGCATTAAGTGCGTCTTTGTATTTTGCATAGTCTTCGTCCTTTCTGGTACGCCTATAAACCCTCCACATAGTTTGTTTTAGCATTATTTTTCTAATAGCCTCTTTTGACAAGTGTTTCTACACCGTTTTCCTTGTTTTTGGAAGGGAACAAATTTATCGATGATACTCTCAATTTCATATTTTAGAATATTCCAACATTCAATTGCGGTCTTATTCATCAGCATGTTATTCCAATCTAGCTTTGCTAAGTATGTTCTCATATCTTTGTAGTTACCTTTGTGGAAGTTTCTCTTGTACGTTTTCTTATTTTTACTTTCTGATTTTACATTGATGTCAAAATGTATTTGATTATGGTCACTATTACCCAATGGTTCAAATATTTTTACATTGTCCACTAATTCTTTTTGTGATGACAAAACTATATCTAATACATTTTCTCCCCTGGTTGGTTCTAGTACGTGCTGAGTAAGAAAGCTATCCTGGATTAAAAATAGAAATTGTTGGTCCTCAATCCCTGTCCTCTCTAGAGAATTCCATTGTATGTGTCCATGGTTAAAATCTACCATTATGATACATTCCCCTTTACTAACTTCCTTTATAGCGTTTTTTATTTTTGTGTTGTCCTCTTCGTTTATGTTTGGACTTCGGTAAACTAATCCAATAGTTAATTTTGAATTTCCTGAAACAATTTTGCACCAAACAGCTTCATCGCAATCTGCTTCCCTTTCTAGTTTTATTTCATAAGCCTGAATAGATTCTTTAACATATAAAATAACTCCCCCGCCCCTTCTTCCTATTCGATCTTTCCTAAACATTACATATCCTGTCAGTCCTAATTCAGCATCTGTTATATCTATGTTGGCCCATGATTCAGTTATACCAATTATGTGAGGGTCAATAAATAAAAGTACAGTAACTTAATATTCTGTGTACTGGAGTTGTAGTGACTATGTATTCTAACTGTGTGCTGGAGTTGTAGTGATTATGTAGCTGTGTACTGGGGATACAGTGACTATTTTGAATTCTAGCTGTATACTGAGGGTGTAGTGACTATGTATTCTAGATGCGCCATCTACAAAGACTTATGCACATCCCTGTTTGTCAAGATGGATCGTTTGTAAGTATTCCTTATACTACAAATATAATGTGTATGATAGTTTGAACGGATGTTAACTCTTAAAGTCTTTATAATATTTATTAACAATGGCGATATAGCATACTTTCACTTTAACACATAGCGTTACCACTGTTAGTAATATACCATGCATATATGTTAATTTGAAAATACAGTACTCCTTTTGAATAATTTTATATTTCGTTTTGCGTTCAATACGACTATGTGTGTGCTACATAACGTTGGCTGTTAGTTGTGCGATCCTGCTAATAAAAACTACCACCACTCACTTGCTGACCCATGGTCACGGGATCAGTAGATAGGGTGTGCATGATCCACTTACGCAATGCGTCGTGCCTGTTGAGCTCCGGGTACTTATAAAAAACCACCGGTTGTACCCGCGGCTAGCTGATTTCAAATTCCAAGCAGTCGTTCTGTCGTTGCTAGGCGACGGCTAGTGTCTCGTTTCATATTCGGCTCGTCCAGGTTTTTCGTTTCCCTGCAGCCATCATCGACTCCAATGGGCTGACGTCATGAACAAGCTAGTCTATGTGACCACGCCGATGTGTGACGAGTGCTACGATGATCAGCAAGATAAGCAGTAACTGGACAGACTCCTGCAACACAGCTGCTGCTTCCTCGACCATCGCAGAGAATGGTCTCGCGTAATGGACGAATTGACATATATAAGGTTGCCTAGGCAAAGTCAATCGCCCTACAATTTTTTTTCTATCTGGCTTTTACTGTAGTAGAGGCGAAGATTTTGTTCATCAAAAGCGTAAGTATTTTCATGAAACGTGAAACCTTACAAAAACGCCTTAAACAGAGCAATAAACACGTCTTTCGTGTCTGTATGCATTCTTATATGTATATCACTAAAGTTACCTGACAATAACCATGTAAAAGTGTGAAATTATTACCTTTTTGTCAGAACGCATGTGCTTGTCAAGGTTTGTATATAACCGGATGTTGTTGTGAGCGAGAAAAGCATGCGGGATTTCCATAGATCTATATAAGGTCACGCTAAGAATTGCCGTCTGCTGGCCATAGAGTTACATCATTAATAATGCCCCTATAAACTATTAACTTACTAACGGGTGTTTTATTTATTTCTGTGCTGCTGGCCCATTCTGGCCTCATTCTACACGAAATCGCGTTTGATCATGTGACCCAAAGGCAACATCACGTGCACAGTATGGCGGCTAATTGTGAAATGTTTTCTATGTCACCGATAAAAGTACTCATAAGTAATTATTTGGAGCACATTTCTTCAGTTTCTTGACGCCCAATCGTCGGTTGTATGTCACGGAATACACATGTGAAACGGTTAGTGCGTATCGGTTTTAAAACTTAAGTTATTAGTTCCGTAGCCAAATGGCTACGGAACTGCCAAAACCATGCTTTAGCAAATGCCGTACGGGATTTTCGCCCCAGAGACGAAGAGCGGGGCGAATTTTTTTGCCTAAAGGTTGCCAGTTGGTGCGTACGACGCGCATCTCCACCGACCAGCCGCGTTGATTAATCGTAGAGGAAGGTCTCTGCCAGCACTTTATTAAAACACGAGACTGTTGATGCAGCATAAACAGACACACATGCATGTGTGACTTTTAATGTTTTAAAATTATCAACATGATAACTGTATAGACTTTATGATATTTAACATTTTAAATTACTTTTAAAATACATAGTTTATGATATGATGACACACTGTTGATGTAATAAAAAAAAATTGTGCACTCGTACAATACCGTGTTTTGTTCGTTTCTCGTTTCCTCGTCAGGCCCCCACCACCCCTCTTAATACATGATGTCCACCTCTGACCTCTGTTAGACCACTTCTTGACCCGTCCTTTCGTCGCTAGGGAGCGCTGATGTCGCTCGCGTAGTCCCATGTCCGCCATAGGCGCTGATGTCCTGTGAGCGAAAATATACCTCTTTCCCTATACTCACACACTGACCATATCATCCGGGTTTTCCCCAAAATCTATTTTAGTAGCCACTGAAACATGGAACCCACTCTTGCTTATTCAGATTTTCTTGTCTACTACTCATTCTGTCAGGATTCATTTCTAGCACTTGTTCTGCAGATAGCGATTGATACACCGATATCCTTATCGAGTGTCAACTCAGTTTACCGCAAGAGCAGTTCTTGTAACTTGCCTGTTGCAGAAAACACTATCTTATCACGAAGCATTCGCTCCGTTTCGGCGTATTCACATGCACATGCCATTGTGCGGAGTTCGGTAAGGAATATGAGGCGCCGCAGCTGACAAAAGGGTGATGAAACGGCAAAACCTGTCGATTCCTGCAAGAACCGTCGAGTTCTGCGAGAATCGTGGAGTTCTGCAAGAACCATCGAATCCTGCAAGAACCGTCGAGTTCTGTGTGCGAGAACCGTCGAGTTCTGTGTGCGAGAACCGTCGAGTTCTGTGTGCGAGAACCGTCGAGTTCTGTGTGCGAGAACCGTCGAGTTCTGTGTGCGAGAACCGTCGAGTTCTCAAAGAACCGTCGAGTATGTCCGATACATTTTTTTTCTCGTTTAATGTTATTATTATTATTTTATCAATCATATTTAGTGCAATATTCGCTTTTGTTTAATTTCGCTGATTAGCAATACGTATTAGTAATTATTTCTAAGTGTGGCTTAGTAGCGACTAAACAACTAAACTGGTTATGACGTTAGCAAATAGGACGTGCAGCTAGAAACAATTTGTTATCAACAAATTTAAATAGTTTTTGCAATGTATGCTTTTTTTAAATAAATAATATATGTGATCCCTTATGAAAGTATCACCAATGATCATATTTTGAGGTTAGGTGCATACATTAAAACATTTAGAAACATTTATTTCAAATGAAGAAGAAGAATTTTTTTATTTGACCCGTCATACACTTCACATAATACATATATATCCAGATTGAATTATAATTTTACATAATACAGGTGTTTACGGTTGTAAGTAAACATGTTATATATTCAGGTAAATAAACAAACAGGGTCAAGAGACTCCTCTTAGACTTTGATAGTCGCTATCGAGGAGCAACCTTACAATTTAAAAAAATAAAGTTTTTATTGTACTGAGCTGTGTGTATTAAACTTTTCGTTAACTATAGTGGGAATATTATTAAGTACAAATGGTAAATTATGCTGAAGACATTTCCTTGCAAATTCGTGTTTAGTTTTATATAAGTATATATTTCATTCTTGATTCGTGTGTCATAATTATATATGTAATATATGAAGATTTACCCTTCAGGTTTGTAAACAAACTGGTAAATTGTATGTAAATATTGATAATAAAATTTTATTTGTTGTATTTTAAGAATGTCATCTACTTTTAACATGATGATTTTTTATGGAGTTGCTCTGTGTGGCAATTATAATTACTTAAGGTAATAATTCTCAAAGCTTTCTTTTGAAGTTTTATTATTCTATTTCAGTGAAAACCCCAATCTATGATGCAATAATTAATGTGTGGTACAATAAATGAAGTCTATAAAAACGATTTAATTTGTTGTGAAATATAAATACCAATCTTTTTAGAATATGCGTTTGAAATTTTTTCAGTATTTCTTTTCCAGTTCAAATGTGTATCAATAACTAAACCTAAGAAATTAAATTCCTTAACTTGTTCAATATTTATCATTATTTCTATGTTCATAGTAAGCATTTGTACAATTTTATTTGCCTTTTGGGATGTCATATATTCAGATTTTGCAATGTTTAATGATAATTTATTTATTTTGAGCCATTCATTTATTTTTATATTATCAATTTCAGTATATTGTTTACGATTATTTAGGTAGCTTCTGAATATGTTCAGATTTGTACCATTTTTTTTACCGTAATATTGTATTTAAAATTAAATGGCCAATGGTATCAAAGGCTTTAGAAAGGTATAACTATATGTTTATGGGTATTTCATCCTGATCCATTTGGGTTATAATTCTATGTATTAATTCCAGTGCAGCATGTTCTGTTGAATGCTTGAGTCGAAAACCATATTGATAGTCAAAGAAAAGTTTTGCATCTTGTAAATAAGATGACAATTGATAAATAATGTTCCTTGCATCGGCAATTGCCTGAATTAACACAAAATAAACATGGTGAAATAATGAAAAATATGGTCATCGTTAGATCCCTGTCAATTTAAATAGGTGATAATATTTTCAATATACATACCAGAATATGTTAACAATTCAAACACAGTAAAAATAGTTCTCATTATTGAAAAAAAATGCTATTAATTTCCAAACATGCTTGGTACACTTTGTGTGTGTGTGTGTGTGTGTGGTGTGTGCGTGCGTGCGTGCGTGCGTGCGTGCGTGCGTGCGTGCGTGCGTGCGTGTGAATGTGTTAGCAGTGTTTGATAGTTGTCAAAATGTATGCAAGTATTCGTAGCGTATAATTATGAGATAGTGCATTATGACCATGTTTAAAAGCAGTGTGAACCCCAGGGGTAGGAATGTCTCTATTCCAGTTGCAAACATAAGAATGTCACCAAATGTGACTCTACATTCATCATCTGAAATAAAGGTTTCTATTTTTTAATGTATGCACCAATTGCACCTAACCTCAAAATATGTACTTTCATAAGGGATCACATATATTATTTATTTTAAAAAGGCATACATTGCAAAAACTATTTTAATTTGTTGATCAAAATTAGTTTCTAGCTGCACATCCTATTTGGTAACGTCATAACCAGTTTAGTTGTTTAGTCGCTACTAAGCCACACTTAGAAATAATTAAAACTACATATTGCTAATCAGCGAAATTAAACAAAAGCGAATATTGCACTAAATATGATTGATAAAATAATAATAAAACATTAAACGAGAAACAAAATTGTATCGGACATACCGCGGATTGGACTAAATCCTCCAAAAACTTTTAAGTACATTTACGTTGGTAGCATTTACAGGATTTTTTTAATTCATTGTCCTCTGTGAGAATGACTGTGTGAGTGATTCAAGAAAATATGTTGAATATAAATTACTATGTTATGGTAACTTTTATTCACTTTTATGTGGGTAGTATATTATGTTTTTGCGGCAATACGTCACCGCACATCTTACAACGCTATTTTCAGACGTAATACGAGGACAGTCGTCGGGTCGACGAAATAAAAATCAAATACCGTTTTATTCTTTATGGCGAAGCTCCGCTCTCTCATTCTCTGCCACCGTGTTATTGTCAATATTAGATCGAGTATTCATACAGCTCAATTCGACCGTCCATGCTGCTCAAGTGTCGCGAGAGAGAGAGAGAGAGAGAGAGAGAGAGAGAGAGAGAGAGAGAGAGAGAGAGAGAGAGAGAGAGAGAGAGAGAGAGAGAGAGAGAGAGAGAGAGTCCAATGTCGTACTAGGCTAGCGTATCGTGTATCGTGTTACCGTACACTACAGTACGCTATCTCTCAACTGTTTGTTACGTGTGGGCCTTCAAGAAATTTACATTATATGAGGAAAGATTAACACGACTAAAACCATATAAACTAGAAGAACGGAGATTACGAGGAAATTTAACTGAGACTTTTAAGTTGTTAACTGGGAAGGAGAACATAAACCCATATCAGTGTTTTAACATTAATCTAAATAACCAAAGAGCCAGGGCAGAGGCCACAGTAAAAAAATCAAACAAACAACAATGTATGTATCTATGCAGACTCCGAGTTAGAGTGATAGATGTATAGAATTCATTGCCCGACAACACTACATCTCGATCCACCCTCTACTAATAGATAAAACCTGGGTCAAGATGTGGGCTATACAAGGCTTATTTGTAAGTGTAACACTGTAAGTGTAGTCTATGGACATAGTCTATAACCATGCTGAACGTTCGCTTTTTAGTTGGACGATTTTCGGTCAATCGCGCGTTATGTTGACACCCCTATTGATCGGGTTGGAAACAGCAGTCACATTAGTAAGTGTGACGAACTTCGGCCTCCATCAATGGTGATATCTTGCGTTTATCAGAAAAAAGTCGAGTTGTCTGATCAAGATGTTCTATGTTAGCGCATGCGCAATTGAATGATAAGTGGCGTGATGTTTTCTGAGTCGTTATCTCAAGTAGCACAATTTCTCACCACCAACGTGGCAACAGGTTTTGCGCTCTCAGTAGTCTCGCTTACGCTGTCAATGGAGAAAACGGGAGCGCCACCTAGGGAGCAACGCAACGCCCTCTGATGTATAGTGTCTCGGAGAGGTGCCACTTGTCAAGAGAAAGTTGTAAGGTATTTATCGTGTTCTTGTTTTCGGGAGTGTTTTCTGGGCCTTAATTCACTGCAGCAAAGCTGTGGAGGTATGTCGGACGAACTTGTGCTGTTTTGGTGCTAGTCGAAATAGCACAACATTAAACTGTCACGAAATATATATCTCTAATTCAGGGCTCAATAGCCTGAGTAGGTTGGAAAAAACCTGAGAATTGTTCAATGGTAGCAATGCCGGAGCTCGTTGGGCGGCGCTAGTAGTGCTGTTGATCAAAACGTGTACCCGACTACCCGCTGAGGCCTCAAGTCTCAAGTGGTTATACTCCAAACAGCCCAAACTTGGGCTAACGCAGGAGTTTATGGTGGACTGTGCGCATGCGTTGTGGGTGGTACATTCGACTAAAAGACTAGTAACTTTAATGTTGCTTAAATGGTTTTTATCTTATAGTTTTATTTATTTTATGTATAGGATGTTAAACGAAATTTTTTAATAGGTTGGTTATGTGTATTGATACTGTCGCTGTCTTGCCACATGCACGCATAGACAGTCTCCATACCCACACCATGGATAAGGTTACGCTGAGCACTGTGTTTTAAAGGCAGTTTTAAAGGCCCGTATAAAGGGGGTGCATACCAGCTGACATAGACCACCTGTATTAAAAGTGTGCATATGTCTGTAAAGCTGGATTAATGCACTTTACTCATACATCGTGTTTTATTTCTATAAGTGAAAGGCGATGTATTGAGTGCCCCCCCCCCCCACGGGTACAACTCGGGAAAAATAAGGGTTACTACAGTGGCTAGTTTTATTATTGCGATAGTTGTATTACTATTGTAATACTATTTCTATTATTTACCAGTTATTGCTATATATTGTATAATGTATTCGCGCTTAGCCAGGTGAGCTGCGGTCCCGAGTATAATCTATTGGTGGCGCCATCGCGTGGCCTTGGATGCAATTTGTAAGGTCACTGACATCACTGTAACGCAGGACAGCTATTTCGGGACCGTGAGGGAAGCGCGTCGCGACCATTGGCCAATCCTATGCGCGCTTCACTGACATGAACGGCGATACTCGGAGCGGTGACTGACCAATCAGATGCGCGCTTCACTAATATGGATGGCGCTTCATAGAAAGCACTCGCGGGAGGTGATTTATCAGTACTCGGACCGAGGGAGGCCAGCGCACTGATTTCTGACGCGCGTCGTACGCCTATAATTTATTACTTGTATTAAATTTCGCATGTGGTGTAAGGGAATGTTTCCCGCGCGATGACGCGCCATGCTAGAAGCGAAATAAAATTAAGAGAAACTAAAATTCGTATGAACCGTGTAGTTATTCTGACAAAAAAATTAACAAGCCATGACAATTACGTTTGTAAGCTCCAGATGCTTGCACTATTCACTGAACATTATTATTATTAAAAATAATCTTTACTGCGAGTCTACCCCATGCCGCCATCTTTGAAGTCCGCTTTTTTACCGTTATAATTTTATATGCGACTGGCGCGCCACTAGGCAGACTGGTCCGCCCCACTCTTGAGCTTAGGGGCGGACGTCCACGGCGGGATTTTTTATAAGCGCCGATTTGGGCTTTCCGTAGCCATTTGGCTACGGAACTAATAACTAAGGTTTAAAACCGATACGTACTAACCGTTTCACATGTGTATTCCGTGACATACGACACTTGGGCGTCAAGAAACTGAAGAAATGTGCTCCAAATAATTATTTATGAGTACATTTATCGGTCGCACAGAAAATATTTCATAAATAGCCGCTATACTCTGCACGTGATGTTGCCTATGGATCACATGATTAAACGCGATTTCGTGTAGAATGAGGCCAGAGTGGACCAGCAGCACAGACATAAATAAAACACCCGCTAGTAAGTTAGTAGTTTATAGATGGATGATTAATTATATAACTCTATGGCCAGCTGACGGCAATTCTTAGCGTGACTTTATATTGTTCTATGAGAATCCAGTTTGGTAATCTCGCTCACAACAACATCCGGTTATATAACAATTTTGAAAAGCACATGCGTTCTGACAAAAAGGAATTAATTTCACACTTTTACATGGTTATTGTCAGGTAACTTTAGTGCTATACACATAAGAATGCACACAGACACGAAAGACGTGTTTATTACTCTGTTTATGGCGTTTTTGTAAAGTTTCACGTTTCATGAAAATACTTACATTTCCGCCGAGCGAGAACTTCGCCTTACAACAGCCACAGCCCGATAGAAAAAAATGGTATGGCGATTGACTTTGCCTAGCGCGCCACAAGACAAGGTACGTGTTTACAAATTCCTTTGTGAATCTTTGGATGTAATTTGTACTATCCAATACATTGGTTTTTAGCATTATATAAATTATTTTTGCTCGCAAAGCATACGAAAGTAGAACTATGCACATCGTAATTTTAGGCGACAAACTCAAACGGCAAAGACCGTGAACTGACATAGCCATGGGCATAGGCATAGCTTAGGCTTAGCCTTAGGTCAATCAATAATAGGTGAAGTCTGAAGATTTATGGTGGTTGGAAGCACCGAATGGACCGAACATAAGCTAAGCAGGACGTGGCAGGAGTAAACAATTGAAGTGAATGTTTTTTAATACATTCATTTAGGTAAAAGTACGAGATGGTCAACACTTATTTATTAAATATTATCGTATAATAAATTACACAAATCCTCATATCAACCTCAAAACAAAAGGGAGGGAGGGAGGGAGGGAGGGAGGGAGCGAGGGAGGGAGGGAGGGAGGGAGGGAGGGAGCGAGGGAGGGAGGGAGGGAGGGAGGGCCGAGGGCGGCAAACTTATCGGTCCAACATCGGCATCCGCCTGCGGGCCGATGTAGGTTTTGTCCATCGAGCCGAAGGCGGCAAATTTATCGGTCCAACATCGGCATCCGAGGGTGGCAAACTTATCCGTCTAACATCGGCATCCGCTTGCGGGCCGATGTAGGTTTTGTCCATCGGCTCAACATCGGTCCGAGGGCGGCAAACTTATCGGCCCAACACCGGCATCCACCTGGGGGCCGATGTAGGTTTTGTCCATCGGCTCAACATCGGTCCGAGGGCGGCAAACTTATCGGCCCAACATCGGCATCCACCTGGGGGCCGATGTAGGTTTTGTCCATCGGCTCAACATCGGGCCGAGGGCGGCGAACTTATCGGTCCAACATCGGCATCCGCCTGCGGGCCGATGTAAGTTTTGTCCATCGTGCCGAGGGCGACAAACTTATCGTTCCACCATCGCCATCGGCCTACGGGCCGATGTAGGTTTTGCCCATCGAGCCGAATGCGGCAAATTTATCGGTCCAACATCGGCATCCGCGTGCGGGCCGATGTGGGTTTTGTCGATCGGCTTAACATCGGGGCGAGGGCGGCTTTTAAGCGGCTGCCAATAGGAAGCCGCCTTTGAACCGATGATTATAGCCGGTCATTGGCCGCCTGTATCTAGTTTTGATAAATGTCGGCCTATGAGCAGCCTATATATATATATATATATATATATATATATATATATATATATATATATATATATATATATATATCAGTCCCAAGTTATTTATGATTCTTCAGGGGTATATTGTCAGCATCTGAAGCATATGTTATCAGCTTAAATATGGATTCAGCCTTGGCACTGGTCAAATGAAACAACTTACAGAAATGACCTTTGACACAACACGGATAATGATGCAACATTGTTCAACATTTGTTACATCCATTGTGTCATCTGTCAGTAATGAAATGGACCACTCATCATTGCATTAACTATGCCTGATTTTAGTTCTGGGAGTATTACGCTACATATCACATATGTACGACCTCAGTGAAATTGTCTAGCTGTTGCAAAATCTGGAAACATCCTTTCATGTAGGCAGAATCGTCCGCCCCATCATTGACTTAGGGGCGGAAGTCCCGCCCGTAGAAAACGTACTCAAGGATTTTGGCTTTCCGTAGCCATTTCGCTACGGAACTAATAACTGAAGTTTTAAAACTGATACGCATTAACCGTTTCAAATGTGTATTCCGTGACATACAACCGACACTTGGGCATCAAGAAGCAGAAGAAATGTGCTCCAAATAATTATTTATGAGTATATTTATCGGTCACATAGAAAGGATTTCATAAATAGCCGCCATACTGTGCACGTGATGTTGCTTTCGGGTCACATGGTCCAACGCAATCTTGTGTGGTGTGGTGGTGGCCGCATATAGAATGAGGCCAGAGTGCGCCAGCTGACGGCAATTCTTAGCGTGACCTTATATATTGACCTCCAAGATTCTCGTTATGTAGTCGCGCTCACACAACATCCTGTTGCCTGTCATTTGTCAGAAACACATGAGTTCTGATAAAAAGCTAATCATTTCACACTTTTACATGGTTATTGTCAAGTAACTTTAGTGATATGCATTATAAGAATGCATACAGACATGAATTACATGTTTATTGGCATTTTTGTAAGGTTTCACGGTTCATGAAAATGCGTATGTTTTTGACGAGTGAGTCCTTCGCTTATACAACAACAACAACCAAATAAAAAATTGTTGGCGATTTACTTTGCCTACCTTTCAGAGTGCACAATGGTTTTAGCTGACTAGTAGTCCTTTGGGCTGGCTGACTTACAAACAAATAATCCTGCTAATGTTTTACTAGTCCTTAAATGTGCCGGGTAACATCATATATAATACGTGCACTATCATATTGTGGAATAATATGACCAATTTGGTACGTAGTTAAAGTGGCTCAATGTCGCTCTGCACTCATGATCGCTAGATATAAACAGCCGCCATTTACATCTCCCGCGTTCAGTAGGTTTCATAAACAGTCGGACAGAAAATGTTGCTGCATGTGAGAAAATGCTATTTTATTGTTTGTTTTTGTTTTATTCCATCACAACACTCCATACACACAGCGTACACTCATTCTCATAATTAGACGGGACTGCTCTAGTTCGATATCTGAAACAACTCGTCCGGGACGATCGGACGCCTGCATTTCGCATCATGTCCTTTAGATCAATTTTGTAGCATGTTCACTAGTCCGAAAACTCAACTGGTGCTCTGCAATAAAGGTTGACCAGAGAATTTCAGCATTTGCTACCTTATCATCCCAGGGTGAAGATTTGGAATATGTGATTTTGTTTGACTCTAGTTCTGGAAATTGGTTAAATGTGCTTTTGTTTCTCCACGACGCTTAGTGTAGGTCTTTCAGCCCACCAGTTTTAGAATTTATTTCTTTTTTACACATTATACAAAATGCAAAAACACAACCTTTGGGTGAAGCTGTACACCACTGAAACACATCTCTGTCCCGAGACCACGCAACCTTCAATTGTTGTGCATATTTGCCATATTTTCCACACTTTCGTGTGTTCTGTTTTTTTTTACCAGCAATGGATGCAGGTGTCTTTTCACCAGCAGGGATACAGGTGTCTTTTCATCAGCAGGCACCCTTTCATCAGCAGTGGATGCAGGTGTCTTTTCACCAGCAGTAGATGCAGGTGTCTTCACCAGCAGTGGATGGAGGTGTCTTCATCAGCAGTGGATGCAGGTGTCTTCACCATCAATAGATGCAGGTGTATTTTCACCAGCAGTGGATGCATGCATCTTATCATCAGCAGTGGATGCAGGTGTCTTCACCAGCAGTGGCTACAGGTGTCTTCATCAGCGGTGGGTGCAGGTGTCTTCACCAGCAGTGGATGGAGGTGTCTTCATCAGCAGTGGATGCAGGTGTCTTCACCATCAATAGATGCAGGTGTCTTTTCACCAGCAGTGGATGCATGCATCCTATCATCAGCAGTGGATGCAGGTGTCTTCACCAGCAGTGGCTACAGGTGTCTTCATCAGCGGTGGGTGCAGGTGTCTTCACCAACAGTGGATGCAGGTGTCTTTTCACCAGCTATTTGTACACACATGACTATTTGTCCTGTAATTAGTTGTATTTACTGTGTATGTAGTTGGTCTTATTACTAATAATTCAGTTGTTTAAACATAAATTTTACCCTGGAGACAGGGGTCACGTGTGGTCAGTGGAAGGAGCCCTGCCCCAGTGGGCCAGGCGTGATTCTACAGTTAATGACAACTCTGTTTTGGTAAGTTCCTAAATGATGTTTTCTACCTTATTAAGCAATGTTTTCAATTTATAGTTGTATCATACTGTGTGATAGAGAATTGTCCATCTGTTTATGTCAAGGTATTTACTTTATCAGTTATAATTACTTAGTGGTGACTTTGATTACTAATATGTGGAAGATCAGGAATAAGTGGTCGTTGGACCTTAGGGAAGAATGCCCAACGGGCTTAATGAGATTTTGACTACTTGCAGTCAGTAGCTGGTAAATGTACAGATCCCCTTAGAAAGTTAAGTTTTGATCATGTTTAGTGGTGCTACTGTTATAGTTAATATGTTATAAGATGTGATAGACATGGTGCAAGCATAAATTGTGCATGTATATAGGTATTATGTAACTGTCCCTACAGTTAAGCCAGGATCAGTCTGGTACCCTCTCTCCCTTTGAAGTTACATTGATGAATTGCTCTAGGAGGTGGCTGGGAGAGGGCTGATCTTGAGTATTCCCCAGAGACCTGTAAGTTGAGCAGTGTCCAAGACTTGCTTGTAAACAACAGTGGAATGACGGCTAGGCTAGTCAAGGCATGCACATGTGAAATTGACAACATTGTTGACTGTTGAATTTATTATATTAAGGGTGTTTGACATGTAGAGTACTAGTATTACATTAATACCTACACGTATGATTATATATTAGTACTGAATAAGATAACAGGTATTTTACAGACAATATTGTGAACAACACCAATGTGTTGGAACTATGGTATTTAACAGATGTTGATGTATCATATTACACTGGACACTATGATATGCAAATAGATTACTTGTTCGGTTTTGTATTTGTACAGGCGAACGCAAGTCCTGGCCCACTCCTGATTGTGGCCAGTCGTCTTTTAAGTCTTATTTTGAGTCGTCTTTATTATTGTGTTTAATATCATCTCTTCTTTCACCTTTTATTGTTGTTCTTAACGCTCTTGCTTTTGGTTGTATTTTGAACTTTCGGTTTACATTTTATACTTTGATGAGGTTCCGAAGTTAGATCAGTAGTGCAAATTTTGCAAGGACTGAGAAACTTGGTTTTGTATAATTTGAGTAGTTAAACTGTAATAAACGCAATTTTATCTTCAAATTTCCCTTACAGTGGTCTATTCTTAATTTAATAATAATATACTTTATTTATTCACCATCAAATCCGGGACTAGTGCCCCGTTCACGGGTGATTACAAATCGGCAAACTTTTAAGAGACATAAAGATGCTTTTAAGAGAAATAAATAAAAAGTAAAATTAGGAAACAAAATGCTAATATGTATACATACGTATATATAAATAAACCTATGTATAGTAAAATTGCAGGTAAGTGCAATGATAAAGCAAACGATTTGCAAAAGTGCTGAACACCTGATCCTATTGGATAATAAATAATAAAAGCCTACATTATATTAAATAGGTTAAAAATATACTAAAAAGGTAATTAAACCTAAGATTAAAGGTTAAATGAGGTCTGATTAAATTAGTTTAAGAACAGAAATGTCTTCAATAATTTTCCAAACTGCCTGGTGTTCTGGATCACGCGTAGTTCCAGTGCCAGAGAGCTCCACAATGTCGGCCCAGCACAAGCAAACGCCCGGCGACCATAACGTTCTAGGTTTACGCGTGGAACATCAAGAAGTAAACCACCACCAGAGCGTAGGGTCCTGCGTGGCGAGTGACGATGTAGCAGTGACGCAAGATACACTGGCGTGCCTGCATACAGTGCCGTGTGTACAACCATAAGTAATTTGTACTCGATACGCTTTCTCACTGGGAGCCAGTGTAGGTGTTGCAGGACAGCAGTGATAGATCGCCGATCATCTCGTCGAAGTTGCATCACAACACATGCATTTGCCACCTGCGTCACCATCGACAAATCAGCATCGATTGCAACGCCAAGGTCACGGACGATGGTTGATGTAGCTACATATTGTCCGCAGACGTCAACGTGCTCAATGTGTATTGGTCTGCGCAAGCTCGATGAGTGTATGACAATTGCTTCCGTTTTAGGCATAAGCTTACCACCCACAGCCTACAATTATGGTGTCAGAAGCGGGATAGACCTTTTTAACTCAAAAAATTATAGGCAGGACCGAAATGTTTAGTTAATTTGATAAGACGACTGGCCACCCAGGTTAAAGAGTATGGACCAGGAGGATATCGAAGAAGTGCGCGATGAGCTAGAAACGATGCGTCAGCAACTGAAAAATTTGCTGGAGCAAAAAGAGAGTGCCTCAGCACCAGTGACGGTGGTTGTACAGCGTGAGCGACGACTCCGAAACTTCTCGGGGTCGGGAGCAGAAACAGTCACTGAGTGGATAGAGGATGCACATGCCATGATAAGTGCGCAGGGTCTGACAGGAAAAGAAGCAGCAGACTATCTGTTATCCCATCTTGAAGGACCAGCACGACGGGAAGTTAGATGTCGACCTGCTGACCAGTTTAACAATGCAGATGCCCTTTTCAAAAATCTTCGTGAGATGTTTGGCGAACGGGGAAGTGCTTCCCAGTTGCTAAGAAATGTTTACAAAAGGAAACAGATGGAGGGTGAGACCATCACAGAGTATTCTCACCAGCTCGTTCAACTGATAGACCGACTGGAAAACGCGTCCCCAGATCATGTGCTCGACCGAGACACAATGCTCAGAGATCAGCTAACTGAAAATGTGCGCGAACCATATCTGAGATGGGAACTGAAGAAGCAAATGAGCCTGAGAGTACATTCATCACCTGCAGGGAGACAGCGATACAGTGGTCAACAGAGACGGAAACCAAGAAGAAAGTACGGACTTCTTCGCAGATAGTAGACGAGAAATTGATGCAATCTCTGCCGCAGCAACCCCATAGCGATCAAGTGGTGAAGATGCTCACAGAGATTATGGCCAAACAGCAAACCCTCATCGAAGGAATTGCGCACCAACAGCAGGAGTTGGCTAAGAACCAAGAGGAGCTACGACAGCTAGCTAGTGGAACACAGAGAGGTCCATCGAGCAGGACGCGCAGCCCAGGAATATGCTTCAAATGTCGGAAACCTGGACATATGGCCAGAGACTGTCGCTCTGCTGGAGACGGCAAGGGGATAGGGACTTGCTACTTCTGTGGAAAGCTGGGTCACCATCAAATAGAATGTTCCGCATTCAAGGACGCACAGGTGAAGGTGAGATGTGGTCAGCAGACGTCAAACTAGGTTGCTCCACTACTACGGGCCGAGTGGTGGAGAATGGAGTGACTGGCTCTGTAAGATCTGACAATGACAGCTTAGAATGTCTGGTTGGTCATGCACCAACACTAGAAGTGAAGATGGGAGGCATTCCAGTGGTGTGTCTGATGGACACCGGCTGTCAAGTGACAACTGTCACTGAAAGTTTCTTCGAAGAACGTTTGAAAACATTGGCTGCCGATGTGATGGATCCCAAGAGTTGGTTGGTCGTCAGAGCAGCAAATGGAATTGAAATACCTTACACAGGATATATCGAGATAGATATGGAAGTTTGCGGTATACATGTTCCGAGGAGAGGGGTACTGATAGTAAAGGATTGCAAGCCAGGAAGTAAATGGTCTTCTGGGAACAAATGTTCTGATGCAGGTGCCAGTTTTGAAGAACATGCTAAACGGCATGAAAACTGAGGCCTACAGGCCAACAAGAGAAGCAGTCAGCTTTGCCAGGGTAGCAGGTCATTGTCCAGCGGGAGTATGGACTCCATGCTGGTCGAACCTTTGTCGACACTTATACCAGTAAATCTGGTAGTAGTTAATACGTTGGTCGAAGGATCGCATTTCTACGTGAAGGTTGTCAATGGGTCGAACGTCGATGTCGAACTGCAGCCACGGACACGGATTGGGCTGTTACGACCTGCTACGCCTTACCAAGATATGAGAGTGGAGGTCTCAGCAAATGCAATTACCATCAGCACTCCAATGGAAGACAAAGTCACACCGACTGCAGAAGTAGATGTTCAGGACATCTTAACAAGCCTACACCTGTCAGGATTTCAAAGAACACCTGATGAGATGATACAAATAAGGAAACTCTTTGTGAAGCATCGAGATGTGTTTGCAAGTTCTTCTGACGACCTTCGTTGCATCACAGCGGTTAAACACAACGTACGAACCACAGACGACATTCCTGTTGTTCAGCCGTACCGGAGAATCCCCCCAACACAACTACAGGAGGTGAAGGAACACATGGAGAAGCTGATGAGAAACGGAACGATTGTACCTAGTAAGAGCAACCATGCTAGTGCAATTGTACTAGTACGAAAGAAGAACGGAGATCTAAGAATCTAAGCACTTAACAACAAGACAATCAAAGATGCTCATCCACTTCCAAGAATCGTGGAGTCATTAGACGCAATGACAGGTGCACAGTACTTTACAACACTGGATCTACAATCAGCGTATAACCAGGTGCAGATGGAACCAGATGACCAGCACAAAACGGCATTTACAACACCATTCGGTCTATATGAATTCCCCCGAATGTCATACGGCTTATGCAATGCCGCTGCAACGTTCCAGCGCCTCATGCAAATGACCTTCAGTGCTCAGATGTTTGAAATATTACTGGTATACTTAGATGACATTGTCATCTTCTCAAAGAGTATCGAAGAACACCTGAAGAGGCTGGATGCAGTATTCACCAAGTTACGACAGTTCGGATTGAAACTTGAGCTGAAGAAGTGCAACTTCTTTAAGAAAGAAGTGCTGTACTTAGGTCACCTGATCGGTGCTGACGGAGTAGCAACGGATCCGTCCAAGATAGCAGTCGTCGAGAAATAGCCTGTCCCGAAAACTCTCAAGGACTTACGATCATTCCTTGGCTTTGCTTCCTACTACCGAAGATACGTACCTAATTTCACGCAAATCGCGAGTCCACTACACCGAGTGGTAACCAATGCTTGCAAGGCGGGAAAAGGGAAGCGAAGAACCAGCAAAATGTACGAGAAATGTTGGACTAACGAATGTGAAACAGCATTCAATGCTTTAAAGACAGCACTGACGACAACACCAGTACTAGGATTCGCCGACTATAATCTGCCGTTCATTGTTGAGACAGATGCATGTGACAAGGGGCTGGGAGCTGTCCTATAAGCCAGATGCAAAACTGTGTGTGATAGCGTATGCTAGTCGTAGTTTACGGGGTGCTGAGAAGAATGATGTCAACTATCTTGCAATGAGATTGGAGACACTAGCCTTAAAATGGGCTGTGACCGAAAAGTTCCGCGATTACCTGCTTGGTGGAACATTCACTGTTTACACGGAAAAAAATACACTGACGTACCTGAACAAGAAAGTAAAGCCGACAGCTGTTGAGCAAAGATGGGCTGCGTCTTTGGCACCATTCAACTTCGACATACGGTACCGCCCTGGTCGCTGTAATGCTAATGCTGACGGATTGTCACGCCTTAGTGAATGGAACAAGGCATGCATCAACATCCCCACTGTCGAAGCTAGCCTTGCAATGGTCACACAGACGTCTCACTTGCCAGTGAATCTGAGGGTGGCGGTGATGGAGGAATCCGCCAATCGCGAGATTGCTAAGTGTTGTGAATGCAAGGTAAATACAGATCCCGCAGAACAGGCGACAACAACATTGCCAGGACTGCCGAAAGAGGCAATGGGAGAATTACAGGCTGCTGATTCCACCATTGGTAGACTCATCTATTACCGGAAGATAGGAAGACGCCCGACGATGGACGAGAAATCATCTGAGACAGCAAATGTGATCCAGTTGGTAAGCCAATGGGATCACATTGTGGAAACAAATGGAGTTCTCTACCGGCGCGTGCTAGACTCTAAAGTTGGCGAAATTTATCAATTGTTGCTGCCAAGATATTTGCAAGATAGCGTACTAGAAAGTTTGCACAACAAACAAGGTCACCAAGGAGTGGAGAGAACAGAGAAACTGGTGAGAGCACGCTGCTACTGGCCGACGTTACACAAAGATGTACAAATATGGATTAGTCTGTGTGAGCGTTGTACGCTTGGTAAATTTCCCGCAAAGAAAATGAGAACACCACTGGGCAGGCAGGCTTTCCAAAGTTCACAATTGCAGTGGTAACCAGAAACCAGAAAGCAGAGACAGTAGCCAAGGCACTGGTTACACAATGGTTTGAACCTTACGGTATTCCGCAGAGGATACACAGCAACAATGGGCGCAACTTCGATTCAGTGCTAATAAGTGAACTTTGCAAACTATATGGAATTCATCGTTCTCATACTACTCCCTACCACCCAGCTGGAAATGGCCAATGCGAGCGGTTTAACCGGACACTGCATGATCTACTGAGAACATTATCGGAGAAGAAGAAGAGAAGGTGGGCTGAGCATGTACACGAAGTGGTCAACGCCTACAATCTGACTCCACATTCCAGCACGGGATACGCACCATTCTACCTGATGTTTGGCAGAGATTCTAGACAACCAATCGACCTACTGCTGGGTACAGGAGAACAGGAGAACAGGAGGTGGAACCAAGTGACTGGGTTTCCGTCACCAACAACGATTGCAAGAAGCCTATCAACTTGCACGAAGACAGCTGGTACACGAAGCTGATAGTCGTAAGAAACACTACGACCGCAAGGCACGTGATCTTCCCTTGTCGTTTGGACAACGAGTGTACCGTAGAAAACGTGACATTCGAGGTCGTAAAAAAATCCAAGATGTTTGGGAAGGAAAAGTATACAAAGTTGTAGCGAGAAAGGGAAAGAACGACGTGTACGTGATCGAACCAGCTGATGGGTTTGGAGAATTGCGAACTGTAAATCGGGTGTCCCCAACCAGAAACAATAACGAGGCGGAAGCTGCCCTGCCTTCCTGATGAGAAGACAGTAGACCCTGACCGACATGAGGAATTATCCGACGACGAGCGGCTGCAGTGGAGATGCATAATACGAAGTTCACTTCCACAACCACTGGAACGTGTGAGCAGCAGTGATGACAGCAATAGTCCGATCAACGATGGCTGTGACGTAACGACAGACACCTCTGAGGCAGAAAGATCACACGAGGACATTACAACAGTGCGGCGATCGTCACGAACATCGGCAGGATGGCATTCGAACCGTTTTAGAGAGCCACGTTCGGCTTTGAATGGGCACTAGAATTAACATTACAGTAGTACATGCCTTCAACGGACACTTCTGTATCTAAGCAAAAGTGTCCCTACATGGCAGGTGTTCCCTCATCGGAGGGACAGGCATGCTGGAGTGGAGGGCTGAAATAAGGCGCGTTAGGTGTTCCCATGTCTGCCACCAGGGAGCTACTAACCAACAGCGATCGCCGCCCGCTGCTCCAAGTCCAAGAACGCTGTCGAAGCCACAGACAGTGTACTTGCAGCACTGTCTTATATGGCAATATGCAGTTTATAGAGCTTATTAAACGAGTCAACTACCATCAACGTGTATTATGTTTAAATGGCACACCCTGTTTAATCGTTAACTGAATAAAATACATGTACGTATACCGTTATGGAACTATGATGACGATGTACTGAACTAATAAGCCTACGAATCGAAAATAATAACCTGGATTTGAGCAGCCGAAAACGTATATGAGTTGACACACGCAGTATGTAAGCTGATTAAACATAGAAAACGACAATAGGCAGAATTAATAATCGTTTCACCTCGATTTTCAACTGATCTCGACCAAAGAACTTCAATACCAAGAAGCACAACTCGGCGCCTAATGTGAAATTTTGCGATCGCAGCGCCACGCAGCGATGGAAGAGTAATGACATTGCATGAGCAGCAACGCGCTAAGTGGCAGAGCAAATGGGCAAGCAGTTATGGGCAGCAGTGTGCTGCATTTAACTGCAACAACTACACGGGAACCACAAAGGACTGTCGTTGTTCACGTTCCCGAAAGATGAAGACAGGTATACCCACTTCGTTGTCTTGTTCAGTACATAGCAAGATCGGTTTAACTGAGCGATAATAAGGAACCCGGCGTATTCAACGTTGTACTTGCTGTCCTAGACAGCCGTACGGGTAGTCGCAAAAATAGACACCTATATTTTGAATCATCTGATATACTGAAGTCCTTGTTACTGCTCGTAACTCGTTGTGTTTGTTTATTAATTATGTGCTCAAAATGGGTACGTAACGTCAGTTGATCAGACGTGCTGATTTGGTGGTGAAAAAACTGTAGGCATATATGTGTAGTCGCAAACATAGACGACTATTTTTGTGTCAATTGATATGCATACATGTTTGTAACTCGTTATATTTGTTTATTAATTAGGTGCTCAAAATGGGTGCAAAACATCAGACGTGCTGATTTGGTGGGAAAAAAGGCACCGGCGTTGAGGCATTACAAGTTGTGTGGTCTTCACTTTGAGTCCTCACAGTTCAAGAATGCCTCAACAAGGTTTGTATAAACTAAATATCATTATTGAAGTTATATTCACTGTTCTATATCAGATTACTGAATTTATTATTGTTACTTTGGTTAGCAGATCATTTATAAATATAACAAAAAGTAGTGATACAAAAATGCTTCCTTGTGGTATACCACTCACGGCATATTTTTATGAAGACTGAAGATAATTTTTTTACGCATTTTTCCTGTTACTATGTTGACATTGGAGTTGTTGAATGCACTATTAAATGTAAGTATATTTTCTTTACAGAAACAGCCTTTGTCTCGACCGAAGCATAAATTTATGATGCACGACTTAGCATCGGTTCGTCGTTTCATATGCGGATGATGAATTCGTAATTTCGCACACCGGTAGCGCCTTTGGCATGTTGGTTTCGCGTCGTTTAGATTGGATGCATTTCACCCCAGTGGCAGTGTCATATTAGTACTGCATACTAAATTGCATTTAAGACTGTTTATCTGATTCTTATGCGAGGCGTATTTGTGAATCTCGATTGCAATTTCAAACCGCCTAAGCGAAGCCAACATCAGCGATTGGTGTCGGCGGCGGCACCAAACAAATAACTTGTTGACAGTCGTTCATTGTCGTTGACATTGTTCACCTGTTTCTTGAGAATTGTCAAAGCAATTCTAAGTATGTTTAAGCAGGCCCATTTGGCATTTCCCCCGGCGGCAGAAAATCGGGGACCACGACCAACAGCCTTATATACGAAATAACGAATTCGTGATATAACGTTGTTTTTCCCACTACACACCGTGCTGTTTGTCCGTCGCCATTTTGGAAATAAAATATTCCGAGAAAAAAATTACGAAAATACTGATTACTGTCCGCCTCAGCAGGGACAGAAAACCAAAATATCTTGTCCGCTGTCCGCGTTCACCAGGTGTCCCCTCATCAGAGAGACATTAACATGGTAAAACAGTCCGTATACATTGAGAAAGTGTCCCGCCATAGCAGGTGTCCGCTCATCGGAGGGTCCGTTGAAGGCAGGTACTACTGTAGTCTGTACTTCTGTTTAGTTAACATTAAGGCAATGTTAGCAAAAGTGGGGTGGATGTGACATAGTCACGTGTCGGTTCGATTAGTTTAGTTACCCACCACATGATGGCAGCACCCAGGGTAATGCAATGTAATTTAGAGAATATAGTTAGTGAACTATTATTGCTATGATTATTTGTCCTGTAATTAGTTGTATTTACTGTGTAGGTAGTTGGTCTTATTACTAATAATTCAGTTGTTTAAACATAAATTTTACCCTAGAGACAGGGGTCACGTGTGATCAGTGGAAGGGGCACTGCCCCAGTGGGCCAGGCGTGATTCTACAGACTAATGACAACTCTGTTTTGGTAAGTTCCTAAATGATGTTTTCTACCTTTTTAAGCAATGTTTTCAATTTATAATTGTATCATACTGTGTGATAGAGAATTGTCCATCTGTTTATGTCAAGGTATTTACTTTATCAGTTATAATTACTTAGTGGTGACTTTGATTACTAATGTGTGGAAGATCAGGAATAAGTGGTCATTGGACCTCAGGGAAGAATGCCCAACAAGGCTTAATTAAGGCGACATCACACTCTCAGATCAGTTTTTCTTATTTCTTAACAAAACGACTTCCGGCGACTTGGACTTGGTGCAGCGACTTGAATTTGGTGTAGATCATTTACAGAAAAACGCGGTATATCAAATAGAATAAGTATTACTATTGAATATATATTATACACAAACGTATTGTAGACATATATTAGAAAACAGGTTTTGTTAATCATTAGTCAGAGGGAGTATTTTAGAGTAAGTTAGTTTCGGATTCTGTCAGGGAATTCAGCGAGCGTTAGTAGGGTTGTTTACTATTCGAAAATTGAGATAGCATAGTGAATAGTCAGTAACATTGGAATATTGGTTAGAATAAGTATTAGTATTATACATATATTGTTCACCAACTTCTTGTAGACATATATTAAGAAACCGTTTTTGTTAACAGAGGTAGTATTTTTTCCCGGATTCAAACTCAACGAGCGATAAAAGGGAGTTTGTTTACATACAGGTCGTAAATTCTAGGCAAAGTCAATCGCCCTACAATGTTTTTCTATCTGGCTGTTGCTACTATAGGGCGAAGAGCTCGCTCGGCCGAAACGTAAGTATTTTCATGAAACGTGAAACCTTACAAAAACGCCATAAACAGAGCAATAAACACGTCTTTCGTGTCTGTATGCATTCTTATATGTATATCACTAAAGTTACCTGACAATAACCATGTAAAAGTGTGAAATTATTACCTTTTTGTCAGAACGCATGTGCTTGTCAAGGTTTGTATATAACCGGATGTTGTTGTGAGCGAGAAAGGCATGCAGGATTTCCATAGATCTATATAAGGTCACGCTAAGAATTGCCGTCTGCTGGCCATAGAGTTACATCATTAATAATGCCCCTATAAACTATTAACTTACTAACGGGTGTTTTATTTATTTCTGTGCTGCTGGCCCATTCTGGCCTCATTCTACACGAAATCGCGTTTGATCATGTGACCCAAAGGCAATATCACGTGCACAGTATGGCGGCTAGTTGTGAAATGTTTTCTATGTCACCGATAAAAGTACTCATAAGTAATTATTTGGAGCACATTTCTTCAGTTTCTTGACGCCCAATTGTCGGTTGTATGTCACAGAATACACATGTGAAACGGTTAGTGCGTATCGGTTTTAAAACTTAAGTTATTAGTTCCGTAGCCATTTGGCTACGGAACTGCCAAATCGCAGAGTTAGCAAATGCCGCACGGGACTTTCGCCCCAGAGACGAAGAGTGGGGCGAATTTTTTTGCCTAGTAAATTCAACCCGTTCATCGAGCTATCGTTTACGTTGGCTAATATATATATAAGATAAAGTGATTTATTTACTTAAATTACATACATAAGGTAATATCTGACATAGTGGTAGTAAACGTTTTCGGTAAAAAGGAATTAACAGCAGGATTTTAGCGTAAATTAGTACACACTGACTTCGTTGTTTTGTTACACAGTGTTTTCCGTATTCGCTAGGTGGCAGGTTTTTTTTTTTTCATGCGAGGTTAATAGAAGACACAGTTAGCAAGTATATTAGACTAAAGTGTTCTTTTGATCACAAAAACAGCCTTATTCAAGGCTAACGTAGCAAACTAATTAAAACTAAATTGTATGATGGCGCCGTGCAAACGGCAGTTAAAGGCCACAAGGCACTTAATTTGTGGCAGTTGCAGTAACTGGGTGGACTTCGTCAAGTCTCGGTGCGAGAAGTCCTGGGCTGAGGTCCAGGCAGATAGTTTTAGTTTTGAGTGTAGGGGATGTACGAAGATGAAGGAACTAGAGGTGGAGTTGGAAGAGCTGAGGCTGCTCGTTGTGGCAATGGTGGGAAGGGAACAGAGGGCTGTGCCAGTAGTTCCGGTGGGGGAACAGTAGATGATAAAGTGGGGAAAGACACAAGAGATGCTAGGGAGAGCTCACCGCAGCCTGGGAGGAAGGTGACAGGTCGTAGGGAGACAGGACGTAATGAGACGGGAAGGAAAGGAACGGGAGGGAAGACAACCGGAGTGAAGGAGAGGGGAGAAGGGAGTGGTGGAGACGGGAGGGAAAACAACCGGAGTGAAGGAGAGGGGAGTGGGAGAGACAAGAGCAAAGGAGTGGGAAGTGGGGGATACAGGAGGGAAGGGGTCAGGACAGAATGTGATGGAGGGGATCGAACGGAAGAGTTATTCTGCAGCAGTGATAGAGGGGGTGAGGAAGAGAGCGAGGGTGTTTGTGGGGGATTCGATAGTTAGGAAGACTGACAGAGTCTTAAACAAGGGAGATGATGTCGTGGTCTGCTTGCCTGGAGCCAAAATAGAGGCGATAACTGAGAGGGTAAAAAACATCGTAGGCTCGGGTAAGGGTGGATCTGTTTTAGTACACGTAGGGACAAATAACGTAGAGAGGGGGGGTACAACTGCCATAGTTAGGAAATATAGGCAGTTGGTCAGAACACTAAAACAGACGCGGGTTGAACAGGTAATACTGTCAGGGATTTTACCTGTAATGGGCAGGAGGGGTCACAAATATCGAAATTGTCAGGGGATGGCAATTAACATGTTAGTCCAGAAGCTATGTAGGGAAGAGGAAGTTGGATTTGTGGATTTATGGGGAAGTTTTGTTGGGAGGGCTGATATGTACATGAAGGATGGGCATTTAAGTGGAAAGGGGGCGGCATTATTCGCGGACAAACTTTCAGCAGCGATAGTGACTTGGGTACAATGACAAATATTTTTGGAAGTACACATTCTTTAAACTAGAAGTGCAGGGGGGTTACCTAGAGGTGTCTCAAGCAGAACAAGAGGCCACTAGCACAGATAAACCAATATCAAATCATCCGAAAAACATCTCTGAAAAAGGTTAT
Source organism: Lamellibrachia columna (assembly GCA_963662155.1). Taxonomy (NCBI): domain Eukaryota; kingdom Metazoa; phylum Annelida; class Polychaeta; order Sabellida; family Siboglinidae; genus Lamellibrachia; species Lamellibrachia columna. The sequence continues at coordinate 7,970,942 of OY759262.1, forward strand.
AGATGCGTATGTTTAAATGCAAGGAGCATAGTAAATAAGAAAAACGAATTAAACATTATGGTAGAAGATATTGACCCTCACATAATTGGTATAACTGAATCATTAGCCAACATAGATATAACAGATGCTGAATTAGGACTGACAGGATATGTAATGTTTAGGAAAGATCGAATGGGAAGAAGGGGCGGGGGAGTTATTTTATATGTTAAAGAATCTATTCAGGCTTATGAAATAAAACTAGAAAGGGAAGCAGATTGCGATGAAGCTGTTTGGTGCAAAATTGTTTCAGGAAATTCAAAATTAACTATTGGATTAGTTTACCGAAGTCCAAACATAAACGAAGAGGACAACACAAAAATAAAAACGCTATAAAGGAAGTTAGTAAAGGGGAATGTATCATAATGGGAGATTTTAACCATGGACACATACAATGGAATTCTCTAGAGAGCACAGGGATTGAGGACCAACAATTTATATTTTTAATCCAGGATAGCTTTCTTACTCAGCACGTACTAGAACCAACCAGGGGAGAAAATGTATTAGATATAGTTTTGTCATCACAAAAAGAATTAGTGGACAATGTAAAAATATTTGAACCATTGGGTAATAGTGACCATAATCAAATACATTTTGACATCAATGTAAAATCAGAAAGTAAGATTAAGAAAATGTACAAGAGAAACTTCCACAAAGGTAACTACAAAGATATGAGAAAATACTTAGCAAAGCTAGATTGGAATAACATGCTGATGAATAAGACCGCAATTGAATGTTGGAATATTCTAAAATATGAAATTGAGAGTATCATCGATAAATTTGTTCCCTTCCAAAAACAAGGAAAACGGTGTAGAAAGAAACACTTGTCAAAAGAGGCTATTAAAAAAATAATGCTAAAACAAACTATGTGGAGGGTTTATAGGCGTACCAGAAAGGACGAAGACTATGCAAAATACAAAGAGGCACTTAATGCAGCTACAACTGAAATCAGACAATCTAAAAGAAGCTATGAGCAAAAACTAGCATGTAACATAAAAAATGACAGCAAGAGTTTTTATGCATATGTCAGGAGTAAACAAAACGTACAAGACAAGGTTGGACCTCTAGAAGACAGTGCTGGAAATGTAATATCACAGGGGTTTTTAATGGCGGAAGACCTAAATGGTTACTTCAGTTCAGTGTTTACCAAAGAAGATATTAGTTCATTACCAGTTGCTGATGCTAAATTTCAGGGAGCTAAATCTGACTATTTAGGTCCGTTAGTTGTAACTCCAGAATTGGTAGCTAAGAAAATAAAGGCAATGAAGGATAACAAATCACCGGGAGTGGATGGGATTCCTCCAAAATTACTAATGGAAACAGTAGAACAAATCAGTATACCACTTGCAAGAGTATTCAACTTGTCATTAAAAAAGGGAGTTGTTCCGTTTGAATGGAAAGAAGCAAACATCATACCATTATTTAAAAAGGGTTCGAGAAATAAGTCAGAGAATTACATACCAGTGAGTTTAACGTCAGTGATTTGTAAATTATTAGAAAGGTTAATTAAAGACCATATGGTGGACTTCCTCGTTAAGCATAAATTATTAAATTCATCTCAACATGGATTCCTTAAAGCGAGGTCATGCTTAACAAATATGTTATGTTTTTTGGAAGAAATCACTAAGTGGATAGACGTGGGATCGCCAGTAGATATTATCTACTTAGATTTTCAGAAAGCTTTTGACAAAGTGCCACATCAAAGATTACTACTTAAATTAAAAGCCCATGGTATCGGGGATAGCATAACTGACTGGATAGAACAATGGCTGACTGACAGAAGACGAGTTGTAGTAGATGGAGAAGTTTCAAATTGGAAATCGGTTTTGAGTGGTGTACCTCAAGGATCAGTATTAGGACCTATATTATTCTTAATTTATATCAATGACTTGGACGACAGTATAACAAGTAACGTACTGAAATTTGCGGATGACACAAAACTGTTTAGAAAGGTTAATACTGATGGTGATAAACAACATTTACAAAACGATCTAGACAGATTAGTGAAATGGACTGAGAAATGGCAGATGTTGTTCAATTTTGGGAAATGTAAATGCCTACATACAGGACATAGGAACTTGAATGTAAACTATAAAATGGGAGATACTGTTCTGGGTACTACTGTAAAAGAAAAGGACTTAGGAGTTACAATAAGCGCTGATATGAAAGTTTCAGAGCAGTGTGGTATTGCAGCTTCAAAGGGTAATCAAATTCTTGGATTGATTAGAAGAAACATAACATACAAGGGAAAAAAGTTAATTATACCTCTTTATAAAGCAATAGTTAGACCTCATTTAGAATACTGTATACAAGCATGGAGACCATATCGTAAGAAGGATATAGATATGCTTGAACGCATACAAAGGAGAGCAACTAAAATGATTCCAGAACTGAGAGACCTTAGTTATGAAGAACGCCTGAAAGAATGTGGTTTAACAACTCTAGAGACAAGGAGGTTAAGAGGAGATCTTATTGAAGTTTTTAAGATATTGATGTAACCGGCATGGTTACTGGACAATTAGTAATTTATAATTGCCCCACCAATCACCCCACCAGTCACCCAGCAAAGGTCACGCGAGGATACCTGAGGAGCACAGGGTTGATGGTGCCATTACTTGCCAGCATATGGCAGCACCCTGGGTAATATATAGATAATCTAGTTAATTAGTTATTATTATTATAACTATTTGTCTTATGGTTAATTGCATTTATTGTGTCCATTGCTGGTCCTGTTACTAATAATTAAGTTGGTTAAAAAAAAATTTACCCAAGAGACAGTGGTCACATGTGGTCAGGGGGAGGGGCTGTGTCCCAGTGGGCCAGGCTGATCCCACTGTCAACAAGACAACAATAACCCTGTTTTGGTAAGTTTCTAAATACTTTGTTATACCTTAGAAAATGAATTCTTTCAATTTACAATGGTACCAAAATGTCTACTAGAGAATCTTCCATCTTTCTATGTAAACATATTTATATGTTCAGTTGTAATTACTTAATAGTGACTCAGATTACTGATGTGCTAAGAAGATGGGGTGCAAATGAACTGTCTGGAAGTTAGGGAGGAATGTCTCCACCAGCTGTCTGTTAGCAGCTAGGGCTTAATGACATTTTGAAAGCTTGTAACCAGTAGCTGGTAGAACAGGTTAGAAAGTTAAGTTTATTCATGTTTAGTACTGTTACATATAGTTAATGTATTATTATAGACAAAATACATTATGCAGGGACTGTGCATGTGTGGTATAATTATATAACATTCTGTACAGTTAAGCCAGAATCAGACTGGAGCACTCTCCCTCTCTTTGATGTTGTCTTGATTAATCACCATGTGGCACTGGCTGGGTAGGGTGTGTGAAATATTCCCAAGGGACAAGTGCTTGAGAGCAAGCTGGGGCCACACTAGGTAGTAACTTGTAAACAGGGATCTAGTGTTGGTTTGATCATTTAATGTAGTATTGGTATCTTGATACATTTCTGGTGACACCATTGTGTTAGCATACATATAATAATGTAGTTAGTCACTCTTTTGTTTATTCATTTACAACTGATAATTGGTTGTATATCATTTACAGGTGCAGATGACCCCCTGTAAAATGCAGGATGTGGTTGCACTGAGTCGGTGCTTAGACACAGTTTTACATTTTTGATTAGGCCTGCAGTGCCCAGTTGGGGTGAGCATTGTTATTTTGGTTTTATGGGTTGTCATGAAGTATTACTATTAGGTTAGGAAACATTTCATTTGACGGTCATCCATAACTATCTTAAGGAACAAATTATAGACACTGCATATATATATATGTGTGTGTGGGTATTAGTACTGATGTGTGTAATCGTAGTCTCCAAGGATTGTGTACCTTTATATGTTATAAGGGATGTTAAGCATAACTGATATTGTGTTATTCATGGAGTACATCAAATTTGTATTAATTGTAGCTGCATTTTTAGCTGAGTATATTTGTTGTACACTTCACTACTTAGGAGTTGACACAGTGTTTAAAGACTATAAACCTATGTATCTTATTGGTACTAAGTCGGTCATGGCATATTGCTGGATAGAAATCTAGATACAAATACTACAGGTGCCAACCTGCTATTTGGTGTCGGAGATAATCTATAGGTAATAATTATGTACCAATGTTATGCAGGGAATAGATGTTTTTGACTCTGTTGATTAATGATCCTATGTAACCATTGTAGTAGTGCATGTAGTAATAATATTTTTGTATGTTTTACAGGTTTTTTTTTTATAGTTTTTGTTATACAAAATAAAGGAAATCACCATTTCCCGTCTTCATGCGATTCCGCGGTTACATTGAAATGGGTATGAAAATATTGATAGAAATATGTTTTTCTCACTCAAGAAGGATAGCAGAACTAGAGGACATGAGGTAAAATTAGTAAAGGATCAATATAGATTGGACATCAGGAAGCACTCGTTCTCACAGAGGACAATAAATGAATGGAACAAATTGTCTACAGATTGTGTAACTGCTAGCAGCGTGAATATGTTTAAAAACAAGGAACTTAGAGGGCTGAAACTGGTGAGTGATGGTGAATTATGCCAAAAAAAATGCTGTGTGCATACCCCATATGGCCGCCATCTTGGATTTACATATACGTTTTTCACAGGATTTTTTTAGGCATAATCAATGGGTCAATATCAACCAAAAAACACACACAATTAGAATAGCCAAGTAGCAGCATTTGTTTTTTTATTTATAAATTTTTTTTTTTAAATATTTATTTATTTTTTTACAACATGGGTCTATTTCATACCAGAATTATTGGCAGTAGCTTATGCCCATGGAATATTGCAACAACACTGCGATGGATTTCATAAAAAATGCTGCTGTCACTGCCTATAGAATATTATCACCTTGTATTATGTGAAGTTTCAAACATATCTGTTGAGAAATAGCTGAGAAAAAGTCCGTTGAACACAGTATGTGCAAAAAATTTATAATTAAGAAAACAGCATTCAAAGTATGTGCAAACTTTGTTGACACATTCCATGTATAATATAGAACATATAACACTTCACACAACTAACTAACTGAACTGTCTCTCAGGTAATCTGCAACAGAAGCCACATAATTCAATGAGGAATAACATATAATGTAAATGTCGCTAATACTACATACACGCGAAAAAACGTCCCTTGATGTAGCATACCGAATAAGTAAATACAGATTTCTTGAAATGCTGATGCTTCTCCTAGAGAATACTATCACCATATACTATGTGAAATTTCAAGCACATCAGTTGAGAAATAACAGAACTGATTCATTTGAACACATTGTGCAAAACGTTTGTAGTTGGAAAAAGATATTCAAAATAAGTGTATTACTTTGTTGACAGTCACAATATCTAATAAAGGACAAATATTATAAGACTGAAAGACTACACATAACAGTTGGTATGTCCACAGCGTCATTGTCCACATTCTAAAATGCACCCGGTCCATAGTCGGCTGCACTACAGGTAGTATCTACGACATGGTACAGTTGGCGCGCACGCCTCGCTTCCTTTGTGTGTGATAGTCGGCTGCACTACAGGTAGTATCTACGACATGGTACAGTTGGCGCGCACACCTCGCTTCCTTTGTGTGTGCAGCTTCTTGCCGCACTGACTGCCTCAATCGCTTGCGATCGGCTTTCTCAGCTGAGGCTATCAGCTGCTGGCCCGTAGCCATGCCCATGGCACCATACAACTGTTCCACTGTTGAATTCGCCGACAGCGCAGCATGTGGCAAACAATACTCGCTGAATCCCCACGAAGCCGGTCTTAGGGCACTTGGTTGGCATTCTGCGTCTCCCCCTTGAGACAGCGTCCGAGGAGGTTCGCATGGCCAAGACGCTTGTACACCTCCTTCACGTGTACGGCTACCTCTGGTGAGAGCGGCGTGCCGACGTTGGAGCGGTGGTCTTCCGGCTCTTTCCCCTCGGCCAGCGCTCGCTGGAAAAAGCACCAACTATCTTTGCCCTTTGGACAGCGGTCGTGTTCTGGCTCTTCGTTTGTTGATGACGCATGATAAAATGTTGCGAAGACGGCAGCCTGCATCTCGTCAAGCTTCTTGGGATGAGCACGGATAGCCTTGCCATAATACACCGTCAGTTTCGTGATCGTGGCCAGTGTTAATTTCCCATGCCCTCGTCCACCGAGTGTGACACCAGCCTTCTTCGTCTGCGTAGACAGCTTCCTCAGTGCCGTATCGAGCCGTTTCGCTATGTGGTTGATACATTCCTCTTTTGTCAGGCTAACATCTTCCCTGTACACATTCAGCTTGCACAAATGCTTGAACGTCCTTGCGTCACCATCCAAGACCATGGTGGTGTATCGGAACCCTTTCTCAAGTGATCGGTTCCACAAGATCTCAGCAGCTGTCACCTCCATCCCACCTGCTAACCCACCGTAGTTCCGATTGCAGTCGTTGTGGCTTCGAAGCCACGCCTGGAACTTGGCCATGTCGGAGCCCCAAACCTTGCCTTGGCACACGAACAGGCCTGGCAGTAGGATGATAACACAGTCAGATCGAGGACCAGTCCAGTAACCATGTCGATCACGCATCCAATCCCGTAGGCAGAAGTATGACCGCGCCTCATCCATGAGCCATCGTAAGTGACGGTCAAATCGATCACCTCGGCATCAGCGAGTGATGGGTCGGCGTCGGCATACACACGTCGTACAACCTTCGCAGCATCGGAGAGGATGTTGGTCGCTGTCACCATGCTGACATTCATGATGGCCTTCCTGTGGGTGGCAAACGAGGTGTGGATGATGGCTTTCAAGTCAAGGTACCGGCACAGTTTCACGATTCCACTGTAACCGACACCCCTGTCCATCGATGCTGACACGACAGACCGTGTCACCACAAATGGCAGGTTTCCAGCAGTACCGCCGATGCGATCTGACGAATGTGTGCTGCTGATGACTTCATCACATGTCACACAGTATGTCTCCAACTTGCAAACCAACCCCAGCGTGCAGTTGATGGCACGCACAGCAAGAGTGGCGCACTGACAGGAAGGACATAGCAGCATCTTTACCAGCTCAGTGAGTTTGGAGACACGCACAATGACCGTAGAGAGGATGTCACGAACACTGTCGTCGTTCTCGGTAGCTGACTCCTCAGGCTCATCGTCACCGGGTATCGCCATCTCACTGAGAAGACGTTTGTAGTTGAACTTCTTCTGAGTTGCAGAAGTCGATGTCTGTGTAGTTGATGGAACCTGTGGGATGAACAATTCATTTATTAGATTTCAACTTGAGTTCAAAACATCACTAGCCTATATATGTTGTGTGACACCAACAAAATAGGTAGAAAAAGTATTTTTGGTTTACCATTTATGGTTGTGTCTGAGTGAATAGATTGATATACACGTTCATTAATGCCATTATTATTTCAGTTCTTAGTTGGCAGTGGAAGGGCCCGGGGGGGGGCGTAGATGAGTAGCTGCTAACATTAACAGTAATACTAATAGCATTATGCACCCAGCATTGTCAGTTGTCGGTAACACTGAATACATATCATTATTTAGTGTTGCACAGTTGAACGTATTTACAAATAAATGTTATGTATACATAAAAACTGTATTATACCTCTGCTGCCATTGATATCGTCTCCGATGACGGCATGGAACTTTCACCAACATCGTTTGATGAAATGCCACTTTCCGACGCTTTTCCTTTTGAAGCACGAGCCAGCTGCAACTGTCTGCGTCGCTGGATCTTCCCAGTACCATAAAACTCTTTCCCTTTCTTTCTTCTATCTGCCATACTGCTGCTTTTGTAAATAATCGTGAGAGAACGTGTGGAAAGTCGTAGAACGAATTAATTTATGCAGAAGCGAGCGCTGTAGCCAATCACGTCGTTGCGCACCACGTGATACTCGCCGGCCAATAAGAAGCCGATTGTCGGAGTCTTCGTTGGCTTGGGTTGGCGGGAGGTGCTCATATATAGTCGGGATAACTCAGATATGGTCGGAAATCTTTATAAAAGATTACTCCCATGAGATAGTGCGAAAGTGACCCTTTCTTACGGTATGCGCCATGTTGGAATTTAGTGGCTTGGCGACGTATAAACATCGCTAGAAAAAATTTAAACAAGCTGCATTACACGCATCATTTCACTAAAACAAAGACTTTGGGATGATGGGGCATGCCACAAAAACGATGTTTTATGACATCAAATGTTTTATTTTGTAACAACAATGTGTACACAAGGCAAGTTGAATAATTGTAGTTGAACAAAAGTAGCTGGTAAATGTACAGATCCCTTTAGAAAGTTCATCATGTTTAGTGGTGCTACTGTTATAGTTAATATGTTATAAGATGTGATAGACATGGTGCAAGCATAAATTGTGCATGTATATAGGTATTATGTAACTGTCCCTACAGTTAAGCCAGGATCAGTCTGGTGCCCTCTCTCCCTATGAAGTTACATTGATTAATTGCTCTAGGTGGCTGGGAGAGGGCTGATCTTGAGTATTCCCCAGAGACCTGTAAGTTGAGCAGTATCCAAGACTTGCTTGTAAACAACAGTGGCTATGCTAGTCAGGGCATGCACATGTGAAATTGACAACATTGTTGACTGTTGAATTTATTATATTAACCTGATGCACCCTGAACACCGAAATTTCGGTGTTGGGATGTAGTGTTCATATTGATCGCCATGTATTTTTGCGAATTTTTTTAAAGTGACCGATATCTCGTCAACGTTTTACGATTCATGGTTATGATGACTATGAGCGGGCATTGCATCTGTTGGGTTTTACATCCGATTATTCGGATGTAAATGACATTAGTAGCGGACAAGACAACGACATCGATGTGTCAATGATGTGTTGTTACTGTATTCATAGTCTTTTGACGTAACATTTAACTCACATTTGCAGAATTACTGCATTTATATTCCTTGAATTTTTCTTTTCCATAAGTTATTATACTACAATACGTGGTGTGCTCTGATATATATATATGTCAGTAGATTAAATGTACCTATGAAATTTTCATTATTATGCATTTTGTGAACAGTTTTGTGTGCTTTATATGTATATATGCGATCAACCAAAATCATAGTACTTGCATGCTAATTGTAATATTTCACAGGTAAATGCAGATATTATTATAATTTCTCTTGCTGCTCATAGAGGACCTGTAGGCCTACCTTGCAGTACCAAACTTGCCTCATTTTGTGCTTTATTGTGTCCATGAGTGACAAAATAAAACTACATTTCGTATTTAATTTTTCACATTGCGATTGTTTACATATGCTAATTATATGCTAATTAGCCACAGTTAATCATAACATTGATAGTGTTATTACAATTGGTACGATAAATATTCTGTGATTCAGAATATGTATATATTGTAAGGGTTTTGATGAAGACTTTACATGTTACAGTGCATTTCATAATCCCATGGGTTGAAACAAAATCAACTCCCCCAGAAATTCAGGGCTTATCAGGTTAAGGGTGTTTGACATGTAGAGTACTAGTATTACATTAATACCTACAAGTATGATTATATATTAGTACTGAATACGATAACAGGTATTTTACAGACAATATTGTGAACAACACCAATATGTTGGAACTATGGTATTTAACAGATGTTGATGTATCATCTTACACTGGACACTATGATATGCAAATAGCTTACTTGTTCGGTTTTGTATTTGTACAGGCGAACGCTAGTCCTAGCCCACTCCTGATTGTGGCCAGTCGTCTTTTGGTTCGTCTTTATTATTGTGTTTAATGTCATCTTGGTTTTGTATAATTTTAGTAGTTAAACTGTAATAAATGCAATTTTATCTTATCTTAATTTGCCTTACAGTGGTCTATTCTTAATTTAGGCATAAGCTTACCACCCACAGCCTACAAGTGGATGCAGGTGTTTTTTTACCAGCAGTGGATGCAGATGTCTTCATCAGCAGTGGATGCAGGTGTCTGTTCACCAGCAATGAATGCAGGCATCCTTTCATCAGCAGTGGATGCAGGTGTCTTCACCATCAATAGAGGCAGGTGTCTTTTCACCAGCAGTTGATGCAGACTGGTACTGCTGGTGGTCCTGTAGTCCCCAGTTGCAAATCTTGCCACCCACCATTGGACAGCTTCCAACTTCTGGATGTTGGTCTTTGTGTGGGGAGTACCATGATGTGCTGGCGTACTCCAGGATAGGCCTAACTAGAGTCTGGTAACAATGTGCCTTGATGTTGGTTGGGCAGCTAGAGAGGTTTCTCGTGAAGAATGCAAGGCTGTTGTTGGCCTTCTTCATGATAGCATCACTGCTATTGTAACTCCAAGGTACTTTCCTGTCTTCACAAGAGTTAGATTGATACCATGAATGGCATAGGTGGCTGCAATAGGGTTCTGTTTCCTAGTGATTCTGATGACATCACATTTGCTAGGGTTGAATGACATATTCCAGTCTCCCTCCCTCCCTCACCCCTCCCTCCATCCCTCCATCCCTCCCTTAAACATACACTCCAAAATTTGTTCATTATTGCTAGGTATTCATTGTGTATTTTACAATTAAACCACTGGTCAAACCAAACTTATTTTTACAGGAATTAATGAGTTATGTATTTACTGTATGCATTGTAGGTGGGTACAAACCATTATTTCAACAAGAGGTATCACTGGTATTCTGCAGCAATGGACAAGGGCACAGTTCATCATCGGTCAACTGGTCGGACTCCCTCTGGAGTTGGAGACGAGAAACATACCAAAGATATTGTGGATGAACCAGAAAAAGAAACAGGAGATGCTGGGTACGTAGAACTTCAACACAGGCAATTTTTTAATCAAGACAGTGTAGACTAATCTACCATAAATACCTAATTGACATGTTGTAGATGTGTGAGACCAGGAGCTGTGATCTACATTTGAGGTGCTCATCTGCAAAACGTGTTAAACGCCAAAATCTATTAAATTGAGTTAAGGGTGGTTTGCACAAATGTAATATAGTTTTTTGAAAAGGTATACTCTTCTGTTAAGTATGTTCTTCTAGGTAATGGTAATGATTACAAAGATGTGTTTGTATGTTTTTTAGATGGACAACCCTAGTTAGAGTGCTAGCTGGGATCATTCTGACTTTTGTATTCCTACCTGCACTCGGACTTCTCGTGGTCAGTTTGACCGTACCAGCGCCTATCAATCCTGTTGTAATAAGGTAACTTGGGGACATATCAAGGTGTTGTCATGTTGGTGGTGATAATAATTTGAGCTACCATTTGCTTGGGAACATGACTATTATTGTCCTTAATAACTGTTTACTTTAAAGCGAAACAAAAGTCATGATTTTGGGGCTATGCACCATTTCTCTGAACGACCAAGGGATGACATGTTAACCAGCATGACTGATATGCACATGCACAGTTTTATAAAATCTGGGTAACCTAAACTACAAGACGTAGTGATGTATTAAGGGAGGCCGGCACACACAGAACCAACATAACGTCAAACAAACGTGCTGTTTTCTCAAAAAGAGGACTAGCTTAGTAAACGAAGACCAAAATATGTTACATAAGTTGAGTTTGGATGCAAACAGCATGGCCATATCCTATTGGCAAATATAGGAATAGGTGTATACAAAATATATTTGAGGTTTTCTTAGTAAACCACTGGTGTGGTATTCTTAATTGTAGTTGCAAATGGTTTTGTCTTAGTAACTCTTATAGGTGCATAGGCCCAAAACCATGACTTTTGTTTCCCTTTAACAACACTTTTACTTATAATTACGATAAAGTAGTTGCTAATTGGCTATATAACTATTGTGGAAAGGATAGTGGCATGAGATTGGGAAAATCTGTCAGTGTTTTATTGGCAGGAATCACCCCCTGAACCAGCCTCAATATTAGACGAGGAACCAAGGCATATGTTGTATTTGTTGTTGACAGTCTTCCTGAACCACCCAAGATGGAGGGAGTTCTAGAAGTCAACGACCTTCTCACCACAGGTGAACGACTCTTTGAGGACGAGATCATGGCACCAGAATCAATTGTTTTTCACAAAGGTACTGATGGACGTTTCTGGTTGTTGGGCAAAATGTTAGCTAACTTTGATACAATCACTATTAGTAGCATTTTACAAAGTGATAAAAATTCATGCAACATTGTGCATACCGTATTCTTTTTTTATTATCAGTTGTATTTGTATGCAGTAAAATAAAAAGTTAAAGTAAAAATATATCTTCATATTGAATAATGTTTATTTTTAATGTTTGTTTCTGGATGTGTGATATTCCTGGTCTGCTGTATATAAAAGTAAACAATATTTGTGCCTACTAAGAATGTTCAGAACTAAAACTAATTGTAGTCTTTGATTTAATTTTGTGAATGTTGGCTTCAACAGCTGCAATTTGTCTTGTGGCACCCCGAGTATGTATACTTTATGCTTTCGGGCAGTCCTGGCAACTTTCATATTTAAATAATGGCTGTTATCATGCATTTTGGTGGCTGTAACCGAGTATACACTTCTTATGACCTCAGGGAATAAAAGTAACATGTTTTGTTGATTTTCAATGATTTCCCTGGTAGAGTAATCCAATGTTGTTCCTGTAGTCCTGTACATGGCTCTCACATTCTCCAGCGAGGATCACATGGATGTCTGTAGCCAATTGTTTTGATTGGTCTGTTCAGGTCACATGTACACGGGCACTGGTGATGGCAAAATCATGGACATCAAAGATGGGATGATGAGCATTTTGACAACCTTAGGAACACCTCCATGTGGTAGGTTTAATTATTGACATCGCCACGTGAAATTCACATTTGAAAGTGGATGGTAAAAAGTGACAAGTCAGAGCACATTAAAAATATTGGAATGTGAAAGATGCTAACAGCCGTCATTGATGGACGATTAGATAAGATATAATTTGGCTGTTATCATTTGATTCTAGGTTCCAGTGAGAATGAGCCAACATGTGGACGTCCCCTTGGGCTGAGGATGCACAACGGAAGCTTGTTTGTCATCGATACCTACCTCGGGCTCTACAAGATATCTGTTGAAACAGGTAACTGGCATTCATCTTGTAACAGGGAGAAGCGGACAGTCAAATTTAGGTATATGTAAGGTTACACATGTAGTGTCAAATGTTGGGTGATATAGATTGTTACCTACATAGCACAGGGTGACACAGGTAGTGGGAGAGTTCATGCTACCATGTGTAGTCTATCAAAGACAGCAAGTGTTTGGTTAAGCTTGTGGTAGTAAGCCTATGTTATATGTGAACAAATTCATTTCAATAAATCGTTTGGTGTAATCAAAATTGTAGGTGTATATGACTTATGGAAATTTTAATTCTTTTTATTATTAGAGTTGTGAAGCCAGCAGATTTATTAATTGTATTTAGACCAGTGGATGCCTTTGTAAGTCATTGTGCACATTAGATATGAACCTTGTGCATCTCTTTCAGGCAAATCGCAGTTACTATTGTCGTCCAGCGTGGAGATTGCTGGCGTGAAGCCTGTGTTTCTGAATAACCTTGACATTGATAGCAACGGCATCATTTACCTCACAGACACATGTAAACAGTGGCAGATCAATGAGTTCTTTTACTCCGTGATGGAAGGAAGTGGAACTGGAAGGTGCGTTTCATTTTCTAGCCCTGCATATACAAGTCTAACATTTAAAATTCCTCCAAAATGCAGGTCTACATGTATTATTACCGCTCTCAAAACGAAAAAGGGAATTCTTAATGCTAAATCACGGTTGATACAATCATGTTTTTTTATTTAATGTGTATATGCAGATGTTTATATTCTGCATATTATATTATAATATACGGGTGAATACACACTGTGCATCTCAACCTTTTTTCAGCATGCATATATCACAGTCCTTTTTTATGTCACACCCATATATGGCATAATTACTTTAGCCTACACGGGTAATTGGCTAAATTATTTTTCAATGGTGATGATGACTATATATGTTTATTATTTATAAAAAAAATGCTTGCTTTGGTACTTGGTGCTGGCAATCAATATCTCTTCAAATTGTAACAACACTGGCAGTTATAGCAACATCTGCGACACATTGCCATTGTGGTATGTAACTTTGGACAATCAAAGAAAACACGCATGACATTGTCAACAATTGCACATAATTGTTCACATAGCATTGCTGACAGTTGTATGTAATAATTACAAAGGGTAATTCAGTTGTTTGTAAAAGGGTAAAAGATGGGTGATTTAAAAAAAATTAAACTGAGACGACCTGACCGTGGGGTCATAGATGACCTGACCGTGGGGTCATAGATGAACCCCTGAAAGTTTGGCACCCGAGATACAAAGCATCTATGAGTATGTTTGAGCAGGTTACCAAGAATGGAAACACTGGAATAACAACTGGAGTATCATGAGTCTGATGACGTTTTAGATTGATACGTTTCGACCCACACAAGAAAACAACTGAAGTGTTGATTGACGGACTGCACTTTGGCAATGGTGTACAACTCTCAAGAGATGAAGACTTTGTCTTGGTAGCCGAGACGGTTGCTGCTCGTATTCTCAGGTGGTTCCGCTAATATGGTTTGTAATAGTCCCATTTCTAATTAATTCATAATTTATTTTACAATTACCTTCGTAACTGTAATTAATAACAGTCTAGTATGTGAAAATAGTTGAGTCAGTCTAAATGTTGAAAATAAATAGGAATGATCCAGTCATATGTATAGAAGAAGGATACAGAGTACATACAGTTGTGTTTCTCTTCAATGGATACCTGTTACATTGTCAGATTATGTTACACAAACTACATTAGTTAAATGCAAAACTCCCTCTAAAGAGAAGACACCTCTTATGTAGGGGAGACTATTTTTGGATGCATTGGTGTCCATTGAAGACAATGACTACTATAGTTATATATATATATATATATTCAATGTATGTATATAATACTATATATAAGTATTTCCACTCATAATTACCAGTGCATTAGTGCCAGTGGTTCAGTATCCTCATACTTTTTAAAATACAACATTTGTGGTGAGTTATTCACTCAGAATAACACACAGCATTGTTCAAATAACCTACACAATAGACATTTTACACCTATATATATATATATATATGTGTATTGCTTATGCTTAGAACTTCTCAGTTAATTTTGCCCATCCCTTTGATCATTAGGTTGTGTAACTTACGAACGTGTGAATATCCTGATGTTATAGTATATGGAGTCTAACCACTTTGGTCTCTTTATGCCAAATTTGTCAAAAATAACTTGCTAGTTTGTCCAGTGATTTTGTCAAGACTAAATAACATATTTCCACAATTTAATTGTACATAGATTTGAATTTTAATGAAACGATTCTAAAAAGAGATGAGCTAAAATCAATGTTATGAGGAAATTATAAACTATAAATGACTGTGGACTGTGTTTATTTAGTTAATGTACTTTACTTGTGTAGTACAATAATTTTTCCTCACCCGTACATATATAATAATTTAAGAAATATTCCGTTTCTGTCCAAGGTACTACTTGAAGGGCCCGAAACAAGGCCAGGTGGACACATTTATTGAGAATCTGCCGGGATTACCTGACAACATCCGTGCAAGCAGTGGTGGAGGTTACTGGTTGTGTGATGCTCTACCCCGTGGGCCGGGGTTCTCCTTGTATGACTTCCTTGCTGCCAGGCCGGCAATCCGTAGACTTCTCTCTCAGGTACAGTGGTAGATATAAATGAATTAGTAGTAATTGTGGCATGGCTGAATGATTCCCAGGGAAGTTGAGTTGGTGTTCAAGCGAACAAGTCTGCCAGGGGGTGAAGTGTAAAGCACTTTGAAATGTTCTACTAACTAGATATCGTGCTTTGATGGAGTTGACTTTTTGCAAAACGATTATGACTAATGCCAACAACAGAAATTCCACCAGTTTGATGAGTTAAACTTTCAATCGTTTAAATATTCCGACTACAGTGCTCATGACCAAGAAAGCAATATTGATCCAGAAAATAACTTTTATAACTATATCTCTTCAAATTGTAAATATTGCTGAGACCAGCAATTCAACACAAGACCTTTGTGTATCACAAAGTGCTGTTGGCGGAAGTCTATCATTTGTTCATTTTAACGCATGTAGTTTGAATGCAAACTTTGAAAATATTTGCAATTACTTAGAATCTCTGAATATTGCTTTTGACATTATTGCTACATTATTGCTACACTGTATCTGAAACTTGGGCTGAAACAGATCAAACTTCCCAGTTTCACCTATCTGGTTATACATCCTATCACATTGTAACATGTTACAAACAGTTTCACCAATCTGGTTATACACCCTATCACATTGTAAGGTGTTAAAAACAGTTTCACCTAACTGGTTATACATCCGATCACATTGTAAGGCATTACAAATAGGGTGGTGGTGTGGCACTATACGTTAAAGATTCTGTACAGTGTTCTATTATATCGAGTAAGTCAACAGCTATCACTGATGCGTTTGAATGTGTTACTATTGATTTGAAGCTGGCAAACAGCAAACATGTAGTAATTGCTTGCATACATAGAGCGCCTGGGTCTGATTTAGCTGTCTTTTGTGATACCATTGATCGACTATTTAACTAAGTTACGCTCAACAAAACAATTTTCATTTGTGGCAATTTCAGTATAGACTTACTGAAATATGATTCGTACAGGGGTACCAAAAATTTTATAAACTTGATGTTTAACCTTGGTATGCACCCAGTAATTACTAAGCCTACCAGAATGATAATACAGGGTGTATATTTACCAATGATATCAATCGTGATATAACCAGTGGTTTGCTTATCACTGACATAAGCGATCATTTGCCCGTTTTTTGCTGTTTGTAAGTATGACGGTAACCTATGCAATCGCAGTGACCCTGCACGATATATCTGTAAAACACGTGTTGAAAATATTATTGCACTAAAAGCCGTATTGATAATTTTTCACTTCACTGTGTTGTATAACAGACGTTGTCCGCTTCACCAAGTTAGCAATGGCAATAACCGTAAACACAAAAATCCTTGGCTCACGAATGGGCTAAAATATGCTTGTTGGAAAAAACAGAAGTTATATAAACAGTTTCTTTTGAACAGAAACACAATTTTGCATGAAATCATGGGAAAATCTCGCCTTGAGTGCAAATATCCCGTGCAATTTAATAGCAATGGTAGTATTATCGGTAACAGGCCTACTATAGCAAATATGTTTAATAAGTATTTTATGAATGTTGGACCAGAGTTAGCTAAAAAACATTGAAACTCCAACTGGATTGTCAGTTCTCGATTACATGGGAGAACGGAATGAACGTTCTATGTTTCTGACACCAACTAATAAGAATGAAGTTATATGCACTGTACATAGTTGTGGAAACAAAACATCAGCCGACTGTAAAGGTATTACGATGAGTCTCATTAAAAATGTAATTGAATGTATTTCCGAACCTGTGAATCATATATGTAATCTGTCATTCAAGCACGGTGATTACCCACATAAAATGAAAATAGCTAAAGTAATACTTTATTTAAATCTGGTGAGAAACATTTATTTACCAACTACAGACCGATCTCACTTCTCCCACAGTTCTCTAAAATACTAGAGAAACTCTTTAATTCTTGACTTGAATGCTTTGTAAATTCTTGCGATATCTTAAACTCGTGTCAGTATGGATTTAGAGAAGGTATGTCAACTTCGCATGCGCTGGTAGAATTACTTGAAGATATTACAAAATCACTATAAAATAAGAAATATGCGCTAGGTATATTCATAGACCTCAAGAAGGCTTTCGACACGGTCGACCATCAACTACTTTATAGAAAGCTAGAACTGTACGGCATTCATGGAATTGCTCATAATTGGATTACAAGTTACCTGAATAATTGCAGCCAATTTGTTAGCATTGACGGCTACAGATATCAAAAACAATAAAGTGTGGAGTCCCACAAGGCTCAATCCTAAACTGTTTATTCTCTATGTCAATGACATCTGCAATGTATCAAAACTGGTGAAGTTCATTTTGTTTGCCGATGACACGAATATGTTTTGTTTAGCCAATGATGTAGAACAGCTTGAAAATATTGTGTGCTGTGAACTCAATAAATTGCGGTCATGGTTCTCAATCAATAAGTTGTCTTTGAATATAGCCAAAACCAATTACATGTTATTTTCTGGCCGAACGCGAGTTATACAAAGCTGTCTAACAGAAAATGACCAGGAGAAAGCAAATGTATTGAGCGACTTTTTCAAATCAGTGTTTGTACACGAAGATAAGTTCATCATCCGAGAATTCCACCAAAGAACTAATGAATGTTCAACTGATATCACATTTACAGAAGAGACTGTCCGAAAGAAACTACAAAGTATCCAACCAGACAAGGCACCAGGCCCAGATGGGCTGCACTCAAGGGTCCTAAAAGAGTGTAGCAGCAGTATTGGATATTCCGCCAGTCATTAGAAACCGGTCAGATCCCCTCGGACTGGAAACAAGCATTAGTCACACCAATTTTTTAAGAAGGGGTCTAAAGTGAAAGCTGGAAACTACCGACTGATCAGTCTCACTTCCATACCATGCAAGATTCTGGTTCATCAGAGAGAACATGATTGAGTTTCTCAATAAAAACAGCATCATCAATCCGATCCAACATGGATTCCTGGAAGGCAAGTCCTGTCTGACCAATCTGCTAGAGACCTTTGAGGATTGGACAACAACACTGTATGAGGGATATGGCCTGGATGTCATATACCTGGACTATAAGAAGGCGTTCGACACAGTTCCCCATTGCAGACTGATAAAAAAGCTAGAAGCCTATGGCATCCAAGGCAAAGTGGCTTGGTGGGTGGAAGCCTTTCTGAGTGCTAGGACTCAGAGAGTGGTCCTCAATGGATCTAAGTCGGAGTGGGCCCCTGTCCTGAGTGGTGTCCCCCAAGGGTCAGTCTTAGGTCCGCTTCTCTTCATATTATATGTAAACGACATCCCAGACCTGGTCCACTGCAACATAAAGATGTTTGCCGACGACACAAAGCTATTCACACCTGTCAGGAGTCAGGAAGATCAAGAACATCTGCAATGCGACATCGCCACTCTAGAAGATTGGACAAAAGACTGGCTGCTAGAGTTCAATGCTGACAAATGCAAGCTAATGTAAGTGGGGAGACCACCACCCAGAAACTACACTATGAAAAACAAGTCCGGAGCCAGAGTTGATCTTAAATCTATAAATGAGGAAACGGATGTGGGAGTGTGAGTGACTACTGACCTGCAATCATCAACGCTACACCAGAAAGCATCAAAGAAAGCCATGCAAGCTCTTGGCATAGTGAGGAGATCCTTCAAACACAACTAAAGATTCACATTATAGAGAGCATATGTCCGACCACACCTTGAATTCTGTGTTCAGGCGTGGAGCCCGTACATGATGAAAGACATCGACAGTCTAGAGAAAGTGCAACGCAGAGTCACTAAGCTGGTAACCAGCTTAGTGAAGCTCACGTATGAACAGAGACTAAGACACCTGAGACTACACTCGTTATACTGCCATAGGCAAATAGGCGACCTAAAACGCAGAAGCTAGTAAATTCTTCGAAATGAGACAGCCTGGACATACCAGAAGGCACACAATGAAGATTTTCAAACCGAGAGCCAGACTGTTGACTAGGCAGAGATTCTTTTCGATCAGAGTGATCGATCCGTGGAATGGACTCCCGCAAAATGTGGCGGATGCCAAGACAGTCCCTCAGTTCAAAGCCAGACTAGATCAGCACTGGAATAGCCTGGGATATGGCTACCAACAAAGGCCGATGGCCTAAAATAACCCATTAACCTGTAAGTGTAAGTGAGTTCCTGATATAAATATCAGGATAAAATGTACTCAGATAACAAGAAGACGTGTTACAACATTTCTTGGTGTTCTTATCAATGAGTCGTTAAACTGGAAAGACCACATCAGTCGGGTTAGGTCTAAGCTGTCAATAAGTGTTGGTATCATGTATAGATGCAGCAAACTAAGTATGTATATTCAATTCAATTAAATATCTTTATTGCAGACTCAACTGTGCAGCATGTACAGATGTCCACATAAAAAACACATACAAATAGAGTAAACAAAATATAAGAGTATTGCACAATGGGGACTACCAAATGTAGACTCAATCAAAACTATTATGTATTGTATATACAACATTTTTATCCAATGTCGTCGTATTCTCGAAAGCCACTTTAAATCACTGTTCATTATTGCAATCACCAGCTTATTATAAGAGGCATCAAGTCTCAGCATGAATTATACACAATATTTCTAATCACAGCTAAACTATTGGGTACACAGTTCTCTACAAACATGGTAGAGGCACTACAATATTTAGGCTGTCTTAGTAATAATCAAAAACCATTATTGTATGCAACATGGAGCTTATGTATACTTGCTGCTGTGTAATTCCACCACAGTTGAGCAGTGTACATTGGTGAGCAGAAAGTTTTAAGTAAAGTCAGCTTCACTTCTGTAGAACATATAACATTTTCTCAATAGCATATTACCCCTGGCATATAGTTGTCGGCATTGCCACAAGATATCCATGTCATCTTGTAACTTATTAGATATAAAGTGTCCCAGATATTTTACGTGATCAATTTCTTTGATTGTTTCACCATTGATCTTAAATGATGGCACATCAATTTTTTTTATATATTTGCTTTTGCACACTAACACAGCACTTTTCTTAGTGTTATATTTAATATCATGATTCATCACATAAGATCAGGGCTATCTGCATCAGTTCAGATAGCCCTGATTGAGATGGGTAAAGAATTACCAAGTCATCAGCATACATAAGATGATTAATGTTTGCGTTACCTGTAATACACCCTGTATCACATCTGTTTAATGAGGTGTTTAGATCATCCATACATATATTAAAAAGGTATGGTGCGAGTATACCTCCTTGCCTCACACCATTCGTAACACCAAAATCTTATACACAGTCTGATTTGAATACCAATATATAAGCAGTCTAACAATGTATCCAGGCACACCCCTGTAAATCAACTTCTGAAATAATATAGAGTGTTTCACTCTATCAAAAGCCTTAGAGGCATCTAGAAAACACATAAACATTGACCCATTTAGACTTCTGTGCCTGTCAAAAACTTCCTTTAAGACATAAATACACATGTCTGTCCCATGTTTTTTTAAAGCCAAACTGATTGGACATAATAGATAGAATAACCGACATTCTTTCCACTAATATATTTTTGAAAATTTTTGTCATAATACTTGCTAATGCAATTTTTCGATAATTTTTGTTACTGTTAATCTTGCTATATTTATCTTTGATAATTGGCGCAAGCATAACAGATAACAAAGAATGTGGTAAAAATCCATGCACAAAAAAGCCAGTTATATACATTGCAAGTAAAGGCACAATGCGCTTATCACAATGTTTAAGGTGTTCAGCATATATGTCGTCCGTACCACATGTCTTATTTATATCCAGGCGTTTAATAGCATTTTCAACTTCACTTACTTCCACAACTATATCATTTGTATAGCTGACATCATATTTAATTTGTTTAAGAGCTATATCACTAATACAATTAAATAACTGTTTAAAGTAAGATCTCCATAACTCAGTAATTTCATCCTTCCCTGAAATACCCTCAACACTGTTAGGTATTTTAAAATTGTTAATTTGTTGTATCTCTTTACAGATGTTGTACCCAACCCTGGTATTGTCGTATTTACTGTATTGTGTGGAAATATGGGGCAACACATATTCCACAAATTTACTTTGTATAATTATGTTGCAAAAGAGGGTAATTCGGCTAATGCACACCGCACAACGGTGTGACCACACAACTCCATTGTTTTATAAATTGCGCATTTTGAAGTTTGTAGACTTGATAAAATTTAGAACAATATTATTTATGTTCAAA
Source organism: Lamellibrachia columna (assembly GCA_963662155.1). Lineage (NCBI taxonomy): Eukaryota > Metazoa > Annelida > Polychaeta > Sabellida > Siboglinidae > Lamellibrachia > Lamellibrachia columna. Next base: position 7,992,873 of record OY759262.1, read on the forward strand.
GCTCATAGAAATGAATTGCCGTCAAATATTCAAAGGCTGTTTGTAAAGCATACGAATAAACACTGCACACAAAGCAAAATAATTTTTTCCAGACCTATGCATCAACTAATAGAAGGGCTATGTCATTGATTATGTATGGGACAAAACTGTGGAATTCGGTGAATGTCAACATGACTCATATTAGATGGTTCAACTATTTTAAAGCACATTTCAGGAGACAACTGTTAGAAATTTATGCTCCGCAGATGTACTGATATCATATTTCTGTAAGTAACAATATAATAAATCATAAATGATTTATGTTATCATCTGTGTTTGTACCTAATAAGAAGATATATTTAGTTGTTTTGAATGTTGTATACACTGGAGGAGATCTGCACTGGAGTAACACAACCTTATAAGTATATTTACTTCTGTGTTACTCCTTTCAAGTTTTTCATTTACATGCTTTGTCTATCTACATTTGTACTACAAACTGATTTGCCTGAATAAACGTTTTGATTGATTTTTGATTGATTGATTACCTTCTTCTTTTACAGTTGTTCTCTATCAACACGATGCTGAAGTATTCGGCACCATCTAGTGTTGTGTATGAGGTGGATGCTCACGGTGAGATCGTCCGCTCATTCTGGGACGTGAAGCTTGGCCGTCTGGGAGGATGTAGCGAAGTCAACGAACACAAAGACTCCCTCTACATTGGTACATTTCAGTCACCATTCATTGGAAAACTTGACTTGAAGAAATTGGAAAAAGTGTAGTTTTATATTAAAAGGCACAGTTGATGAGTCAATATTAATGTGTGATCAGTGGAATATGCATGAAATTAGCCCATTAAATTAGTTGATCAAAGCAACTCTCTGTCCAATGGTTCATTTCATTCACCGTCTTTTTATTTAAATTTGAGTAATTTTGGTTTATATTTAAAATAAATTGTTTTGTTATGTTACCATATACAGTGTATATGAATTCAAATCACTTATACTGAAATAAAGTTGCATGACTAAAAATAATTATATTGGACTAAAATATTAGCAAAAATCTGGTCATGCACAGCTGTGCTGGATGCTTTTATCAGCCATTTATAATATGATATCATTATGGAACTAAACATGTAAAATGTGTTTGTATCTGTGGACAGTGCTGGTGTCCTTAAACAAAGCAGGTATATGTTAACTATTATACAAATTGCAGTACTGAACAATGCAATATAATGCAAGGAGAAAAAATATATTGCGCCAAAATCGTTGAGACCCAGAGCTCGGCAGCATGTTAATTATATTTCCTGTAGATTTAACGTTAACAATGAGGGAGTTCCACCTGGTTTGAGTGGCCCTAGTTCGACATTTTCTACGTTTTCTTACAGGAGTGAGCAGCGAATATAAACACACTGGTTGCTTATATCAACAGTTGTTTGATCCAAAAAGAGTCATATTTTGCAGGTTTACACCCAATGTTCTAATACACAGGCATTGAAAACAGATTAAAGTTATATAAAATTCTTAATTAACCTCATTATTTTCAATATTAAGTAAATGCCTTGATAAAAAAGGTACAATACATTGTTAAGTTGTCTTGACATTTCATGAGAGCTTCAAACATATTCAAAACATTGACCATAATTGTAAGATATATTACAACAGTAATGCCCAAATGTTCTGGAGAGAACATTTGTTTAATGTATATGTTATTGTGGTAATTGATCCATATTAACATTCTTAACTATACTACAGTATGGAATGACAATTACTAAATAAAAATGCTTAGTGTGCTGAAAGATGTAATATTTTTCTTATAATTAACATTTGTTGGCTTGCTCGCTTCTTATAACATTGAAAGCAAGATGAAATGATCTGAAATTCTCAACTAACCTCATTATTTTCCAATATTAGCTAAATACATTCATACAACAGGGTAAATACATTGCTGTTTTACTGACATGTCAACAGAGCTGTAAATTTATTCAAAATGTTTACCATAGTTAAAGGAGATCATGTTTTAACAAATGTCCTCTCCAGAACATGGGTTTAATGCATGTAAAAACCTTGTTATTTCCCAGTTTTCCATTCTGTAAGACGCATTATTCAATCATTGGAAGCAAACTAAATATGTGATGGTCACACAACATTATTTCATTGTCTTTTAATAATACAATTCGAACTAGTTACCCTTTTATCATCTTCTTCATATCAGCCATAGTCTGTGAAGGCCATTGACAAAATATAATATAATAAATTATACTTGCAAAGCAGATGTCTTCTACATACGTTAAGATTATACCTGTCTATTCTGACATAGCCAAAGCCTATGCAAGGACATTGAACATAGTTATGCATACATATGTATGCTGTTTGATGTTGTTCTGGAGAGGACATGCCATTTAACACACGTAAATTAGCAAGAGCAGTTAGAACCTTTGTGTGCAATATTGAGAAGCTTCATAAGTAGCATGTGATGTTTTGTATAATAATATTATAAGTGTGATTGTCATAACAGTGAAAACACAGCTGGCAAAATACTATTCTAATGAAGTACCAATTGCATTATTATGATTTTCGCGTACATTGTGATTCAGATACATGTATGTTTGAATTGTGGTAATCTTATATATTTCAATAAAAATATTTCTTTCAATGACAGTCTTTACTTGCATTTTTGCTGGCAACTGTATAATAAAAATAGTGTCAGCTCGTTTAGGGAGGACTGAATGTTGATCCACTGTGACCTGTTGTGGTTTTTATTTCGGGAAATTATTTACTTCTGACACTTATATGAGGGAATCTCGTGCATTGAAGAAGTGTTGTAGTAAACCATAGACATAAATAGAACACCCATTAGTAAAACAAGACAGCTGAGCTCTTATCAGTTGACACATGATAAAGTGACACAGGCATGGACCAGTGACATTCATGCTGCTGCATGGCAAGAACCCACTGGAGGCCCAGTGTTTATACTGTACAGCACCCAGTCTTCATCATATATCTATAGATATACAGTACTAATAAGAGATTATTACTACATAGCTATATATATATCTAATACCTTATTATGTGCACAATCTATCCATGCACCTTGTATATCAAATATCATAACATAATAACTATAACAGTAGCACCACTAAACATGATCGAAACAACTTTCTGAAGTGCTCTATACATGTATTAGCTAATGACTGCAAGTGGTAAAAATCTCTTTAAGCCCTGTTGGACATTCTTCTCTAAGGTCCCAAAAATATTCTTTTCCCATCTTCCCCAGCTGCTCCATCACAGCCATTTCCACCTGCAGATCAAGATCTTTCTCGAAAGTTATCTGGCCAACTTGCCCAAGGACACGCGTCATGTAAAGAAATGTGCTCTCTCATTTAAGTTGTCAATTGTTTTAGTAGGCAACCTTTCACATGGTTTGTCAAACAAATACATATAGTAAATGTTGCAATGTGTACAGAATGAGTTACATGATAGTGGTTCATACAACGAAGAAAAGGCAAACGACGACCAAAAAGGGGAGAGCCTCATTAAATGCTTAATAAAGAAAAAAAATCTTATTAATGAGCTGACATTTAGTAGAGTTTTAAAAACGAGTTACAAATATGCATACACGCACGCACACACACATTATTTGTAAAACTGAATCCTACCCCTATAACATTTTATGTTGTACCCAATCAATGTGATTACTGGGAAACACTTAATGTACGCTCCCGCAAGAAAAACAAACGTATCTGTAATATATTGATATTTCAGAACATTTTCAAAACTGTTACATTCATTCACATATACACTAACACAGCACAAACATTTGCGATTTGCAACATAAATTGCATGAAAATAACGAGATGTTAGATCCTGTCTTCTGTCGATTCGTACAGCTGTAAGCCACACAGGAAATAACCATATTTGTTTTCCCACAACTTCCTCCAGCAAGCCTCCAAAATATTTGTCTTGGAGAGTTTAACACTAATGCATGATGCTCACTCCAATATGAACAACCCAACTGCCCACACTTATAATACAACTGCTGGGACCACCCTCACCCAAATTAGTAATCAGTCTGGTGGCCATGCCCCATTAAGAACAAATGACATTGACAAATCTTCAAGTTAATTGGTTCCTGGTGTCATCATCACTGGCTACTAGCCTGATAAGTTTATACTTCTCTGGTAGCCACCTCATCTTCATTGCTTTTGTTTGCCTTATATTGTACATGATGACGGTGAGGAGGAAATAAATCAACTTACTTACTCACTTACTTATTTACATATGATAGACACCTATTTGTAACATGCTATGTTCACACTATAAACAGTACTACCCTATGTGTCATGCAGTGGATGCAACTGTTTCTGCGGTGCAATGAAATGCTGGCCAATAGTCCACGCCCGCTTCACTGCAGTGAGCTGGCTTATCGCTCTTGTTTATAGGGGGATGATTAATGATGTAACTCTATGTAGTAAACACAAATCACAGGAGTCATGTAGGTCCTACCAAAGCTGCTGTAATTTTGTATTTAATAATTTTTAAACTGTTTCAGAACAAAATGCCTAATTACCAATTTATAACGAATGGGCATTCACAAGGTTGTTCAATACTTTTGTTACAATTTGTAGTCTTGATCCTAAAAACAAACAATTTAGGCATAAATATTTTCTTTCATCAAATGGAAAGCCCTTGATTGAATCCCAAAGCATGTTAAATAGTTCTATGCTGCACATTCTAACAGCACAATAGTTATATCTGCTACCATTTCACACAAAAATGTAGGTGTTTGTTATATCAGTGTGCACTGTGCAGACATGCATAGTTCATGTAAGACTATCATAACAAGACATTAAATAATTGAGCAATTTCATAGTTACAAATCTCACCATACAATGAGAATTTCTAAATAGGCTTCCAAATGTGGTACAGATTTAGTTGCTAGCAGTAACAAGATTGCCATCTAAAGTAGAACACCCAAATGGCAAGTGGATAAGGAAGCCATTGGCATTGACTTGTCGAATGTCCAACAATTTTTCATCTGTATACGTGTAGCCTACCCTTCTGAGATATTTATTAATTTTGTTTTTAAACATATTTATGATGTTAGCATTTACACAACCTGTTCCATTTATTTATTTTCCTCTGTGAGATGTAGCTATGGCTATGCCAACACCAGCCTTCGTTGATTGCAAGTATTTACCAAAACCAACTGTTCAGATCATTACTGTTGCATTATGTCGATAAATTAGGGTTAGGTGTTTAAAATATCTAGTCAAAAGTGTACTGAAATATTTAATTGAAAGTATTAACGAATTGGCATGTTGACTCTAGTACTACGGATTTATGTCAAACACGTATACCTAATAAATATTATAATGAACGTTTAACTGGGTGTGGCTTTCTACAGGGCATGGATGCCGCGTAGCAGACAGCATTGTGCGCATGCGCGGATAGCTCCGAGACCCAAGATGGCGATCGTTGAGCTGGCAGTGTGTCGTGTCAACAACAACAAACCGGCCAATTAGTTTAGTTGTCCACATAAACAATGCACAAATGTAGCACATAATTAAATTTCATACAACAAGCGTTCTAGTCAGTATAACACTATCTGTTACAAAAATGGCATGGTTTGGAAGCGGCATATCGCAGATTACCGGACAAATTTCGAACTTCACGAAAGAAGTTCTAACGGAAGGGACCGAGGAAGTTGACGGTACGTGTGTTATGAGTAAACCCGTGACACCTACGCGTGACTGGTAAATATCTAAGTGTGACATGATAGCCTTTATATAGGACGCTATTATAGCATATTCCACAACCGCTACATCTACTTTATGAAACTTGTTTAGTGGGAGTGCTTGTTTTGACGGCAACACTATCAAAAAGTTCTCTTGATAATATCCACTTTTTTTCCAAGCCATGAACAGTGTCAGTGATAACACTGATACAAGCGTTAACTATATCGTTTGGGCAACTGCATCGGCATAGTCAGATTATGAAATTGATCAGAAATCACCCCATTGCCCATTTAGACTCATTTTAGGTTAATCTACTGATCTAGCAGTTCACAACGACAGACTGGGTGGGTGTGTCGCTGTGACAGTGTAGATTGTAATGTAGGGGTGCTAATTCCTAAACATTGGGGTAAGATATCACTATCATCACTTCAAAAGGTCCTGGATAGTTTGGCCCATAACTGGTTCGGCCCACGCTGACGGTTGGTTCGACCTAGTCGATTCAGCCCACGCTAGTAGCAGAATTCTAAGCGGCGGAATTGTAAGAACAGTCGTTTCGGCCCACAGCCGATTCGAAAAAAATTATGATTGCCCACAAAAACATACACACGTGCTAATATAATAATATATAATTATCATAGAGCAGTGTCCATAAGATAATGGATCAATTGACTGGCTACTACATCGGCAAAGTTGGGAAACTCTGCGCAACTGACTACCTTATGTCAAGTTTTAAACTTGTTTTTGCATCTTCATCTGTATTTATGTTTAATAAAAAAAAACATTTAATTCTTAACATGTGTATGTTTTCCAAGATTCGAAAACACTAATAATTTAGCATATCACATTTCCCAGTTACAACACATAAGTAGCAAAAAATCAAGTCGAAAATAACGAACATAATAATATGGTCCACGGACTACACTTTCTAGTTATAATACGATAGTCGTTTCGGCCCACGGATTCCACCCATGCGAGCGAAAACATTTCACAGTCCACCGGTTGCAAAAATGGTTGGTTCATTAGCTGAACCCGTTATGGACTGAAACATTGAACACCCACTTCAAAGGATTGATTCCAGTTACACACCAATTACACATACCAATTCCACTTCAAAATTTACAGTTACAAAATACCAATTATCAATTGCGTATCGAAACAGTATGCAAACAGAGCAACCATAGGCACAGACATATTCAATGCCAAGAATAACATGTTTTTTAGAGCGATATTATTTCATTTCTGCATATTCTGGTACATAATGGCAAACAAATGTGATATATGCAACATATTGTTTTATTGATTATATTCAGCAATTTTAATGTAATTGAAAATTAATTGAAAATACCAGTTACATTTTCTCCAATTGCAATTATTTAAAAAAATTCCAATCAGGCTACAATTCTGGCATCTAATACCTCTTGTGGAAATGTATGCTATTGCTCATTATAATTATGATATGTTTTCGTGAATCTGTGTAAAGATTAATTTATGAATATGTATGAAAAACTAGACATTGACTGTTTACATAAAAATATGATATCTGACAAGATATCTTCAATTAGGGATGAAGTTATAATGTAGGTATGTTAAACTGATACTTTTCATCTACCTCACTAGTTAAGCACATCTACCATAAATTCCCCCTGGTGTCTCTGGTGCATATTATAAATTTATAACGCTAAAATAACAGTGAATTCTGAGCACTAGTCACCAAATAGAGAACACATAATTTAGTATTTTAAATTAGGAGATCAGAATAATGATGTATCCATGGCAACAGCAAAGACACAAATATGCAATGAATTATTGTATCAGCATTCAGGAAAAGGTAAGCAAAGAATACATTGTATCAATATAACTCATACTCCGTAAATCACAGTGCTAGCATCAGAAAAAAATTGGCTGATCGGACATTTGAATAATTTTGAATGTGATTTAGTACGCATTGGCATAGCTGTTTCTGCGCACAAAAATTAAATTGCTGGAATTGTTTTGGTATCTAATTTTTCATTTTATTAAAATTGTGCCAGTCACTCAAAGATTTAGAGATGCCACAACAAATCTTGTTCTAAAACTTCTATGATAAAAAATTCATATTGTCATAGTTTGTAAAACATCAGTAGAAAAACAAAACATATATATTTCATGGAACATCCTGTTAACATTTGACATATTTGCTGTCTGGCGATTAAACATGTGGTAATTTGGGTATGGTCTATTGTCCAGCATGAACAAAACACACCCACAATCTAGCCCAATCAATCAATATAAAGTTTCTCATAAACTGCATTGTGTTGAACAGAGTTTCCAATCACAATGTAATTAGCAGTACTGTTGTGATGGGTCTTTATGGGTGGGTATAAGCTGAGACAGGGTCTCCATGGACACTTGCTGAAATTAGAGTGATATGCACTTTGTGATTCAAGACTTTCACGGCTCAAAATAGTGGACACAATTTATGGAATATTTTACACAGAGTACATTATAGAATTAATGTATTTGTCTTAATAAAACTGTAGTGCATGTGTAGTTTATGTTACATTCCATTTAAGATAATTGATTATCCCTTGGTCCAAGAATAGAATCTAGGGAGTAGCTATAATAGGACTAGTTTTGATGCCTAATTGTTGCTCTAACTTGTAGCTGTAAAAAAAATATATAGCAATAATGGGAAGTAGCCATAGTGGACCTAAACCATTCTGAAGATGTTATATTTCTGAAGCTGTCTATTCCTCAGAATTTAAGTTTGTTTTGTTAGCAGCATGTAGAGGTTAGCGCCTAACAACATTGGTAGTAGACATCCAACAGAATATATTTTAGAATGTAATTTTTGTTGCTGTTTTAAGTCAACCTATAGTATAATTGTCCAGAATTGATGTCATTCTGGTGATGGTACAGTAGCTTCTATTGTAATGCAGCTTCAAATACAATCCTTTTAAGAATTTTTCCTGTTTGTCCTGGTTTTTACCACTATTTAATGTTTTTCCCAAGGCACCTGATCCACCTTAGAGTGAAACCTTGGATACCATTTTTGAAAAACAGTTCATGTTTTTGAAGAAGTGCCTAAATTTGGTGAAACAAATGTTGAAAATACAGGAAAGATACTGAATAGATCAACAGTTCTTCATCAGGATCTGTTCTTCCCCATGGTTGGCTTTATACAGAGATGAGGCCTGTCTTGACTTTCTTTTGCAGCAACGTATGTTGGGTTTGAAGTAATATAATCATATTACACGAACTGTCTGTCTTCAGATCACGCGACTGAGCTGCGTCTGTCAAAGAGTCGGGTTGCAGAGATGGAGAACTACTGTGAAACTCAGAAGGCCGAGGTAACAGTTTTGAGGAGGCTTGCGTTAGCATATTGTGGTTAGAACATTAGATGCTCACTCAAGAGGACCAGGGGTCAGCCACTTGCTGCTCTTTCAAAGCTTGGACAGGCTCGGTTCTTTCAGCTGTACAAATTAGTAACTGGCTACAGACAGTGGTGGACACAGTAATGGCAGCATGGCTGAATGCATGCTAGAGAAGTCTAGTTGACGTTGGAATGAACATGCCTACCAGGATGAAGTGTAAAATGCTTTGAGCAGTCATACGGGGCTGGATACCTTCACTTTTAACTGCAAAATTAAAATGGAGATTTCTGTGAAGTTACAGCTCATACAGCACGCTCAGATATGCAGTAGTATGTTGATGCCTACTAGTGTCTGGTGTGTCGACAGGGACAGAGGCTGGAGCATTTGAACAAGGAACTGGCTGAGAAGTTGGAAGCAGCTGAGCTACAGATCTCTGCCGTCTCGACCCAATATCGCGAGGGCCTCAGTCAGAAAGATGTACGTCTGTTTCTAGTGTATACATTGTAGTTGGTTTTGATTATAGTCATAATTGCAATTTTTTTATTCATATTGTTGCATTACATCAATAAACTCGAGTGAGGCATTGTGACTGGTATGTAGTTCAGTTAAAAATTGTTATTTTACTAAACGTTCAGCTTTATGAGACAGAAGATAAATTGTAATATGTTTTTATAATATAATTGTACTTGACATGTTCTGTGGTATTATAGTTTTGATCAGTATATTGGTTCTATTTTGCACCTTGATGCCAGTATTTTCGAAATCAAGATTTTTTTGTGGCGGTCAGACCACATTTCATTTTCAGGGTTAGAAATTAAGTTTTCTGGGCAGTGAACCACATGACCACCAGCTCGAAAAATATGGTGGTCCTGCCAAATTTCTGGTGGTCCAGGCTGGTTTTAGGGAACTGAAGATAACTTTGCGTAGCATCAAACTTGGACGACATACTGCCAGTAAAAACGTAATGTTTATGATATTTAATTTGTCATTATCATGTACATTAACATGTGACAACTGACGTGACAGTTAACTAAAACTCCACTGGACTCACAATGCCACATAAAAACACAGCATGGTTGAACTATCAGCTTGAGTAACAATTAAAATGCTGCCTATTAATGATGCGTTCAACGTACAAATCCGCATCCACACTAAGTGGCCAGACTACCACATAGGAGTGTTTTGGTGGTCCAACAGCATTTTTGGTAGACTCAGGCCGTCGGACCACCAGTAACTTTGAACCCTGATTTTCCCTTTCATGACAATTGTGGCATTTCTTTTTTGCTCTTCAGAAATGTCCTATGATTTTCTTTAACCTACTTTTTTATTTTTCATAAACCTGATATCCTCAATTTCAACATGGCCCTGTGAGTCTAGCTGATTTTGAAATATTGATGTGTTCCGCAGCTTCAGCTTAATACGTGTAGTGAGTTGCTAGGCCAAGCTTTTCGTTGCCATCATTTCAATAGCGTCATGCCGCTGCAGAAGAAAACATTAATTCTATTCGCTTCATTGATACAGAAGTGCTTTCAATAAATCTTATAAACCCATGATTCACCTTTTCATAGACTTTCGTTGTGGGGAATGGAAGATAAATCACATGTGGTCTGTATCAGTGGTGCATTCTGCAGCACCACACCATACATACATGGTATTAACACTGTCTGCTAGATGGCGCCACATATTTAGTCATGATCTGGTAATAGATGATGGAGACAAATTCAAAGGTGTATAGAAACTGTTTGCCTTCTTTGGATGTGATATTGGATTAGGGGACACATTTACTAGCCCCCAAGAAATATTTCTCCCCTGAATAAAGACCCTTCCATTATCTACATCATTATGCTGCCGATGCACATTCTCTAACTCTCTTGGACACTTGATAAGCCAATTGTTTCCTAGTCCACTTGCCATCTGGGCAATCTTGTTACATCAAATATAGCACAATATCTGTACATTACATTTGATCGACTTTCCCCAGCAGGTTTGTTTGTTCATATACCAATATAACTTCTGTGGGAAGTATTCAGCCACATTGCAGTTATTGTGCACATTTCGTGACTCGGTGAACTGTGGCAACTTGTTATTATGTTATAACAATAAGCGCATTATCAGTTTGGGAGTTGGGCTGACTCTGATGGATTTTCCCTCTTTGTGTCCCACAGGAGGAAATCCGGGAGCTGAAGCAACGACTGAATGAGTTGCAACATCTTGAGCCGCAGCTGTTGGACGACTCATTGCTGTCGCCCAGTCCAGTGGCGCACTCTACACTCCAAGGTGAGTTTAACAAAATCGTCATCAGAAGCATCTCCGCGTTGCAATTGGACAATGAATGGGCTTTGATCATTAGATCTAGTAACTTACGAAAGTGTGACTAGCTGTATGTCATAGTATATACTATATAGAACTGGGCCACTTTTGCCCTTTTTGTCAAATAACCATAGGAGTTCATAGGGGAATCATAGTTACGCACAATCGTTAGCAATGCTATGCATATTTGTAGGATTATTTTTGAGTTACGTGACCTGCGTCAAACGATACGAAAGCTTCGTGAAACCGGCAGTTGTACATGATTTTTGGGGCCTGAAGTTGTGATTGCCATTGGCATTGCCCTACCAAAACATGACTGGGTGGTGCATGGAGGCATAGGCTCCTGAGGTGGCTGCCTTTTCTCCCATGCAACACCGGACAACTTGGCTAATGAAATGTAATACATAATCATCTGCTGCTGTAAAGTAAATATTTTATATAGTTATTTCTGTCACATATTCAGATATAATAATGTGTTGCAGTGGTTACCCTGTACTTATTCTGAATGGAAATCGCACCCTGGTAGCTAGTAATTCCATTATAATATAATAAACTGATCTATCAAGTCTACGCATAAATCTGTATACTAAGTTCCTAATTACAGATTGTAGTTTGATAGCACTGTACATCAAATAGAGTGCATTAGAAACTAGTATGTTTATATTTTAGATACGCCTATAAATTGTTTGACAACATTGTGATATGCAATATGTAATCTATCTATGGTAGACTTTTTGTAGTTCCACCATAATTGTCTGTTGAGTATCCAAGGTTTCCCTGTGATGTATGTCAGCATTACATGCCTAGCGTAGATAAAACAGTGCGTCTGAATGCATAATAAAAAGAACGATGTGTCAAGGTGACAGCCATCATCTGCTTGCCCACTTTGTTTACAAATATAGTTCTGGATAATAACGTCACAGAAGAATCTTGTGCGTGACACACAGACCATCATCAAAACGGGTTGCTGACAATTGTCCCCCCCCCTGGACAGTTGCCTCCTGGACAATTGCCCCTTCAGTCACTTACCACCTGGAACAATTGTCCGTCTGGACACTTTCTACCTAGAACAATTGCCCCACCAGACAGTTACCCTCTGGACACTTGCCACCTAGAACAATTACCCTCTGGACACTTGCCACCTTGAACAATTACCCCTCTGGACACTTGCCACCTGGAACAATTACTCCTGCAGACAGCAGACAATTGCCAATCACAGACAATTGCCCCTTGCAGACAGTTCCCCTTTGGACACTTGCTAACAAGGACATTTGTCCATCCAGCCACTTTCCATCTAGGACAATTGTTCCCACCCCACCGTGGACAATTGTTCCCTACCCCACCGTGGACAATTGTTCCCCACCCCACCGTGGACAATTGTTCCCCACCCCACCATGGACAATTGTTCCCCACCCCACTGTGGACAATTGTTTCCCACTCACCATGGACAATAGTTCCCCACCCCACCGTGAACAATTGTTTCCCACTCACCATGGACAATAGTTCCCCACCCCACCGTGGACAGATGTTCCCCACCCCACCGTGGACAATTGTTCCCCACCATGGACAATTGTTCCCCACCCCACCATGGACAATTGTTCCCCATCCCACCGTGGACAATTGTTCCCCACCCCACCGTGGACAATTATTCCCCACCCCACCGTACCTATGAAGTGATATTTCTTGTATATTTCTGTTAAATAACCAGTTAAAATGATATAATTGATTGAATAACTAATAAAATTAAAAGTTATTTCTACCAATCTCGTGGACATGAAGAACCAGGGATGAGAAAGAATTTTTGTTTTTTATTTCCCAATGAAAATTAGTCGTTAACTCTGAAATCCTTGCGACAGTATTACAAATGAAATCCATAACTAATAACTACGAAAGCCTAGAATAATTATCAACCACAAAACATCCAAGAATTCAACTGAGAAAACAATACCAACTTTGAGTTTCGAAAAGTCATTGCCAGAACTTTACAGAACTTCAGAAGCAGTTATATGTTTCATTCACCAATCGGTCACATTATCATAAGTTCCAAACTTTAAATAAAGGTGTAGGAAGAATGTCAGTCCACAAACATTGTTTGACTCTGCAGAGGACTCAGTAGCTGTATGAATTCTAAATGCTGATCCCTATCCAAGGTATAATTTAATCATCGTAACGCAACTTTTTTGCCCTGGCCTTGGCCAAGCCTTAGCCTTTTCTTCCCAATAATCTTTCTTCCCATCTGTGCAGTTATTGTTATCTTCGCAGTGTTTTCCCTGGCTGCCTGGCACATCATATTTCGCGATATTGTCAGACAACTGTTCAATCACCTTTTCCGGTTTTCCCCAGTAACCCAATCAAATCAATAGCGCATTCAGAAAAATTGCCATGTGCTCGACCAGCCACTCAAAATATATCACGACCACTGATTGGTTGCTCGGTTGTCAGTCAGCCAATAAAAATGTGCTTTACATTGTATACATGTTTCTTTCTTATTGTCAAGCAGCATTGGATGACCGAATTAACTGTTGACCAACCAAGCTTAAGCTTTCTCACCTGTTGAGTCAGTTTCAGGGGTCTTGCCTCAGTTAGACTTCCTGGTGTGTTACAGACGAATGTGTAACAGACGAATGTAGGACATGGTAAGTTTGGATATAGGAAGAGTAAAAAAGTTCATACGATCTGACATAAGTGCATTTGAGCTGGGACATTGCCAAGTTTGCTGGTGGAAGCTGTTGAGAGTGAAATGGTGGATTCTTAGATGATTTTTGGTCACTAGACACGTGTGCGTCGTAATTCATGCCAATACTGGTAAACATTTAGGGGTATCGCACATACAGGCATAATTATTACAAGAGTTAGAAATGTCTAATTTTGACAAAACTCGACCAGCATGTCAGTGGGATGATAACAGCGGCTGGTAAAAACTTTTAGAATGCTTGATGGTCACGTTTTCTAATAATCATGCAAAACGTTAACATGGCCACCAATGGGAAATGTAACTGTAGGCTGAACCCTTCAATGGTGGCTCACAAATGGGTTTGTTTACCATACGAAGTATGGCAAACTTTTTTCTCATAAAATGAAGACATAAAGTAATGCACATGTGTTGTGCCTTCGAAACGCACCAATATCTTAGTTTGTTGCCAAATTTCAGGGGTCAGCCAGACCCCAAGATTAAGAACTATTGTGGTCTGGCAGTGAATCTAGGGGCCCACGGACTACGGGCCCCTACTAAATTCGAACCCTAATAAAACATTAATTTTTAAATAAAAGCTATGCCTATGGGGCATGTCATGGTATTTGTCAGATAATACAAGTTTGAGAAAATAATGTTTTCACAGAAAAAAGCAACAAAAAATATAATAATAATAGCATTTATTAGCATTTACATGTATAAAATATGGAGAAACAAATTGTTGCAGAAGGGACAATCAGTTTTTTGCTAATATCTTCCTTTGGGAACACATTCAATACATGAAGAAGACAAGAATACCGGTAACATAAATGTGCTGAATTTACATCATGCCATTTATAACCATTGCAATTTAGTATTTGAGGAATGATTGTCTAGATGACAACTCTCTGGGGGTGGGGGGGGGGGGTGGCAGTTGTCAGCAACTCATTCCAACATGAGCCAGTACCCAAGAGATAGAACTCCAGGAATAGCTTCATGGTCCATATTGCCATTACCGCTTCATCAAACTGGACTTCATGGTCCATATTGCCATTACCGCTTCATCAAACTGGACTTCATGGTCCATATTGCCATTACCGCTTCATCAAACTGGACTTCATGGTCCATATTGCCATTACCGCTTCATCAAACTGGACTTCATGGTCCATATTGCCATTACCGCTTCATCAAACTGGACTTCATGGTCCATATTGCCATTACCGCTTCATCAAACTGGACTTCATGGTCCATATTGCCATTACCGCTTCATCAAACTGGACTTCATGGTCCATATTGCCATTACCGCTTCATCAAACTGGACTTCATGGTCCATATTGCCATTACCGCTTCATCAAACTGGACTTCATGGTCCATATTGCCATTACCGCTTCATCAAACTGGACTTCATGGTCCATATTGTCATTACTGCTTCATCAAACTGGACTTCATGGTCCATATTGCCATTACCGCTTCATCAAACTGGAGTTCATGGCCCATATTGCCATTACCGCTTCATCAAACTGGACTTCATGGTCCATATTGCCATTACCACTTCATCAAACTGGACTTCATGGTCCATATTGCCATTACCGCTTCATCAAACTGGACTTCATGGTCCATATTGCCATTACCGCTTCATCAAACTGGAGTTCATGGCCCATATTGCCATTACCGCTTCATCAAACTGGACTTCATGGTCCATATTGCCATTACCACTTCATCAAACTGGACTTCATGGTCCATATTGCCATTACCACTTCATCAAACTGGACTTCATGGTCCATATTGCCATTACCACTACATCGAACTGGATTTCGGGAAAATGGTTACAATTTGAACATTTGTTTCACCAAGTAGAGACTGGCGTTACATATGATGACAACAGCGGAAGGTTCAGCGTGACCCTGGTCGTCTGTCAGACAGATCAATAGCATGTGTTCTGATGAGACTGACATCTTTGTCAGCTCCAGAAATAGTTTTAATCATTTGAGGTTTTTATTCCATTAGTTGCCTCACGGCTGCTGCACCTTCACATCTTTACAGTGAATCCGACATTTGTACAACGGTGTGACTCAGCGTGTATGCCATGATATGAGACACTACATTGAGGCATTTGTACAACGGTGTGACTCAGCGTGTATGCCATGATATGAGACACTACATTGAGGCATTTGTACAACGGTGTGACTCAGCGTGTATGCCATGATATGAGACACTACATTGAGGCATTTGTACAACGGTGTGACTCAGCGTGTATGCCATGATATGAGACACTACATTGAGGCATTTGTACAACGGTGTGACTCAGCGTGTATGCCATGATATGAGACACTACATTGAGGCATTTGTACAACGGTGTGACTCAGCGTGTATGCCATGATATGAGACACTACATTGAGGCATTTGTACAACGGTGTGACTCAGCGTGTATGCCATGATATGAGACACTACATTGAGGCATTTGTACAACGGTGTGACTCAGCGTGTATGCCATGATATGAGACACTACATTGAGGCATTTGTACAACGGTGTGACTCAGCGTGTATGCCATGATATGAGACACTACATTGAGGCATTTGTACAACGGTGTGACTCAGCGTGTATGCCATGATATGAGACACTACATTGAGGCATTTGTACAACGGTGTGACTCAGCGTGTATGCCATGATATGAGACACTACATTGAGGCATTTGTACAATGGTGTGACTCAGCGTGTATGCCATGATATGAGACACTACATTGAGGCATTTGTACAACGGTGTGACTCAGCGTGTATGCCATGATATGAGACACTACATTGAGGCATTTGTACAACGGTGTGACTCAGCGTGTATGCCATGATATGAGACACTACATTGAGGCATTTGTACAACGGTGTGACTCAGCGTGTATGCCATGATATGAGACACTACATTGAGGCATTTGTACAACGGTGTGACTCAGCGTGTATGCCATGATATGAGACACTACATTGAGGCATTTGTACAACGGTGTGACTCAGCGTGTATGCCATGATATGAGACACTACATAGAGACATTTGTACAACGGTGTGACTCAGCGTGTATGCCATGATATGAGACACTACATTGAGGCATTTGTACAACGGTGTGACTCAGCGTGTATGCCATGATATGAGATACTACATAGAGACATTTGTACAACGGTGTGACTCAGCGTGTATGCCATGATATGAGACATTACATTGAGGCATTTGTACAACGGTGTGACTCAGCATGTATGCCATGATATGAGACACTACATTGAGGCATTTGTACAACGGTGTGACTCAGCGTGTATGCCATGATATGAGACACTACATAGAGACATTTGTACAACGGTGTGACTCAGCGTGTATGCCATGATATGAAACACTACATTGAGGCATTTGTACAACGGTGTGACTCAGCGTGTATGCCATGATATGAGACACTACATAGAGACATTTGTACAACGGTGTGACTCAGTGTGTATGCCATGATATGAGACACTACACTGAGGCATTTGTACAACGGTGTGACTCAGCGTGTATGCCATGATATGAGACACTACATTGAGGCATTTGTACAACGGTGTGACTCAGCGTGTATGCCATGATATGAGACACTACATAGAGACATTTGTACAACGGTGTGACTCAGCGTGTATGCCATAATATGAGACACTACATTGAGGCATTTGTACAACGGTGTGACTCAGCGTGTATACCATGATATGAGACACTACATAGAGACATTTGTACAATGGTGTGACTCAGCGTGTATGCCATGATATGAGACACTACATAGAGACATTTGTACAACGGTGTGACTCAGCGTGTATGCCATGATATGAGACACTACATAGAGACATTTGTACAACGGTGTGACTCAGCGTGTATGCCATGATATGAGACACTACACAGAGACATTTGTACAACGGTGTGACTCAGCATGTATGCCATGATACGAGACACTACACAGAGACATTTGTACAACGGTGTGACTCAGCGTGTATGCCATGATATGAGACACTACACAGAGACATTCTAGACAGAATAACACTAATGTTGATTACAAAGTCTCTGGTAAAGCAGGAGCCTGGATGTTATTAATGGAACAATCAGTGATATCTATGATTAGAACCATCTTAGCAAACTACAGATGAGGCCGCCTCTCATGACTTCCTGTAGTGTTGTGATGTTGTTGTTAGTAGTGTTGATGGACAAAGCAGTTTTTGCGGATTGCTCCAAGAACAATAAATACACCTACCAAGAACACAAAGGCATCATGTACTGATGGTTTTTGAGCTGTTTTTTCCAGGGAAATTCAATGTTCCATGTGAACCTTCTGTGTTTCCCTGCACTGATCCAGTACTGATTGGTGGGGGTTGAAAATAAGGAATCCTTTTTAATGCCTTTCGCTGCTTTCTAAAGCTTAAAATATGATGCAAAGTTTTGTTATTAGAACCATACACAATAAGTTGTAATTCTGTTTTTTAAGATTTGCAAGATGTTATGGGAGCTAAGGTTCAGGTTTGAGTGCAATATCCTCTGTGTGCCTGTGCAGGAATCCCTTGATACGTCGCAGTGTTCTGCGCCATATGCTGCAGCAGTGTGGCTGCATGGGATTGACATAAACTCGGTGGCCTTACAAATAAGTGATAAATCATTCTGGTAGAATTTATATGAAAGGAAATCGAATGGCACAGTATTTCTTTTCAGGTCATAGGAGGACTAAAACGAAGATGTCCAAGTCATGGACACATGATTGACTGATTGCATTTTTGATATACATCTGACGGTGACACACCGCGGTGTGTGGGGCACATCAGCACAGTGCTTGGGTATCAACCCAGAGGATCACGACCTCTTGCTGACATGTTTAAGCTTAGACAGTTTTGTTCATTCCATGTTGCCTCAGTTCTTTCTGGTGGTGGTGGACACATGAATGAGTAGTCTTCATGCAGTAATTGCAACATGGCTGAATGTTTCCCGAAAAATTCAAGTTGGTGTTGGAATGAACAGGTCTGCCGGGGGGGTGACATGTAAACTGCTTTGAATGGTCCAAAGGATTGGTACAGTGTTATATAAGAATTACCAGTGCCGTTTTTCATCATATTTAAAAAAATATTTCATTAGTTTGACTTCTGTGTTTGAAGTTGTAACCAAATGGAGTAAGTTCACCTATGACTTTATTATTGCTGGATGTGTCAAGCCACGTCTTTGTTACAGTGAACATGCTGACATCGTGAAAAGTAATTAATGACTCTGCCTTGTTTTTTTACAGATAAGTGTCTGGGTTTGGACAGATTAATCATTCAAAAATAGAGCACAATGACCAGCAATATGGCAATGCTGATTGTAGATCGGTCACATGTGGATGATGTTTCGATTCACTTGGTTGCATGGTACTCCTGGCAGTCAGCACTCATATTAGCACATTTTATTCTGGGGGTGGGGTTGTAGATTGACCTCATCATGATGGGTCATTAATTGGTCATTCAGACAGTGTTGCTGGCCCAACTTTTTGGCCGCTGAATTGTTCTCTTTTGTTTGATCTGTCTGTCATAACGACATCTTTGCATAGCCTTAGGAACAAATGAGCTCCTATAAGTGAAGACATTGGAGATAGTTTCAAACTATTTCTTTTTGAAATTTTTATTGTCTCAATTCGTACTACAGTGTCTATCTATCTTAAGTCCCTGCTCAATGAATGGTCAAAATGTGGTCTCTTAATACAGGTCATATCTTAATACATGTTGTACTTTGGGAGGAGATGATTGTGGTCGTTAGTGACAGGTGGTCTCTCAATGCAGGTGATCAATTAAGCAGGTTTGACTATGTTTAATTAAATGATTACTCTGTTGCAATGTAATCTAAAATCCTTTTTATTTGAGTTTTATTTTTAAGAAAATCCCATTGGCAATTTAGAGATTTTGGTTCGGCAAACTATTATAAACCACAAACATACATTGTGGTATCTCCACTATTTTCACAAGAAATTCTGCAAGATTTACCAAAATCATAAGCAGTTTTATGCTGCGCAACCAATGGTTTATAATCAGGAAGGACAGTGTCAGTACATAAGTACCAGCAGTCATTGGTTTATAATCAGGAAGGACAGTGTCAGTACATAAGTACCAGCAGTCATTGGTTTATAATCAGGAAGGACAGTGTCAGTACATAAGTACCAGCAGTCATTGGTTTATAATCAGGAAGGACAGTGTCAGTACATAAGTACCAGCAGTCATTGGTTTATAATCAGGAAGGACAGTGTCAGTACATAAGTACCAGCAGTCATTGGTTTATAATCAGGAAGGACAGTGTCAGTACATAAGTACCAGCAGTCATTGGTACTAATGCTGCAACATGTTATCTTCATGTGCCATTGACTTTGATATGTGGAACATCAGTGTTCATTGTCTGGTGATTATATTGACCTTGTCAATTGACATCCAGTAGTAAAACATGATGCTGAAAATGTGGACGCCACAGCGTGTTGAACATTAGCTGATGAACAAGCTTTATGGCATCGTATGCAAATTGTTGACGGTCCACTGTGCAGCTGGTGCAAGCTTTCATCACAGTTGCAGATGCCATTGCCATTAAAGACAAGCAAGTAGTGATTAATAACCGTGCCGATAAAGAAAGCCGAGTATCGACAGCGTGTCCGGGACAATGGCACCGTCTAAATTATAAAGCCAGTTTATGGGACGTGCATATTTATCTTGGCAACAGGTGAACGCGATGTTGGCGCGGCAGCGTGCACAGGTAGATTTGAGTGTGGGTTTGGTGTGAGTGGAGCAGTGACTGCAGGGGACGTGTGGTGTTGTCTGATGCTGGGAGTCTGACGTACGGCCACACTTGCAGGTTTGTTGGTTTTATACATGTGTCTACTTGATGACTGTGTATTTGAAGGTACATAGTCTGATTGATTGTATCATGTTATTTTGCATAAACCATAAATGTTCTAGCAGCTTGACCACCCAAATATGTTTTGATGAAGTACGATGTGTTAATATAATTTGGCCGTTATCTGTATAATTTGAAAGTTTTGACTCGAATATCATGTTTACATTGCTTGCTGAATGGCAGTGTCGATACTCATAAACAGCTATTGGTCAAATTATATTAACAAAATGTGGTTCATTAAATCACATCTGGATGGTGAAGATGTTAGAACAGATTTAGTTTTCACTATTTAACATGATTTTACATTAACAGCAATCAGAGTGTGTATCTTTATCTGTCTGGTTGTAGGTGACTTTCACTGTCGGTTGATTTGTGTAGCTCCATTGGTTGTCGTTTTGTGGAGATGTAGGAATATTCACGTATGTATTAATGGCACACGCACATGTACAAATTGCGGTTTTGTTGATGAATTGCTCTACAGATTTTTTATATAAATTTTTTTTTATATTATATTCATTATACCCGTAATAATAATTTTATTTGAGTTCTTGATGTGATGAATATTGTATGCAAGTATAAAATTAATGTTGAATCTTCTGAAGGCAAATTGAGTATGCGAACAAAACAAATTTGCTCTTTTGTCCAAAGCCATCAGAGATCTGGTCGTTGCTTCGCTGTATAAATGCAGTTATGATTCTTGCTACAACATGACGACACTGGTAGCTGGTAGTTTTCATGCTAACACAAGATTTGTTATCTGAAAAATACTCTGTATATCGTCATCAATCTGGTCTGCTGTTGGATAAATAATGCTTGGTGATAGTTCATGGTTATACCTTAATTAAGAGCCCAGGGCTAACACAAGAGTGGGTTTCTATTTGCATCGATGACAGATTAAATGTTTACTTCTCCCTGGCAAAGACGCCAGGTGGAAGGGACATATGAGTCAACAAATTATACCCAATATTTCTTAAACAACTGGGTTCACTGCCAGCCTGGGTTTGAATCTAGTACCTCTGTGTCACAAGGTGAGGTGAGCATGTTGAGTCACTGTGTAATTATCTGTGTTGAATTTCTCTAGAACCTAGCTGTGTCCATCATTAAATAATGCCAAGGTGTCACTGGAACTAGTGATGTCACCATCATGTGGTTGTCACATTGCTAGAATAAATTCCAACATCATCACATCATCACTGCTTGCCTTTTCTTCTTAATTTTCACAATGGAAAGTTGCTGTGGAAATCAGTTACAGAATAAAAATATTTTATCTTATGATAATTGTCCTGTAGTATATAACTTTTGTGGGTGAACCAGCAGAATTCAGCACCTAGGTGTGAAATATTGGCCTATATAGTGGCTTGTCTTAGACACAATTAACTTACCAATTGTACCATAAAATAGTCAGACATACAGGAGAGAAGTTAGGTAATAATTGCATAATTTGGCAATAGAGACCTGAAAACGTGACAACTACCAAAAGACATGGTAATTTTGCATGAAACCCAAGCAAGAGAATTAAATTGAACCCAGGAATTTTAACCAAAAGTCACCTTAGTGGCTAGGGTAAGCTTTAAGTTATGCACCTGCACAGATCGACCTTTGGTTGACACTCATCAAACATAGTTGTTTGTGCTGGAAAAACACACAGCTATTTGGGATGTGCCCTTATGGGGCAGCAGAGAGTTAGAAGTACATAAGTCAGTTGGGGCAGATCCAGCTGGAGAAGAGATGGTAGTCATGGCGAGTTCATGTAATATGATGACTCTATAGAGCAGTTAACTCAGGTAGGATGTCTATATGTGTTACTGAAGCCACAGGGTAGATATTTATTGCTGTACACTGTGCTAGATTTTGTCACTGTTCACGGGCTCGCAAATACATGGGTGTTTGGTAAGCTAACACGTGCTTTTTGCCAGGATTCAATTTGTTACTAGTGTCAGTCTTGTCGTTAAAGTTTTCAGCCAGACGTCAAAGGTATGTCTATTTTGCTAGGATTTCAGTTCTGATGTCAACAGTTTGCAGCATGTAGTAACATTTTAAGGGTGAGTTTATTTGTTGAAGGGGGGGTATACTTTAATTAGCGTACTGCGATGTAGCGTATAGGATATTTTATGGGGTAGGAAGAATCAATATCTTTTTGAAGCTGTCCTCTTCATATGCGGATGTCTCCCTCATTGTGTATATAGACATGAGTTGTGACACTTCATGATAAAGTTCGTCATGATGACATTTTCTCGGGGCCGCCCAGGCTATCTCAAGTGGGAATAGGCCTCAAATCTGTCGACACCAATGGCCGGATGTTTGAGCTTGATCTGAAGTCTGTAAAACGTACAGGTGGGCCAATACACTCAGTGGAATCCCATTGGTCGGTTCAAACGAGCACAGATAAGCATTGTCAAGGTTTGTGTGTCGTAGACGAGAGACACATTTATTGGTCGATGACCAACTGGGCATCACATGACATTTTCTATGTGTTTTTGAAGTCTTCAGCTTGATCAAGAGGTATTGCTGTACATTGACGAAGACGTTTGTGTGAAGAAAGATACTTTATGGTAGGATGTTTTTGAAGTCTTCAGCTTGAGCAAGAGGTATCGCTGTACATGTAAGTTTGTGTTGAAGATAGATACTTTATAATAGGATGAATTGATGTTTTAAGTTATATTAATTGGTTTCATGGATATGTGATTTTAAATGGGGCATTATTTTTAACATTCGAAGGTTATTCCGACAAGTTTTTTTCTGCATATTTTTTATTTAGCTGCTTGCCATAGGTAAGAATTATATTTGAATGTGTTAGTATGTTTTATTGTTATGCCACATATATATATATATATATATATATATATATATATATATATATATATATATATATATATATATATAATATCTTACTTACGTTTGCCTAAGTTGGGATTTTTCCATTGAAATGAAGAATTTATTAAATTAATATAAACAGTATTTAATGTTATCAAACTAATGTAATGAAAACTAAGCTTTATTTAACGTTATTCCACACCTGAGACAAACCTTGGGATAAACTAGCCTGCTGTAGAAAGTCACCATAATTTAATTTATTATTTTGCGTGTGAAACAAACCTAAGGATGGACCGGCCTGCTTTGGAAAGTCACCGTAATTGAAATGACAGGTAGTAATATTTTCTAGATGTAACAGCCATGGCTGGAAATAAAATTGCCCCGATAGTGATTGCCCTAACATGCATTCACCTGCCTTCGCTTATCACAGTCTAGAGAATACCTGAGCGCGTGAATCACTTTGTATGCACAAAGGCTGCAGATAACAGGCTCATAGATAAGCTGGAGTGACGAGTGGGGACAGGCCAGTAACATGTGTTGCAGCTTCATCTAGGCATTTGAACCTCTGTTGCAGCAGTGCTTTATACCTATTGTTTTGCAGAGTTGTAAAATATGAACACATCATCAAGGAGAATAACAATTTGAGGTTGAAATCAGAAATAAATGCTATCAATTATATGTTATTGTTGAGTATCATTAATCTAATTTTTAAACATTCAGTTCTCTTGCATATGTTTATTTGACAGTTAAACTGATAAATGAAACTACATATAATACAATTAACGTGTACTGTTGGTGATATTTAAATTTAATTATTTAAACAGTTAATTATGCAAACCACAGGAAATATTAAAGAAGTTAATTTATTCTAAACATGACTCCTAAAAACTACAAATTATTAAAAAGCACTACAAACAACTTGAAAATTGGTTGTTTACTTTTCTGTGAGCAAACAACGCTGATCTATAGAATGACTTGTGTGTAAACTTGATTCGCAGACTCACTGTGTACTTTGAAGTTTGAAGTGACTCACAAACCTCAACTCGATGACGAGATGTCAGGGCAGGTCACAACAGCGCCACCTGTCAGTAAGCAGTAGTACTAACATACCTAGTGAACCACAAACCTTTGTTGTCCACTGACCATTTAGGATACCTGCCATATTGTTCTTCCTGTTGGGGCAACGGCTGCTGGCTTGATGTTGATCTTTGGGCTATAAATCATTGTCTTTCTTGCACAAATGTGACCATTGTTCGTGTGATGTATGAGCTTTTAAGGCAGTCATTGGCAGATGTTGCTGGCTGTGTGTGTGTAGATTCATCAGGTGGGCTGGTGGTCTATGGCATCTACTGATGGTTTGCAGACTCAGATGTCTGACTGGCTCATGATGTTGGTATCTGACTTAAGTGTGGCCGATGTCAATGTAGTGTCAAAGTGAATGCAGTGGCAATGGTCTTGTTTCGAGGATAGTTGTAATTAAATGTTCAGTCAGTATGGATACTGGTATGCTAAAGGCTGTTTTCTAGAAGGGTTAGAGGCAAGACCATCAGACAGAGTGACATATCTAGGATCTCACAAAGGGAGAAGCCAAGGGGGGGGCAAGTTTAGTCACCCATTAGTTTTCCATGCTACCATGTATTTGAGCAACAGGTTATATAAAAACATTATATTTTAGCTGTGGCACCACCAGCCCACCACAAAAAAAATTACCTGTATAATCAGTGGTGCATCTGACTATGAATCATTATTACAGAATCTATTAAGTATTTTTTGTGAAACTTTTTGCCAGCTGCATTTTTCTTGCAATGCTATACTCCACCTACAAATTAATTATACATGCGACGTTGGAAATTTAAATTTCACATAAACAGGATATTCCGTTTCTCATAATAGTATTAGAAAATTGAGCAGCAATTGTGCGATGCAAAATGTAAATATATTATATTAATGTAACTTGCTAAGAAAGACCTACACCTATTTATTATTTGGCAACTTTGTGATAATAAATGTTGTGTGTGTATTGTGTGTAGTTGTTGTATTAATACTGCACCACCACTGCTGTTGTAGTTGTATTAATACTGCATCACTGCTGCTGTTGTTGTAGTTGTATTAATACTGCATCACTGCTGATGTTGTTGTAGTTGTATTAATACTGCATCACTGCTGCTGTTGTTGTAGTTGTATTAATACGGCATCACTGCTGCTGTTGTTGTAGTTGTATTAATAATGCATCACCACTGCTGTTGTTGTAGTTGCATTAATACTACATCACCACTGCTGTTGTTGTAGTTGTATTAATACTGCATCACCACAGCTGTTGTTGTAGTTGTATTAATACTGCATCACCACTGCTGTTGTTGTAGTTGTATTAATACTACATCACCACTGCTGTTGTTGTAGTTGTATTAATACTGCATCGCCACTGCTGTTGTAGTTGTTGTATTAATACTGCATCACCACTGCTGTTGTAGTTGTTGTATTAATACTGCATCACCACTGCTGTTGTTGTAGTTGTATTACTACTGCACCACTGCTGCTGTTGTTGTAGTTGTATTAATACTGCATCACCACTGCTGTTGTTGTAGTTGTATTAATACTGCATCACCACTGCTGTTGTTGTAGTTGTATTAATACTGCATCACCACTGCTGTTGTTGTAGTTGTATTAATACTGCATCACCACTGCTGTTGTTGTTGTAGTTGTATTAATACTATATCACCACTGCTGTTGTTGTAGTTGTATTAATACTACATCACCACTGTCTTTTGTTGTAGTTGTTGTATTAATACTGCATCACTGCTGCTGTTGTAGTTGTTGTATTAATACTACATCACCAGTGTTGTTGTTTTAGTTGTTGTATTAATACTGCATCAACACTGCTGTTGTTGTAGTTGTATTACTACTGCATCACCGCTGCTGTTGTAACACAAAGAAGAGGAATAGATCATCATATGGTTTTCTACATTTCTCATTAAACAAGTCTGATTACTAGGGCATTTGTAATGGAATGAGTATATATGGCAACCTTTTTTGTTTGGATTCTTCAGAATGACAATGCTACAAGTAAGGTATTGTATGTGTGTAGCAGGGAGACGGCTGTAGGCTGGCAACTGTTTAGGATGTTCACGGGTCCATTGTGGAAGGGGAATGTATTATGTTCAATATGGATATCGGTGTCTTTTATGAACCCTGAGCATTTGTTCTGTTATGGACTGGGAACATTCATTCAATATGGACGGGTATCTGTTATGGACTAGAAATATATCTTCAATATAAACGGGTGTCTGCTATGGACTGGGAATTTTTTTTCAATATAGACAGGTGTCTGTCACGGACTGGGAACATTTCTTCAATATAGACAGGTGTCTGTCATGGACTGGGAACATTTGTTCAATATAGACGTGTGTCTGTCACAAACTGGAAACATTTGTTCAACATGGATGGGTGTCTGTTATGGATAGGAAACATTTGTTCAATATAGACAGGTCTCTATTATGGACACAGGACATTTTGTTCAGTATGGACGGTGTCTGTTATTGACATTGGCGCTTCGGTTATACATTGCTTATGGACGTGTTTCCATTGTGGTTTCTGAATGAATAGACAAAGCTAATTCATTAGCACCGGCTACGTTCATTGATGTTGGCCACGTCTTTCAAAGTTGGAGTTCCATGTTTAAGTTTCAGAACTCACTGACTCAGACCTTTGTTGACTGCAGCTAATTAAATCCCTGTCAACTGCCACAGCTGCAAGAAATCGCCATGTCTTAAATTATTTTCCTTCTCAAGCATAACATTTGCAACAAGATTACCATCGGCTGTCGGTATCATTCGGAACTGACTGGGTGGTCCACAAGCCTCGAGTTCAAACTGACAAGTCGTGGCAGATGCGGTGAATGTAATCTGCGAATGTGTGACCAGAAATAAAGCAGTCACGTTTGCTGCTGTGTCACTAGGCGGTGTCGGGGGATGTCACTAGAAATTATCAGGGCATGTCACTAGGTAGTGTCCCACCCCGTCACATTCGCTTTGTGTTGTTGCAGGGTTCGGACATGGTGACGAGCACGACTTTGATGACCTCGTTACATCACAGCATGAAATCAACCGTCTGCGGAGCAAGGTCCAGCGACTCCAGGCAGAGTGTAACCGATGGCAACAGGTGCATTCCAGTCAGGTGGGTGTGGTTTCATGTTGTACTTCTCGATACGGTTGGCAGCGTCTTTTCTTGTTTATGTTCAATTGCTATGGAGTACTCTGCTAGGCATGCTTTTGTTTATTGTAAACAAAATTATTTTAATAATAATTTATATATATGTATGTATGTATGTATGTATGTATGTGTATATATATATATATATATATATATATATATATATATATATATATATATATATATAATTATACATATATTCACAGGCACACAAATACTCGGAAACTAGAACATTGTGGTGGCTCAAAACGATGTTTATTGTAACAAAAATAATTTTAATAATAATTTATCATATATGCTAGAAAAAATGCTTGTCCCCAGGACGGGATAACTTGGTAGTTCATATATATAGGTGATTGCATTTATGAATATGATGAAGTAGTCAGCGTATGCGCGCGTGGTTTCTGCGATTGTTGGAAGTTAACGTTTTATGTAATATAAACCGCCCAGATGGCGCTACGTACTCTCAAACGGTTTATGTACTGAAGTATTCGCTATGCACCCCTTGTGGTTTCTGCGATTGTTGGAAGTTAGCGTTATATGTAGCGAACATTTGATTTACCATAAAAACCACTAAGAACCCTTGATATATGGGGTATTTCGAAAAATTAAAGTCGTTACATTTCATTCGTGGGGGTCGTAGCTTAATCCCTGAAAGTTTGGTGCCCGAGGTGCAGGCCGTCTTGGAAGAAAACTTTTATATAACCACATACATGCGCTAGCTCGATTATAGTTATATAATATACTGTGTAAGAATGACATCCCTATGACCGGCCCGTGTCAAGGGGTGAAGGTGAAGATATATACATATATAATTATATATAATAATAATTATATATATATATATATATATATATATATATATATATATATATATATATATATATATATATATATATATATATATATAATTATACATATATTCTCACACAGACACACAAATCCTCGGAAAGTAGTGGTGCATCAAACCGAATGGGTTAAGCAACTTCAAAATGGGTTAAGCAAACCTCAAAATGGGTTAAGCAACCTCAAAATGGGTAAAGCAAACCTCAAAATCGATGTAATAATATTATGTACTGTTGAAGTTGTCCACAGATGGATGAGTACACCAGGGAGGGAAAGTACAGGTACAAAGATAAATCTTTTGATGACGTCAAGTTGTATTATGTTTTCTGCTGACCTCATACTAACAGGGAATGAACTCCAAAGACCTCAGTGCGTGTGGATGTTCTTCAGCAGTTATTTGTGTCTGCCGCCTAGTGTCAGGATACAACACCTGCCAGACAATGGTTATATGGCTGTGGGTGAAGTCATAAAATTAGATTCCTTGTTTAATGTCATGGTTGTCTTTATTAGCATTATAAAGTTATGCAGAGACACTTCCATACTTTTTTCAACTTTGATTTTCTAATTTCCGTGATCGCCCCACCAAATTTTCAAAATGTGTTTTGTTAAAATCAAGAATGGGCATGCCGACTGAATCCCGACTGAATATGAAAAAAAAGAGTACAAAAACATATTTTTGGGGGAATTAACTTGTGTCCTATTAGGATTATAGTTTCTTCCTTGTGCTCAGGATTGGAAAAATAATGATTTTTAAATAAAACAAATAATTTTTTTATTATTATAGAAATTTGTATGTTTTATTTTAATGAAATCTGGTATAGATAATTTCAAACATCAATGTGGGTACTTGTTTTAACAGAGGGCAGCTGGTTTTGAACTTCTGTCTGTATCTAAAACAAAATTGTTTGAATAAAAATACTGTATTTGAACTACAATATTAAACACAAATGATTTTAATTGCTTTTTTTGTTACTCATATATACAACTGATAAAAGAAATGATTTGATGTTGCTTTGTCAAAAATGGAAACAAAATCGAAATCAATGATTAACATTTTTTTAAATTTAAATCATGATTTAAATAACTGATTTCAGTACAATTATTAAAATAAAGCATTTACTTATTTGTAAATTTAAATTTTAAGCAATGTTTTAGTAGAAGTAAAATCAAGCCCGCATTGTTTGTCACCTCTGAGGTCAGCATATTTCAGTCAAAGTAGAGACAATCTGGTGGGTCATTTAATCCTCCTATGTGGCCAGGTTTATGTTAGTTTGATGACTTCTCAAATTCCTTATAACCTTATTGCAGTAGAACGAAGACTACTCAGTGTGGTAGTATTAGTACAAATGCTAAATGAAGACTACTCAGTGTGGTAGTGTTAGTACAAATATTAAACGAAGACTACTCAGTGTGGTAGCATTAGTACAAATATTAAACGAACACTACTCAGTGTGGTAGCATTAGTACAAATGTTAAACGAAGACTACTCAGTGTGGTAGCATTAGTACAAATATTAAACGAACACTACTCAGTGTGGTAGCATTAGTACATATGTTAAACGAAGACTACTCAGTGTGGTAGCATTAGTACAAATATTAAACGAACACTACTCAGTGTGGTAGCATTAGTACAAATGTTAAACGAAGACTACTCAGTGTGGTAACTTTAGTACAAATGTTAAACGAAGACTACTCAGTGTGGTAACTTTAGTACAAATGTTAAATGAAGACTACTCAGTGTGGTAGCATTAGTACAAATGTTAAACGAAGACTACTCAGTGTGGTAGCATTAGTACAAATGTTAAATGAAGACTGCTCAGTGTGGTAGTGTTAGTACAAATGTTAAACTAAGACTGCTCAGTGTGGTAGTATTAGTACAAATGTTAAATGAAGACTACTCAGTGGTAGCATTAGTACAAATATTAAACGAAGACTACTCAGTGTGGTAGTGTTAGTACAAATGTTAAACTAAGACTGCTCAGTGTGGTAGCATTAGTACAAATGTTAAATGAAGACTGCTCAGTGTGGTAGTGTTAGTACAAATGTTAAACTAAGACTGCTCAGTGTGGTAGTATTAGTACAAATGTTAAATGAAGACTACTCAGTGTGGTAGTGTTAGTACAAATGTTAAACTAAGACTGCTCAGTGTGGTAGCATTAGTACAAATGTTAAATGAAGACTGCTCAGTGTGGTAGTGTTAGTACAAATGTTAAACTAAGACTGCTCAGTGTGGTAGTATTAGTACAAATGTTAAATGAAGACTACTCAGTGTGGTAGTGTTAGTACAAATGTTAAACGAAGACTACTCAGTGTGGTAGCATTAGTACAAATGTTAAATGAAGACTGCTCAGTGTGGTAGTGTTAGTACAAATGTTAAACTAAGACTGCTCAGTGTGGTAGTATTAGTACAAATGTTAAATGAAGACTACTCAGTGGTAGCATTAGTACAAATATTAAACGAAGACTACTCAGTGTGGTAGTGTTAGTACAAATGTTAAACGAAGACTACTCATTGTGGTAGTGTTAGTACAAATGTTAAACAAAGACTACTCAGTGTGGTAGCGTTAGTACAAATGTTAAACGAAGACTACTCAGTGTGGTAGCATTAACACAAATGTTAACTTACATGTTGAATGATAACAGTCAATATTACATTAAAGCATCATGTTAGTTTTTCAACAGTATAAAATGTCATGTTGTAAATACTATATTGTATTTTTCCTGGAACACGTTCTGTCCAAAGTGTGCAGAAATGACATCGTTATCTCAAGCAGAAGTATTTTAATGAATGGTGCTTTCAGAAAATGCTTTTCATACAAAAATCATATTAAAGGTAAAGAAGGTACAGTGACAATTTGAGGCATCACTGTTTTTCACTGACTTTTTCTCCTTTGCTAGTGCAGTTACTTTGATTAACTTTCTTATCATTCGCTGCCTTTGGTACTTCAGTCCCCCCTGTTTGAAAAGGTGACACACCTTATTAGATCGTATTGTATCACGTGTCATATTGTATCACGTGTCATGTTGCGGCATGATCAATTTTTAAGCATTTTAAGGGGCCATCTCAAACTATTGATGTTTGATGCTAAACAGAATGGCTTCTTTTGTGTAGTTTAGCAGCTGTTTCATTTAGCATCATCAGACATTGATGTATTTTACCCATAAAGATTGTTTACCTTCCAACCACAGATCACAAGGGCACTGACTTCAGGCGCCTACATGTAGTTTTGTATTATAATGGCTGAAATGCCCTGTGCGAATATGAAGTTGTCAAAGTTACAAACAGTATGATGTAATTAAGAAAGTTGTATGGGGTGGGGGGTGGTAGGGGGGAGTCTGAGGTTACCTGGCAACTCAGCCATGACTGTAGGTGTCGGCAACCTTTCGGCTATTAATTAATATGTGTGTGTATCAGTGTATGCTGCTGTGCACTTACTATGTTCATGTACTATGTTCATGTAGTAGGTTCATGTAAAATCATACAAGTGTCCTTGGAATTAAAGGATCAGTTAAGTACAGTGTGTTCAGTTTGCAGTTTGAAAAAGAATTTTTTTGCAAAACTATAAAAAAATTACAGTGATACACAAATGACAAGAACACTTTGTTTTTAAATAAGTTTTCCATTTATATTTTATACATCTAAAGCAAATTTGGGTTGAGATTAATTTAACAACTGCGCTTGTTGACTGGAGTTAGAACAAACACGTACACTGTTTCTGTCTCTGCTATTGCTGACAAGATGAAGTTAAACGTTGAGGTTGGGCACCATATGTTTATCTGCAGTCAGATAGCTCTGTCTACACACACTGAAGTGATCTGATTGCACCTCACATTTGAGATAATATACCACCGCACAAAGGGCGATAGGCTTGTTGATTTAGCTGATAAATTTCTGAGTCTATAAATATGGCCACAGGGTGCTAGTGCGGTGAATGGATTAATTTGAATGATTTGCAGCATGTTGGGATGTTATTAATACGAGATCAGTGATCACCTTCTCATTGCAAGGGGGTTCTGTTGTGCTGTGGGAGAGTGTCCGCAGTGTGTAAGATTCTCCATATGTTCCTTTCTTAGGGTCCACACCTTGTGTGCACAATGCCCTTAGTCCAATATTTCTCGACAGAGGTATCATGGATCGACGAAAAAGTGAACACATAGTTGTTTTTTTTAGAATTATTCGCCTTCACTAATGTAAACAACCTGCTTCGTATGTACACGGAGCTCAGTCAAGACAACCATGGTTCAAATCTTCTCCAAAACCTTTGCATGATGTTGGGCCAGCTGTATAAATGAGACTAACTGGCGAGAAACAGTTGTGCAGTTGTTGTGAACGAATGGCTTTTGTGCAATAATTGCAGCATGGCTGAATGCTTCCATGTGAAGTAGAGATGGTGTTTCAATGATCAGGTGAAGTGTAATAATTGTAGGATTAAATATCAGTTGAAAAAATTCAAATGCTCCACGGCAACCTTTCTTAGTTGGGCATAACACGTTTGACATTAATTCTGTATTAGCTCACTGTAATAGGCAATAATTTGTCTTTGCTTGGTCAATAAATATAATAAAAAATACAATTATTATATGGGCCCAGAATAGTAATGCGTAACTTTATTGTATGCATTTTTTTTCAGTTCTGATTCTGATTAAAAACAACTTTACTGCGCAAATTTTCCTAGATTAAACAGATTAAACAGAAGCTATAAACTACTGTTACACTTCATCCTGGCTAATTTACTGTTGTTAGAACACTTTCTGTGATGAACTAGCAATGTAACTTTGTGATGGATTTATTTGACCTTTTAGAATTTCTTAATATGGCACATTTGACATTCATTCCCTATAAGGCTGCTGATCCTGACTGCACGAAGTCTTCGAGTAGACACAAATTAGAAACCCATAATTTTGTTCTTTTTCAAGTCTAGCCAGTAGATGATAAATTGCCGAGATAGCTCTTAACCGAAGGTGAATGAGAAAATAAACGACTAGCTCAAAAGTTCCTCAGTTGATTTAGCCCATTGCAAATCAGGTTCATTGATATTTAACTTTGTAGTGTGTAAATGGGATAAAAAGTGAAATGAACAGTCAGTTTAATAAAACAACTAGTTACGTTAAAGTCATCAATTACTTATTATAAAGTCAGTGAAAGGCGTTTCGGTAACTTGCAGAAGTTTGGATAGCTTTATGCTATAGTTTATAGAGCTGGACAACTTTTGTTGAGTTTTGACCCAATCCAGTAAAAAATAATCTAATAGTTTGTGTGATGATGTTATAAAAACGTAATAACGTATTTGCACAAATGAGCTAGCATGTCAGAGTAGATACAAGATTGGTTAAAAAAACTTTTTTTAATAAGTCTGAAAAGAGACGAGCAAAAAAATTTAATTGAGGAGGGAGCTTTAATTAACAAACAATACATTATGAAATAATGTTAAAGCGTTTCATGCAGTTGTACTTGGCCACTCCCCTTTAACTTGTCTGCCCACTGTGACAGGAGTACTTGCTGATGTGAATGATCTCACCATCTGTGACACGGCATTGACTGATGTATGTCATAATGGCGTGCTTGCTGGAGTCACTAGGTGGACGCTGGTTGCACTACAAAGTGTATGTCATAATGGCGTGCTTGCTGGAGTCACTAGGTGGACGCTGGTTGCACTACAAAGTGCGATTACTGATGGATGTTTGCATTCAATTTCCGGCTGTGAACCTTTGTGACAATTGCTCTTCCTACAAAGGTAGTCATAGAACAGTCAGGGTTGAGTAATGCAGTCAGGGTTGAGTAATGCAGTCAGGGTTGAGTAATGCAGTCAGGGTTGAGTAATGCAGTCAGGGTTGAGTAATGCAGTCAGGGTTGAGTAATGCAGTCAGGGTTGAGTAATGCAGTCAGGGTTGAGTAATGCAGCCAAATTTTTAATTACCCAAAATGTTTATGGACAGGTTTTAGTTTCCCGAGATAGCATAGTGACAGCGACAATAAATCTATCAGGATAAGTATAGGTTTTTTGGGATTTGAGCTACAGATTGCCATGAAATGCATGAATGGTTGGTCAAGTAAATGGTTACTGGGCAACAGAAAATTATCTATTGTGGTGGAGATTTCTTGACATTGTACCAATTTCTTTATGAAAAATTTACACAAATATGAACACTTTCTTTTTTGTAGGTATACTTCATAACTCGATCAGATTAGGAATGCAATACTACGAGAATATGATGTGCATTTATATACAGAATATATGGAATTCTACAGAATTTCAAGTCAAAAATATGGATTTCTACCAATGCAAAACGTCATGCCTGATGTGTAAAAATAATTTTTTACAAAATTGCAACAACAAAAATGTTCGTGCACTATTTAGGAAACCATCGCTGACAAGATCGTCTGGCTGTGACTTCAGACTTAGGCCATGGTCTTATACAAGGCATCTGCATAGTGTAATGAAAGCAGCTCTCATCCCTCCAGGGTGGGTCCATTCGCTGCCTCTGAGAGGAAATTAAGCTCCCATTTGTGACAGGTGAAGCACGTGAAATGTACAGGAAGACATCACAGTCATGAAATAGGTTGTTTCAGTAAATCAATAAAGTGATTGTGTGGAGAGAGAGAGAGAGAGAGAGAGAGAGAGAGAGAGAGAGAGAGAGAGAGAGGGAGAGAGGGGGAGAGGGCGTTTTATTATTTTTTATTCAAATT
The DNA here is from genome assembly GCA_963662155.1 of Lamellibrachia columna. Classification (NCBI taxonomy): domain Eukaryota; kingdom Metazoa; phylum Annelida; class Polychaeta; order Sabellida; family Siboglinidae; genus Lamellibrachia; species Lamellibrachia columna. Next base: position 8,028,369 of record OY759262.1, read on the forward strand.
TTGAGATGATCCCAACATGTTTGTCATAGCTTTCACTTTCTTTTTCTCAGGCAACTGGAGATCTGCACAGTGCAGAGAGCAATAGGGAAGATGGCAACACAGTGGCTTCCCTTCGAACACAGGTCAAGGTAGGTTGCAGATGAAATACAGGTTTTAAAATGAGAAAGTGCATCATCACATACACATAGTCATTCTGTTCACTTAGAATAATTCCAGCATCAGATTACAGTTGGATAACAATTGGCATTAAATGTGGTAGTTTACAACATTGATTACTATGCTAGTATATGATGAATGTTCATCAGATGTAGTATTGTATAATAAATTACCTACATGTGTACTCAGTGTTAAAATTTTTTTTAGCCATGATGGGGAAGAAGATTATATTTGATATGGAGTGTGTGAAGTCTGTAGTGTTTGCCGTGTGTTTTGACGCAGGATCTCCAGCAGCAGTTGGCCAGTTGTGTTGACCAGAACCAGCACGAACTCGCTGCGTTACAAGACCTGCATGCCCAGAAGCTCAGTGCTGTCATCCAGCGACAGAAGGAGGAAGGTCGGGCACATGAGGAGAAAGTCGCCAGCCTCATTCAGCAACTACATGGTAGATATGTCCTCAGCATCCCTTTTAACTCGTTGGCATGCCACAGGTGGAAAAAAGTTGTTTTCTGGTAAATAATTAAAGATTTCCAAATTTGTCACAGGTAACCCGCTACCCCTTACCCAAACTGAAAACAAAAGAACTGTTTATTCATCTGGTGCCTGTTTAACCAGTAGAAGTTATTCATGCGTATACTCACATATGTTTTTTAATACCATATACATTGTCATAATTGTTTTAATGTGTACCTTTATTCTAGTTCTTCATTTTATTTTATTTACATTGATTTTTTATTTCAAATATTTTCTAACATAAAATATATTCACAAATGCATATATTGTACATATCCAGTGGGGTAACATTGAAAATACACATTCAATACAAAACACAATACCCACAACTCATGTCTTTGTTTTTTCACAATTGATCTTCTGTGTTTGTGGCAGAAAGTGGCAGTGGTAGCTCCACCTGTGGCCACGAGAAGGAACTGTCACTGCTGAAGGAACAGGTGCGCCACCTAGAGGAAATCAATGGCAAGCTCTCGACAGATCTCGAGCAGATGCATGCAGCAGACCGCGAGAAGGCGCGTCTACTGGCAGAGCTGCGGGAACAACTGAAACAGTTGGAAGGAGACCATGCGAAGGTTGGAGGGTTGTACATGTTGTCATGTTGGGGGGTTGTACACGTTGTCATGTTGGGGGGTTGTACATGTTGTCATGTTGGGGGGTTGTACACGTTGTCATGTTGGGAGGTTGTACATGTTGTCATGTTGGGGGGTTGTACACGTTGTCATGTTGGGGGTTGTACATGTTGTCATGTTGGGGGGTTGTACACGTTGTCATGTTGGGAGGTTGTACATGTTGTCATGTTGGGGGGTTGTACACGTTGTCATGCTTACATTTTTCTGCCATCAAATATTTTCTGCTTCGTGCATCTGAGCATGCGCGAACCGATAGTTGATATCAGTTTATTAATAACATCAACATATTATAGCTACAATAATAGATACTGTATAAAATAACAATGAATTATAACAAAGAATGTCAACCACGGGAAATAATGGAAGAAATTTCCACTTTCTGACGTAAAATATTTTTCTCTCCCATGTACACACATTTTCTGTCGAAAACTATTTTCCCCACATGCACACACGTTGGTGCAGCTAATTATTAATTATATTTATGTATATACATACGCTCTACAACTAGCAATGCCCATGATTCAAGATACGCGCATGTGCAGATACACCAAGCAGAAAATATTTGATGGTGGAAAAATACATGAAGACGTCTGACACCCAAACAAATGATGTTAATACATGAAGACGTCCGACACCCAAACAAATGATGTTAATACATGAAGACGTCCGACACCCAAACAAATTATGTTAATTCGTGAAGACGTCCGACACCCAAACAAATGATGTTAATACATGAAGACGTCCGACACCCAAACAAATGATGTTAATACATGAAGACGTCCGACACCCAAACAATAAAAATACACTGCTTTCTGTAGTCACAAAAGCAAACACCCTTGCCGCTTTTTTCATGCAGCCTTTATAGTATTATGGACAACAACAGTGATTTTAATAACATTGACCTTTCATTTATTTAACATATTTAACATATTTTAAACTTATTTTCCTTATTTTAACATTGGTAGTACCTTTTACCCGTTTCTACCGGGATATGCGGCACACTATAAACGTCTCATTTGTTATTATTATGAAACCTGAGTGGTTTAACAACATGTCTCTCTATGACAGGTGAGGGAGGAGTACACAGAGATGTCATCCCAGCGAGCCTCCCTGCTGGCAGAGGTTGACGCCCTCACGGAGGAGAGACAGACGCTCAAGATGAAGCTGCATGACTTGAGTGAGAGACAGGCCACGCTCACAACGCACGTCCAGTCCACAGGTACACATTACATCAGTGACAGATAAGAAGTTTAAATTGTATTATTATTATTAAAAAGTAAGCAACTTTTGAAAAAGACAGATTTCAATACAATGTAAATTGTTTTTAAACTACTGTTTTCCATTCTTTTAGATCAGATATGATAATCGTTGGTCAGTTTTGCTTTTATCTTCACCACATATTATTTGTATACAGGGGATGTGACATCACAGTCACATGATAACGTCCCCGGCCAATCAAACACTGAGCAGCTGGAGCAGCAGGTTCATACACTGACTAGAGAACTGGACACTTGTCGGTGGGAGATAGAAGAGTTTGACCTGGTCAAGTCGGACTGGGGGATGGAGAAAGAAGCTCTAGAGGAAGTTCTGCTGACAATGAGGGAACAATTAACTGGAAAGATATGGGAGGAAGATGGACAGAAGGAAGGAGGGATGAAGGGCGATGCTGTTTTGGAGGTAGTCTGTTAGTTTGATGATTTCAATATGGTGTGTGTGCAGTAAACATAAGTAAACATGCAGTTTTCTAATTCAACATTTCTTGGTATTTGTTTGCAGTGTGAATAGTGGTTTAAAAAATACAGATCTTGTTGATTTTGAGCTGTTGCAGAACTTGATGAACATGTGTTCTTATCGTCTACCTAAAATACAAAGTGTCTTATCCATGGGATTGAACTTGACAGCGGCCTTCTTATATCTTGTCGACTGGAACAAGGGACGTTGTAAGTTGGAGATAACTCCCTGAAGTGATCACCATTGAAAAGTATCGAAATAGATTCAGTGAAACTAATAAAAACCACTTGAAAATTATTGTATTTAAACTGTCGAAAAACGATCGGAGAGAACCATTTGAAGGTCATTTGGAAAGGGTATGAGATGACACTTTAAGGGTATCAGATGACACTAGAATGCCCTTCAGTCATTCAAATATCCCAGGTTGTTGCTTTGATGATAGTTGTCATGCATTCAGAGACTTGAGGCTGAAAGACAGAATGTGACGAGGCTAGAGAAGGAACTTCAACAGAATGCTGGTCAGTTTTCTCTCATTACTCCAGTTTACTGGATACTCGGTCACTTTTTCAGCGTAAACTGAACTTTAACTTAACTTTCTTCAATATGAATGTATTTTAGTTACTTATTTATTTAAATTATTTATTTACTATAGTTACTTATTTATTTATTATATTTATTTGTTTACTTTTTAATTATAAGCAAATGCTCTATTTTTTTATTTTTAATAATGACATGTTTATTATTTTTATGATTTCATGTATGTTTCGTATATGCCTATGAATGGGATGGTCCCAGATATATGGCGCTTTATAAATTTTAGTAATAATAAATAATAATAATGAATGTTGCAGGGTCTAGAATCAACTTACATGCTGGAAGTATCCACATTTGAGTTTTCACAGTTACCTGCACCATCTATATAATAAAGTAGTTTGTGACTCAGTATGTCCGTCTGTCTGTCTGTCCGTCTGTCTGTTCCCTCGTATCTCCATCAGTTTTGCATGAATAGGGCTGAAATTATGTAGGCATTAAAACATTAAAACAAATAAAAAATTTCAATGGGGGTGGGGTATTACGTCGAAGAAACCAATGTGGTCATTTAATGTAAACTTACGTAACTTGGAGAACAATTGTTATGTGCAATTGTTAGCAACACTATGTGTGTTTCAACCATTGTTACGTGATCTACGTCAAACGTCTATCAAACGCTGCGTGAAACTGGTAAGTGATTTTTGGGGCATGAAGTACCAAAGCTGGACTGGGTAGTGCAATTAGCCATAACCTCTTGCCTTTTCTCCTGTGCAATGCCAGGCAACTTGGCTTGTAATATATAAAATGGTCAAAGATGAGTAGGGAATTTTGACTCAGGACATCAGTTGTAAACTGTCACCAGCATGGGCAAAAATAACTGTACTTTGTGCTTGTTGGTCACAGTGTCTCGTTCGCAGTTGGAGGATGCAAAACGAGAACTAGAAGCATCGAGGCAAGAGACAAAATCAATTAAACTACAGCTGCAGGAAAAGTGTGCAGAGATGGATGAACTTCAACACTGTTTAGAAGAAAAAGAACAGGCAATACGAGACAGTAATGAGAAGATATCGAGGCTGTCAACGCAGTTAGAAACGGCACAAGTGGCGATGAGTGACAGCTTGGAACATGAGGTGGACAAGTTGAAGAAGCAGCTGAAAGCAAAGAATGAAGAATTAATGGACGTGAACGTGGAAGTAGAAGAACTGAAAACGTTGGTGGAAGAGCAGAGAATGCAGGTGGAGGCTTTGAAGACGCGCTTGAGTGAACAGTCGTTGGAACTCGAGACGGCCGATGCAGAGAAGGAACAGCTGTCGACCAGCATAGATGAGCTTGATTCTCAGCACGAGGAGGCGATGTCTCAGGTCATTGCTTCACGACAAAGTCTACTACGTGAGAATAAAGCACTCCAAGAGAGGTGTACAACATTGGAAAGTGTGCAGCATGTTAGCGAAACAAGACAAACATCGAGTGATGATACAATGAAAAGTGGATCGAAGGAGGAAGTGAATGAACTGAAAGAGAAACTAGAAAAAACAGCCATGTCGCTCAACGAACTACACATGGACAAGAAGGAATTGGAAAACGAAACGAATTCACTGAAGCGGAAAATTGTGGAACTGCAAAAGAAACTGAAAGCAGGAACGTCTGAGACGACGTCGCTGAAACAGAAGAACCTCGAGCTAGAAATAGAGGTGACTTCGGCGAGGGAAGAGCTCTCCTTGTTGAAGCAGTCGGTGGCAGCACGGGATGACCTTGGACAGCTGCGCAAACAGTTCGAGGAGAGCTGGAACGAGAATGCTCGCAAGGAGATGACAACAGAGCTACATGGAGAGATTGGCATGCTCAAGGCGGATCTTGCTGCTGCGCTTGCTGAGAAAGAAGTCATCGCTCGTCACCTAGATCAGATGAAGACAAGTCGTGCGTCCAATGATGAGGCTTCATCTGCTGCTGTGTCGCAATCATCTCTTGAGCTTCTTGCTCAAGTCGATTTGTTGCAGAACCAGAATGAATCTCTTGAGAAACTTCTCAGTGATGCAGAAGAGAAACTTGCTGAGATTAAGGAAATGTACGATGCACAGATTGTCATGACAGAGGGACATGCGGTGCAGGTGAAACACTTGAATCAATTGGTCGAGTCACTCTCGCAGGAAAACGATGTCCTCTCAATGCAGCAGAATGAAAGCAAGGAGAAGATGCAGGAAGAGGCACGTATATATGAACAGGAGAAGCAAAAAAATCAAGAGTCGGATGCAAAAATGTGTTCTTTAGAAGCAAAATGTGTTGACCTTGAGAACAAGGTCAAGGAAAAAATGGACATTGAGCAGGCGTGGGAGGAGAGCAAGGGTTTCATCGCAACCTTGAGGGTGGAGAATGAGAGATTGTTGAGGGAGAAAGACAACAGCACGACGTTGATTCGGCAACAACGGGCAGAGATCGAGCGACTGGGCACGGTGGCATCTTCTGGCAGTCAGGACACACAGTTTGTTGATGCAGAAAGGTCATCAGAGGTCGTCAACAAGGGACACGAGCCAACTGACGATGTGTCACCTCAAAGTGAGATCTCGAAGAGAAATGACCAAATGAATGGCAGGATAGCTGCAAGCGATGCGAACATGGCAGAGCTAGAAAATCTGCGAAAAATTATTTCATTAAAGGATAACATTGTGATGGAGTTGAAGGGAAGCAACGCGTCTCTACTGCAGCTGCTCGAAGAACGCTCAATGGAACTGCATGGCAACCGCGTTCTGGTCGAGATACACGAGCTTGGTGCCGAAGTGACGAATCTCCGTCGTGAAAAAGAGCAGATGATGTCGGTCCTCAACGAAAAGACGCGTGACTGCAGCTCATTGAAGGCGGAAGTACATCGGTTAATGAGTGTCGTGTCGGCACAGAAAGCAACGTTGTCACGCATGCAGGATGACAATAACATGCTGCAAAAATCGGCATCTGTCCCAGACTCGCCGGTTGCCAATAGCAACAATGATATGAGCCGTGAAGCGATCAAACAGCTGTCTCAGGTAATCCGAGACAAGGATGTCGAGATGGAGGCGCTCCGTCAAAAGAGTGACACCCTCATCGCCGTGCTGCAGGAGCAGTCGGCAGATGGCGCTGCTGATCAGATCTCGACATTGATGCGAGAGCGTGATAATCTTGCCAAGCAAATCAGCGTCTTCGTGGACGATCGAAACCAGATTGTTGCCGCGCTCAACAATAAACATGAGGAGTGCGTGGCATATCATGCCGAGGCTGGGAGACTCGCAGAACTACTCATGAACAACGGCACAGAAAAAGACAAACTACAACATGAGTATGAGAAACTGACATGGGAGTTTGAAAACAAGAAACAGGTCCTACTGAAGGCTCAGAATGAACTCGTGGGACTACGGCAGAAATGCTCCAAACTGAATCAGCTGTACCTAGACTTGAAACAGAGCGGTGTCAGGTTGGACTTGACGATGACAAACAGTATCGATGATGACACATCGGGACAAGATGGCGGACAGGACATGCAGAAGCTGATGGTCGTCATCGAAAACCAGCGGGCAGCCGTGTGTGAAAAAGATGAAATCATCACGAAAAGCATGACAGCTCTTCAGGAGAAAGAACAGAATTTGCTGGAGCGCGACCAGGGTCTACTGGAGCGTGACCGACTGTTGAATGAAAGGGAGAAGTCGATCAACGAGTTACGTGTTCAGCTGCACCGGGCGGAGGAAGTCGCGAGTCAGAAGGAGACACAACTGAGCAATGCAAACAAACAGAATCAACACTCAACATTCCAACTACAGGTAGGATATATATTTAAATAGTTTGGCCCCACCACATTATAGAAATCTGTAGGCCCGCCATAAAAATTTGGGACCCAGAAATGCACTGTTCATAAAGTAGATTTAACAAGATTTAAAAAGATTGCCATCTCGAACAACAAGTTCCAGATGGCAAGTGGACAAGGAAGCTATTGGCTTATCGAGAGTCCAACAATTTTCGCATCTATGTGTAACCCGCCCTTATTAGATATCTGTCAATTCTATTTTTAAACATATTCACACTACTAGCATTAACACAATCATTTGGCAGTTTGTTCCATTCATTTATCACCCTCTGTGAGAAAGAGTACTTTCTCATGTCCAACCTACACTGCTCCTTAACTAATGCTGCTTTGTGTCCTCTGGTTCTACTGCCTTCTTTAAGTTTGAAGAACATATTCCTATCAACATCCTCATAACCGTTCACTATTTTAAACACTTCTATTTGGTCTCCTCTTAGTCTCCTGGTCTCTAGTGTTGTCAAACCACATTGTAATAAGCGACTTTCGTAACTAAGGTCTCTTAATTCTGGAATCATTTTAGTTGCTCTTCGTTGTATTCTTTCTAGCTTATCTATGTCTTTTTTACGATATGGCCTCCATGCTTGAATACAATATTCCAAATGTGGTCTAACTATTGCTTTGTACAGGGGTACAATTAGCTGTTTCTCCTTATACGTGATAGTTCTCCTAATTAGCCCTACAATTTGATTTCCTTTCGAAGCAGCAATCCCACATTGCTCTGAAACTTTCATGTCAGCATTAAATGTTACTCCTAAATCCTTTTCTTGTGTGGTTCTACCTAGTACAGCATCCCCCATTTTATATTCCTCATCCATATTTCCATGTCCTATGTGTATACATTTACACTTCCCAAAATTGAATAACATTTGCCATTTTTCTGACCATTTAACTAATTTTTCTAGATCATCCTGTAAACTTTGTTTATCTGTATCATTAGTAACCTTTCTGAATACTTTTGTGTCATCTGCAAATTTGAGTACTTTGCTAGATATGTCATCATCCAAATCATTTATATATATTAAAAACAGTATAGGGCCTAATACTGATCCCTGTGGTACCCCACTCAAAACAGATTTCCAGTTTGAAATCTCACCATCTACTATTACTCTCTGTCTTCTGTGTGTAAGCCACTTTTCTATCCAGTTGATTACATCATTACCTATACCATGGGCTTTTAGTTTAAGTAACAATCTTTGATGTGGCACTTTATTGAAAGCTTTCTGAAAATCTAAGTAGACAACATCCACTGGTGACCCGTCATCTACCCACTTTGTAATTTCTTCTAAAAAACATAAGAGATTGGTTAGACATGACCTTGCTTTTAGGAATCCATGTTGAGATGTATTTATTAATTTATGTTTTACAAGGAATTCCACCATGTGGTCTCTAATTAATGTTTTGAGTAATTTACATACAACTGATGTTAAACTCACTGGTCTGTAATTTTATGGCTTCTTCCTCGATTCCTTCTTTGCTGGAGCGCGAAGTAAATAGTAAATATTTGTTTAAAAAATGTGAAATCATTAAGCAGCAGCAGCAGCAGCACTAATATTGTTTAATGTTGGTCAATATTCTGATTACTATAGATTTCACTTTATTTTGAAGAAATCCCATTGATCGTAATTGATCATGTGGGTAAGTAACTACAGCGATCACGGCACGCAATTTTGTTTTGATCATAATTAGTGTAATTATGTACAGTGGATTACAATTATGATTATTATGTTTGGTGGTTGATGTTTGGTGGTTATCTGAGGAAACGGGCTCACTATTTGATGCAGTCGTCAGAAGTATGAGAATTACTTAATTAACATTGGCCGTCATTTTGTGCCATATTTGTTCCCATGAACCTGATGAGGATTGCAACCAGCGCTGGGTCCAGTTACACAGAATCAAATAAATTACAATGACATTTTATTTCAATTACAATTACACACCTAAAATTTTCAAATCAATTACAATTTCACCACCTCAATTACAAGTACAGTTACATATGCATTATGCGGAACCAACTGTTTATTTTAGAAGGAAGTCATTTTTGTGGTGCACCTGTTCAGACATGGGAAAATTTTTTAATTGAATTCGAATCGATGAAAAAAAATTATTTAAGATAGATTAGAAATGAATTTATTACATAAAAGAAATTGATTACAATTACTACGCGATGTCAAAACCAATCAATTACAAATACAACCATTGTCTGCAATTATGTAATCAGACACGTCCTGCGATGGACCCTCAACTTTTGCTTGTTAAAGTTGGACACAAAATTTTTATAAAAAAGTTAATATAAAAGATGCCTCATCTGTGCATCTGTCCAACAGGGCCTGCAGACAGAGGTCGTTGACCTGCGCTCCAAGTGCACCCAGCTGACAGAGCGCAATGAAGTGCTACAGTTGGAGATGAACAACCTACGTGAGACTCACAGTCGCGTCTCTCGCGCCATCAGTGACAAGGAGTTTGAGCTGGCGGCCGCGCAGGAGAAGATCAACGCACTCAGTCAGCTAGTGCGGCACGATGCTGCAGCAGGTGGCAACAGTAGCAGTGCCGAAGTTGAAACGCTGGTCCGTGAGAAGGAAGCCGTTCAACAACAGGTGGCGCTTCTGCGGCAGGAACGTGATCAACTTGTCACTGCACTTCAACAGACGCAGGTCGAGAACGAACAGTTACAGGGAAAGGTGGGTCACGCATCTGTGGTTTTTTTATTTTGGTGGTTCACGGTTCGTTGCCTTTAGGGTGCAGCACTAGAAATAATGCACAAACATTTAGCGATTATCATTTATCAATGATTATAGAATTTTCTACGGTTAGATTTTCAATTTAACTATGTTACCTGACTTTTGACGTTTCAACAACCTTCAGTTGTCTTCTTCAGGAACTCAATTGTAGGATTTAGTTCTTCGTCTGCTCGCCAGATGGTATGGCAAGCTGTCGCACACGTCCCAACTTTATGAACCGTTTCATCATCATTATGAATTAATGAATTACCTTTGCCATTGTTTGGTGGAGCTCGTAGCTATGTGAAAGGCAAGGGTTTGAATGTTAATAGGTGTTTTCAAATGTTCAAGATTGATCAAGTTTCAAATAGTCCGGCAGCAATTTACATGCTGATGGTTTATTATGGTTTAACAGATTTCACAACTAAGTGAGCGAGAACAGAAACTGAGCCGAGAGCTTGACAGACTGCGGAACCACCTACTGGCAATTGAGGAGAACTATACGCATGAGGCACTCGATTCTGAGGAACGAGAAAAGGAGCTAAGGAATAGACTTGCCCAGGCGGAGGAGAGGTTACTGTCATCTTCATCACTGGTCGAGTCAGCGAGGTGGGCACTTGTTTTAGATTTAGCACATGACCAGGGTTGAAAGAAATTACAAAAAAGTAATCATAAAAAATGTAGCTAAATAATTTTTTATTTTTTATTTTAATAAAATCTTGTATGGATAGCTACATACCCTTTCAACCATGTTCTATTCAAGCCGATTTTAGTACTTGTTTTATTTTTAATTAGCAGAGGGCAGATGATTTTAGGCTTTTGTCTGTAAGGAAACAAATTCAAACAAATTAATTTTTTTACTTAATTTTTAAAACCAATAAAACAAATGATTTCATGTGCCTTTGTTAATTCAGTTGCACAAACAAAACTATTTAGCCATGATGTTGCTGACATTTTGAACTGGAATAGATATTCTGCAAATCTGAGTTTGACAAATTTAGAAGAATCGCAGTACGTGTGTCATCTGATGGACAGTGGTGGATAAATAAGTTTTGTTTGTTAGTCAACAGGCCAATCAGCAGGTGGAGACACTGCAGCAGCAGCTTCATGTCGTCGCTGAGCAACGTGACAATGCCATCTTGCAGCTTGCAAACTCACAAGAGATGGCGAGTCAGTACGCGACCTCACTTGCTAATCTGCAGATGGTGCTCGAACAGTTCCAGCAGGGTGAGTGGCACCCCCTAGTTGTGGCTGTGAAATCAAGGAACCTCTTAAACGTTAAATAAAAATGTTCACTTGTATTGTTTCAAACTCATTTCACGCAAAAATCAAACCAATCTAGTATCCACTATGACATTCTAGTATCCACTATAACATTCTAGTATCCACTATGACATTCTAGTATACACAATAACATTCTAGTATTCACTATAACATTCTAGTATCCACTATAACATTCTAGCTGTTGTATTCACTATACCATTCTAGCTCTGGTATCCACTGTAACATTCTAGCTCTAGTATCCACTATAACATCCTAGCTCTAGAATCCATTATAACACTCTAGCTCTAGTATCCACTATAACACTCTAGTTCTAGATATCCACTATAACATTCTAGCTCTAATATCCACTGTAACATTCTAGCACTAGTATCCACTATAGCATCCTAGCTCTAGTATCCATTATAACACTCTAGCTCTAGTATCCACTATAACACTCTAGATCTAGCATCCACTATAACACTCTAGCTCTAGTATCATTCTAGCTCTAGTATCCACTATAACAGTTCTAGTAGCCACTGTAACACTCTAGCTCTAGTATCCACTATAACACTCTAGCTCTAGTATCCACTATAACACTGTAGCTCTAGTATCCACTATAACATTCTAGCTCTAGTATCCACTATAACACTCTAGCTCTAGTAGCCACTATAACACTCTAGCTCTAGTATCCACTATAACACTCTAGCTCTAGTATCCACTATAACACTCTAGCTCTAGTATCCACTATAACACTCTAGCTCTAGTATCCACTATAACACTCTAGCTCTAGTATCCACTATAACATTATAGCTCTAGTATCCACTACAACATTCTAGCTCTAGTATCCACTATAACATTCTAGCTCTAGTATCCACTATAACATTCTAGCTCTAGTATCTACTATAACACTCTAGCTCTAGTATCCACTATAACATTCTAGCTCTAATATCCACTGTAACATTCTAGCACTTGTATCCACTATAACATTCTGTTTGTACAGATTATTTAATTAGTTTCATTGACAAATAATTCTTAGATGAGAGAGAGGTTATGAAGTTTTGGAATTGAAAATAGTTGACTATATTTCTCAGCAATTAGACAGTCAGATAATGTAAAATTTGGTCTGCTATCCTGTGAGTGGAGTATATTACTAATGTTTGTTTGTCAAAGTGAAGTGTGACGCAGTACGGAGGCTTTGACAGAGTGGGTATCCTGGGTGAATGTGATAGGACAACAATGTAATCAGTTTCACGTTACAGAGCAACGTTGTAATGTGGATAAATTGCGGTAGAAGTAAGATGACTCCGTTGCGTGTTGACAGAGCGAGACGTACAGCAGGCAGCCGACATGGAGCGCTGTCAGAAGGAACTCAAGGCCGGTCACAAGGAACTGCGCCAACTCAAGCAACAACTCAGGGACATGCAGGTCAGTGAAACATTTAAAGACACATTAAATTAGTGTTTGAGGAATAACGTGAAAGTGTAATTTTCATGTGTTTTAATGATCTGTCATATATCAATAATTGTAATCTTCTGTACTTTGTGTACATTTATTAAGTATTTTATCAGCTCTTTTATTTTGAACTGTTTATTTTAACTAAACAATTTGACTAAAAATTAATATCTAATTTATGTAAGATGCCTGAGACAGTTTTATTTTAAGTATATTCACTTTATAAACTTGTTTTATTATATGGATGTGGCACGTGTGGCTCCGTTGAGCTCCTGTGATACACGTGGCTCCGTTGAGCTCCTGTGGTACATGTGGCTCCGTTGAGCTCCTGTGGTACATGTGGCTCCATTGAGCACCTGTGGTACATGTGGCTCCATTGAGCTCCTGTGGTACATGTGGCTCCGTTGAGCTCCTGTGGTACATGTGGCTCCATTGAGCACTTGTGGTACATGTGGCTCCGTTGAGCTCCTGTGGTACATGTGGCTCCATTGAGCACTTGTGGTACATGTGGCTCCATTGAGCTCCTGTGGTACATGTGGCTCCATTGAGTACCTGTGGTACACGTGGCTCCATGGAGCTTCTGTGGTACATGTGGCTTTGTTGAGCTCCTGTGGTACATGTGGCTCCATTGAGCTCTTGTGGTACATGTGGCTCAGTTGAACTCCTGTCTCACCCTGCTCCTGTGGTTGTCTTCAGGAGCAGCTAGATGAGAAGAGTGAAGCTCTGGAGGCTGCGGGACGTCTCAGTGAGCAGTTGGACCGTAAGGAGGAGATGATCCACGCTCTACGAGAGGAAGGTAATTCATCACCAATGCTCACGTGTTCAGCACCAGTTTTGGCATATCCCATTAAGACTAACTAACACTGTTTCATTAATGACTTGCCTGCCTTGCCACTGCGAACAGACTCCAAGAAAACCTCTTCTTTTGTCGGGCAGAATTTCTTGGGCAATGTTTGCTTCAATTTTACTTTCCTTGACACTCGTTTTGCTTTTGGTAAATCAGGTTGACAATTACTACTAAGTGATATATACGTGATTGTATTCAAGAATATAAAGTTTTGTAGGTTGGAGCTGTCTCCTTAAGTGCAAATGTTGCTCTCTGCTTCTGCTGACCATTTGCTTGAGCTGTAAAATCTTTCCACCTCAAATATTCACCTTCTGCCATTAGCTAAGCCATCTGTCGCCTCTGAATGTTTAACCATGTCTTGCTGCCAATGACACTAACAGCACGAATAACCGCAGCAGAATGACGGTCTCCAACTCTGGGTAGTTGTCTAATCTCAGCTGGTAATTCAGAGTAGCGTTTGAAGAAATCTCGAATTAACAGTTGGGATTGGTCAAATATCTCTAACAGCACAGCACGTTTTGGCGATCACTGCGACTGCTTTAGCACCATTCCAATCCGCACAATCCACCTGCTGTCTACTCTCTGTCTTCTTCCACTTGCTTAGTTCTGTCTTTTGCTTCATGCGTCTGTGTTTTGATGTTTCTGCACACTTTAGTTGGTTACTAGTATTGTTTCCTGTTATAGGCACACTGCATCATACCACAGCAGGCTTTCTAAATGTAGTATACTTTGCTTGTGCACCTGTTTCCAGTAGTTCTCCCTCCCTCCCTCCCTCCCTCTCTCCTTCTCCTCCCTTGTTAAATTAGTTTGTTTATTAATTGCCTTAGTAAACAAAATTAGCAATTTATTACCTGCAGTTGCTTATTAAGTTCTTTTATTTCTATGTATGTTGAATGTTTTTGTGTGCACTGTATTATAGCGTCATAGAATTGTGTCAAAGGTCATTGTGCCGGTTGAATTGTTTCAAAGGTTATTGTGCTGGTTGAACTGTGCCAAACATCATTGTGTCAGTTGAACTGTGTCAAAGGTCATTATGCCGGTTGAACTTGTCAAAGGTTATTGTGTGAGTCATTATGAGCTAGTCCTTTTGCTTAGCGTATGACAAAATATCGTGCCTAGGTATAGTATAAATACCAGTTATATTTTTATTGTAGCCATTCCATGAAAGCGCACTCCATCTAAACAGCACATTGGTTATCATTTTTACGTATTTATGCTGGTCAGATTTTTACCGGGTCAAGTATGGTTTAGTGTTTGTGAAATGGTCCAAAACTCTGATTTAGAGTAAGGGAATGTCGCATGCTGGTCGGGAGAGGGGGTTGGGGGGGTGGAAGTCAACATGAACTAGATAGAGGGTGCACGACCCTCTAATATCAGCTGGTAATTCCGAAGTGCGATGGAGTTTCAGGATACCGGCTGGTATGGCAGGGTGGAGCATGCTTCCATGTTGTTTATTCATGTTTAGTTCCCTAAATAATGGTAGAAATAAACAGAATTGCGGCACCTGAGAGTGTTGTTTGTAGTAACTTGTTAGTCACAACAAATTGATTATTTCCATAGAAAAGCATGGCAGAAATATAACAGAGCGAGGGGGCTGGCGATTTAGGGTGGAAATTAAAAAAAAAATGTCTTAAGGCCCATTCACATGAGCGATTAGTTTAGTCGTTTGACTGGTCGGATGACACAGTGTCACCAACCAATTGGACGCATCGTTGCTTGACAGCAAGAAACGATGTGTCCAATTTGTTAGGTGACACAGTGATGCCTCACCAATTGGACAACTAATCGCTCATGTGAACGTGCCTTTAAGATTTTTTACAGAAGGTACTTTTTTACAGAAGTTTCAGATGATCTTAAAATTACGGGAGTTCGATCCATAGGTTCGATCCATAGCACAACCAAGAGAAAGCTTTTCCAGGATGAGCTGAGTTTTAGAAACAAAAAGCTGTTGTGAGACACATTGTTCATTGTAGAAGATAAGTTCTTATTGATTTGGATTGATCAGTGGATGTCATCATAAGGTAAAGTCATCCCCCAGGCATTACGCCTTAGGAAGCCATGAAAGCTTATATGGCCAGTGCTTAAACCTGGTTTCTATAGTGCGAAGCAACTTAGAGTGCAGTTATACTTGCTCTCCTGGACGGACACTAGTCCATCGCATGTTCCTTCCAAACAGTGTTTGTACTCATTTACAGCTGAGTAGACTGAGGCAAAGTAGGGTAAACGAAATTGCCTAAGCTTCGACCGATTAACCCCTAAGCTTCGAAAACGAACCGTGACCAGTGTGGGTCTTGAACTCACAACCCTTGAATTTAGAGTCCAACACCTTAACCACTAGGCCAGACTTAACCACAAGTCAGTTGATTAATTTGATGGCATGGGAGGGGAAATGACTGAACTGATGCTGTTTGAAGATGGAATTGTTGCTTTGTTCATTTAGTGATACTATTTGAAGAAGGAATTGTTGATTTGTTCTTTTAGTGATGCTATTTAAAAAAGGAATGGTCGTTTTGTTTGTTTAGTAACTTCGTTTCAAGCACGTTTGATATTAACCCTTTGAGGTAGTTTGCAGTGCTGTTTGTTGTGCATTGACCCTTTAGCCACTCGCACCCCACACAGCATGCTGGGCAGTTGGAGAGAGAGAGAGCGTTGGTCGCCACGCTTGACCGCATAAATCCCTGAGTATTACATCAGGTACTGATACATACTGTAACACTCAGTACCTGTTGCGATAGTCACGGATCAGCGGCCACATGCACCGATTAACCCCTTAACACACGATGGTCACGGATCAGCGACCACATGCACAGATTAACCCCCTAACACATGACAGTCACGGATCATTGATTGCATGTTGTTACTTTGCATGTTGGTCAAGGTTAGATGATTGCATTAATTCGTTGACCTGATAATAAAGATACAACAGATGTAGCAGATATCACTGCATTTTATAAGATACTCCTTTACACTGTCTTATTTAATCATTTAATTTTAGGTGATGCTATGTTTACCTGTATATGTTTTAAGCTCACAACCTTTATGAAGATCAAAACATATTTTGTGAAATTTATTGTTATAAATGTTTATTATTATATATAATTATAAATTATATCTATTACATTATTTATTATTATAAACTCTATCTGTTCCATTATATATTATTATAAACTATCTCTCTCTCTCTTTATTATGTTATTTATTATTATTATAAACTGTATTATTATTTAGTATTATTATAAACTAAATGTGTTTTAATCAACTACAATTTTACTGTTGAGGAATCAAAACAATGGAAGTTAATTTTGATATACACCATGTGGTTATGTCTGTTAGACCTTCTAACACATGTTTATTAGAATACCTTCTAATGCATGTCTTTTAGACCTTCTAACACGTCTATTAGACTACCTTCTAATGCACATGTATATTAGACCTTCTAACACACATCTATTAGACTACCTTCTAACACACTAAAATTATTTTCATCGTTTTTATTCTTCAACAACATATCTGTTGAGAAACATTGAAAGTCCATCTTCACGTGTTCGAGGTTAGTGTAACAGACAACCAGTGTAGATCAAAATGGGCTTCCATTGTTTTAACTCTTCAACAGCGATTTGTTATTAGTATTGGCCATTATCTGTTTAATTTGAATGTTTTGACCAAATATCATCTTTACAATAGCAAGCTGAATGGCAAGGGCAATACTCATAAACAGATATTTCAAAATTGTGTTTCATCAAAACTCGTTTATGAGATGAAGACGTTAGAATATATATATATAGTTTATAATGTACAACATGACTTTATAGTAAAAGCATTCAGACTTCCAACATTTATAGACAATCATGCAGGAAAAATGTTTTTTCCCACTGTCTTCTAGTGCAACTTCGGGAGAAAGAATTGACAGCAGCGGAGGAGAAGGTGACAGCCCTGAGTGGGACAAAGGAGTCGAAAGTTGACAAGTCAGTCCCACACTTTCACTTCATTCAAATGAGCATTTGTGACTGATTGTTTTTACCAAGAATTTGTGCCATGAACAGTCTGTATATTAATTCAAACAAACAGAAAAACTTGTAGAGTAATGTCATGTTTTTATTGCATGAACCAAAACTAAATAACAAAGGATATTGTTCAACATTTGTTAGGATGATGGTTGACCATTTTTGTAGACTTTATTGGCTGGTTTCAGGTCACTTGTGAGGAACCCCCTCATTGGCTGGTTTCAGGCCACTTGGGAGGAACCTCTTCATTGGTTGTTTTCATGCCACTTGTAAACATCCTTCTCAATGGCTGGTTTCAGGCCACTTGTAAAGACTGTATCATTTGTTGGTTTTGGAACATGTGTAAAGAACCTTCTCATTGGTTGGTTCTAGAACACTTGAAAAAACTTTGTCACTGGCTGGTTTCAAAGTAAAGATTTTTTTCGTTTGTTGGTTTCAGGGCGCTTGTAAAGAATCTTCTTATTGGTTACTTTCACACACCAACTGGGAAACGTGTTGAGGTGCTAAAACTAATGTGTAAGGTGCTTGACTTCAATGGTGATGAAATGCAACAGGTGAGAATCAGTACATAATCTACTCAAGAGGAAAGTGACTAGATAACATTAATTACCTGTCTATCTAAGAAAATTATGACCTATTAATCTCACATGGTTGTTGGCTATGGTTATAACTACATTGTTATACATTGTTACTGTAAAGAACATTCTAATTTACTGATTTCAAAACACTTGCATTGGATGATTTCAGGGCACAAGAAAAAATCTTTTTCATTGGCTGGTTTCAGGGCACTTTAAAGTACTTTTTCATTGGTTGGTTTCTGGGCACTTTTAAAGAACCTTGAAGTTATAAAGTAATGTGTATCATAATGCCATGTAAAATAACATATCCTCTATTTGTCAAAGGTATTCTAACTTGAATCACTACATACATAAATAATACCAAAAATTATCACCATATTGGCACAATTTGTTTTAAGATGTGCCATATTTACATTAAAGTGTATTGAAATAATGTCCATTATCACTGTATATCTGCCACAGATTGGTGCAGAGACCAACAGTGGCTGGTTGGGAGGGCTGCTGCGTAGGGTCACGCCCTCCACCCCCACAAGTACAAACAAGGTAAGCATTATCACCAGATATGCCAAATCAATGGAATTCCACCCCATTCAGTCGGTCGTGCAAATTATCTCACCTCATTCTGCTTTGAATTTCTTCTTTCCCAATGATTCTCTTCCTATGCAGTGTAACAGTGTAACATGGTACAACATTGCTCTCAATCAAGTCAGTTGTCAGGAAAATTTGCCACAGCTTACCACATCCCTAAACAAATAGCAAAGGCAAGTTGCCCCGCTTCATCTTCATCATTCTTCAAGCAAATTTGCATACGTGTGTAGTGTATGTGCGTGCATGGGTGCATGGGTGCATGTGTGTGTGTGTGTGTGTGTGTGTGGCGTATGTGTGCACGGCTGCATTTGTGTACGTGTGCATGTATGTTGTGTGTGTGTGCATGGCTGCATGTGTGTGTGTAGTGTGTGTGTGTGCGTGTGTGTGTAGTGTCTGTGTGTGCATGGCTGCGTGTGTGTGTAGTGTATGTGTATGCATGGCTGTGTGTGTGTGTAGTGTGTGTGACACTGTGTGTGCATGGCTGCATGCGTGTGTGTAGTGTATATGTGTGCATGGCTGCATGTGTGTGTGTGTGTGTGTGTGTGTGTGTGTGTGTGTGTGTGTGTGTGTGTGTGTGTAGTGTTATGTGTGTGCATGGCTGCGAGTGTGTGTGTGTAGTGTTATGTGTGTGTGCATGGCTGCATGCATGTGTGTAGTGTATGTGTGTGCATGGATTGCATTTGTGTGTGTGTAGTGTATGTGTGTGCATGGCTGTGTGTAGTGTTATATGTGTGCATGGCTGCATGCGTGTGTGTAGTGTATGTGTGTGCATGGCTGCATGCGAGTGTGTAGTGTATGTGTGTGCATGGCTGTATGAGTGTGTGTAGTGTTATATGTGTGCATGGCTGCATGCGAGTGTGTAGTGTACGTGTGTGCATGGCTGCATGCGTGTGTGTAGTGTATGTGTATGCATGAGTGTGTAGTGTATGTGCGTGCATGGCTGCGTGCGTGCGTGCGTGCGTGCGTGCGTGCGTGCGTGCGTGCGTGCGTGCGTGCGTGCGTGCGTGCGTGCGTGCGTGTAGTGTATGTGTGTGCATGGCTGCATGTGTGTACGTTGATGGATCCATTCAAATAGGATGGACGGGCAAGTACAAACATGTGCGTGCATTCCTTTATGTGTAAAATACTAATATCCTACTATATTCTATTTTCAGTCTTTCTCGCAGTTGTTTGTGAACTTCCTTGAGACGGAGTCAACCCCAAAGCCCGTGCTGCGGCTCCCCGCCGAGGCCATGGCTCAGGAGCAACACCAGCGGCAGGAGCAACGCCTACAGAAACACACATTTAACCCTTTCACAGCCACCGCCACTGCCTCCACGCCTACAGGTCGGCGTGCCTCTTCTGAAGACTCCCACCTCCTCATGAAGCCGATCGCGGCTTCACTGCCATTGTTCACACCTATCGTGGCGCCGGCGGTGAGTGCGAGCCGTGGCAGTTCAGGGCGGTCAACACCGGCTTCATCCACTACGATACTAAGAGATGTTTTACAGCAATGAGTGCCATCTGGTCAGTGTTTGTGATCAAGGGGTCAACAGGAGCTACCGGTCAGCTGTTTCCAGTGCTGCATCAAATATTAGCAATGTTGCCATTAGGTGGCACCACATGTACAATGTTAGTTTCATTGTCCACTTGATGGTGTCACGTGTACAGTGTTGAAGCTTCACTGCAATGTTTGTGTTCAGTATCAATTGCAGTAGCTGATAGAATTGGATTATCAATTCAACGGGAAAATAATTTCCCCAATTTACATAACACGATTGCAAGAAAATGCATAGTGCACAGTGTTATTGCGTGATACCAACAAGCTTTAATGTGACACTGCACCCTGTAATAACCACCTGTGGAGAATCTGCAATCATGTGCACTGCCAGTCTGCTACACGTGCACTGCCAGTCTGCTACATGCATCAACTTCCAGGGCGAATGGTCTGTTAGAAACAAAAACGACCCACCAAAACATCTGGTCATGGCCATTACCAGAGATTTTATTCACATAATGTTGACCGAGCAGACAATAAACCCCAGTTGGTCTTCTTCGCAAAACTTTTAATCTTAGAAAAATGCATAATGTTTTCTCTCTAGCAGATGCCACTTTTGAGATTACCTCAGCTTTAGGTATGACACTAATATATATGGAACTTCAGGGAAGACATTGCAGAAGATTAGAGTTAAACCAAAACAGAAATGGGCATAGTGAATTGTGTTGCACATAATATATATGCAGTGTATGCGTGCATGCTTGCGTGAGTGCATGCGTGCGGGCGTGCGGGCGGGCGTGCATTCACAGTCCAATGGCTGTATTTGCTCAAGTCAAACCGCACATCAAAATATAAAATGAAGCTGGTAATGTTTGGCTCTTATTCTGGATTCCATATAACGATGTTACTTTGGGCAAAAGGGATGTTTAAAAACAATAGAGCTTACTTGTTCTTACTGTTTGTTTATTTCATTGTGTTCAACTCAACAAAGTATAAATATGTCAGCCTATTCATGAAACCCTATTTGTTACATTGTTCTCAGCGAAGTAAAGTAGTCAAACTAATTACAGAATTATAATTATAGTTTACATATAACTGCTTCCGAGTATAAAATAATAACCTATTTTTGTTGTTTTATCATCACTCAGCTATCATTCACATGATCATATAGACCCTGCCTTAATGGCTGTATCTGGTGATGCTATAATTTCTGAAGCAAAGGTATTTTCTCTGTGTAATCATCCCGGTGCAAGATCTGTAATAGATGAAGTCAGGGGTTACTGCGATTTACTTGAGAACTACGACTGACTGAATCCGTTCTGTTGATTGTGTTTTCTAAATCACACATCTTGATGTTTGTATTGCCAGTTAAGAGGTAGTCACTGTAGGCACTGGTTAAAGTTGCTGGAAATGTATCCAACTAACAAGTATGGTAACAGTGAAACTTGATCTGAACCATTTTATGACCTATTTGTGTTCCCCGTCTTTTTTAATTCTGATAAAGGGATTGGGTGTTCTTTAGCCACAAAGAGGAAGACACGATAGTAGTGGGAAGAAATTGGTAATGTTCACTAATAGTTTAATTTAAAATTGCTCTTCAACCTAGATGGTAATCAGGTCAGATAGAAGGAAGGTTTGTATATATCTTGACATAATGATTGATGTGGGGGTTAGAGTGGTTAGAATGAAATGATACGTTTGAAGTTCATATGGTATACATATCAATACATTCCTGTATAAACATGGTAATTGGTATTGTATGTGTGTGTGTACAATGTGTGGACAATGCTGTGTACATGATAACTAATTAAATGTGGTTAAGGTCTTGTAACAGAATTGTGTGTCTATTGCTTGGTATCGTCAGCATAGTTTAATTATTCATATAAGTTACATGAATGATATAATATGTATTATATATATATAACTTATATAAATAAATTAATATATATTATATTATTAGGCGGCTACCTTGAAATCAAGCTAACTGCACACCCATCTGCGCATCATTGTCGTAATATGTCAACACCAAAGTTATACTGTTGATTGAAACTACGTCCTTTATGCCAATAATAAACACAAATGATACATGTAAAAGAATATTAACAAGAACTGAAAACAGTATAAATTAATGTATTCAGTGGAGCCCCTGGCAGACAAAGTTTTCTGTAACAAATTTACAACACATTGTGTTGTAAATTTGTTACAGAATTTATTTTTTTTAACTCATGATTTTAAGATAGAAAAACCATGATTTTTGCCCAGGCACTTCATTAGTTTTTTCTATGTATATAGAGATAAATAATAAATTAACATTTCAGCCAACTTTGACATTACTCTTCATGGGTAAAATTTGGCTTTTGATAACAGTTTTGCTAATTTTGATGCTGATGTATCTGTTAATGTGTCAGATATGTTGCACACGAACCACAAATTTGTTTTGCCTTTTTATAGAGATAAATAATAAACAAATATTTTGGCAAAGTTTTACTAAAGTGGTGTTACTCCTTGTGGGTCAGATATTTAATATTGTCAAAATGTAGCTAAAATGTGGTTTTACTGTGACTTAATAAAATACATAAAATAATAAATTTTACAATTTTTAATGCGAGTTTGCATATCATGCTTTATGTAATATGAACATATCAAACTGCAACATTCATGCAAGTTTTATATTTTAATCAATAAATCTCGTTAGGACTGATTATGATCAGAGTACGTAGCTGTTACTATGTCAGATATTTGACAAATTTGCATGGGATCCCCCAACTTTTTGGGCTCTAATGGATTTCAAACAACCTTTAAAATTTTATCTTAAATTACTTTTATTTCTGGGTAATCAGCCACCTTAAAGTGTATCTTTATCTACCTTCATTAATAGTGATTTAAAGAATAATTACAGCTTATATAGTACTATAATACTTTTACAAAATAAACATCATGAAAACATATGAATGCATACATAGATCTTTAGCACTATTTACTTGTATCATTAAAGGTAACTCTATTATAAGACAAGATTTTAGAAAAATGCATAATGGCTACATCAAAGGCATAAGTCAAGACCGGTGTAACTGCTATCATAGCAGTACAAAATATGTCTATAAACTAAACAAAACAAAAGATCAGTAAAGCATTCAGATCTGACTTATCACTTGCAATACAAGTATACTGGGTATCCTAGAAGAAAAACATCCACCACGAACAATAAGTGTTTTCATTAAATTTGTTCCAACAGAGAGGTTTGACAGACCTTGTGTATGTGTACCCACATAGACAGACCTTGTGTACGTGTACCCATACAGACAGACCTTGTGTATGTGTACCCACATAGACAGACCTTGTGTACATGTATCCATACAGACAGACCTTGTGTACCCATACAGACAGACATTGTGTACATGTACCCATACAGACACTTTGTGTACATGTACCCATACAGACAGACCTTGTGTACCCATACAGACATTGTGTACATGTACCCATACAGACACCTTGTGTACATGTACCCATACAGACAGACCTTGTGTACTTGTACCCATACAGACAGACCTTGTGTATATGTACCCACATAGACAGACCTTGTGTACATGTATCCATACAGACAGACCTTGTGTACCCATACAGACAGACATTGTGTACATGTACCCATACAGACACCTTGTGTACATGTACCCATACAGACAGACCTTGTGTACCCATATAGACAGACATTGTGTACATGTACCCATACAGACACCTTGTGTACATGTACCCATACAGACAGACCTTGTGTACATGTACCCATACAGACAGACCTTGTGTACCCATACAGACAGACATTGTGTACATGTACCCATACAGACAGACCTTGTGTACATGTACCCATACAGACAGACCTTGTGTACGTGTACCCATACAGACACATTGTGTACATGTACCCATACAGACAGACATTGTGTACATGTACCCATACAGACAGACCTTGTGTACATGTACCCATACAGACAGACCTTGTGTACGTGTACCCATACAGACAGACCTTGTGTACGTGTACCCATACAGACACATTGTGTACATGTACCCATACAGACAGACATTGTGTACATGTACCCATACAGACAGACCTTGTGTACGTGTACCCATACAGACAGAGTTTTCTGCCACCCTTGTTATTATTGATAACCTCCATCTTTCATCAAGTAAATTATTCTAATACATGATCCGCTTGGACCTCCAGGTTTATATTGATTTGTGTGTAGTCATGATGGTAAACCATGCAGCCCATCAAGATAAACCATGCAGCCCATCAAGATAAACCATGCAGCCCATCAAGATAAACCATGCAGCCCATCAAGATAAACCATGCAGCCCATCAAGATAAACCATGCAGCCCATCAAGATAAACCATGCAGCCCATCAAGATAAACCCATTCTGTTTATTGTGCACAAGCACCCACTAGGAAGCAACTGGGATCACACCAGAGAAGCCAACATCAGTAAACCCCAACATCAACCTGATCATCATGATGCTACTATGGGGCTAATGCAGTTGGTAAACCTTGCAGTTAGATGTCAGTCTGTTAATTAATAATTTTAAATATTGAACACATTATCATTGGGTGGAGCAGATGGTAAATTTGTAAATTATTTCTTCAATCACTTTTTTCAATAAATATAATGCATACTATATTACATAACTTTCAAAACACACAATAAGTACTTCTATAATGTTTATAATAGAAATCATAAACAAAATAAAGTGTTAATTTTTTTCCGTTACTTTTTTCTGGTACTTTCTTTCATACAACCTCCGTATGGGAACAGAGAGAGGAAACCAAGCAGTAGTCCAACTAAGGTTATGTTGAAAAAAATCTAATTGTCCTTCTCACATGACACATTCACCATTTGATGAAGCTTCACAATCACAGTAAACCCAATATGACTGCTAATGTACCATAACACTTTAGAGATGTACACATAGGCTGGGGATTTGTTTAGTATCAGCCATCAACTACATGTAAATTAGCTGACTTTGTTGCACTGAATTCATTCAGACACTTGATACATCAGCAGCCCTTGTCATAAAAGGATGTAAATCACAGTGTTGTAAAGCACATGGGTATCCACTGGTTGTGTGCATCTGAGATTCTTCTTCATATCAGCCATGGCCTGCAAGGGCCTTTGACACCCTCCTGTCAATTCACATGCAATATGCAGACCTCAAGTTGTCCACTGCCTCACGTTGTCCATTTGCCTTCATTGAGGCTTTGTTCCTTCTTTCAACTTCACCTTCACCTCTTAGCCAGTGTCCATATTTTGTAAGTTCCCATCGCTTCAGCATGCTACCAGTCTTTTGTCATCAGACACACCAACCTGTTGTTGAAATATGAAATGACATTTTGTCCAGTATGGGTGATAAAGCAAATCCTTGCCAGTATTGTTGCTAACCTGGTTCCTGCTTAATTTTGTTTAATCTAAATAATGAAACTCATCTAAAGCTCAGGGCATTCACTGACCAAACTTATGGCAGATTTAATTAATCAGGAACTGGATGGAAATCTTATTTGATGATGGCCACTTCAGCCTGATCATGCATAATGAAGCTGTAACTTCCTCCCTGTTGAAGTAGTCTTGTAAAAACATTAAACCAGGAACACATCTTATCATACACCTATGTAGGATCCTAATCTGCTTGATTATATGTATGAAACAAATAAGTGGGAAGTACCTGTTTTGGAATATTGACCTGGCCAGTTTTAACCAGTTAAAAAACTAGGGTGGTTTTACTGGCAAACGTACCCTGCTAATAACTAATAAAAAAATTTGCTACATCAATTTTTAACATTGCCAATTCGCACATTCTTGGCACCAGCAAGTTTCCTAAGATTCTCATTTCCGAGATCCTAAATATGCCACTGATCCCTCATTTTATCACATATGCCCCAGTGCCCAGTAAACAACTATATATCGAATGAGTGAGGGTTAGCACCTCCTAATGGGGAGGGTTAGCTCCTCCTAATGGGGAGGGTTAGCTCCTCCTAATGGGAAGGGTTAGCACCTCCTAATGGGGATGGTTAGCACCTCCCAATGACAAGGTTCAGTAAACCCTTTGAACTTCAACTGGATCTGAATCTGACACCAGACTGACACCCCAGACCCCTGGTGCAATTAAGCTGTCTGCCTTGGACTTTGGTCAACAAATTTATAGTTTTAAAGAAGTCTCAATTGGCAGACACCCATTGTAAGATTACTATATAGCTGGTAATTGCATAACCCTCAGTAGCCTAGAACAGGTTGTGTGAGCAGTGTATAGGCAGCTGAAAACCAGTTGATTCAGTACATTGAAACAACCACTACATAGGTGGGGTTAATTCTCACACAGGCCACATGCATATTGTTCTAACTTACATAAACATTCATAAAGATATTGGTAGGTACAAATAAAGGTTATTACTTATATCTATGCTTATACTGCATGTTTTAGTTTTTAGTTATGTGAGGAAGGGGGGATTTGGTTAAATTCATCATAATTCCTGTGCCACGTGCACATACCCTTCTTTAGAACATCTGGATAGAGTAAGACTGGAAACAAACATAAAACAGCAATTTAATGTATTATTATTTTCTCTTTTATTCATGTTGCTGCCATTTTTATATAATAAGCTCATATCTAGTGTTAAATTATTAGTATAACATGATTATCATTGGTTAATTTTACAAGATGAAACTGTGTTGAAAAACAGAAAATGCTGTCAGAAAATTTACTGTGGCCTTCTATGCAACAAACACATCTGAAATATAATTGGAAATCTCAATTTGTGTTCTACATAGATTAAAAAAATAGTAGGAATTATTCGATTCAATCCCTTTTCTTATGCCTCTACTGCTATTTATCTTTATTAACGATTCTTAATGTACTATTACGCGACTGCTCCGCGTAAGCTATATAACTGCTAAATTTCTTCAAATTTGGCACAGGCATGTATTTCGACTGACAATAAAGTGCTCCCTGGGCCTAGACTTGTAAAATGGAGAATTTATAAAAATTCAAAATCTGGTATTTTTCAAGATGACAAAAGTCAAAACATGCAAAATCTTAATCATAATTTAAATTTATATCCATGAACGTCTCAAGACTCAAATTGGTCCAAACCACTGTTTGCACTGCATTCGAACTTTGCATGGTTGCAAGGACACCAGGCACATACACATATAACGTCAATAAATATAATACTAAATTAGAAACGTAAACAAATAAGTTTTTAGTATAATACGCCACTTCGAACTAGGCAAAGACGGCAAAGTCAATCGCCATACCACTTTTTTATCTAGCAGTTGCTGTCGCATAGCTCGAGTGGGGCAGACGACCCTGCCTACCTTCGAACGAGCTTACCCAATCATATTATACGATACTAGTAGCTACAGTCTTTTCATCAAATTCCTTTTTGGTACAAGTTACACCTATGCCATGGCTATGCATTTTAATAGTAACACTATTCTTGATGCAATAATACATAATTAATTATTAATGAATGCCATGTTTGTCTAAATATTGATGTTTTATAACTAGATTAG
The DNA here is from genome assembly GCA_963662155.1 of Lamellibrachia columna. Taxonomy (NCBI): domain Eukaryota; kingdom Metazoa; phylum Annelida; class Polychaeta; order Sabellida; family Siboglinidae; genus Lamellibrachia; species Lamellibrachia columna. Next base: position 8,056,235 of record OY759262.1, read on the forward strand.
TGGGAAAATACAATTTATCCTTCAGTCCAAAAAATAGTCCGTCCGAGGTTCGCCTTTTCTGAGAACCAATAGAAATGAGCGACACATGAGACCGGCGGTGTTATAAATGGCTGGCGCTAGCTGACAGGGCGGTAGTTTTAATCGGACGTTAACGTGTTGACGTTGTTTCTTTTAAATGCAGACATGTCACGCTGTGAAGAGATGTTTGCCGATGCAATACTACAAAGTAGAACACAATTATGAAGCCATCAAATGCGACGGCAAATCCAGAAGCTCATTTCACCGCACCGTAAAGGTAGCTGCTACCTCGTGGTCAAGCCTCAAACTCAAGGTAGGGAGAAGGGCACATTTTGGATTGTCTCAGAATTTCTTAGTATGTTTGGTATTTTCAATTCAATAACTTTATTCCGGAATATTACATCCATATAAAGACTAGACTATGACGACTAAAAACTATACATATATAGCATATTTCTCCAGTGTCAGTGATGAACTAAATCATCAGCATATGCCATATACTATAATAATAGTGGTTGGTGTAGTTTTCGACCTACTTAATAGAATATGCCGTTTAAAAAAAATCTGAAGAAACATTTTGTGTAAGAGATCGATGTACCAAATCAGCAAAAGCTACTTCATTTATTCAATGCAAACAAAGTATTAAAACAGTTGTTTTGAGCGAAAAACTTACGAATATTGATAGGGAGGTCGGTCATATTTTGAAAAGTACATCAAATAGGACATGTGATACACCGTTGTAAAGGTCTTTTCAATGGAAAGACAACCATACATGATTTATCTCTCTGGGGTGAAAACTGACCGACTTATGGATATTTGTGTAAAAGCTGTTGACTAAATCTTTCTGACGGTTTTCTAATCTGAAGAAAACATGAAATAAACTTGTGTAATAATACAAATATTTGTTTGCATATGCAAATTATATGTTATGTGTTTCCTTACATACTATTTACAAAAGGAATTATACATAAAATTAAAACAACTAACCTTTCAGAAAGCTTAAAAAAGTATTTCCAGGTCCCCTACTTTCAGGTCATCGTCCAGTGTATATGTGTACACGATGTCTGGCTCATTGTCATACACAACATTGAACCAACTTGGGAAGCCTGGTACCTAAATATGCATGGTGTGCTTTAGTGGTTTCCCATATATGTGAATATTAATGCAATCTGGCATTTTATTAGTGGCTGGTATAACAGCAAAAAAAAATATTTTTACAATGCGTACATGAATGAGTATGTGCGTGTGTGCATGTGTGTTAAGTTAATAAAGCGAGTTAGATTGAGAAGCATAGCCAACTACTGCAAGCATCAGTAACCATGCTGCTATACATCATGCATGTGCAAAATTCTATATTATTTAAAGGGGTTCACCTTACTCAGAAGATAAAATATTATCATGCACAAACAATGACACATATGCACAATATATAATTTTGTCGTACAACTTTGAAATTATCTTATGTAATGTTGTACATATTTGTAGTTACCTGTGAAATAACCTTTCCTTTATACCAGGTAAACGCACTGTGGTCGTCAGCACACTTGAACTTATGGCGCACTTGTCTGCCTGCGAGTACATGCTGCTCCCTCCCTGTCTCCGCCTCTGCGACAATGGCTTCATCAAGCAGAGTCTTCAGATTGGTGGCAAGTTCCTGCACTGACAGTGGCACTCTCTTACCGTCCACCACTCTCGTGAAGCTGAACACTTCTTTCATTGTAGGCAGCTGCCTCAACACGTGTTTCCGAAAACGTATTTGAGCCTTCAGTGCAGCAATGTTCTCCTTGACCGGTGTTGCAACATCATCAACGTGTTCATCCACATGTTTTCTCGATTGCCACAGACCATACTGGATGATGTCTTCTGTGTATGACTCTAGGAGTTTCACATGCCTAGCCTGTGCCTCTTGTGCTTTTTTCGCCTTCTCTTTCAGTGCCTGGCGAGTCTTCTCTTGGATATCCAGCCTTCTCTCTTTAAATGAGCTGAGCAGTTTCTTTTCTTGGCATATACATCGTTCTCGATCCACAGGATCTTGCTTAGCTAGCCATTCAAGTGTTTTGTTCTGTGAGAACATGATGTATGCCTCAGAAGCTATGGTGGTGATACTAGGCTTCTGCTTAAGCATGTGGTCAAGCATTCCGAAGATTGACTCCGCAAACACACTGCTTTTCGGAACACACTTCAATGCATCACGAGCATGATCCATTGCACCAACTTCATAATGCCCCCCAGGGAGGTGATCTGCGAAGATCCGTTTGCAGAGAACTGCGATGGCTGGTAGCAAGATGTGGAGAATCACCTCCACATCTGCATCTAAATCAGAAGGTGATGTTAGCTTCTCAAAAATCTTGTCCTTCTTGAGGCGTGTGACATTCCCAAAGATAGACGTGCTCTTGCCAGTCATGAAATCACTGACGTTTTTGCAGGAGTCCTGGCAGTAGGACACAAGTTGCTGATAGTGCATGCTCATATCTATAATGTGAACATGCTTGTCTTCAATCAGTGACCACAGAGGACATGTTATCAGCTTGCTGATAAGGCCAAGAGCCTTACATCCTGCTACAAACTGTGGGGTTTGTAAGTCCTGCATAACAGACTTCAGCAGTTTGTTTGGCGCGCCTTGTTCCTCCAGGTACTGACACATGTGTTCATTCAGAAAGAAAGTGGTGGCTGCATTAGCAAACAGAATATTAAATCGGGATCCCCTAAATGGTTTGAGAGGAACACTGTGAATTCCATTGCTTGCAAGGAAAGGCTTCACAAACACTGAAAAGTTGCCAAAACAACCAGACTTCTCATCTGCACCACAAGCAAATGCTTTTGATGCAGTGCGCACCAGCCTCACAGCACCCGGATCATGTGCATTGTACTGAGGGTCTGGATTTGGAACTGGCTGGCTGCCAAACAATCCTGCCTCTGCCTCCTTCAGAGCTGCTTTTGCAGCATCTGCTATGTGCACCAATCCATGGAGGCCACAGAAAAAGTTGCACAATTTTGACACTGAATGCTTTTCCTCCGTATCCAGATCATTAAACTGTTCATCCAGTAATGGCAGGATGCTCGCCCGGTACTCTTCAAGCAGCGAGTTGAACTTAATCTCAGTCGAGGCTCTGTCTGACATGGTCGCCACAATGTGTTGAAGCAACAGTTTTGATTTCTTTGTCTGTGATTTGTTACTTCGATAATCTATGTTGGCAAGAATCTCTTTAAAAGTTGATAAAGTGTGTTCAGCTGATTTTGTGCAAATTTCCCTCAGTCCCAGTACCCATAACTTCCCTTCACTGTCACTGGCTTCATACCCCATGTATTTTTTGCCAGCTTTTGTTGTCTCATCAGTCATGAGACGTGTGTTCCTTTTCTGACAATTCTTGTGCAAGTTGTGTCTGGGCAAGTGAAAGCCTCTGAATGTTCATTGCTAGCACTGTGCTCTTGCTAGGTATTCTTGTCGGTTCTCTGCCAGCTAATTTCAGAACCGTCTTCATCGTAGCACCAATCTTTGATGCACTTACACTATTATCTAATAATTCATAAACACACATCTGCAAATCACTTGTAAATCTTCTTGATGTTTCGTCGTATGTAACAAGCAGTTTATTGTCCTCAACCAGATTCCGAAGCCATTCGTTTTCTTCACTTAATAACTGTTTCTCTTCTTTCAGGTTCTTGATTTCTTCATGGTGATTAGCATCCTTTTCTACACATTCCTGTTGTAGTCTCTTAATCGTACCACCTTCACTTGTCACAGTTGCTTCTAACTTGGATCTCTTATGCCGATGGTAATTTTCTCGTGCTTCAGCAGCCTTTAGTTGAGCTGTTTTCGTGCTGCATTTTGTTTTAATAGCTTTAAGTGAGGACTCTCTCTGGCGGAGATGCTGCTTTGTACTATTTAGCTCTTCTTGTTTCAAAGTAGTCCACCTGGATTTGGCTGACTTAGCGGCAGCTACTTTGGAAAGCCTTTCAGCATCAACATTGGCATTTTCAATGCATTCCTTTGACTTTAGTAACTCACTAGCAAGTGAAGTTGCTAACCCTTTGTACGTACAATCAGTGTGGGTGTCACATGACACTGTCTGTTTGCAAGAAAGATTTAGTGAGATTTGTGGAAACACTACAGACTGTTGGAGCCACTCGTCCAGTTTCTCTTGTCCATCTGCTCTAGATACATGTTTCCGTAAATTGAGGTAAGATTGTTTAGCTTTGTCAACTACTTTGCGGAAGGCAGCTTCACTTGCCAGTAAAGTACCACTGGCACACTCCTTGCTTGCTAATTCTTTCAGCCAAACAGCACACAATACCCTCCCATCCTTGGCAATTTTTTCAATTATGTTGATGTTTCTGGTCATGATTGATAGGATTTTGCTTGTAAGATAGCACCTATAAAGCAAAAGCATGCAACGTGATATCAAAAACATGCACTCCCCGCTGTTAAAAAGCAACATAATGTTCTGTTATTAACTAGTGTTAATACCACCACCATTAAGTCAATGTTGTATACATGCATTACAACTACAAATCACAAATTTCATTTATTAAACCTATAAAGCAAAAGTGTGCAATGCGACATTAACAGCATGCAAACTCCCCGCCTTTAAAAAGCAAAATGCTGTACTGTTATTAACTTGTGTTAATACCACCACTACTAAGTCAATGTTGTATTAATGCATTACAACTGCAAATCACAAATTTAATTTATTAATTTTTTAAATTTAATTTAAGTATCTTTTGTATTTGTTTATTGCTATTTAACACATTTATATTTGTAATGTGATTGTGTGTGTGTGTGTGTGTGTGTGTGTGTGTGTGTGTGTGTGTGTGTGTGTGTGTGTGTGTGTGTGTGTGTGTGTGTGTGTGTGTGTGTGTGTGTGTGTGTGTGTGTGTGTGTGTGTGTGTGTGTGTGTGTGTGTGTGTGTGTGTGTGTGTAAATATATAATTTACTTATATTTTTAATGCACATGAGTATGTATTAGTGTAGATATTATAGGTATTATTTGATTTGGGGAGGGATTTTATTTATTATAATTTATTATTATTATTTACATTTTTATTTATTTTTAAATGATTTATTATATTCCAAGTATTAAAATGTTAATGCTTTTTGCATGATTATGGGTATTTTAACCTGAAATAAAGGCATTCGTATATAATAATTGATACATTTATATGCTTAATGGCAATATTAATACGACAATTTCATTTGTATGGCATAGCCATGCCCATGGGTTATTACTTGAAATTACATATTGGCATAACTATAAAAATTCCAACATTTAATATGTGCAAGCATACCTACATGTGTGTACACACAAATATCAAATACATGGCTAAAACATAGCAACACATACGAGACCACGATAAATGCGTGCGGCTTCTGTGAGCGATAATAGAAGATATTCAGCCAGCCGTCATCGCCGGACGCGGGGTACCTGTACGTTCAAGCTTGGGGCAAAAATGGGCAAAGGTGTTTCTCCACAAAACTTCCATATTTATTAAGTTAAGACATTACTTTATTGCATATGTATGGTTTCCAAGAGTTTCCGCAACCTGTTGATACTTTATTTGCTCTCCCAATATGGTAAACTTTCAAAATAAAATAACTTTCTAAATTTTCTTACCATTCGTACGAGACAAACACCAACGCAAAGAGTATAATTTTGCGGTTTCAACCATACCAATAAACATTGCATGTTGGGTAATAACGCAGCACGAGAATTTAAGCAAGACACCACCCTTCAACGGGATTAAATATGGCCGCGCCCAAAAGGAAACGAAATTCCTGTTGGTGTCGTTGCTTCATCACGGATATCTGCATGAAGCATAACGAATTCACAATAGCATGTATTTTTATCATAAAGAAGACATATTTCTCTTTCTGTTGATACCATACCTATTTTTATTCTTTAGAAAATTGTGAACTTACAAATTAGTAAACATACGCGATTTAACACAGCGTCCGAATGGCAACGCGTTCGCGAGATTTCTACCGACCTCCCTAATATTGAACGTCTGAACCATGTCGCGCTAGTCGAGGAAACCGGCGGAATTCGACTTATATTTATGGCAAGCCGTACAGACAATCGTTTTTAATTTTACCACTTTGTTCCAATTATGTCAACCTTTTTATCAACCAGGCTTGACATAGCGCTTTATAAAACACATACAAATATATTTGCATTGAATATATATAACGTTAATGTAGTACATTTTTTCTCGTATATTTAACACATTTTAATTATTCCTACTTTTATGACAAGACTAGCTTGCCATACATCTACCACAAAAAGGGCTATTATTGTCACGTGGTCAAGAACGAGACATGCGTCAGCAGACGCTCAATAATAATGTCTGGTAAGCATGCAAAGTCGGTTTTTTATCAAGGTATGTATATCATAAACGTGTTCTATGTCATATTATATATAAAAATATATTTTGCTCAGACAAGACTCTGTATGGTTATTGTTGTAAACAGTCGCTGTGACGTCTCTAACGCGATATCAAGCGATATTTCAATGGATCGAAAACTGGCGTGGGTCGAAAACTGCACCAGTAACTATACATCAAATGGTTAATCAATATTGCACCTATTATCATTATGCATCCAGCATTTACATTTAATTTTTTACTGAAATCATCCATGACCATGTATACAAAAAAAGATACGGGGAGAGAATTCCTCCTTGACGTACACCATTAGTAACAGAAAAATTGTCTGACATGATATACTTCCAGTGTACATACATTTTTTGAGTAGTATACCAAAATACTAGAATTCTAACTATATACAAGGGTATGCCTTGTTTTATGAGTTTCTCAAATAGAACATAGTGATTTACTCAAATGCTTTGGATGCACCCAAAAAACGATATACATTACTATTCAAACTACAGTATTTTAATACAGTCTCCTTGACGGCATATATAATTATGTTAGTCATTTCGCGTAATGACTGACATGTTTAGGCATTACGCGAAATGACTATTTCACTTAGGTATTTCGCAAAATTACTAATAATTTCAGTCATTACGTGAAATGACTGGAAAAGAGGTGCAGTCATTTCGCGTAATCACTGAAACAGTGTTTCCCCTGGTTAATGACAAGTGATATGGGCAAACTTTCTGGGGTTTTTTTTCATCTACCTAGCCAAATATTTTCAGAAATTGTCACCTAGTACCTATCTATTTCTCACACTCAAAAATATTTTTTATATTGTGATGAACTTATGATTTAAGATTATTGTTCGGGTTCACTTTGGATCGTGTAGAATACCAGGAATTGAAGTTACTGCACATGGTCGAAACCACTTATCAAATTAATGTTCTTATTTCTTATTTTGATTTCTTATCAAATTAATGTTCTTATTTCTAGGTGCACTTAGTGCCATTATAACCAGAGCAACCACTGCGAAGTATCAATTACGATTTGTCTTCTATTGTGTATCTTAAATTGAATGTTGGAAATGTAGAATGTCCTATTGTTTTTGTGTCATTGATTTCAGAGGTTCAGGACATTTTATCCTATCACTTCTGTTTTCAGTGTGCATCACTGACTTCATTCACTGTGTATTTCGTTTTTTAACAACTTCTCTTTGTCACTGCATTAAAACTTTGCCGCCAGAAGGAGCCACGTGCAACTCCAGTTGGGAGCAAGTGATTTTAGCGCGAATGATAAACCGCTCAGTGGGTGATTGATTAGGGCTAGCAATAGGGAGCGAGAGCGATTGCTCTCCTAAAAATTATACCCTGCACAATTTGCCACGATTATCGGAGCATATAGGCTGGCACAAATGTTTAAATTTAATAATAGTATAGTGCCAAATAAGGTGCGTATAGGGTGGCATTTTTCATCAAATAAATACGCGTATATGGACGTTTATTCAGCACTTGAGTTCAGGTTTTTAGACAATGCCTCTACTTCATATTCTATGTTGATTTTCACATCCCCTGTCTCACTGTTGTCATCTTCACCATCATCATCATCAACAATGCTGTCATGATCTTCATCACTGCTTGCAGTTGCATCTTTGAAGTAGTACCTTGCAGATGATGAGTTTGCGTGGCTTTGCACATCGATCACAAATGGTGCAATCACAGTGACTCTGCATCTGCTTTGTGTTGGGAATGGGACTTATCCCTTCCCAATCATCTTTCAGCTTTGGTATTTCTGCTTCTACCTCAGCTTTGCTGATGTGTTCAATCAGAATATTCTGGCATTTCCTGGCAGCAACCATAGCAAATTCACTGGATGTGGTCCCCTCTGCTTTACCTGATATCACTTCAGAGGAAACCAACCTTTTGGTTGTTCCTCCAATGCTGTCCACTGGTCCTTTGCCGTGGCTAGTGGCAAAGAAGTTCCACACAATGTTTCTTTCTAGCAGTGTGATGCAAGAGAGCAGGAAACGTTGTTTAAACTGACTTGAAGGACCATCAGAAAAGATGGGGGGAAAAATTAAACCGGTGTACAGTTGAATCAAGACATAGTAGAACAGCCTTCAGGAACACATTCACAGCATACTTATCGTGCTGCAGATAGTTCGACACCAGCACCATTGAATGGGCTCGTCCGGGCTCCCAGGCACATACAGTGGAAAGGGTAGCTTGATTGTAGGCCCAGTAGGCTGACTGGATTTCATTTTGAGTCTTAGTAGTGAAATTCTCAGCGAAGTCTACTTGTATCACAACTTTGTCTGCATCATCTTTCACACTCTCCCATTCTGTAGCAAAAGCCTCTGTCTGGACCCTCTTAACAAATGTGTGCTGCAGAAAGTAAGGTGTTTGTCTTGAAAGTTGATTGAAACATTCTGCAACTGATCCTTGGTGGACAGTTTTGTTTATCCTACCCATTTCCACAGACCATTGCTGCCATTCAATATTTACAGTATCACCAGTCTCACGAGCAAGTTTCTGAATCCCTGGACAGTTTTCACAAGTGCCATCCATGCACTTCTCATTGTCTTGATTGCACACAATGACAGCAATGAAGTCACGGAGACTGGTAGGTACATTGAGTCCACTCTTGTTAAGCGCTTGTAGGAGCAGACGAACATTTTCATGATATTTACACAGGCACGAATTATGAGGAACATCCCGCTCCAGCTGCACCTGTGGAGGCCTCAGATCAGCAAACTTTGAGAAGGAGATGCTGCAGTCAGGAACATCCCGCTCCAGCTGCACCTGTGGAGGCCTCAGATCAGCAAACTTTGAGAAGGAGATGCTGCAGTCAGGAACATTACATGAGCTTCGTTCAGTGTTGTCAGAAGATACGGCTTCTGGAGCTTGGTCTTCTCTTCACCAGGTTTTCTCACAATCACAACATCCTTGTCACCAGGGCATATCCATAAAGTTGTCAAGTAGAAGTTGGTGACCTTGTCTACTACTTCCTTATCCATTGAATGAATCCCAGGGTTATTGTCCAGTCTCCTATTTTTCGAAGTGTCAAGTCCAGCATCAGATGCAAGAGCTGCAATTACAGCAGTCCATTTCCTTGGTGAATTTGGTAAAAATGATACTGCCTTCTTCTTAGCCTTTCCAAGTGACTGGTGATTTGAAAGCCACAAGGTTTTGCACTTCAATTTGGACAGCATTTTGTCTGTTCTTTTGCCAGGTGTTTTCTCACTCTTTCCCTGTTTCTCACTCTTTCATTTTCTTTCTTTATTTCACTCAGAACTATCTTCTGTGCCACTTTCCTCTCACAGTTTTTCCTCTTCACCTTTTCATACTTTTCTTCATTTGACTTTAACTTGGCACGGTAGCGCTGCATCTTCTCCTTGGCTGTGAAGGGCATGTTAGCTGTAAAATGTATGAAAATAAAAAATCACAATTAGGTAGATTGATAGTTTGTTTTCCATTTTCATCATACAATATGAAAACTACATATGATTGTGATACATATGAAAAGCTAGCAAATACAAGGTAACAAATGAGTTTTCTAGGAATCAAACAATTATATAATAGTTCTGTTAAACAATTACTGGAAGTACTGGTATCGTCCTTTGATTCCGATTCCGGAGTTGGAATCGCCCCAGGTCTGGCAGCGATTATGCAGCCATTATTGGTCCAATTACCTTGCGATATCTTAAAACACCTGGCTATTTGGCCAGGGTTTGCCTCTAATGAAAATATGTTCCTGGTCCACAGGACTGGTCCTGGAATGTTGTGTGTTTTTGTGTGTTTTTTAATACAAAAGCACAAAGTGCGCACACTTGTGTAGCTGTATTGACACCAGATAGCCTGATAGTAAAATATTTTATGACATTGTGTATACCAGATTTCAAATAAATCCGATTTTTTTTTTAAATCATGATTTTTTTCAACCCTGCACACAACACACTGAACTTGTTAAACGAATGCTCCCGTCTGATTCAGTCTTACTGGGTAAAAAATAGATTGAACCTTTTTCAGCCAGACCCCCGTTTCCATGGTAACAAACATATATTATTATAATTCTTGCAAATCTATGTTCAGTACACATTCTACTGTCCAATGACCAGAGCATTTGTTAAGATGGTTTTTTTTTGTAAAGTGAGAAAAAAACTTCGTTTTTGGCAACAAATACATGTTTATCTTTCAAACTATTTATGATTTTTAAAATGTCTGGTCGTTGTGCAGACTAAATTATGCTGAATGCAACATTCAAAACCTTATTTCAACAGCATAATTACTCACAGAGATATCCTTTTTCCAAATGCAGAAAACACACCAATACCCCTCACTTCATGCATGACTTAGGCATACAAGCATCGAAGCATATTGAAGATATCCGGAGAATCATAACGAGCATTTCCTCCTCGCAGCAAGTACTTAGCATGGCTCGTGTCTTGCATGCGGAGGAAATTGAGCAGCGTCTTGAATTTAGCGTTCAGCAATTTCTCCGTTGCGAGCCAATAGCATGTTTGTAGAGCGAGGCTGATGGCGTCCCATTTCTTTTCCATTTCCTTATCGACTGCACCTTTGATGCTTCTTTGGTCACTGTTATAGGCAGCTACAACGTGTAGATGATCCTTTGAAGTCGTGGTCGGTGACAGTTTTTAGTCGAAAGTTGCTTGTCCCATCCACCCACACACAACATTTGCCTTGCTGCTTGCACAACTGGCAAGACATTGTTCCCATCTGATTCAGTGAACTGGATCCAGGGATAACGTGCTAACCACTTCTTCAGAAACGACTGGTGCTCCTTCCTTTTAGTTTTGCTAATACAGCCTGATCGTTTCTGGCTTACTGGCTGTGGTTTGTCATTTCTTTTAACCAGCTGTGGATGAAAATTGGCGATTGGACCCGTCCACTGCCAAGTGAGCCATCAGTGGGCGATAATGCAGTGCCAGTAGCGTATGAGCCAGCCTGGTTACTAGGGTTAACACTGTGGACCTCCGTCACAGTCACAAATATTGTCGTGGACACCTCTGCCTCTGATCCAAAGTGTTCCGTTGGAACGCTGCTCCGGATATCAAAAAAAGCATCAATGGTCATAAACTTTGACAAATCACTTCGTTTAGCTCGCTTTCGCTTGTCAGGTGCCATTTCAAACTCGCGCTATGACATTCGGGTTATTTTTTATTATTTCTACCAAAGAAAGCGCCGATAGAAACGCGTTTCCCAACCAATGACGTACACGATTACTATAAATAGAAATCTGCGTTCCTAACATTGGCCGCAGTGTCGTTTGCCAACAATGTCAATATAAAAAAGATAAAAATATAGTCTTGTAGATCGGCAGTATTCGCTATTCTACCGCAGATTACATTCACCGAATCCCGTCCGCGTGCACTAAGACGTAGTGCAATTGCCAATCTTCTTGTTATGAAACAATTTGATCTTGTAAAAAGAAAAACCCATCTTTCATTTTTATCTTACCCGTCGTCGTCAGACATTTGCCCGTCTTGAAGACGGGCAGACGGGTCTCTGGCTAAGGGCCTGATCTGCATGGCTACATTAGGTGCTGCACGACATTTGTGAACTCTACCGTGCTCACCAATCACAGTGGTGGTGTCCTTCTCCACTGGTATTGTAGCAGCTTTGCCTACATCAGTCACTGCCTCAGGTGGCAGTTCCACTGTCATGGATGCACAGTCATGGGTCACATGATTCTTATGCTGGAGTTTAGCTTGGCGTTTGTTACCATCATGGCAATCAGTTGTTCACATCGAAACACTTACGTTCCAGTATGTCCACTCTCGACATTGTTTCTTCACAAACCTTTTTCATGGTCTCAGTTGTGGTTTGCTGGCATGTCATACCAGCCCTCAGCAATAGCACTTCAAGGTCTCAGTTGTGGTTTGCTGACATGTCATACCAGCCCTCAGCAATAGCACTTCAAGGTCTCAGTTGTGGTTTGCTGACATGTCATACCAGCCCTCAGCAATAGCACTTCAAGGTCTCAGTTGTTGTTTGCTGGCATGTCATACCAGCCTTCAGCAATAGCACTTCAAGGTCTCAGTTGTTGTTTGCTGGCATGTCATACCAGCCCTCAGCAATAGCACTTTATCATTCAGGCTCTCTATCTTCGTCAACAGCACAAACACATCTATCGAGTTGAACGTGATAGCAGGAAGATTTCCCAAGATCTTTGCCACAAAGCATGGAATCTCATCAACGTCAGGATCTAGTTTGTATCGTCTCTTGACTATATCATCAAGGTTTTGTTCGTTCTTCTTCGGGCCCTTTCTGTTGAGTACCCTCGTCTCAATAGGACAAACCTCGTATAATTTCCTTTTGGCAACCTCGATTTCTTCACTTCCGTGTTTACTGCACAGTTGAGTAATTGTCTCCGAAGACAGCAGGTTAATTCTGTTGTGGACAAAACACAGGAGTTCATTTACCACCACAGTTGGGATTACATCTTTTACATTTTTGTTTGGAGCTTCTGTGAATGCTGCCATACTCAGTATGTTCTGAATCACTTCCTCCCGCCATGTGGATATCTCATCGGATTTCTGGTTCAAAACCACACCAATTGGAGCTGAGATGTTACGTGATCATGCTACCAGAATGTTCTCTGAGTGTTCATGTACTCGTATTTCAATGCCCAGAAACCATATAAATATATGCCGATATCTCGTCAACGTTTTACAATTCATGGTTATGATGACTATGAGCGGGCATTGCATCTGTTGGGTTTTACATCCGATAATTCGGATGTAAATGACATTAGTAGCGGACAAGACAACAACATCGATGTGTCAATGATGTGTTTTTACTGTATTCATTGTCTTTTGACGTAACATTTGACTAACATTTGCAGAATTACTGCATTTATATTCCTTGAATTTTTCTTTTCCATAACTTATTATACTACAATACATGGTGTGTTCTGATATATGTCAGTAGATTACATGTACCTATGAAACATTCATTATTATGCATTTTGTGAACAGTTTTGTGTGCTTTATATGTATATATGCGATCAACCAAAATCATAGTACTTGCATGCTAATTGTAATATTTCACAGGTAAATGCAGATATCATTATAATTTCTCTTGCTGCTCATAGAGAACATGTAGGCCTACCTTGCAGTACCAAACTTGCCTTATTTTGTGCTTTATTTTGTCCATGAGTGACGAAATAAAACTAGATTTCGTATTTAATTTTTTACTTTGCAATTGTTTACATATGCTAATTATATGCTAATTAGCCACAGTTAATCATAACATTGATAGTGTTATGACCATTGGTAAGATAAATATTCTGTGATTCAGAATATGTATATATTGTAAGGGTTTTGATGAAGACTTTACATGTTACAGTGCATTTCATAATCCCATGTGTTGAAACAAAATCAACTCCCCCAGAAATTCAGGGCTTATCAGGTTAAACGGCCACAATCTGCACACTGCAAAACCATTCACGGCAGACTGAACGGTAGCAGTAGAGCTGTATGCTTGCTCAAACAACGGCATCACATCGTATTGTGTGATTGCGCATCCCTTGTTGGAAATTAGCCAGTTGTTGCAGGAATGACTTCGGTCGAGTTGCTTGAGCCTGTGTGTGCAATGCGGAGGAAATGTTAATAGTATGATGCCATGTTCCCTAGCGAAGTCGATCGCCTCCAAGGTTTTGTGGCTTTCATGTCCATCCAGTAACAGGATATGTGGGTCGTCTTTTGTGCAACCGGCAATCACGGCGAAGTGCTTCAACCACATCATGAACGTGATCGAATCGATGTACCCTGAACCACAGTCATTGACGCCACCAATTGCACCAGCAGGGGCGCCATTCATGAGAACATTCACCATTCTCTTGTGAGGAAACACGAATAGAGGCGGGATGAAAGCCCCAGCGGCGCTCATACTGCACAATGCTGTTATGTTTTTTCCACGCTCACCGCTAGACACTTTTCGAACTTGTCGTGTTCCTGTTTTACATATCACCTTCCCAGGCTTCGAGACCGTCGTGAAGCCGGTTTCATCGCAATTCCAAATGCGTGTGGCACTGTACTCCTCTGTTTGCAGGATACCTTTGTACAGCCCAAAGAACTCCATAACAGCATCTCGGTTGAAACCTTCAACTCGGGCAGTGCTAGTGGCTATTGGGGCACGAATCGATAGGGACGGGTGTCTTCTCATAAAATTGGAAAGCCAATCCTTCCCAGCTAGACCACGCACTTTGTTGTTGGTCACAGTTTTCTGGCAGTTGCGAAGGCCAAACACCGGACATCAGTTGTCGTCAACCCATACATTCGCTCCAACATCTCCTTCGCATAGTCGATCAATTGGGTCTCGGAATCCCATAGTCAGCACCTGCACCATTGATGCTTTATCCCTCGCGGACAGCCGCAACAGCCAAAGCCAATCGATCGCTGCCATACGAACCCTGGGTTGAATTTCTTTTGTGAGTTCGCACCATGCTGTATCGTCTCTGAAACACGAATGTGCAAAAATTATTATCATCTATATGCATAATATATATATATATATTATATATATATATATTTATATATATTATATATATATAATTAACGAAATGTTTATTTGAATGTTTATGTGAGGGAGCGTGTGCGTGCATACATACCGTTATACATGTAATTTGTGCATGACGTATTTCTGTAACTCATATGGTATGCTCATGCACTGCATATACAAACATCCCCATCATAAAAAAGCATTCTTTATACTGGTTTTGCATTAAATTCGACATAGGGTAAAGCGCCTATGCATGGGCGCTTTGTCCCAGCCCAATGTGGGCGCTATGCCCCAATAGCCACTATTCAAAATAATCTTTATTATGGGTTCTGTTTATTATCGCTCAACTTAACCAAATACACGAATGCATTTTTAAAGTCTAGCCATTTAGTCAAGAGGCAAAGATTAATATCGATGTATTTTTGTAATATACTGCACAGAAAAAGTAAATTCGTAGTACTTACATTGAGGTCAAGTTTGGAAATCTTCCGGCGTGGACAGGTTGTTCCTATGCTATAGTGAATAGTTTAATCGCCATGTGGAGCCACACAATTCAATATTCGCCAGGTTAGCGGGGTGGGTGCTTTGCCCCGTCATGAGCGCTATGCCCCACCTTACTCTATAGAAGAAATATTGAGGCACTCATGGTGTTTTATGGAACAACACACAAGTATATTGCAGTTGTGCAGAAATCAAAAAGCAAGAAAATATAAGGAAGCATAGAAACATGTAGGACTTCTTGGATAAATTGGTTCATTTTAATTTTATGTGTCATATATGACGTGAGACTGAATAGGTTCCCTTGTAATAGTGTGCCAAGATCGAAGGTTTTTTAGGAATACGTACTACACATAATTTTGGAGTGTCAGATCTTCAAAGGAACGCTTGATCTTCTTTCCTTTCATGTTGAAATGGGACCACAACTGGTGTGTCCCCATTTTGACCAATATTCTCCGGATGGTGTCTCCCACATTGTGCCCACCCAAAGCACTCCACAAAGTGACCTGCAAGAAAATAACGTAAATAATTTTTTGTTAGCTGTTGCTGTGCCAAGTCTCGTCATGTTCCAAGTCACTTGCCTTCTTGTCATTTTTAGTACAGATGTACAGGAAAAAAATAAG
The DNA here is from genome assembly GCA_963662155.1 of Lamellibrachia columna. Lineage (NCBI taxonomy): Eukaryota > Metazoa > Annelida > Polychaeta > Sabellida > Siboglinidae > Lamellibrachia > Lamellibrachia columna. The sequence continues at coordinate 8,072,262 of OY759262.1, forward strand.
TTGATTGTGGGGCGGTTCTGGAATTGCCCCGTATATCTCGCGGATCATTGTGGGAATCCCACGATGACCTGCCCAAGTGGAGATGATAGATCTGTCAGTTGCTCAGCAATATTCGGAGTGGTGAGACATAAATTGTTGGAGTTGCATATGCGTGGGATATTTCATAACACGTGGTTGACCGACTTTCATTTGCGTACATTTTATGATCATTCTATTACATAAATTATTTTATAGTGTTAAGTGTTTGATTGAATTATGTTCTAGAATAACAATTGTGACGTTTGACGATATACTATAGTAAACATCGTATTGTTTGAATATGGCTAATGATCATCAGACTTGCAGCCGATCCCAAACTTCGCTGATGGATCAAGCATAACCGATTTCAGTGGATCAGCTTCCATGAGCTCAACATCGCTGATGTGCTAGTCATTCCCAAGCGAGGTACGTACGTCACTTTTGGATATACAAATAATATTGTGATTTATTGAGGCACTGTACTTGCTTGTTTCAAGATGCCCACCCAATTGTTGCCAGTATACAGTATTACACATCTATGCAATGTATACAGCAATATGTTGAATTTCCTCTTTTTATGCACAATGATCATACTGCAGGGCAGGTTTATGCTTATTCATTCTAATGTTGATGTGCATAATTGTTGCCGGTATGGCCCCGGTGGAATCCATAAAGTACGTCGCTCTCACACTTTCCCTGCCCACTTGTTTTCCAAGAAGCATAACAAGCAATTGTTGGGACTCACTGTACAATAACTTCACACTTAAATGGTCACGGACATAACGCTTAGCAAACCAATTCTACACAATTGAAGTTAATTACCCCCACCTAGTTAGTTACCCCTTGTTACCCAGTACAAATGCCAGCTACTTCACATTCCTGAAACACACAAAAGGAGACATGGTTAAATATATACGTTCTTAGGCTAAACACTATAAAAACTGCACCTGTACATATAAGTTTGACTGAAATAAAGGTATTATTCCTACTCTGCAAAATGCCAGAGGGGGCAAAGTCGGAATAAACATTATAAGTAGACGATATTCAAAGATATTCGTTGAAGTCCACTCTAACTTCCAAGCGTACGCCTAAGGCAACCCGACGCATGACGACATGTTGCACTGATGGTACCGTCGCAAACTATCGCTCAAAGGACACAACTGCATCAGCTAGCTGCAGTGGACAGCATATCGACGACGCTAAATCATTCGTGCCAATGTCCACGATGATCACTGACGAGGTGCTGTTGCAAACTTGTCAGCCTCATGCCGCCGAAACCTCGTATCAATGTCCTGCTGAATTGTTTCTACAACCGAAGTCCTTTTCCTCTCAGGTAGTCACTTAAGCATCGCACGAATGAGTGGCCGATCATAAATAGTATTGCCATAGCTGCTACAATATGTGTCATATAGCGTAGATGCTCCCGCATATCTTCTAGCCCGCTTATATGCGGACCAAAGTGCCTAACTTGTTCCCAGTTGGCTACCAGAATTTCCTAACAAACAACTGATTGGCCTACCTACTCTCACACTTACCCTGCCGCCATGCCTGATTGTTTTCCAAGAAGCATAACAAATGATTGTTGGGACTCCCTGTACAATAACTTCACACTTTAACGGTCATGAACACTTTAACGGTCACGAACACACCAATTCTACGTGATTGAAGTTACAAGATACAAGAAGCTTTGTTTAACGTAAGTTTTTTGTAGAAAATTACACAACATTTGAGCTATTTTCCGACAGACATCAACATTTATGAAACAACAAGACATAAAACAACAAAAAGGAATAAAATGAGAAATATAAAAGACATACATGTAAATAAATAGAATTTTGAAAAGATGATAGACAAAACATGCGGTTGACCTGCAGACAGCGGATCAATCTGCGGAACACGCCATAGTTTTCGTAGTTCGTTCGGCAGACTGTTCCAGATCCGGGGCCCCTGTGCGCAAAGGATTTAAGTCCATATTTGGACGTGTTTGCGTTAGGGATCGCGGGTTTGTCCTTCCACAGAGAATACTGGGAGCATTTAAGTGCGATGAGATTTAGAATAAAAGTGGGTGCTACATTATTTACAATGTTGAATACCTGACATGCAATTTCTTCTATTCTTTTCACGTGGAGATATTCAGTGCCAGCGATCTTTAAAATGTCATTAACAACTTGGATGAGTCATCATTGTTGATAACGCAAAGTGCTCTCTCCTGTATTTTTTCAAGTTTGTTGGGGCTGGCTTGGCTACATAAATGCTAGATTAAAGGGCAGTAATTGTTAAATCGGCAAATGATCAGTTTTTTCAGTGCCAAGAAAGACAATGCAGTCCATGCAGTGGATGGAGGTATTCTCAGATGTGAAATCTGTGATGACTTGGTTGCCTCTCCTGCCAAAGCAGAGTGCAGGTTAACTCGTAGGGTGGCAGAGCAGTCCTGTTGCAGTATGTGAATGAGAGTGTCAGGCTTTGAGTGAGCATAAGACGGTGTTATCGTCAGCATAGGTGTAGAGAGAGGACCTATCCAGAATGTGAAAGGTATCATTAATAAAGATATTGAAAAGAAGAGGGCCCAGAATAGAACCTTGTACACCCTTGATGATTTCAACCCAGTCACTGTAGTGTGGTCCCAGCTTAACTCGCTGTTTCCTGTTATTGAGGAAGCTACTGACAAGAGTCCTAGAGTCTGTATGCTCGCAGTTTCCCTAATAACAGGTCGTGAGGGAGGCAGTCAAAGGCCTTTGACAGGTCCATAAGTATGGCAGCGACATACTCATTGTTGTCCAGTGCCTTGCGCCAATCCTAACACCCCATGCCCGGTCTGAAAGCACCAAGGAAAGGGTTGAACTTATTCTCAAAATGTACGCTTAGTTGGTTGATGGCTTTTTCAAAGAGTTTAGAGGTGAACGGAAGGGTGCTAATCGGTCTGTAATTTTGTTTGTCTAGAGGGTCCTTTTTCTTGTATACCGGGACAACTTGTGCTTCTTTCAGTCTATTTGCAAATTTTTAAGGAGAAGTTTATGAGTTTTGATAAGGTTTCAGAAATTGTACTGCTACAGGACTTTAGAATTTTTGCAGGGAGCCGCCAACTCCAGTGGCTTTTCTGGAGCTTGATGAGCTTGGGAGTAGGAACATGTGTGATTATTATTTGGATGCTGGGATGGTTTGCTATATCTTCCGGGGTAACTTTGGTTCCTATATCTCGGGCGACATCGTTCAGAATACCCGAGGCAGAGGTCTGGTCGATGTGATTTTATCATTTTCGGACAGGATGATAATGGGGTATTTTAGGAGACCCTTATTTGACAGGAATGGTTTTGCTGTGGGCCAGAAGACTTTAGACTTGGGCCTTCCTGCACACCTTTCAAAAAAGTAAGTTTATGGATTGGCATTTGAGTTTGGTAGTAAGATTCCTTTGCGAAGGTTTTAATTAATAAAGTTTGTCTGGTTTTGACAGATTTTTCTTTCACCGGGGCATGCTTGTCTAAAACATCCGTGAGGAGATTTTCATGAGCCCAGTAGCTGTCCACCAGGTAACATGATACGTAACATGAAACAGGATGACACCCCACCGCCTTACTGAAAGCATCATCAAAGTTTTTGTAGCTGCCACATTTTATTTTACATTTCTTTGGGGGAGGGGCCGCACCCTTAATGACAGCAGAAATAAGGTTGTGCCAGTCACTAATGCCACGTGAGATTTGTGATGTTAAACAGAAGGGATGGTCTATTTGTTAGGATAACATCCAAAATCGGTGCTAAAATCAAGTAGATCACAGACCATTTGAAAAAGTTTGAGATTTGTGTGGTTGGCTGAGGTCATAATTTAAATCTCTTACAACAAAGATATTGTCGAAATATACATGCAGTTTGTCTATACCAAAAGTGAAATCATCAATAAAAGTAGAGTTCGGTATCGAAGGTGGCTGACAGATAATCGCCAATTTTCAGCCACATTCCTCTTTGTCTATACCAGAAGTGAAATCGTCAATAAAAGTAGAGTCCTACTCCCACTCCAAATTGTTCCGATGTTTCTCTTTCAGCTCTCACCACTGCTGTTGTCTCACATTTCCTCAACCATTCTGACCTCTGCCTCTCCAACCTCCATCCATCTCATGACTGCAAATGCAAGTTCAGTTCAGCACGGTGTCAAATGCATTTTCCAGATTGACAAAACCGAATGCTACATCCTTTCTAAATTCTCTCTTCTCAATAATTTGTCTGATGGTAAACAATCCATTATCCGTTCCTCTCCCTTTCCTAAATCCCAGCTGATTCTCTCTGATTTTGCTGTCCACTATATGCCTCACCCTAGCATCCAGTATTCTTTCCATCAGTTTCAGGGCTTGGCTCAGTGATGTGATGCCTCTGTATCTCCCTGGATCATGGATGTCCCCTTTCCCCTTCCATATCGGCACAATCACTCCTCTTCACCACTCTGCTGGTATATCTCCTGTTGTGAAGCACACATTAAACAGTCTTTTCAGCCACTTGATTCCCACTAGTTTGTTTGCTTTCACCATTTCCACTGACAGTTCGTCCACTCCTACAGCCTTCCCAGTTTTCATCTTCTTTACAGCTTTCTCCACCTCTTCTGTTATTGTCCTCACCTCCAGCTCTCTCCTTACAGAATGTGGTATCTCTATCTCACATTCCAGGTTTAGTAATTTCTTGAAATACTTGTAGCCCAGACCTGCCAACCCTGAGTGGCTCACATCTGTAAAGATTGTGACAAAAATCCATAAGATTTGCACAAAATCCTTACAAATTTATCCCATCAATATGACACAATACATCGACAAAATATACTTTACACGCCAATGGTTAACTGTCGACTTTAGAGAAAACAACACAACTTTCAACTCATCTCATTTATTCAAAAAGGCTGTGGTGTCGGCATCAAACCTGTCACATCCTCTCGTCGAGGTAGCTTGGCATTTGGTCTGAGGAAACACATTTCATCACCTTTCACCCAGTAGCTTTCAACAGCTTGTGTGTGTGTGTGTGTACACCTGTGGCTGGATCGACGAAGTTCTCGCTGTGGTTCACAGTTGCGTATGTGTAGTTGTTCTGGTTCAGTTGATGATACGCAGCCCACTGATCAGCGTCACCACTCGACGGTCTTGTACAAGCTCAATGTAGCCAACTCCAGGCGTGGTTGAAGTGTCGCAGAGGCCGAATACCCACAGGTCCAAGATGGGCTCAACCATGATGGTACTTGGGCTTGTGTTGGAACAGTGATTCATTGATCTGCACGATGACATTAGCCCTACTTGTCATCAAGTATGAACAATATAGTGACGATTGTAATGTGACATTATAGCAGGATTTAATGAATGAACATTACCCATTACAGTTGCATTTGCTTTGTAAGAATGCAGTGGCTGGATTGTGGAACCTGGCAGCTTCACGCAATGTAACTATTCTAACGTTGCTTGTGGTGAAGCTAGCTGTATATGGTTGGAGATCGCCACTGCGGTACTTGCCCTTAATTGCACCATAGGCAGTACGTCAAAGAAACATTCACACAGACCGCAATCACCATACATGGCAGTAGCTTCAACTCGCATGTTGCCCGATCAGCCTTGGGGAAGCAACTGTGACAAATTCGGCCTCAACTGTTGTTTGTTATACATGTTGACCATTCAATTGACACTTAAAAGTTGATGTCCTTGCTCTCCTGTGCACCTCGGCCTTTATAGGTGGTTCCACAGACGTGACGGGTGATGCCACGACAGAGGTGACAGGTGGTGCCGTGACAGGTGGTGCATGACAGACGTGACAAGTGGTGCCACTGACAGAGGTGACAGGTGGTGCCACAACAGAAGTGACAGGTGGTGTGACAGCATTATTGCTGATGATGTTTTCCACATCTGCGTCATCCACCACCACCACTCCAGTTCTGCAACCTGAAAAAAGTTACCACGTGCCTGCTGCCCATAAACAACCTCAAGTGGCACCTGTTTGGTTGTCTCTGATTCCTGGGTGTTCAGATCATACATAATACACCCACCCATGAGAAAATTGCACCACCATGCTTTGTATGATCTTACTCCTCAGTTTGGCCAGCTTGTCTTCTGTTGTCCTGTTACCTCTTTCGACCAAGACCCTGTGACTGCGAATGCCGGGGCATGCCATGGGCTTGCCATGGACAAAGATTGTGTTGCCACCCCAATGCTCAAACATCAACACCTGGTTAAAGAACTGCTCTCATCATCCTCACCACCTCTGCTCACTTCTGTCTCACCCTGCCCTGTCATCATCAAAATCATATGCCTTAGCTCAATCACCTGCTCCTGCAGATATTTCACTGTCGTACACCCCCTACACACGAAATGGAAATCATCCGCCTGCACCTCCGCCCACGAATTTACACACCCGGACTTTGCAAAGTCTATCCAGCTGTCGCAGGTAGAACATATCAAATTACGTTTGCACGGCGCCATGTTAGAAATTAAATTTGTATTTGTTTATAATCCGTTTATAATCAATTTATACTAGGTAGTCTTCACAAAGACTGTTTTTGTGTTGTAATACACACTTTTTATTATGTTACTTATGTCTTAATTAAATTTACAGCTACTGCCTTGCAACTTACTTTCTATGTAACAGCTGACTAACAAAACGTAATATCGCTCGCGCTAACGAAATTTCAGTGACCTTATTTAAATAACACTGAATTACTACCTACGGCTAACTTTTAACAATAAATGTTGCTAAAACAAAATATTCAGGTTTTCAATATTTAATATGTACTAAATTATTTACAATAATATTATGTCTCGTATTATGTACCCAATCAACTGAAAACAACAACCCTTAATTATCGCTCGCGTTACCGAGTCCTCGGAGACCTACGATATAATCTACCCTAAATTACTCATAGCTAAATTTTAACAGCAACTATTGACTAAACAAGGACTCTTGTAAGTTTATGTTTAATATACACGTAATAATAATACTTATCCGATCAATATTCCACGCTTTAGACAAATATAAAATCCACCAAATTCAATCCCGTGTTCTCCTCAAGATTTCCCAAATGCCAGCTACTTCACATTCCTGAAATACACAAAAGGAGACATGGTTAAATATATACATTCTTATGCTAAACACTATAAAAACTGCACCTGTACATGTACGTTTGACTGAAATAACGGTATTATTACTACTCTGCACAATGCCAGAGGGGGCAAAGTCGGAATAAGCATTATAAGTAGACGATATTCAAAGATATTCATTGAAGTCCGCTCTAACTTCCTGGCGTACGCCTAGGGCAACCCGACGCATGACGTCCACTATGACGACATGTTGCACTGATGGCACCGCCGCAAACTATTGCTCAAAGGACACAACTGTGTCAACTAGCTGCAGCAGACAGCATATCGGCGACGCTAAATCATTCGTGCCAATGTCCACGATGATCGCTGACGGTTTTTTTCCTCTGCACGTAACCGAGGTGCTATTGCAAACTAGTCAGCCTCATGCCGCCGAAACCTCGTATCAATGTCCTGCTGAATTGTTTCTCCAACCAAAGTCCTTTTCCTCCCAGGTAGTCACTTAAGCATCACACGAATGAATGGCCGATCATAAGTAGTTTTGCTATGGCTTGGCTACATAAATGCCAGATTAAAGGTCTGTTTGTTTTCACCATTTCCACTGACAGTTCGTCCACTCCTACAGCCTTCCCAGTTTTCATCTTCTTTACAGCTTTCTCGACCTCTTCTTCTGTTATTGTCCTCACCGCCAGCTCTCTCCTTACAGAATGTGGTATCTCTATCTCACATTCCAGGTTTACTAATTTCTTGAAATACTCGTAGCCCAGACCTGCCAACCTTGAGTGGCTCACACCTGTAAGGATTGTGACAAAAATCCATAAGATCTGCACAATATCCTTACAAATTTACCCTGTCAATATGACGCAATACATCAACAAGATATATACTTTACACGCCAATGGTTAACTGTCGACTTTAGAGAAAACAACACAAATTTCAACTCATCTCATTTATTAAAAAATTCAAAAAGGCTGTGATGTCAGCATCAAACCTGTCTTGCCACATCCTCTCGTCGAGGTAGCTTGGCATTTGGTCTGAGGAAACACCTTTCATCACCTTTTGCCGGCTTGTGTGTGTACACCTGTGGCTGGATCGACGAAGTTCTCGCTGTGGTTCACAGTTGTGTATGTGTAGTTGTTCTGGTTCAGTTGATGATACGCAGCCCACTGATCAGCGTCACCACTCGACGGTCTTGTACAAGCTCAATGTAGCCAACTCCAGGCGTGGTTGAAGTGTCGCAGAGGCCGAATACCCTCAGGTCCAAGATGGGCTCAACCATGATGGTACTTGGGCTTGTGATGGAACAGTGATTCGTTGATCTGCACGATGACATTAGCCCCACCGAGAGCTACAGGATCGTTGATGAGATGTAACATTAGCCTCACCGAGAGCTACAGTATCATTGATGAGATGTGCGGAGCTACAACGCAATTGAAGTTAATGACAACTTGTCATCAAGTATGAACAATATAGTGACGATTGTAATGTGACATTATAGCAGGATTTAATGAATGAACATTACCCATTACAGTTGCATTTGCTTTGTAAGAATGCAGTGGCTGGATTGTGGAACCTGGCAGCTTCACGCAATGTAACTATTCTAACGTTGCTTGTGGTGAAGCTAGCTGTATATGGTTGGAGATCGCCACTGCGGTACTTGCCCTTAATTGCACCATAGGCAGTACGTCAAAGAAACATTCACACAGACCGCAATCACCATACATGGCAGTAGCTTCAACTCGCATGTTGCCCGATCAGCCTTGGGGAAGCAACTGTGACAAATTCGGCCTCAACTGTTGTTTGTTATACATGTTGACCATTCAATTGACACTTTTAAAAGTTGATGTCCTTGCTCTCCTGTGCATCTCGGCCTTTATAGGTGGTTCCACAAAAGTGACAGGTGATGCCACCACAGAGGTGACAGGTGATGCCACAACAGAAATAACAGGTGGTGCCACGACAGAAATAACAGGTGGTGCCACGACAGAAGTGACAGGTGGTGCCACGACAGAGGTGATAGGTGGTGCCACGACAGAGGTGACAGGTGGTGACAGGTGGTGCCACTGACAGAGGTGACAGGTGGTGCCACTGACAGAAGTGACAGGTGGTGCCCCGACAGGAGTGACAGGTGTTGCCACAGCATTGTTGCTGATGATGTTTTCCACATCTGCCTTATCCACCACTCCAGTTCTGCAACCTGGAAAAAAGTTACCACATACCTGCTGCCCATAAACAACCTCAAATGGCACCTGTTTGGTTGTCTCTGATTTCTGGGTGTTCAGATCATGGCCGCCGTAGGAAAACCCCAGTACGACCGGTTTTGGGGTGCTTTCGCTGTCGGCTACCTCTGCCGGTACCAGGTGACAAACGCCCTAGATTGAGCACCCGTCTCTGATTCCTGGGTGTTCAGATCATACATAATACACCCACCCATGAGAAAGTTGCACCACCATGCTTTATTGGATCCGAGTCCTCAGTTTGGCCAGCATGTCTTCGGTTGTCCTGTTACCTCTTTCGACCAAGTTCCTTTGACTGCGAATTCTGGGGCCTGCCACCCCAATGCTCAAACGGGGACATCAACACCTGGTTATAGAACTCGCGGCCATTGTCTGAATGGAAAATCTGCGGCGTACCCATGTATGCTAACGCACGTACCTCCAAACTAATACACCTGTAGCTACTTCCTGGGCACTCTTGGTTTTCAGAGAATAAATGGAATTTTGAGTAATGATCCATGACATCACATGTAGTGGTAGCAATTAACTGGGGAATGATGCATGTCTATCAAATCAATCAGAATTTGGTCTCTACAATCGGCTTAAGGGGAGCTTTAGTGGTGTTAGTAGCTGCCTTTTGGCATGTGGGGCATGTCTTACAAAACTGCTATAAATAACTCCTCGACATGCCATAGTAGTCCTGTATGCAGCAGCTAGAACTTTCTGCTACCAAGACCTGTGCTGTTAGTTACCTGTATTACAATCGTGTTTACATTGTAGATTAAACAGCTCAGTGTCAGTGTAGTAATTACACTCTGTTAGACAGTCTTGTAAGTTTGCTGGGTGATTGACTTCACATTCTCCTATGTTAAAACATGGGCCATTTTCATTGTCTATATTTTAGGTTAATTGTGCAACTATGGGTTATGTACAGAATCCACTTAAACCAATCATCATGCAGGCTGAGTTCCTTCATCCGCTGTATTATCTTACTTTAAACGTTCTGTTGATGAACCAACGGGATGCTTTGGCCAGAATTTCTAACTGGTAGTGTGTTGCCATAACAATATGGTGCCTGTCATTAACCATGCACTTGTGGCGGAATGCATTCGCTGATCTTCCAAGGTTAACAGCAGATGGCAGGTTGGGGATATGTGACACGTCTACAATCGAAACGTACATTCCATTGTAGGGAAGACACGGACAACCACTGCACAGCACACGAATAGTTGGTTGTACATGTAATAAGTTACAATAATGTAGTAAAATGATATAGTATTTGTTGCACTTACCCTCCAGTACTTTCTCAGCGATTGTGAACGCCGACATGTATGGATGCTCAAGTGCCGTTGTCTTTCTTGATATCCTCACAGATTCAGCAGCGCACGCTGCAGCAGGTGACAGTGAGTGTGAAAACTGCTGGTAAATTCCTCCCCCGTCTGTTGCACCGTGGCACTGCGCATGGAACCACGCATTGCAGTGGTCACATTTTAGCATAATTTTGTGATCATCGGGCATACGGCAATCCCAATACACCCGCACATCTACGAGCTTAAACACGACTGAGTTGCGAAAGGAATCATTGGCCAGGAACGGTGACAGGGAATTGTTCTGCAGACACTGGCTGAAATGCTGTTGCAGGTCTTTGAACATCAAATGTGATGGGTTATGGTTGTCAGCCAATGCAGTTGCAAAGGCAATGGCGTACAGACCACAACTGTGGTGATCTGGTTGCCTGTCCACATTCATCACATTCAACAGGATCTTCTCACTGCTCGTGTGCACGTAGGACGGTGTTACCATCATGGAATCATAAATGTTAACTGTACTGTCACTTACATTGGAAATTGTAATCCAATGGCAGTTGTCAACATGAATGAACTAAATAAATTCAGTTGTTGGTACTACCCATGAGTTTGCTGCAAGACTGTATCTTGCAGACCATCAATTTGAAGGTGCTGCTGTCATGTGCACATCAGTTAACCACAACTGCCTTGTACTGGATCAGTGTCACACTGTGGCAAACATTGCTTGCAGTTGGAAGGTGCGACCTCAGCATCCTTATTCTCACACTTGCGTGATCCATGACAGAGAGTACTACAGGTGATGCCATTTTTCTCACTTAAACATCTTCCTGTGACACATTTACCAGTGCAGTTGCATTTGCTTTGTAAGAATGCAGTGGCTGTTTGTTTTGTGTGTGGCTCTGAAAAGAGCCGTTGTTGTTTTTGGATGGTTTCGAACCGATATATAAGTGATATATGGGCACAAATGTTGCAGAAGGCTGCTTTGATGTCGGCACCAAACCTGTCATGCCACATCGTCTCGTAGATGTAGCTTGGCATTTGGTCTGAGGAAACACTTTTCATCACCTTTCACCCAGTAACTTTCGATGGCTTGTGTGTGTACACCTGTGGCTGGATCGACAAAGTTCTCGTTGTGGTTCACAGTTGCGTATGTGTGGTTGTTGTTCTGGTTCAGTTGACGGCACGCAGCCCACTGATCGCTGTGGATGATTGATCCGGGCACCACGACACGCTCGATGATGGGGATCAGCGTCACCACTCGATGGTCTTATACAAGTTCAATGTAGCCGACTCCAAGAGTACCTCCAACCCGGGCAAACAATGTGTAAGAGATACTTAAATACAATACAATAAATAGTGCGCTAAACAAAAATGGTGCCCGGGCTGTGGATAATGATTATCCTTCACGAAGGAATTGAATGTTTACACCAGCATTGTATCAGGTAGTCACTAAAGTAAAGAGTCACCACTCACAGTTAGTTATTAAAAATTTCTTTTACTGCCAAGCAGTCGTCTTGTGGAAGGCCCTATAGACCTTCCACCCCCATTCGCACACAGATGCTGAGAAAATCACAAGTTCCATTTTTGAAATTCCGAAGGTATGACACATACTGGCGGATTTCAGAGACATGCCCACCCCCCGCCAGTTGAATATGAGGGCACCGAAGAATATATCCCCTGATACCCCGTCGGAAGGCCAGTTCGCTTGGCACCAGTCGCGGACAGCCGGGGCATCTTATTTCACATACTTGCTATCGTGAGCGTTGTCGAGGTCTGCATTGTCCGCAACAACAGACGCATCGACAACCCAGCAAGTGTTCTGTGAATACAACACTGCGTTCAGGATCTGAGGGCTGCCACCCCGCACCATGATCACCGGAGCGCGTGTCACAGCACAGCCGCTGTTCTCCATGGAGGAACTTCTCAAGGAGGGCATCATGTCGCTTAATTCGATGCCCCCATGTTCACGGACATACCAGGAGGACAAGCCCCAAAGATTCGACCCTCCAGCATGCATCGCACTTTCTGCCCTGAGCGGCTCGTTGCTTAGTGGCCACGGTCCCTGCCCTAATTTGAATGGCATGAATAAAATTTACCCCTGTTAGGAGGGCCGTACCATTAGTTACCCATTCATGCATGAATGAAAGGGACAGCCCGTGAAGCCTTAAGGCCACAGCCGTCAACCACCCCATGCAATGAATTTGGCAGTTCACGTTTAGCGTCAGTGATGCTGTGAACTATTGTTTCACCAGCCCTGAGTGGAGGGTTAGTGCACCGTCTCCGCTCGCTAGCGAAGGTGCGTGAGTTGGCTACCAGGGCGCAGATAACCGGGTCAGGCACCCTGGCCAGACAATCCAGCCTCGTCTTCTTGAGAAGGGGGATCATCAGCTTGAAGGATGGAATGCCTAGTCCACCCTCGCGCACCTCGCAGTGAAACATCGGGTTCACTTCATCATGGGGCAGCTTCAGCCACGACCTCAGACTTCGACGGACCATCTTATCAAGGCGGCATAACACTCCTCCGTTACTCCTAGACAAGACCAACCTGTGGTAGAGTTTAGGCACTAGGTAGTTTTTGAGAATGTAAAGCCTTTGTTGTGGCTTGAGCGGTGCTCTGGTCAGGTGAGGAGCTCCTCAGCAGATGAACCACCCTCCCGGGTGCTCACGGTGATTCCAAGGTATTTATACCCCTCGGCAATGGGTACAATCGACAACATCCCCACTGCATGGGACACATACGGCTACAGGATCATTGAATTTAATGAATGAAAATTACCCATTACAGTTGCATTTGCTTTGTAAGGATGCAGTTGCTGGATTGTGGGACCTGGCAGCTTCTGCAACATTATGCCTCTACAGTCAAATAGTTTGCGTCTGATGTTGCTGGGGCAGGGGGTCCATACGCAATTGTGCTGGCACGGGTCACAAGGCAAGGGCCATGGAGAGGATCTCGTAAAAGCATCCGCACCGATGAGGCCATGCGACGCTCCATGTCATGCTCCCACGCACGCCCGGCGGTGTGGCACCCAAAGCTGCAGGCAAACGAGCAGGTGTCCAGATGGCAGGACGTCTGGCAGCAGTGCGGGACCGTGTCTGACAATCTGTCGGCTGCTGCTGGCGAGCAGGTCGTCCGCGAGAAGATTTTGCAGGAGGCATCCTGTAACCCAATATACAGACACAGCACTCGAAACCAAAGAACAGAACATAATCAGACTTGCAATCGAACCAACCCGAGATTGCGAGATGCAGGATAACGTAGTATGACAAAACAATCAGAGCATAATGCAAAACAAAACAAAACAGAACAATGCCAAGTGACAATAAAACAATTAGCAGGCGATACTGTTGTAGCAGAAACAAAACAACTCGGTGTGTAAAATGAGAATCGGCCACAACAGCAAGATGTTTTTGTTTCTGTTTTTAGCGTCACCCCGCAGGATGGAATCAGCAAACAAGCCCGAGGTGGATGCCGACCCAGCCAATAAACATGACTTTGACCCAAAGCTAAAACTTTAACCTGATAAGCCCTGAATTTCTGGGGGAGTTGATTTTGTTTCAACCCATGGGGTTATGAAATGCACTGTAACATGTAAACTCTTCATCAAAACCCTTACATATATACATACAAAGCACACAAAACTGTTCACAAAATGCATAATAATGAATGTTTCATAGGTACATGTAATCTACTGACATATATATCAGAGTACACCATATAATAACTTACAGAGAGAAAAAAATAATTCAAGGAATATAAATGCAGTAATTCTGCAAATGTTGCGTCAAAAGACAATGAATACAGTAACAACACATCATTGACACATCGATGTCGCTGTCTTGTCCGCTACTAATGTCATTTACATCCGAATTATCGGATGTAACACCCAACAGATGCAACGCCCGCTCATAGTCATCATAACCATGAATCGCAAAACGTTAATAAGATATCGCTCACAAATTTCGCAAAAATACTATTAATTGACGGATCGATTTGGGAAATGGCTCAAAACATCCGCTCATGTGTTGTCTTCATCCGGGCAGCTACAGCATAACCAAAGCTAACGAAAGTGACGCCACATGGCGATCAGTATGAACACTACATCCAAACACCGAAATTTTTAACGGATGACATCAAGGCAGTTTTAGTAAATTACACACAGCATGAACGAGGCAAGACAAAATGGCGAACACGACAAAAACAACAGAAATGCGATACTCAACTGGTATTCCGGCGGCAGACACTTCGTAACAGATGCTATCGAACTCGTGAAGAAGTCGAACGACAAATAATCAAGCTCCATTGGAAACAGCATCCGTCAAAACAACAGGTCCAATGTACAGCAACAACTGTCGAAACTGTTGCTTTCCACCGGTCTATCTCTGATATCAGCCTGGGTTGCCATGCTTAACTCACTCAGCATTGCCCCACATGACAATGAGAGATTATGAGACAACTGATTTCTCTGTCGCCAAGATAATTTGCACATGCTCACTACACATAAACACATAAGATGCGTATAGTCAAGGATGCATATAGTCTAATGCAAATGATTTCACACAAGAAATGCTGGCATTAATGAATGGACATTTCTGCACTTGGTGGTTTTCGTAACGAAAGTTTGTGAAATCCTCATCCATGCATAGGGGAATGATTCCGTTTATATGGAAAGCAACTCTGCCATTCTGTGAACCCCTTATTGGACACCTTTTGCATAGTATATAGTATGCATTGTGACCTTTCACACATTTCAAATAAGCTCTAGCTGGAACATCGCAGATAAAGGCTATAGTCACATTACAGTTTTTGTCTATGTGAATGACGCCATGCTCTTTCCGTTGCTGGAACTCCAGCAAATAATCAGAAAAAAAATTTCCAAGTGGGTTTGGTTTTGCTTTGCCACAACAAAACAGCCATAAATGGCTTAAACTTGTCAAATTTATTCAAAATGAGCCAAAAATGTAGATTTAAACAGGAATGCCATCAATGTTAACACACAACTGAATAGAATCATTGTTTTGTGCAAAGGACTTGTACTGTGTTACGTTTCTTAGAATGCTAGTTTCAATGCCAAGACCTACTGTCCACCACACTTGGCTACGACTTCACTACCCGGGGTGTTTCAAGAAGTGTACGAGCATCCTTATGCAGGCGGTGCCCATTATGCTTTGAATATAGCATTTCATTTAAAGCTGTTCATGTGCATTTGTTCTTGGTTGCCAACATTGCAGTCTGCTCACCGTGGTCTGGTACTTATCAGGATTATCAGAATCAGACCCCAAGGACGCATCCAAGACGCTGATTTAGAGTCAGATGAAGGTTCCATTCTCTCAAAAAAGCCATAATCTTAGCCTACTTGTTGGTCAAGATGGTCTGATGACAAATTGGTTTCCTCTTCATCATGTGAATTGCATTGTGCACCAGTATCTTGGTCCTCTGCAATAGCGGTTCATCACTGCTGCTTACCTGTGCTAGAGCAGTCACTTCTGCCGTTGTCTCAGGTGTGCTATCATATACCAGTGGGTATGTATGTTTGTGAAGAATAGTCTGTATGAAATAATACAATAGAACCAATGACTACGAAGATCTTGGTGATTGTTTACCAGAAAGAACTTAATTTTAAAAATATAGATATATTTTTTCATCCTAAATCAAACTTCTTCCCTGATGATAAGTTTTTGTGTGCCCCCTGGATACTTCAAATGTCAATGTCTTGGTTATCAATAAACATATTAATAACTTAAATATTTTCTTGATAAGCCAATGGCTTCCTTGTCCGCATCCCATCTGGGTTTTTTCTGCTTTCTATGGCACTCAGTCGTGCTGCACACATGTATAGCCTTTTGTTTATATTAATGATAGAGTTCAAGTGCTGCACACATGTATAGCCTTTTGTTTATATTAATGATAGAGTTCAAGTGCTGCACACATGTATAGCCTTTGTTTATATTAATGGTAGAGTTCAAGTGCTGCACACATGTATAGCCTTTTGTTTATATTAATGGTAGAGTTCAAGTGCTGCACACATGTATAGCCTTTTGTTTATATTAATGATAGAGTTCAAGTGCTGCACACATGTATAGCCTTTTGTTTATATTAATGATAGAGTTCAAGTGCTGCACACATGTATAGCCTTTTGTTTATATTAATGATAGAGTTCAAGTGCTGCACACATGTATAGCCTTTTGTTTATATTAATGATAGAGTTCAAGTGCTGCACACATGTATAGCCTTTTGTTTATATTAATGATAGAGTTCAAGTGCTGCACACATGTATAGCCTTTGTTTATATTAATGATAGAGTTCAAGTGCTGCACACATGTATAGCCTTTTGTTTATATTAATGGTAGAGTTCAAGTGCTGCACACATGTATAGCCTTTGTTTATATTAATGATAGAGTTCAAGTGCTGCACACATGTATAGCCTTTTGTTTATATTAATGGTAGAGTTCAAGTGCTGCACACATGTATAGCCTTTTGTTTATATTAATGATAGAGTTCAAGTGCTGCACACATGTATAGCCTTTGTTTATATTAATGGTAGAGTTCAAGTGCTGCACACATGTATAGCCTTTGTTTATATTAATGATAGAGTTCAAGTGCTGCACACATGTATAGCCTTTTGTTTATATTAATGGTAGAGTTCAAGTGCTGCACACATGTATAGCCTTTTGTTTATATTAATGATAGAGTTCAAGTGCTGCACACATGTATAGCCTTTGTTTATATTAATGGTAGAGTTCAAGTGCTGCACACATGTATAGCCTTTTGTTTATATTAATGATAGCGTTCAAGTGCTGCACACATGTATAGCCTTTTGTTTATATTAATGGTAGAGTTCAAGTGCTGCACACATGTATAGCCTTTGTTTATATTAATGATAGAGTTCAAGTGCTGCACACATGTATAGCCTTTTGTTTATATTAATGATAGAGTTCAAGTGCTGCACACATGTATAGCCTTTTGTTTATATTAATGATAGAGTTCAAGTGCTGCACACATGTATAGCCTTTTGTTTATATTAATGGTAGAGTTCAAGTGCTGCACACATGTATAGCCTTTTGTTTATATTAATGGTAGAGTTCAAGTGCTGCACACATGTATAGCCTTTTGTTTATATTAATGGTAGAGTTCAAGTGCTGCACACATGTATAGCCTTTTGTTTATATTAATGGTAGAGTTCAAGTGCTGCACACATGTATAGCCTTTTGTTTATATTAATGGTAGAGTTCAAGTGCTGCACACATGTATAGCCTTTGTTTATATTAATGGTAGAGTTCAAGTGCTGCACACATGTATAGCCTTTTGTTTATATTAATGATAGAGTTCAAGTGCTGCACACATGTATAGCCTTTTGTTTATATTAATGGTAGAGTTCAAGTGCTGCACACATGTATAGCCTTTTGTTTATATTAATGATAGAGTTCAAGTGCTGCACACATGTATAGCCTTTTGTTTATATTAATGGTAGAGTTCAAGTGCTGCACACATGTATAGCCTTTTGTTTATATTAATGGTAGAGTTCAAGTGCTGCACACATGTATAGCCTTTTGTTTATATTAATGATAGAGTTCAAGTGCTGCACACATGTATAGCCTTTTGTTTATATTAATGATAGAGTTCAAGTGCTGCACACATGTATAGCCTTTTGTTTATATTAATGATAGCGTTCAAGTGCTGCACACATGTATAGCCTTTTGTTTATATTAATGATAGAGTTCAAGTGCTGCACACATGTATAGCCTTTTGTTTATATTAATGATAGAGTTCAAGTGCTGCACACATGTATAGCCTTTTGTTTATATTAATGGTAGCGTTCAAGTGCTGCACACATGTATAGCCTTTTGTTTATATTAATGATAGCGTTCAAGTGCTGCACACATGTATAGCCTTTTGTTTATATTAATGATAGAGTTCAAGTGCTGCACACATGTATAGCCTTTGTTTATATTAATGATAGCGTTCAAGTGCTGCACACATGTATAGCCTTTTGTTTATATTAATGATAGAGTTCAAGTGCTGCACACATGTATAGCCTTTTGTTTATATTAATGGTAGAGTTCAAGTGCTGCACACATGTATAGCCTTTTGTTTATATTAATGGTAGAGTTCAAGTGCTGCACACATGTATAGCCTTTTGTTTATATTAATGATAGAGTTCAAGTGCTGCACACATGTATAGCCTTTTGTTTATATTAATGGTAGAGTTCAAGTGCTGCACACATGTATAGCCTTTTGTTTATATTAATGATAGAGTTCAAGTGCTGCACACATGTATAGCCTTTTGTTTATATTAATGATAGAGTTCAAGTGCTGCACACATGTATAGCCTTTTGTTTATATTAATGGTAGAGTTCAAGTGCTGCACACATGTATAGCCTTTTGTTTATATTAATGATAGAGTTCAAGTGCTGCACACATGTATAGCCTTTTGTTTATATTAATGATAGAGTTCAAGTGCTGCACACATGTATAGCCTTTTGTTTATATTAATGATAGAGTTCAAGTGCTGCACACATGTATAGCCTTTTGTTTATATTAATGATAGAGTTCAAGTGCTGCACACATGTATACCCTTTTGTTTATATTAATGGTAGAGTTCAAGTGCTGCACACATGTATAGCCTTTTGTTTATATTAATGGTAGAGTTCAAGTGCTGCACACATGTATAGCCTTTTGTTTATATTAATGATAGAGTTCAAGTGCTGCACACATGTATAGCCTTTTGTTTATATTAATGGTAGAGTTCAAGTGCTGCACACATGTATAGCCTTTTGTTTATATTAATGATAGAGTTCAAGTGCTGCACACATGTATAGCCTTTTGTTTATATTAATGATAGAGTTCAAGTGCTGCACACATGTATAGCCTTTTGTTTATATTAATGGTAGAGTTCAAGTGCTGCACACATGTATAGCCTTTTGTTTATATTAATGATAGAGTTCAAGTGCTGCACACATGTATAGCCTTTTGTTTATATTAATGATAGAGTTCAAGTGCTGCACACATGTATAGCCTTTTGTTTATATTAATGATAGAGTTCAAGTGCTGCACACATGTATAGCCTTTTGTTTATATTAATGATAGAGTTCAAGTGCTGCACACATGTATAGCCTTTTGTTTATATTAATGATAGAGTTCAAGTGCTGCACACATGTATAGCCTTTGTTTATATTAATGATAGAGTTCAAGTGCTGCACACATGTATAGCCTTTTGTTTATATTAATGGTAGAGTTCAAGTGCTGCACACATGTATAGCCTTTTGTTTATATTAATGATAGAGTTCAAGTGCTGCACACATGTATAGCCTTTGTTTATATTAATGGTAGAGTTCAAGTGCTGCACACATGTATAGCCTTTGTTTATATTAATGGTAGAGTTCAAGTGCTGCACACATGTATAGGCTTTGTTTATATTAATGGTAGAGTTCAAGTGCTGCACACATGTATAGCCTTTGTTTATATTAATGGTAGAGTTCAAGTGCTGCACACATGTATAGCCTTTGTTTATATTAATGGTAGAGTTCAGGTGCTGCAAACTTAAGAGGTTTGTGTGCAAAATAATTTAATTAATTGGTGGCAGGGGGGTACCACATATAGGGGCATTTAATTTGGATCTTGGCGCTCTCTCTTGGTACAGGCCTGGAGGTCTTGCTCTGGTCTGGTTGTCATGAGCCGCTTAAACGTTGGTTTAAACGGCTAAGATAATGGCATTTGCTGTTGGAGAATATCACCAGGAATTGTTTTGAAAAGTTTTGCGTCTAACTCAGGGATGACCGTTACATTTCTAAGTTTATATAAACTGTCATTGAGTGCTGTGAGATTGGCCTTAGAACTGTGATCTTGCTCAAGCAATTGATCTTAGGGATTACTACACGTGACTTTGGGAACTGTTTATTGGCCCATTGTGCTAGCTTTCTCATATTTGGTAGTAGAACCTGGGTTGCTGTTCATGTCGTTTATCCCTACCGACAAGATTACGCAATCTGGGTAATGCTCAGTTTGGACCCCTTAATCTTAATCAGTATTGCATGTAAATGCATTATCTGTGCCCCCAGATAACTCTTGGTCTGTACTTGGGCCCTTAATTAAGATCAAACATGTCAAATCATGTCCTAGGTAAAATCCTTCAAAATTACTTTCGTCGTCACTGTCGAAGAATGCTGCCGGGACCATCACGGCGGTGTCATCCCACGTATCCATATGTCCGAGTTATCAGCATCGCTGACCGCTGCTGCGCACATAGGGCAAACATCTTCGAACACAATGTCGTCTGTTCTATCGAAATTGTTCGAGATGCCATACTTCTTGAAGCTGTGTTCAATCATGGCAGATGGAATCACATCCCACGCCTTCATGATCCATTGTACAAGAATCTCCTTCGTCGACGCAGCACTCAACAAAGTAACCAGCAAGAAAACAACAGCAGTGCTGACAGTTTACCTTTATGTAGTTATCTACCATATCAGTTGTATTTCCATGTGAGCTGGAGCATTAACACATCAACTGGACGTAAAACAGTCTGGCATTAACCACATTCAACAATCAACAATGATCATACTATAAATGTAAGAACACATCACATGCATCATACAAGAATTAAGTGGTATCAATTAGTGATTACCAATTTTTCCTCAAAGCAGGATCCCATAGTTTCTTTGAGAAACCTTCCAACTCTTCCATTGTTTCAACTGGATGCTCCAAAACATCCTCCACAATGTCATCACCATCTAGTCGTTGTTTCCCGATTTGCTGCAGTAACTGTCTCTGGTTTTCAATGATCTCGTCAAGACGTGCAATCACCTTTCTCTGGTAATGTATAAAACGAAAGTAGAAAACGAACTGAGCTTGGTATGACCTACAAACAAAGTAATGAATCATCATTGTACCATATCACACATGACAATGATAGATCATTGTACCATATCACACATGACGTAAATGACAATGATAGTTTTATTACTGCAGTAGAGATATATGCAGTACGTACAAAACAATAAATACAAAGTAGTACACAAAGTAATTACATCATTTAAATATGCATATAAATGAGCACTTATGAACAAAATTGGACATTTAAAAAAACAGGAAGTATTAGGGACAACAGCTATTTAATGAATTGATACAGTAAGAAAGCAAGCATATTTATCCAATCTCCTGGATACTGCTTTATAAATGTGTATACTAAAGTTTGTTGTTACATATGTATGTTATCACTTCCTGTCTAGTTGCTTCTGCTTGGCTCTCGACGTCTCGGTGTCAGAATCTTCAGCAGTTCCTCCACAGCGTCATGCTTCACAGCTAAATGATCAACCCATGCTACCAACTGCTGGAATAGTGAAATGTTCTCACTGTTATGTTCGTTTTTAGAGTCTGACGAAATGTGAACATGTTCATCGATCAAATCCCAGTTCCAACCATTGTTCTCCAACTCAACAGAGTCGCAGTCAGTGCCAGTGCCAATTTCACAATCAATGTCAATGGGGCTTCTCTTCGTCTCTGTCTATATATTACGACAACGGGGGGTACCGATATAAAGAAAAACTAATAAATAAAACTTCACTGTATTAACCAACCTTAATTTTTATTATAACAATCAATATTAAACCCTGATAGTCTACCAGTTCCAGTCAAGCTTACGACACCTATTAGCAGCTCACAGCATACCCAGCCCTTGGCTGAGAGGGAAACCCTCCTCAGTCAAGTTGCAGGCAGGCAGTGGTGTAGGCTGTCTTTCTCCCTGTCTACAACACTAATATAACCTCCAAACACTAACTAACTAAACTAACTAACACCACATCTTCCTCATGAGGCAACACTCCCTGTGTAATCAATTAACACTTATACTTATCAATCTGGTGACACTGAACCTTGGCCCTTATAATAATAATAATAATAAAAAGACTTCTTTGGCGCCAATATCCTCAGAAAATCTGAGCTCAGTGGCACAACAAAACCAAAGGGTTAGGCATTCTCGTAACCATGTACAATGCAAAAAGTCATCAACCGATGGATGGAGGTGCCAAGAAGCTAAGGAGGCTAGGCCATTTTGAAAAGATAGGTTTTCAGATTACGGCAAAATGAAGCTATATTTCTTGTTGATTTTACGCTGTCGGGGAGTGAATTCCACAGGGTTGGTGCGGCAACAGGAAAGCTCGAGTTCCAGCGTTTGTCTTAACTCTGGGAATAGAAAGTAAACCAGAACCAGACAACCAAAGCTGTCTGGGCTGTCTTGCTGGAGTGAGCATTGAATGTAAATATGCAGGTTGTTTGGTTGAAAGGGCTTGATAGGTAATTGTACAGATCTTAAAAATAATGCGATATCACACAGGGAGCCAATGCAATGATTTTAGAAGTGGCACTGAGCGAGAGAAACGAGGAGATCGTGTAACTACCCTAGCCAGACAATTTTGGACACATTGAAGTTTTGTAATATCCTTGATAGCAATATTATGAAGGAGGGAATTGCAGTAATCAAGCCTGCTGCTAACAAGAGCTGTTGCAATAGTTTTAGCGACAGAAAGTGACATATACCGGCGAATACGGCGAAGATCACGGATATGGTAAAAACAGCAACGACACGTTTGAGAAATATGTTGTCTAAAGTTGAAATTCTTATCAAAAGTGACTCCCAAATTCTTCGCTGAGGCTGCTGGTGTGATAGTTTGATTCGAGATACATGTCGGGGAAAAAACCATCAAGTTTGCCATACTGCTTTGGAGTACCAATGATGAGAAATTCAGTTTTGTCTGCGTTTAACTTTAATTTGCTGTCAGTCATCCAGAGGAAGATATCCTGGAGACAATCGCTGAGCTGATTTAGGGAGCTATTTGTATCCGAGGTAGCCAAAGAAATGTAGATCTGTGTATCGTCTGCGTAAAGGTGGTGGTCCAAATTATAATTTTGGATAACTGGAGCTGAGTGGCATAGTGTAAAGAGTGAACAGCAAAGGCCCCAGAACAGAACCCTGGGGGACACCACACGAAGTGGGGAGTGCGGCCGAGAAGCAGTTTGCAATCTTTATGGTTTGGTGTCTACCAGTTAGGTATGATAAAAACCAGTTCAGAGCTGTGCCAGATATGCCATACCTAACCTCCCAGCACTGACACCCCAGCACTGCCACCCTAGCACTGCCACTGATCACTAATATAAAACTTATGTGAAACTGATGACATAACAATTATATTATAAAACCGATGTGTTAACAATCATAATAATGAGCCCTTCCACACTTCCACCCGCTGTGCTTTTGAGATCCATGCCGTGGAGCTGCACGCACGCACGCACGCACGCACGCACACACACCGCACACGCACACACACACACACATCTCACACCACACACACACACACACACACACCCACACACTCACACCACACACACCACACACATCGCTGGCCAACACCACGTCTTTTTCCCCTGATGTGATGCCTTTTCACAAGTGATCTGTCTGCTGAAACTTCTCAGTACATGGAACATAGAATCTTGGCCTGTAAAAACTCTTCTGAACACAGTTCTTTCTGCCATGTCCTGATCCGTCTTGTGAACCAGTTCAACGTACCAAATTCGGTGATTGAATTGCTTTCGAGTTTCCTCCACTGAGTGGCAGTGAGTTTGCCTGAGAAGAAATTTTCCTTGCTCAGTGGCATTTGTCATATTGCTTTTGTAGCAGAGTCTAGTGTGGTCTCGTAATGATCACACATAATCCGTCCCATGTTCTTAGCCCAAGATTTGTTTAATTTGTTGTTTAATTTCCATGTCGGGTCGTACTGGTTTCACAAATCGATTAAGGCTTGTCACTTCTGTCAAAAGCCTTTTGAGAGGTCGTCCTTGGATTGCTGCTTCGCTATGCCTACGTGGTGTAGGAGCTGCAGGATTTGGAAGATCCTTACTTAATGACACACAGACTTTCGGATCTGCTTTCAATACCATCCCATGCCCAACTTATTCAGGTGGACACTGTCCCGACACATATACTGAACCTATCTTTCGATAGGGCCCGATAGTGATGCAGATGGATCTTCTCCCCATCTACCAAACAGTGCAACTCTGAGTTAGCAACCAACATGTTCAAGATTATACAATATACAAAATTTCAATGTGCTACATTGTATGGTGGTCACATGGCTCATTGCAATGATGATATCATTGCTGCACAAATTTAGTACTAATTTTAACCATTGTAGATCCATGGAAAAAGTATCTCGATTTAATTTATCTACTAAATTTCTTGATCACTGCCTCAGTTGTTTTGGATTTCACTGCAGGAAAACCCTCAGCATGCATGCCTTCTATGGGTGTGATCGTTATATGGTGTCCAGTGTGAATGAAACTTAAGTATGTGCATATAGTAAGGAATATGTTCACAATATAAACCCCTTCATCTGGTGCTGGAACGTGATATGTGTTGAATATGGTATTGTCTAAAGCTGTAATGACACAGTGTCCTCATGGTGCATCATACAAAACAGTTTTCACTTGAACTTACATAACAAAGCCACGCCTACGGTCAATTGACAGTAGCTGCTCGATATGGCTGAGTGGAGAAGGGTGTTGCCTTTGTGTGATGGGTGCAAGCCTTCAACACTGAAGAGTCCAGGTCGAGTCATGATGTTGTCCCAATCCCAGAAAGAAGCACTATCCATCCGAGCAGTCATTTTATTCAGTGAACAGTCACACTAATTTTGAAACGTTTCTACAACATGTCCTGCTGCATCTACAAATGATGTATGAAACTTCACAAGATTTCTCTTAGCTAAATAGCACTTGAACATCTGACGGGGCACACTCTGTGTCCCATGAAAGGATGACAGCAGTTTTCCTGCAGTATCCTCAAACACAAAGCAAGAAGTTGGCCACACTGGGCCCCAGTTTCTTACACTTTGTCCAAGGTGCACCAGTAAGTTGCCCACAATGGGCCCCAGTTTCTTACACTTTGTTCAAGGTGCACCAGTAAGTTGCCCACAATGGGCCCCAGTTTCGTACACTTTGTCCAAGGTGCACCAGTAAGTTGCCCACAATGGGCCCCAGTTTCTTACACTTTGTTCAAGGTGCACCAGTAAGTTGCCCACAATGGGCCCCAGTTTCTTACACTTTGTTCAAGGTGCACCAGTAAGTGACAGTTGAATGACACATGTTGCATTCCATACAATGCAGGAATGTCACTAACAAATTTCACAAGACAGATATGAGCTGTACGGATATTTACTCTGCATATTTCACTGGACAAAAGAATCATAATGCCACGACACAGTAGTAGCCAGTAACGAAAAAAGCATAGTGGCAAAACAGTCTGCAGAATGACTGGGGAGTGCAGCCAAATATTGACAAACTGTCTTGTCACACGTAACAGTACTGAATGCATATAATCAGGTGAAAAACCATTGATGACATCAAATTTAGGTAGCTGATATAGGATGCAAGGTCCTATCACACCAAACACAGGTTCACCAGACTGGACAGCTTCTTCAGGGTGTTGCAAGTTTTGTACATATATATATACTTGTACATATATATATACTTGAACATATATATACTTGAACATAAGAATTACAAAACATACACACCTGTTGCTTTATTGCTTGCAGTAAAGCCTGCGACCTCTTTTTTACACTACTTTTTAGTGTTCGGTCATCCTTCATCTTCTTCAAGCCTACATGTCTGTGGTATGCACCCTTACATACAAAAAAGGTTAGAATGCATTAATTACACAGATTTCGTGTTTGGTACATGTGTAAACTCTTTGTTAAATAAAAAAAATTCAGGCATTGGGTCAAGTACATTATAATGTAATACATACCCCACCTTTTTAGAGGGGTGTAGGATAAAAAAACGAATGTAGGACAAAATCCACCTTTGGGCAATGCTATATATAGAACTACAAATTATTTTCAAATGTCCAATTCATTAAGTAAACTGCCTTGTATAAAAATAATAATTGTTGATTGGACCACAGTTAAGATTGGGAAATGAAAAGTCAATAAACAGTTCAAATGTATCCAACAATTCAGGGTTGGGTTTCTGACAGTCAGAATTACATCAACGCCCATAGGCATTGTTGTAGAAGAGGAAAGGCTTGGGATCTTCCCCTCCAGTTGTCATCCAAGTGTCATCAATGATGAGGTCACTGACAGATGTTGGGTTCTTCGGATTGTTCTTAGCTCTCTGTCGTCGTAGTGTTCTCTTCAAGACATCAACATCACCCAGAGCTGTACGTACATCAGCTGTAGTGGTTACAGCTGAGTCTGATACTAGCTGGCCTGGAGTACCGCGAGTAGTGGCAGCCTTGGTCTTCAGTTCTTCCTTCAGCTGGGTGGCCTTGACAGTGTTGTTGTCACCATCATGGCAGTGGTCCGTCTTCTTGATGACTGTCTGGATCACTGAGTCAGTAACAACAGCACCCTTGCAAGACCGGGTTCTACGCTGGGAACATTCTCATCGTATGGTTGTCTTGTTGATGCCCTTCTTGGTGTACATGTGGCCTTCCAAACATAACTTCTTGGTGTACATGTGGCCTTCCAAACATAACTTCTTGGTGTACATGTGGCCTTCCAAACATAACTTCTGTCCACCTCGAATGCTAGTAATAATCTCCATAGTGATCAATGATAAAGTAACATGTATAAGGTATAATAAGTAATAGTAATCTGACCTAACTGACTTGATCAACCACTTATATAGGGACTAAAATCTAATTGCTTCAATGAAGAAGTACTCTTATTGCAATCAACTTAAATGAAAAGAAGCCAAAACATTCTGGCTTCAGTAAAGTAATACAATAGTCTTTGTTGAAGTACTCCAATTGCAATCAACCTAAATGAAAAGAAACCTGGCTAATAGGGTTGTTTGAAGTCTTTGTTGAGACTAATAGTTGAAAAAAATTTCCCAATAAACAATACTGGTGACTTGAGTCAGTCACCAAACTTCTTCAGAAGAAGACTCACCTAGCAATACTTAACACTGTCACTTGTGAGAGCAACAAAGACATTTTATGGCTAACTGATGAATGACCCTTTCATTATGGGTTTAGTGGACTTCCTGGCTTAATTAAACAAACACAAGGATTATGGCCTGGACTGGTAACTATTACATTGCAATTAATATCATGTGACCAGATTTCCATTAAGGGAAGGGGCAAATGACTGCATATATAACACATTTTTGTTAATTTTATTCATATGCAGGTAATACAATTTGCTACCATACTTTTTGAAATTGTTGTAGTTGTTAATGATTTGATAATAAGAAATTAAATAATTTTCACAATATCATATTGAAAAAGTACTCAGATGTACTTGAGTGCATGACCATAATTTCAAAAAAAAAGGGGCAAATGACCAGATTTCCATTAAGGGAAGGGGCAAATGACCGCAGGGGCAAAAGACCGGGGGTGCCAGTGACCGCAACCCGCCCTGAACAACCAATTTAGTTCTGCAATCACCCATGAAAAATACCCTAGCCCAAAAAAATCTTGTATCCCAATATCCCCCTTCTTGAAATTGGCACTAAATGGAATAATTAAACAACTGGAAAACCTAAACAAAAGCAAAACTACTGGCCCATATGAACTGCCAGCCAGTTCTTATTAAAGAAACTGCAGAGCAATTAGCCCAATCATAGCGCACAACCTTCAACAGTGATACAACACTTGCAAACCCTCCAATGACTGGCTTCAAGCATTATTAACTCCAATACACACAAAAAGTTACAAATTTGACCCTGCAAACTACAGACCCATAGCACATTAAGCAGCGTAATGGAAACATCTGCACAAACATAACATTATCTTTCACTTCTAACATAGATTCCTAATGATAGTGTTGCTACTTGGTCATATGTTTGACAAGAAAGATTAAAATGATATGTAGCATAAGCTAAAATCACCATACCTTTCCTCTTCTCACAGTTATCTCTTGTGATACCAGCTGTCCGTCATCACCAGTAATGTGTAATACAAACTTGTGAATGTTTTGATACATAACGCAGTTGTAAACATCTTTCTTCTGCACTGAGTATCTTCTTATGATGGTATGTCACACAATGTAACAATTTAGGGAAAGCCTATAACATTTGAATGGAGGAGCCTGGGTTGGAGAGTCGCCAAAAGTCGGGAACGAGCTGGCAGTATAAGGTGACAATTCATGGCATTGATGATATATTAATAATAAAAAATACTGTCACAAACAAGCTTACTATGCTTCTCCTTAAAGCTCTGGTACCTACATGAGGCAGTGCTAGTTGTCTGCTCAGGTTCATGTTTACTGTCGGCGTCATGTGGCATCACTTCTGTAAAGCAAAAATCACTAGTCGTGTCTAGGTAAAATTATTTTCAATATGACATATTGGGTGTGAAAAAACATAGATGAATAAATTAACCAAGTCAATACTTTGAAGGCAAACTGACACATATGAGCAAGGGTTGTAGAGTGTTCTGGGTCTGTTACATAACCAACACATGTACACACATGGTACCTATATGGAACATGGATATGAAGGTTACATATATAGAAGATAAACAGGAAAATAGATTTCCAGATTTAATGAAAACAATTTTTTTTATCTATTCAACAGGCTTTTAACTTGCATGAACAAGGTTAAGTGATGATAACTGCAAGACAACATTGAGGGGCTAGCTTCCCTGTTTTTTAGTAATTGGGTATTTTATGATCGTTGGGTTGAGATTTTATCATTTCAATAATTATTTAGTTCAATCCAGTGAAATTCAAGTTAATTATGCTTTTGTATTGAATTCGCTTTTCATGTGTAACCTTTTAGTGTCATCAATGGTTCATCAATAAATTGTATGACACTGTCACTGTTGTCGCACTAACAAACTAATGCTCTCTATTATCAGATAAGAGACAAATCAATTCCATGTGTTAGCAACGATGTTTTTTTGTGTCTCATTATACAAGTGCCTTGGAAACACTGGGGGTACTCTATCCTAACAACGACAACACAACTGTAGTCTCCGTCGGTGGCAGACAGTATCGTTACAGAACGCTGTAGCAATGGACGAGGCGCATGAAGCTTCCGTTATGTTCTGGCTGGTGATGGTTTTCACGTTCGGCATACAAGGTGAGTTAGTGTGATCGAGCAAATGTTACTCAAATATCTTGCTATTTCATACACTGCTAATATATAATACATATTATGTCATATACACTAAAATAAAACATTAAATTAACCACATAAAATATCATGAAAAAATATTACCCTTTTCTGATTTACGTAGATGCTCGTTCTTCCTCCTCACTGACACTGGTGCTGACGTGTCCTCTTTGGCTTCTTCACGGGTTGTATATTTGAAAACGTAGCTTTTGTCAAATAAAAAAAAATTCCACTACCTAATCACGACTATTAATTGACCAGATCGTTTGGGGGCAAGATGCCCCAGGGTTGTCATGCCCCTACTCTAAGGGGGTGTCTTGTGTTGTTTGTTTTGCGCTGCTGGTGACATCAATCACTGTCGCTGGCTTCTCTTCGACGGTTTGTAAATTGCAATCGAGATTCACAAATACGGCTTTTTTTTTGTCTGCTCAGATCCAGATTATTATTTTCGATTCGTATTGGTCCAGTACATCATCATCGTGATAGATCTATTCCATAACGGTATACGTACATGTGTTTTATTCAGTTCAAGAGTCAAGAGGGTGTAAATAATACACATTGATGCTACTATACTCGTTTAATAAGTTCCATAAACTGCATATTGGCGTATAAGACAGTGCTGCACACAAGACTTCGACAGCGTTCTTGGGCTTATTGCAGCGGGCAGCGATCGCTGTTGTTTAGTAGCTCCCTGGTGGTAGATATGAGAACACCTAACACGCCTCGCATACAGCGCGGTCCGAAATCGTGGACCCCGACCACTGCGTTATAACGAGGCTCGACTGTATATTAAATGACAGGTCGTATATTTAAAAACATGCAGCTTTTGTCAAATTAAAAACATTTCCATTACCTAATCATTTAACAAGATTGCCATCCCAAACAACAAGTTCCAGATGGCAAGTGGACAAGGAAGCCATTGGCTTATCCAGAGTCCAACAATTTTCTCATCTATGTGTATCCTGCCCTTATCAGATATCTGTCAATTCTATTTTAAACATATTGACACTACTAGCATTAATACAATCATTTGGCAGTTTGTTCCATTCATTTATCACCCTCTGTGAGAAAGAGTACTTTCTCATGTCCAACCTACACTGCTCCTTAACTAATGCTGCTTTGTGTCCTCTGGTTCTACTGCCTTCTTTAAGTTTGAAAACATTCCTATCAACATCCTCATAACCGTTCACTATTTTAAACACTTCTATTTGGTCTCCTCTTAGTCTCCTGGTCTCTATAGTGTTGTCAAACCACATTGTGATAAGCGACTTTCATGACTATTAATTGACCAGATCGTTTGGGGGCAAGATGCCCCAAGGTAGGCTTGTTACAATAAAATAGGTGCTGATTAATATTAACACGGGAATTAAGAGATATTTTTTGTAACAATCGATACAATTTTTACATCATCCATGCAGGGAAACTAAAAATGCAGATATTTTCCTAACGATCTATTTCGTCTGCATGTGCTCTTGGGTAGAATATGACTATGTAGCAGCATTTCGTTCATCCACTAGAAACAGGCAGCAATTGCATATAATGGTAGAAATATGAGGGGACATCTTGCTCCACCCTACCCTAAGATGTAGCTGGTTATACAAAACTAGATATGTACACATTTAAAATATGACTTATTACGTTGATGACAGTTTTGTTAGGAAACTAAATATGTTGACAATAATTTTACTGTTTAGCCAATTGTCATTGCAAAGTACCCCAGTACAATTTCACTGTACCAATACCAAACAATGAACCTCAAGTATGTATAATTGTAAACTTAAGATCAGTCATTCAGAAATTCAATACAGACATAGGCCTATTAGTGTAGAATGACCAATTAAGAAGAGTACAAGTTGATCACCTAATTCATTCAAAGTATCAAACTCTGTTTAGTAACATACATTGTGATGGAGGCCGAACTTGTTCACCCCCACTCTAAGGGGGAGTCTTGTCCCCAATAGGCATAATATAGACATCTCTGTTGTAGCTGGTTATACAAAACTAATGAAAACCGTCATCAACATAATAATATTGTTTTGTCATTGCTAAGTACCCTAGTACAATTTCACTGTACAATACAACGAATCTCGAGTATGTATAATTGTAAACTAAGAACAGTTATATATTGTCGAGAAATTCAATACAAACATAGGCCTATTTTTTAAATATAAGTTTACTCAATGTTTCATATTATTGATTAGTAGTTTCGCATAGTGTGCCACTGTAGAATTAGATCGAAGAGAAGCATCTCAGACTGGTCTAAACTATTGTAGAATTAGCGGAAGTTGCGTACTGTTTTTTGACCTTTTAGGATAATTTAGCTGGCAGATTGAATGGTGGGTTATAACATGATTTTTTATATAAAAAAAAATTATGTCCCATGTTTCTAAAAAACGAAAGGTAACGCAATGAACTAAAGGTTGTCGACTCTTTCAACAAAAAGCATAATAATAACGAAATTCGCCTACATAATATTATGTTGTTTGCAGTTTTGACTACGGCGGATAACATAGCCAGAGGCCGCCCTACAAATCAAACCGGAGTTTCGAGTGACGGCTCTGCAGAGAAGGGCAACGATGGCAATATAAACGGCCATTTCAATGGTGGCCGCAGCTGCACACAAACTGTCTACTCCAACTACCCTTGGTGGGCCGTCGACCTTCAGTCCCAGCGCCTCGTCAGATCAGTGCACATCTACAACCGGGTCGATTGTAAGTAGGACTTCTTGCTCATATCGTAGCCTTCACACGGGGGAGTGGCTATTTTCGGGCGCATGCCTTTGCCCAGTCCGTGACTGTGGCTAGATCTTCGTGCATGGACCGTCTAGTAGTTTACAACAGAGGAGATGGGACATTATCTCGTCTTCTCCGCAGTCACAGTTTAATTGATGGCTGCGTCTCATCAATATAGCGCCACTTCCTCATAGTTGTCTATACTCGGCCGACTCTGGTACGTAGACGGTTGGGTGATCGCCAGCAGAGTCATGGTTGGTCAGACCTTGCGGATAGGGTAGTAAATCCCATTTTGACGACTGCTGATGTTTCTGTAATCTTTTCCATGACTTCAGTCGGCTCGCAGCAGGCACACGGTTGTGTAGTTGGTGTTTCGTGTATCAGCAGTAGAATGTGCACATAGCAAGGCCACTGGATCTTCTCCATTTCTTCAGATGTAAGGCACATACTTGGGCCTTGGATGGGTTTGCGAGTGGTTCACTTTGTAGTATGGTGGGTGGGTCTTTCCCTGGTTTCAGGAATACCACTGCCTTTGTTTGTCACCAGAGCTTGGGAGTTTTGTTGCTAATTATTTTGGTCAGAACTGTTTGATGAGTTCTGCTTGGGTGTTGTGTAGACCTTTTGTCTTGCCGTTCTTCAGTGCGTTGACACCGGCTTCGAATTCGGCTGCATTAAACTGTCCTGCAAACCCTGGGTCATCGGGGTATCGTTGTTAATCGAGACGTTCTTTGGGTTGTTTGTTTATGGACGACTTCGTTTGCTGTAGTGTTGTAGTGCTGCTTTGCCTTTTGCGGAATCTTGCAGAGTTTTCCTAATGTTGGCCGAGCTTCTTGCTACTGTGTGTGGATTCGATCAGAGTGTGCCATTATTTACGGCGTTCCTCTACGTAGGGCATACTGGCAATAGCTTCCTGCTGTCGTCAATATATATTAATGGCTGCATGTAGTGTTGTGCATAACCTAGGACGCAATACAGTGGACGTCCTGCCACAGTAATGTGATACTATTAAGCGGCTGGTTCATTTAATTGAGCGAATTTCTGTTTGAAAAACGTAGCTATGTGAATGTATGTAAGAAAAGAGTTATTGTGTCTACTGGATTAAAGCATAATAGGCCTA
Organism: Lamellibrachia columna; assembly: GCA_963662155.1. NCBI lineage: Eukaryota > Metazoa > Annelida > Polychaeta > Sabellida > Siboglinidae > Lamellibrachia > Lamellibrachia columna. Next base: position 8,105,812 of record OY759262.1, read on the forward strand.
CAGCACAATACAATAAAGACACTTTTATTGCAATAAAACTCACAGGAAACCCAAACTTGGCAGCGCAATTTCGTACAGTCAATATATATATATATAATGTCTTATGTATAAAATGTATTGTTTTCGCATCAAAAACACTGATCTATAGTAACAAAAAGTGCTTATGTTTTTGTTGAGACAGGTTGTTCCAACCAGCTCCACGATATATGAGTAGGATTGAAGGACACGTGGCCAACAACCAACGGGTCATCCGCCGTAGCCATGGACACGATCTGTAACTCACGAGATGGACCACACCCAGAAGCACGGGTGGTGATAGAGTGCAATGAGAATGTAGTAGGAAGGTATCTTGTCATAGAGATTCACATGATCAAGGGTGCACTAACTTTGTGTGAAGTGTTTGCTATCAAACGTAAGTAATAACGATCACGTGACAAAACATAGAACCTATTCAACAAAATGTTTCATGACTTTTGGCTTTCGTTCGTAGTATATTTGTATATTTATTTTCCATCTTTGTTACTCTCAGTTCAAATTCGCATGTTAGGCTTTTTTCTTACATGTGTGGCACAAAAATGTCTTTTCCTTGCCTGCGGGAGCAGGAGCGAGATTTTCAGGTGCCAAGAACATCTATGGATTTAGCCAGCACAACTGCAAACAGGTGGAATGTTGGCGGTAAAGCGGTACGTACGGTCACGGTTAGGAACAGATAATCTTGCTGGCTGTATAGGTCTCCTGTGAGCTCTGTTTCATAAGCCAGGCGATGGGAACAGTTGTTGAACATGTTCTGGAAGTTGTCAATAGCTGACGAGACGAACTTCCAACCCTCGATCGCAGTGCCTGTAGCGACACATGAAAGCCGGTGGCGTTTCGGAAAACAAAACGAACACATGTTAAGTATTAATTCCGGTTTATTTTACTGTGTTAATTGTTTCAATATAGGTTAAGTTTAGAAAGATTTCCTATACACTGTATACGCTTATAATTTTTTCTTTTTTGGGGTTAACATAATGACCTCATGCAGAAACTAAATTTCAATCTGTAACAAAACAAGAAAGAATTTTTTTTCAGTTTGGCCTGCTACACCTAGACATAATTGTCCCGAAATGAAATAGTTATAAAAACTGAATTAAGAGAGGACCTGTAAGGATTGACATGCATAAATGTGCTTCTTGCTATAGCAACTGCAAAATGTTTTTCCTGCTGATGTTTCAGCTGGACACTACAGCTCATATGTTTGTGGACAGTATATGGAATATATTCGTATTGTTAGCTCTTGATAATGGACACTGTATAGTAGTTAATATTTGTGAGGCACATCCTTCACTGTCGTCCTCCACTCTCCCCATCCTTCACTGTCGTCCTCCACTCTCCCCATCCTTCACTGTCGTCCTCCACTCTCCCCATCCTTCACTGTCGTCCTCCACTCTCCCCATCCTTCACTGTCGTCCTCCACTCTCCCCATCCTTCATTGTCGTCCTCCACTCTCCCCATCCTTCACTGTCGTCCTCCACTCTCCCCATCCTTCACTGTCGTCCTCCACTCTCCCCATCCTTCACTGTCGTCCTCCACTCTCCCCATCCTTCATTGTCGTTCTCCACTCTCCCCATCCTTCATTGTCGTTCTCCACTCTCCCCATCCTTCACTGTCGTCCTCCACTCTCCCCATCCTTTACTGTCCTCCACTCTCCCCCATCCTTCACTGTCGTCCTCCACTCTCCCCATCCTTCACTGTCGTCCTCCACTCTCCCCATCCTTCACTGTCGTCCTCCACTCTCCCCATCCTTCACTGTCGTCCTCCACTCTCCCCATCCTTCACTGTCGTTCTCCACTCTCCCCATCCTTCACTGTCGTCCTCCACTCTCCCCATCCTTCACTGTCGTCCTCCACTCTCCCCATCCTTCACTGTCGTCCTCCACTCTCCCCATCCTTCATTGTCGTTCTCCACTCTCCCCATCCTTCACTGTCGTCCTCCACTCTCCCCATCCTTCACTGTCATCCTTCACTGTCGTCCTCCACTCTCCCCATCCTTCATTGTCGTTCTCCACTCTCCCCATCCTTCACTGTCGTCCTCCACTCTCCCCATCCTTCACTGTCCTCCACTCTCCCCCATCCTTCACTGTCGTCCTCCACTCTCCCCATCCTTCACTGTCGTCCTCCACTCTCCCCATCCTTCACTGTCGTCCTCCACTCTCCCCATCCTTCACTGTCGTTCTCCACTCTCCCCATCCTTCATTGTTGTTCTCCAGTCCCTTCCCACTACTGCCAAATCTTCACACAGTCCTCCCATGTCAGTCTCAGTCTTGCTCTTAATCCATTCGGCCCACTTTAACCAACTCCTCACCAGCTTCCTCATGAAACTCTTATACCAATCTCCTCCTTCATTCTTCACTTACCTATTTTTTTACTCCTGCAATTCTACTCGCCCAGTAAATTCCACAAACTTGGATGTCTCTAGTTTTTTCCCTCATCACCATGGTCTCTAGGCTGTATAGATACACACCGTATTATGTGGTAATTGATAGATGAAATCTGCTATCCTGACCCTAAATTTAATTGTTGGCTCCTAATTCTCAGTTTAGGGGCCAGCTGACCCCTAAATTTTCAGGCAAATTTTAAGCCCGGTATATAATTGTCTATTTTATACATGTAATGTACCTCGCTTAAAAAAAATTTGTGCAGTCTCATTAGTACAGAACTGAGGGGCTCATTTCTCCCCAAATCCCCGTGAGAATCCTATCTTCCTTTCTGCATTCGATCACAACTCAATTCAATACATTTATTTTCAGTAACAAATGCTAACGTGACATGTCCACATGTTCTTTTTAACAAGCTTCAAGGGCTTTGTAAAAAAGCGATAAAAAATTGGATGTTGGTGGGTTCACTTGATATTTTGCAATAATTGGCTTTCCATTCACTATATTAACAATGTGTGTACAGTACAACATCTCTTACCCAAATTGTGGAGAAGAGAAGGTGGAGATGGCTTGGGTACTAGCGTCGAATGCCATCAGATGCACTGCCCAGAATAGCCTTACACTGGACACAGGATGGGAAGCGGAAAAGAGGTCCCAATGAGACTTGGTAAAGAACAGTGGAGACAGATGATGGCATGCAGACTGACCTGGGAAACCATCACCAGACAGGCCACAAACCGACAGCAGTGGCGCTCTCTTGTGGATGCCTTATGTACCACTTGAGGCACAAAGAGGACCGAGTGTGTCACGGTGGTATAAAACGTGTGTATATTTAATATATCAATGTCAACGGGGCTTTGGCTGTTGTGTAGCTCATATGTTCCTGAATCCAAAAGGAGTTGTTCCGGTGCATCATTTTATTCGGTGAACAGTAATCATGCTGCCATCTCCTCCTGTATTCAGTTTCACACTGAAGTTTCCTACTGCCTTTTAGTACTGGTTTCATCCATTCTAAACATTTCTATAAACATCTGATGTTATATAATAGCTCCCCATCCTTCATTGTCGTTCTCCACTCCACTCCCACTACTGCCAAATCTGTCTTCACACAGTTCTCCCATGTCAGTCTCGGTCTTGCTCTTACTCCTCCATTACATTCGGCCCACTTTAACCAACTCCTCATCAGCTTCCTCCTGAAACTCTTATACCAATCTCCTCCTTCATTCTTCACTTGTATATTTTTTTACTCCCGCAATTCTACTCGCCCAGGTAATTCCACAAACTTGGATGTCTCTAGTTTTTCCTCATCGCCATGGTCTCTAGGCTGTATAGATACGCACAGTATTATTGTTAATTGATAGATGAAATCTGCTATCCTGGCCATTTAGCCCCTAAATTTAATTGTTGGCTCCTAATTCTTAGTTCAGGGGCCAGCTGACCCCTAAATGTTCAGGCAAATTTTAAGCCCTGTATATAATTGTCTATTATAGTCATGTAATGTACCTCGCTTAAAAAAAGCTTGTGCAGTCGCATTAGTACAGAACTGAGGGGCTCATTTCTCCCCGAATCCAGGTGAGAATTGTATATTCACTAGAAACATAAAATTAATCAATAGTCAAATGAAATGTTAACAGAGCCTAATGCTCATAATCTTCTGTCAATGGCTCCAGAATAGGCTAGCGGAAATGATCGAGACACATCATGTTCTGTTTCGCAATTGCATGCACTGGCACAATAGATTCTTTCATCATATCCATTACTCGGCGCACTATGCCTGCATAGTGTCAACTGCAATTCGTATACTGCTGTGTCATCCTTCAGAGGCCATCGGAACCTGTTATGTCCCACAATTTACAAGCACTGCACCGCCACAGTTTCTTTCGTCAAATCCATGACTCGTCGCTTTATGCCTGGGTAGATTTTACTACCGTACAAAATGGTGCACCATTGACCAGTTCTGCAGCCTTCGATGTCCTTGATGAGCTGCAATCAACTAGGTTTGGGTGGATCAGAAATGTTGTGTGCTCTCGATTTAGTTGCAGTGGTCTTAGAAGTACTGGGCTCTTGGGTGGGTGTAGGCCTAGTAGGCGTAGCTATCTGCAACAACTGGTGTCAGAGGTGGCGTAAGGTTGTGCTCTTGTGAAATCACCATGACAACTGCTGTCAGTGCTGGGGTCAGAGGTGGCAAAGGGTTGTGCTTTTGTGCAGTCACCATAGCAACAGCTGTCAGTGCTAGAGCTGCAACAGCTGGGATCAGAGGTGGCATATGGTTGTGCTTTTGTGCCGATTCCGTGATTATATTAGTTACCGTAGCAGCAGCGAAGTCGGAGTCTTGGAATATGTGTAATTTTATGGTCAATGACCACAGACCTGCATTCCTGAAGCCACTAACAGCATTCTGCTGCTTTTCTGTACGCCACATTAAAAATTTCGGCGACTTGCCATGTTGTCACTACACGTTCTCTCATCCACATCCTCAATGCATCATCGTAGTATTTCCCAAACGGTCCGAAAAAGGCCCCATCCAAAGGCTGGAATCGGTGAGTCGTGTGTGGCGTTAGTGAGACCATGACCACTCCAACTTCCCCATCCATCTCAGTTGCAGCCAAATTTTTTGTGTGGGTCACGTGGCTATCGAGTATGAGCACAACAGTCTCCTTCCATCGTTGGTTTAACAAAATCTACGAAATGTCACAGCCAAGTTACAAACTCCTCATTGGACATCCAGCCTTTGCCCACGGGGGTCCACCATTTGTCAGTTCTATTTTCATCCTCTTCCGTTTATATATGACCATTGGCACTAAATTTATGCAAACCCTAATAAAGTCTTTGGTTGTCCTAAACAAGGTAAATAAAAAAAAATAATGTTACAAGTTCCCTCGATTGGACCACTTAGCAACATCCTTTATTTGCATTATTATAATTGCTCCCTTGTCTAATATTACTTTCTGTTAATCAATAAACTGTGTTGGAATAATCACACACATCTAAAGATGACATACCCTTATGTGGGTCACTTGTCCAACAATGGCAACTGCAGTGGTCCAATCGTGGAATTTCACGTGTTAAAAATATTGCATTGTCATCACAAGCTGACGACATCCACTTTAAAATTCTTATGATCGCCACATACGTTGGGCTCCTATACTCTTGATGGACACACATTTTCGCCTGTAAGTATGACCAAGGATGCTATACTGATAACTGATCACAGCCTGATTATTATGTCGGGGGCATAGAAAACATACTTTCGGTGATAAATATTAAAAAAGTAGTGCGATTTCGTCGAAACTTATACCGTGTCATCTGAAATGCCACTGATGAATGACAACCGATAGAGGATGCCACGGTATACAGTAACATGGAATATACAGCACTGGTCCGATCGAGGAACTGGTCCAATCCCGGCAACTCTCCCCTATATTTAATAGGTAAAATCTAAGAGTAGTATGTATTACTGTTGTAGTTCTGTATATTTTTTAGATGATTACAAAATGTGTACTTTTTTCCAGAATGTAGAACTAATCATATGGTATTTCTATGAATATATCTGTACTATAAGTATATATGTACATCATATAAATTATGGGCTTTGGTGGGTCCTCACTGAGTCAGTGGTTGAAGACGATTGTTTTGTTAAGGGCACTGGCCCAGTGAGGAAGTATCGTAGACCATCATCTTCAACCATAGGACCATTGAAGGAGTGCCGTAGCCCATCGTCATCAACCACTGGCCCAGTGAGGGAGTACCATAGCCCATCGTCGTCAAACACTGGCCCAGTGAGGGAGTACCGTAGCCCATCGTCGTCAAACACTGGCCCAGTGAGGGAGTACTGTAGCCCATCGTCCATACATTTTCTTTATAGATTATTCTATAGGATTTTTGCAGACACAGCTGTGTAGAATTCAGAAAATATTCTATAGAAATGTTATACAATTTTCTGTAGGATTTTTGGGAACGTAGCTATAGAATGTGTAGTTTCTATAGTTTTCTATACCATATTCTGCTGTGTTCTAGAATTCTAGACAAACCTGACTGTTTCTATAGATTTCTATTGATTTCTATATATATTTCTATATTTCCATAGAATTATATATGGGTTGAACCTCATGCTATGCTATGCCTATGATGCAACGTCAAACTGCATAAAATAATGAAGTTCATGAATAAATTGTATGACACTGTTGTCGCACTAACAATTTGACGCTATTTATTGTACCATAGGAGACAAATTAGCTCCATGCTAGCAACGACGCTTTGTGTGTGTCTCATTATACGAGTGCCTAACAACGACAACACAACCGTAGTCTCCATCGGTGGCAGACAGTGTCGTGACAGAACGCTGCAGCAATGGACGTGGCGCACGAAGCTTCCGTTATGTTCTGGCTGGTGTTGGTTTTCGCGTTCGGCATACAAGGTTAGTTACTCTGATCTGGCAAATGTTACTCAAATATCGTGCTGTTTAAATCGCACTATGCTAATATAGAAATTAAAACTGCTTTCTCAACTAATTTAGCGTATCGCAAATCCAGTTCAATGGTGTCCAAACATGCAGTGTGTGAATAGTTTATGTAGCATCCGCAGTCGATTTAATAAAAAAATGCCTTTTTTTTTCAAATCATTGAAAAAATTGATTCTAGTCGTTAGATCTGGTAAGGATCAAAATAGTGGATATAAAAAATGGTAAACACTGTGTGGGTCAATGCTGATGATGGGCACGACCTCCATCCTCTCGCCGATCACATGACAAAGAAATTTCACCAAGGAAGAAAACCATGATTTTTCAGCAATTCTGTTTTTATTTCAGTTAATGCTTGAACAAGTATTAACTAGTTTAATAGTTTTTCTGATGGTTTCACAAAAACTACATACAAAAGTTGCACAAATGAGCTAGCATGTTGCAGTGGATACTAGGTAGGCTTGTTTTTTGGCAAAATTTATTTGAAATGAGACTAGCAAAAAATCGAATTGATTAAGCACCTTTAAATTAAGCACATAAAATATCATGAAAAAATATTACCCTTTTCTGATTTACTTGATCTTCCTCCTCACTGCTGGTGCTGACGCGACCTCTCTTTGGCTTCTTCACAGGTCGTATATTTGAAAACGTAGCTTTTGTCAAATTAAAAACATTTCCACTACCTAATCACAACTATTAATTGACCAGATTGTTTGGGGACAAGATGCCCTGGGGTCATCATGTCCCCAATAGGCATCATGTAGACATCTCTGTTGTAGCTGGTTATACAAAATTAACGAAAACCGTCATCAACATAATGTTTTGCCAATTGTCATTGCTAAGTACCCCAGTACAATTTCACTGTACAATACAACGAATCTCGAGTATGTATAATTGTAAATTAAGAGTTACAACGTTATATATTGTCGAGAAATTCAATACAAACATAGGCCTATTTTTTAAGTATAAGTTTTCTCAATGTTTCATATTATTGATTAGTAGGTTCGCATAGTGTGCCACTGTAGAATTAGATCAGAGAGAAGCATATCAGACTGGTCTAATCTAGCTTAAATGTAGCGGAAGTTGCGCACTGTTTTTTTGGCCTTATAGGAAAATTTAGCTGACAGATTGAATGGTGGGTTATAACATGATTTCTTATAAAAAAATTCTATGCCACGTTTCTAAAAAGAAAAAAACAAAAGGTAACGCAATGAGCTAAAGGTTGTCGACTCTTTCAGCAAAAAGCATAATAATAACGAAATTCGCCTCCATAATATTATGTTGTTTGCAGTTTTGTCAACGGCGGATAACATAGCAAGAGACCGCCCTACAAGGCAAACAGGAGTTGTGTATCATGGCTCTGCAGAGAAGGGCAACGATGGCAATATAAACGGCAATTTCGATGGTGGCCGCAGCTGCACACATACTTTCGACTACAACTACCCTTGGTGGGCCGTCGACCTTCAGTCCGAGCGCCTCGTAACATCAGTGCACATCTACAACCGGGTCGATTGTAAGTAGCACTTCTTGCTCATATCGTAGCCTTCACACGGGGGTGTGGCTATTTTCAGGCGCATGCCTTTGCCCAGCCCGTGACTGTGGCTAGATCTTCGTGCATAGACCGTCTAGTAGTTTACATCAGAGGAGACGGGAAATTGTCTCGTCTTCTCCGCAATCATAGTTTGAAGTCTGCGTCTCATCAATATAGCGCCACTTCCTCATAGTTGTCTATGCTCGGCCGACTCCGGTACGTAGACGGTTGAGTGATCGCCAGCAGAGTCATAGTTGGTCAGACCTTGCGGATAGGGAAGTAAATCCCATTTTGACGACTGCTGATGTTTCTTGCAGCTTTTCTGCGACTTCAGTCGCCTCGCAGCAGGCACATGGTTGTGTAGTTGGTGTTCCGTGTATCAGCAGTAGAATCGGCAGATGACAAGGCCGCTGGATCGTAGAGTCCGTGCTCTGCTTCCCCATTTCCTCAGATGTAAGGCACATACTTGGGCCTTGGATGGGTTTGCGTGTGGTTCACTTTGTAGTAGAGTGGGCGGGTCTTTCCATGGTTTCAGGAATGCCACTGCCTTTGCTTGTCACCAGAGCTTGGGGGTTTTGTTGCTAATTTTTTTGGTCAGAACTACATCCTACATCCCCTGGGAATCTTCTTCTTCGCGGCCCTTCGTACGACAACTACGTAGGGAATACTGGCAATAGCTTTCTGCTGTCGTCAGTATATATTAATGGAAGCATCTAGGTGCATAACCTAGGACTCAATACGGTGGACGTCGAGCCACAGCAATGTGATGCTATTAAGCGGCTGGTTCATTTACTTGAGCGAATTTCCGTGAGAAAATTTTGCTATATAGATTACTGCATAATAGGTCTACAATACAATATAATACAATAAAGAAACTTTTATTGCGCTAAAACTCACGGGAAACCCCAGCTCAGCAATGCACCAAAACAAAGAGCTTAGCAATTTCATACAGTCGATATTATTTAAGTATATATAATGTTTTACCGTTTTACGTAGAAAATTGTATTGTTTTCGCATCAAAAACACCAATCTATAGTAATAAAAAGTGCTTATGTTTTTGTTGAGACAGGTTGTTCCGAGCGGCTCCGAGATATACGAGTGGGATTGAAGGACACGTGGCCAACAACCAATGGGTCATCCGCCGTAGCTATGGACACGATCTGTGGCACGCAAGATGGAACATACACAGAAGCACGGCTGGTGATAGAGTGCAATGGGAATGCAGTAGGACGGTATCTTGTCATAGAGATTCACGTGGCCAGGGGTGCACTAACGTTGTGTGAAGTAGAAGTGTTTGCCGTCCAATGTAAGTAATAACAATCACGCGACAAAACATAGGACCTATTCCACAAAACAAGACATTGCATGAGTGTTGGTTTCCATAGGTAGTATATTGCATGAGTTTTGGCTTTCGTACGTAGTATATTTGTACATTTATTTTTAATCTTTTTTACTCTCAGTTCCCATTCGCATGTTAGGCTTTTTCCTCGCGTGTGTGGCACAAAAATGTCTTTCCCTTGCCTGCGGTAGCGGGTGCGAGATTTTCAGGTGCCAAGAACATCTATGAATTGAGCCAACACAACTACAAACAGGTGGAATGTTGGCGGTAAAGCAGTATGTACGGTCACGGTCGGGAACAGATATTCATACTGGCTGCATCGGTCTTCTGTGAGCTCTGTTTCAGAAGCCAGGCGATGAGAACAGTTGTTGAATATGTTCTGGAAGTTGTCAACAGCTGACGAGACGAACTTCCAACCCTCGATAGCAGTGCCTGTAGTGACACTTGAAAGCCGGTGGCATTACGGAAAACAAAACTAAGACGTGTTAAGTATTAATTAAATTTTTTTTTGTGATTTGTTTAAATATAGGTTAAGTTTGGAAAAAATTCCTATACACCGTATACGCTTATACAACTTTCCCGTAACGATGTGACGTGCATGGTATCAGTCAGTGTATTTCTTCGGGTACTTTTTTATTTTTTTCTGCCTTCTACACCCAGACACAATTGTCACGAAATGAAATTGAGTGATAAAATTTAATTAAGAGAGGACCTATAAGGATTGACATGCATAAATGTGGTTCTTGCTATAGCAACTGTGAAATGTTTTTCCTACTGATGTGTCAGCGGCGATGTAGTTGTTGCTATGGACACTACCACTCATGTGTTTGTGGCCAGTTAATGAAATATTTTCCTATTGATGTGTCAGCTGCGATGTAGTTCTAGTTGTTGCTATGGACACTACTGCTCGTGTGTTTGTGGCCATTTAATGGAATATATTCCTATTGTATTGTTAGCTCTTGCTAATGGTCACTGTATAGTAGTACAAATTTGTGAGGCACATGAAAAGTTGAGTGATGACAGTCCACTTAAGAGAGACATATATCAATGCAACCAGTATATAAAAATACTTTTAATAATACTTCATACATCTTCCATTCGTCTGCAGCCACGACCACAGTTGGACCATCTGCAGCCACGACCACTATTGGACCATCTGCAGCCGCGACCACTGTTGGACTATCTGCAGCCACAACCACTGTCGGACTATCTGCAGCCATGACTACTGTTGGACCATCTGCAGCCACGACCACTGTTGGACCATCTGCATCCATGACCACTGTTGGACCATCTGCAGCCACGACCACCGTTGGACCATTCTGCAGCTGTGACCTGTTGGCATCATTGTCTATGACACGTGGGACCTTCTGCAGACACTAGAAACTTACTATGCTGGGACCTTCTGCAGACACTAGAAACTTACATTGCTGGGTAGACTATCAAGACAGTAAAGGCTGTCGTATGGAGAGAACCAATTAAAACAAACTGTGCACAAATAATTGCAGACATCTACTTCCAGAACTGTTGTTTCATGTATGTGTACATATTGCAGCAGTGTTTGCAGATTGACTCTAACAACAGTTGACAGTGGCACGGGTATAGCATTAATTATTTAAGCTAAAGTCTGCTCCCTGGAAAGTTTCATGTTGTGCCATGGTGCACCTCTGCTGACCTTGCATGGGGCACCTCTGCTGACCTTGCATGCGTTGGACACACACAGAAATGCATGTAACAAGAACTGTTGCTATTATGTTATGTGGTGAGCTTGATTGTATTAATAAAATATAAATGAAATGACAATGTGTTGACAATACATACTACCACATGGAATAGTGAGCTTGAAACCACCCTTGCTGTATGCAATAGAGTTCCCACGGGTCACTGAAATCCTGTAAAGAATTTCTAAATAAATTTTCCAAGCCTGGAATACGATGGAATGTAAAATTGTATAATCATGCTTCTAATTGGTCAGAATGTAAGCTGGACCGAATCTTGTTTCAAGGGACTTCATTCAATATTTTCCCTGATTACTAATGTCCAATAATGTTCTGTTCTTCTGCATTTCGCTGCTGTATCCAACACCCATCTCCACTCTCCCCATCCTTCATTGTCGTCCTCCACTCTCCCCATTCTTCATTGTCGTCCTCCACTCTCCCCATCCTTCATTGTCGTCCTCCACTCTCCCCATCCTTCATTGTCGTCCTCCACTCTCCCCATCCTTCATTGTCGTCCTCCACTCTCCCCATTCTTCATTGTCGTCCTCCACTCTCCCCATTCTTCACTGTCGTCCTCCACTCTCCCCATTCTTCATTGTCGTCCTCCACTCTCCCCATCCTTCATTGTCATCCTCCACTCTCCCCATCCTTCATTGTCGTCCTCCACTCTCCCCATCCTTCATTGTCGTCCTCCACTCTCCCCATTCTTCATTGTCGTCCTCCACTCTCCCCATCCTTCATTGTCGTCCTCCACTCTCCCCATTCTTCATTGTCGTCCTCCACTCTCCCCATCCTTCATTGTCATCCTCCACTCTCCCCATCCTTCATTGTCGTCCTCCACTCTCACCATCCTTCACTGTCGTCCTCCACTCTCCCCATCCTTCATTGTCGTCCTCCACTCTCCCCATCCTTCAATGTCATCCTCCACTCTCCCCATCCTTCATTGTCGTCCTCCACTCTCCCCATCCTTCATTGTCATCCTCCACTCTACCCATCCTTCATTGTCGTCCTCCACTCTCCCCATTCTTCATTGTCGTCCTCCACTCTCCCCATCCTTCATTGTCATCCTCCACTCTCCCCATCCTTCATTGTCGTCCTCCACTCTCCCCATCCTTCATTGTCGTCCTCCACTCTCCCCATCCTTCATTGTCGTCCTCCACTCTCCCCATCCTTCATTGTCGTCCTCCACTCTCCCCATCCTTCATTGTCGTCCTCCACTCTCCCCATCCTTCACTGTCGTCCTCCACTCTCCCCATTCTTCACTGTCGTCCTCCACTCTCCCCATCCTTCATTGTCGTCCTCCACTCTCCCCATCCTTCATTGTCGTCCTCCACTCTCCCCATCCTTCATTGTCGTCCTCCACTCTCCCCATCCTTCATTGTCGTCCTCCACTCTCCCCATCCTTCACTGTCGTCCTCCACTCTCCCCATCCTTCACTGTCGTCCTCCACTCTCCCCATCCTTCATTGTCGTCCTCCACTCTCCCCATCCTTCATTGTCGTCCTCCACTCTCCCCATCCTTCATTGTCGTCCTCCACTCTCCCCATCCTTCATTGTCGTCCTCCACTCTCCCCATCCTTCATTGTCGTCCTCCACTCTCCCCATCCTTCACTGTCGTCCTCCACTCTCCCCATCCTTCACTGTCGTCCATCACTCTCCCCATCCTTCATTGTCGTTCTCCACTCCCCTCCCACTACTGCCAAATCTGTCTTCACACAGTCCTCCAATGTCAGTCTCGGTCTTGCTCTTACTCCTCCATTACATTCGGCGCACTTTAACCAACTCCTCATCAGCTTCCTCATGAAACTCTTATACCAATCTCCTCCTTCATTCTTCACTTGTCTATTTTTTTTACTCCCGCAATTCTACTTGCCCAGGTAATTCCACAAACTTGGATTTTTCTAGTTTTTTTCCCTCATCGCCATGGTCTCTATGCTGTATAGATACGCACAGTATTATTTGGTAATTGATAGATGAAATCTGCTATCCTGGCCATTTAGCCCCTAAATTTAATTGTTGGCTCCTAATTCTTAGTTTAGGGGCCAGCTGACCCCTAAATGTTCAGGCAAATTTTAAGCCCGGTATATAATTGTCTATTATAGTCATGTAATGTACCTCGCTTAAAAATAGCTTGTGCAGTCTCATTAGTACAGAACTGAGGGGCTCATTTCTCCCCGAATCCAGGTGAGAATCCTATATTCATTAGAAACATAAAATTAATCACTAGTCAAATGAAATGTTAACAGGGCCTAATGTACATAGTCTTCTGTCAATGGCTCCGGAATAGGCTAGCGGAAATGATCGATATCCTTTAGAGCCACAACATGTTCTGTTTCGCAATTGCATGCACTGGCACAATAGATTATTTCATCATATCCATTACTCGTCGCACTATGCCTGCATAGTGTCAACTGCAATTCGTATACTGCTGTGTCATCCTTCAGAGGCCATCGGAACCTGTTGTCCCACAATTTACACGCACTGCACCGCCACAGTTTCTTTCGTCACATCCATGACTCGTCGCATTATGTCTGGGTAGATTTTACTATCGTACAAAATGGTGCACCATTGACCAGTTCTGCAGCCTTCGATGTCCTTGCATGGTGAGCTGCAATCAACTAGGTTTGGGTGGATCAGAACTGTTGTGTGCTCTCGATTTAGTTACAGTGGTCTTATAAGTACTGGGCTCTTAATTGGGTGGGTGTAGGCCTATAGTAGGCTTAGCTATCTCCGGTCTTACTTTACTTTGTTTAACTATTTTCTTTCTTCGGTGGGCATAACTCTAGTACAGCTTCCATGGCAACAGCTGTCAGTGCTGGAGCTGCAATAGCTGGGGTCAGAGGTGGCATAGGGTTGTGCTCTTGTGCGGCTTCCGTGATCGTAGTATTTCCCAAACGGTCCGAAAAAGGCCCCATCCAAAGGCTGGAATCGGTTAGTCGTGTGTGGCGTTAGTGAGACCATGACCACTCCAACTTCCCCAGACATCTCAGTTGCAGCCAAATTTTTTTTGTGGGTCACGTGGCTATCGAGTATGAGCGCAACAGTTTCCTTCCTTCGTTGGTTTAACAAAATCTACGAAATGTCACAGCCAAGTAACAAACTCCTCATTGGACATCCAGCCTTTGCCCATGGAGGTCCACCATTTGTCAGTTCTATTTTCATCCTCTTCCGTTTATATATGACCATTGGCACTAAATTTATGCAAACCCTAATAAAGTCTTTGGTTGTCCGAAACAAGGTAAATAAAAAAAATTATGTTGCAAGTTCCCTCGATTGGACCACTTAGCAACTTCCTTTATTTGCATTATTATAATTGCTCCCTTGTCTAATATTACTTTCTGTTAATCAATAAACTGTGTTGGAATAATCACACACATCTAAAGATGACATACCCTTATGTGGGTCACTTGTCCAACAATGGCAACTGCAGTGGTCCAATCGTGGAATTTCACGTGTTAAAAATATTGCATTGTCATCACAAGCTGACGACATCCACTTTAAAATTCTTATGATCGCCACATACGTTGGGCTCCTATACTCTTGATGGACACACATTTTCGCCTGTAAGTATGACCAAGGATGCTATACTGATAACTGATCACAGCCTGATTATTATGTCGGGGGCATAGAAAACATACTTTCGGTAATAAATATTAAAAAAGTAGTGCGATTTCGTCGAAACTTATACCGTGTCATCTGAAATGCCACTGATGAATGACAACCGATAGAGGATAACATGGAATATACAGCACTGGTCCGATCGAGGAACTGGTCCAATCCCGGCAACTCTCCCCTATATTTAATAGGTAAAATCTAAGAGTAGTATGTATTACTGTTGTAGTTCTGTATATTTTTTAGATGATTACAAAATGTGTACTTTTTTCCAGAATGTAGAACTAATCATATTATGGTATTTCTATGAATATATCTGTACTATAAGTATATATGTACATCATATAAATTATGGGCTTTGGTGGGTCCTCACTGAGTCAGTGGTTGAAGACGATTGTTTTGTTAAGGGCACTGGCCCAGTGAGGAAGTATCGTAGACCATCATCTTCAACCATAGGACCATTGAAAGAGTGCCGTAGCCCATCGTCGTCAACCACTGGCCCAGTGAGGGAGTACCATAGCCCATCGTCGTCAACCACTGGCCCAGTGAGGGAGTACCATAGCCCATCGTCGTCAAACACTGGCCCAGTGAGGGAGTACCGTAGCCCAGTGAGGGAGTACCGTAGCCCATCGTCGTCAAACACTGGCCCAGTGAGGGAGTACCGTAGCCCAGTGAGAGAGTACCGTAGCCCATCGTCGTCAAACACTGGCCCAGTGAGGGAGTACCGTAGCCCATCGTCGTCAAACACTGGCCCAGTGAGGGAGTACCGTAGCCCATCGTCCATACATTTTCTTTATAGATTATTCTATAGGATTTTTGCAGACACAGCTGTGTAGAATTCAGAAAATATTCTATAGAAATGTTATACAATTTTCTGTAGGATTTTTGGGAACGTAGCTATAGAATGTGTAGTTTCTATAGTTTTCTATACCATATTCTGCTGTGTTCTATAGAATTCTAGACAAACCTGACTGTTTCTATAGATTTCTATTGATTTCTATATATATTTCCATAGAATATTTTATAGAATTATATATGGGTTGAACCTCATGCTATGCTATGCCTATGATGCAACGTCAAACTGCATAAAATAATGAAGTTCATGAATAAATTGTATGACACCGTTGTCGCACTAACAATTTGACGCTATTTATTGTACCATAGGAGACAAATTAGCTCCATGCTGTCACGGCTGCATATAGTGACGCCATCTGGCGACTACAGATACACCTTAGTCGGTTACCCTAGTCTAGAGGAGTACCTCGGGCTCTGGGGTACGGAGACGCAGACCATGTATTTGAGTTATTGAAATACACCTCATGAATATCAATCCCAATAATACCGTGTTGTAATGTTAATGATAAGTACATACCACAAGTACTATTACATGGTGGCAGCGGCGTACGAACTACACGCCACACGTCAAGTTTGAGTCACAGACAGGTTGAAAATCGTAAGTTGACGGCAACGCCAGCCGACCTGTACTGTATTGTCGCCCATACGAATTGACATTGAAAATGACAGATCTGTCAGGCATCGATCCGCCTAGAATGGACTGGTCATCGGCCGATCTGCCGAGTACGTTCCGTACGTTCAGACAGTACTGCGAACTGATATTCAAGGGGCCGCTAAGTGCCAAAACCGAGGAAGAGCACGTCACATACGTCCTGCTCTGGATAGGGCAGGACGGCCTAAGCATATACAACACATGGGAAATGACGACAGCCGAACGAAAGCTCCTCGCCCCACTGTGGGACCGGTTCGATAAGCAAGTGGAGCCAAAAAGCAACTTCAGGCTGAATCGGTTCCACTTACAAAAGTTCCGGCAAACGTCAAGCGAGTCCGCAGACGATTATATGATCAGGTGCCGGCTCCAAGCCAAGAAATGTAAATTCCGAGACTCGCGTGAAGTCGGCGAAAGACTGCTGGAACAATTGATCGTGGGAGTCCGGCACAAAAAAGTGCAAGAACAGCTGCTAGCCAAACCTGATTCCTACACACTGGACGCAGCTATGGATCTAGCGAGGACCCACGAAGCGATGATCTCCGACATCGAGCAGTTGCACAATGTCAATGACAAACTGACCGTCGATTATGTATCCCGCCAAAACAACGACAGGCGGTCGACACATCCGTGCGCTTATTGTGGTGGGAGCCATCCACCCAAGCCCAAGAACCGTTGTACCGCATATGGGTCACAGTGTGACGCGTGTGGGAAGCCCAACCACTGGAAGGTCTGCAGAGCCACAGGTCAGCAGGAACCTGCCCGCTTTCGCCGCAGCAGCAGACCGCGCTTGCTACAGCAGAGGCCACGGTCGCAGTCACGGCATCGTGGACCGACTGCAGAGCGACGACCCACATATCGTCAACGCGACAGCTCGCACACTCGCGTGTACGCGGTTGAACAGTCGCCATCACTCGCAGAGTCATTTGATGCGCTCACCTTCGATATCGTGAATGTTGCGGACACGAGAGACGAAGTGTTCGCCTCCCTGAGTATCACCCTGGCAGACAAGCCTAACGTGCCTGCTACATTGAAGGTCAAGGTCGACACCGGCGCACAGGGGAATATTCTGCCGCTGCGCATTTTTCGCCGTATGTGCCCAGCGAAACTGGACTCGGAGGGGTTCCCTATTCCGGGTAGTCTGTTGCCCAGCGAAGTCCAGCTGACAGCCTACAACGGCACGAGCATACGGCAGTATGGCAAGATGACGGTGCCATGCAGCTACAACAGTGAGCGCATTGACACCGAGTTCTACGTGTCGGACTCGGCGGGACCGGCAATTCTGGGGCTGCCGTCATGCCGACGTCTCCACCTCATGGAGATGAACTGTGAGATCAAGAGTGTGCCGAACAAACGCGTAGACTCGACAAGTGATCTGGTCGCCGCCTACCCGGATCGATTCGAGGGAATCGGCAATTTCAGCGGCGAATTCCACATCACTGTGGACAACTCGGTGACGCCAGTCATTCACGCCCCTCGACGCTGTTCAATCCATCTGAAGGACGAGGTCAAAGACGAACTCGACAACATGGAACGGCTCGGTGTCATCTCCAAGGTGACCGAACCGACTGATTGGGTTTCAAGCCTGGTCTACAGCCGTAAATCCAACAACAAACTGAGGATATGTCTTGATCCAAAAGATTTGAACACTGCCATTAAGCGCCCGCATTATAAGACTCCAACACTTGACGAGCTGACACACAAGCTCGCTGGAGCAACCGTCTTCTCCAAACTCGACGCGCGACACGGGTACTGGAGTGTGTCCTTGGACGAACCATCCAGCTTCCTGACGACATTCAACAGTCCGTTTGGTCGCTACAGGTTCCAACGTCTACCATTTGGCTTGAACCTGAGCCAAGACGTGTTCCAAGAGCGAATGGACCACATTCTGGAGAACTGTGGAGGCACAATCGGGATAGCGGATGACGTCGCAGTATTCGGCAAGAACGAGGCCGACCACGATGCGAACCTGCACAACTTAATGAAGACAGCGCGTCAGCATGGCCTAGTCTTCAATGCCGACAGCCTACAACGGCACGAGCATACGGCAGTATGGCAAGATGACGGTGCCATGCAGCTACAACAGTGAGCGCATTGACACCGAGTTCTACGTGTCGGACTCGGCGGGACCGGCAATTCTGGGGCTGCCGTCATGCCGACGTCTCCACCTCATGGAGATGAACTGTGAGATCAAGAGTGTGCCGAACAAACGCGTAGACTCGACAAGTGATCTGGTCGCCGCCTACCCGGATCGATTCGAGGGAATCGGCAATTTCAGCGGCGAATTCCACATCACTGTGGACAACTCGGTGACGCCAGTCATTCACGCCCCTCGACGCTGTTCAATCCATCTGAAGGACGAGGTCAAAGACGAACTCGACAACATGGAACGGCTCGGTGTCATCTCCAAGGTGACCGAACCGACTGATTGGGTTTCAAGCCTGGTCTACAGCCGTAAATCCAACAACAAACTGAGGATATGTCTTGATCCAAAAGATTTGAACACTGCCATTAAGCGCCCGCATTATAAGACTCCAACACTTGACGAGCTGACACACAAGCTCGCTGGAGCAACCGTCTTCTCCAAACTCGACGCGCGACACGGGTACTGGAGTGTGTCCTTGGACGAACCATCCAGCTTCCTGACGACATTCAACAGTCCGTTTGGTCGCTACAGGTTCCAACGTCTACCATTTGGCTTGAACCTGAGCCAAGACGTGTTCCAAGAGCGAATGGACCACATTCTGGAGAACTGTGGAGGCACAATCGGGATAGCGGATGACGTCGCAGTATTCGGCAAGAACGAGGCCGACCACGATGCGAACCTGCACAACTTAATGAAGACAGCGCGTCAGCATGGCCTAGTCTTCAATGCCGACAAATGCCACATCAAGCAGCCAAGAATGCAGTTCTTCGGGCTTATCTTCGACACTGATGGAGTGCACCCCGACCCAGGGAAGATCACGGCCATCAAGCAACTACAGGCGCCACAAGACGCCACTCAACTCAAGGAGTTCCTGGGCATCGCAACTTACATGTCTCCCTTCACGCCAAATCTCTCACAGCACACCGCCATACTCAGAGACCTGCTGAAGAAGGACAGTGAGTTTGTGTGGACACCAGCGCACGAGAGCGCATTCCAGCGAACCAAAGACACAATATGCAGAGAAGCTACGTTGAGCTACTTCGACCCGGCAGTCGAGACGGTCGTGCAAGTCGACGCGTCGAGCCGCGGTCTGGGCGCCGTCCTACTGCAGAAGAACAAGCCTATCGCCTTCGCATCGAAGTCACTCAGTGACTGTGAACGACGATACGTAAACATCGAGCGCGAGATGCTCGCAGTCGTCTTTGGATGTGAGCGCTTTCACACGTTCGTATACGGCAAGCGATTTACTGTAGAGTCCGATCACAAGCCTCTGGAGATGATCCACATGAAGAATCTGGCAGCCGCCCCCCAACGTCTACAGCGGATGCTCCTACGCATTCAACCGTACGACATCGTCATCAAATACCGACCTGGTAAAGACGTCGCGGTCGCTGACCTACTCTCACGACAGCCGAGCAGCAACAAGGAAAGTCTCAAGTTTGACATGCAGATCAACCACGTGCAATTCTCCCCACACCGGCTGCAGCAGCTGCGAGACGAGACAGACAACGACGACGAGATGCTCTCTCTGAAGTCCATCATCATGAGTGGCTGGCCAGAGACAAGGCGACAACTCGCTACTCAGCTCCGCCCCTACTGGCCATTCCGCGATGAGCTGACGGTCGACGATGGCATCATCATGAAGAGCGACCGCATCGTTATCCCACTCAGAGCCCGATCAGAGATCCTCGCGAAACTCCACCTGGCGCACCAGGGAGTGGAGAAAACTCGCCTGCGTGCCAGGTCATGTGTATACTGGATAAACATCAACTGTGACATCGAGAATATGATCCAGCGATGCGACATCTGCCAACGCGAGTTGTGCGCACAGCCTTCGGAGCCGCTGATGCAGCACGAAGTGCCATCACGGCCGTGGCAGGTCGTTGGCACCGACTTGTTTTCGATTGGCCGAAATAATTACCTCATCATCGGTGATTATTACTCAAAGTTCCCTTTCGTCGAACTCATCGAGGGACGAGCGACGAGTGACATGATCGTCAAGTTGACAAAGCGTATCTTCAGCGAGCAAGGTGTCCCTGACAGAGTTGTCAGCGACAACGGAGGTCACTTCGACAGTCAGGCGTATAAACTCTTCGCTAAGGCTTGGGGATTTGAACACGTCACCTCCAGCCCGCACTACCCGAGATCAAATGGATTCGTGGAGCGGCAGATACAGACGATAAAGCGCACACTGAAGAAGGCAGCATCGGCCCGAGTCGACACGGACATGGCCATGCTGATTCTGCGGTCGACACCGATCGATCACCATCTCCCTTCACCAGCCGAGATGCTGAACGCGCGAAAGATGAGGGCCAACCTGCCGGTGAAAATCCTGAACGCCCACCCGGAGAAGGGCGCGATATCCGAACGCCTGTTCGAGCGACAGCGTTAACAAAAAGTGTATCACGACCAGGGAGCGATCGCGCAACTCACCCCGCTGGTCCGTGGACAACCCGTTCGCATCCAGCACCACGTCACAGGGAAGTGGAACCCGGCAACCATCGAGACCGTGCGTCCGGAACCAAGGTCGTATGACGTCCGCACAGCAAGTGGTGGAGTTCTCCGCCGCAATCGTGTGCAGATCCGCAGGTCACACGAGACCCGACCTATTGACGCCGACCCCGTGTCACACCCTGACGACATGCCTAGCACGGCCGCCGTTGAGCCAGTGGAGCGTCCCGACGAGGCACACGACTCCGGCAAGCGAGTCCGCTTCAGCACTCCTGAAGCAGGCTACCAGACCCGCTCTGGACGGCTCAGCAAGCCTCCAGCCAAGTTCAATTTGTAACTCTATCTTGATCTTGTCCGTTGATAGTATGTTACGTTTGCAAGGCTGCTTATAAAACTATGTTAGTGTAGTAAGCCACACTTAGTTGTTCTTGTTCTGATGTTCTTGTTTTATAAGAAGAGGGATGTCACGGCTGCATATAGTGACGCCATCTGGCGACTACAGATACACCTTAGTCGGTTACCCTAGTCTAGAGGAGTACCTCGGGCTCTGGGGTACGGAGACGCAGACCATGTATTTGAGTTATTGAAATACACCTCATGAATATCAATCCCAATAATACCGTGTTGTAATGTTAATGATAAGTACATACCACAAGTACTATTACACATGCTAGCAACGACGCTTTGTGTGTGTCTCATTATACGAGTGCCTAACAACGACAACACAACCGTAGTCTCCGTCGGTGGCAGACAGTGTCGTGACAGAACGCTGCAGCAATGGACGTGGCGCACGAAGCTTCCGTTATGTTCTGGCTGGTGTTGGTTTTCGCGTTTGGTATACAAGGTTAGTTACTCTGATCTGGCAAATGTTACTCAAATATCGTGCTGTTTAAATCGCACTATGCTAATATAGAAATTAAAACTGCTTTCTCAACTAATTTAGCGTATCGCAAATCCAGTTCAATGGTGTCCAAACATGCAGTGTGTGAATAGTTTATGTAGCATCCTCAGTCGATTTAATAAAAAAATGCCTATTTTTTTTCAAATCATTGAAAGAATTGATTCTAGTCGTTAGATCTGATAAGGATCAAAATAGTGGATATAAAAAATGGTAAACACTGTGTGGGTCAATGCTGATGATGGGCACGACCTCCATCCTCTCGCCGATCACATGACAAAGAAATTTCACCAAGGAAGAAAACCATGATTTTTCAGCAATTCTGTTTTTATTTCAGTTAATGCTTGAACAAGTATTAACTAGTTTAATAGTTTTTCTGATGGTTTCACAAAAACTACATACAAAAGTTGCACAAATGAGCTAGCATGTTGCAGTGGATACTAGGTAGGCTTGTTTTTTGGCAAAATTTATTTGAAATGAGACTAGCAAAAAATCGAATTGATTAAGCACCTTTAAATTAAGCACATAAAATATCATGAAAAAATATTACCCTTTTCTGATTTACTTGATCTTCCTCCTCACTGCTGGTGCTGACGCGACCTCTCTTTGGCTTCTTCACAGGTCATATATTTGAAAACGTAGCTTTTGTCAAATTAAAAACATTTCCACTACCTAATCACAACTATTAATTGACCAGATTGTTTGGGGACAAGATGCCCTGGGGTCATCATGTCCCCAATAGGCATCATGTAGACATCTCTGTTGTAGCTGGTTATACAAAATTAACGAAAACCGTCATCAACATAATGTTTTGCCAATTGTCATTGCTAAGTACCCCTGTAATAATAATAATAATAATAATTGACTTCTATGGCGCTTATATCCTCAGGAACCTGAGCTCAGAGGCGCAACAAAACAGAATCAGTAGGCGTAATCGTAAACAAGGACGCGCAAAAGTCAGTAAAAAATATTACCCTGTACAATTTCACTGTACAATACAACGAATCTAGAGTATGTATAATTGTAAATTAAGAGTTACAACGTTATATATTGTCGAGAAATTCAATACAAACATAGGCCTATTTTTTAAGTATAAGTTTTCTCAATGTTTCATATTATTGATTAGTAGGTTCGCATAGTGTGCCACTGTAGAATTAGATCAGAGAGAAGCATATCAGACTGGTCTAATCTAGCTTAAATGTAGCGGAAGTTGCGCACTGTTTTTTTGGCCTTATAGGAAAATTTAGCTGACAGATTGAATGGTGGGTTAGCATCTAGGTGCATAACCTAGGACTCAATACGGTGGACGTCGAGCCACAGCAATGTGATGCTATTAAGCGGCTGGTTCATTTACTTGAGCGAATTTCCGTGAGAAAATTTTGCTATATAGATTACTGCATAATAGGTCTACAATACAATATAATACAATAAAGAAACTTTTATTGCGCTAAAACTCACGGGAAACCCCAGCTCAGCAATGCACCAAAACAAAGAGCTTAGTAATTTCATACAGTCGATATTATTTAAGTATATATAATGTTTTACCGTTTTACGTAGAAAATTGTATTGTTTTCGCATCAAAAACACCAATCTATAGTAATAAAAAGTGCTTATGTTTTTGTTGAGACAGGTTGTTCCGAGCGGCTCCGAGATATTCGAGTGGGATTGAAGGACACGTGGCCAACAACCAATGGGTCATCCGCCGTAGCTATGGACACGATCTGTGGCACGCAAGATGGACCATACACAGAAGCACGGCTGGTGATAGAGTGCAATGGGAATGCAGTAGGACGGTATCTTGTCATAGAGATTCACGTGGCCAGGGGTGCACTAACGTTGTGTGAAGTAGAAGTGTTTGCCGTCCAATGTAAGTAATAACAATCACGCGACAAAACATAGGACCTATTCCACAAAACAAGACATTGCATGAGTGTTGGTTTCCATAGGTAGTATATTGCATGAGTTTTGGCTTTCGTACGTAGTATATTTGTACATTTATTTTTAATCTTTTTTACTCTCAGTTCCCATTCGCATGTTAGGCTTTTTCCTCGCGTGTGTGGCACAAAAATGTCTTTCCCTTGCCTGCGGTAGCGGGTGCGAGATTTTCAGGTGCCAAGAACATCTATGAATTGAGCCAACACAACTACAAACAGGTGGAATGTTGGCGGTAAAGCAGTATGTACGGTCACGGTCGGGAACAGATATTCATACTGGCTGCATCGGTCTTCTGTGAGCTCTGTTTCAGAAGCCAGGCGATGAGAACAGTTGTTGAATATGTTCTGGAAGTTGTCAACAGCTGACGAGACGAACTTCCAACCCTCGATAGCAGTGCCTGTAGCGACACTTGAAAGCTGGTGGCATTACGGAAAACAAAACTAAGACGTGTTAAGTATTAATTAATTTTTTTTTTGTGATTTGTTTAAATATAGGTTAAGTTTGGAAAAAATTCCTATACACCGTATACGCTTATACAACTTTCCCGTAACGATGTGACGTGCATGGTATCAGTCACAGTGTATTTCTTCGGGTACTTTTTTATTTTTTTCTGCCTTCTACACCCAGACACAATTGTCACGAAATGAAATTGAGTGATAACATTTAATTAAGAGAGGACCTATAAGGATTGACATGCATAAATGTGGTTCTTGCTATAGCAACTGTGAAATGTTTTTCCTACTGATGTGTCAGCGGCGATGTAGTTGTTGCTATGGACACTACCGCTCATGTGTTTGTGGCCAGTTAATGAAATATTTTCCTATTGATGTGTCAGCTGCGATGTAGTTCTAGTTGTTGCTATGGACACTACTGCTCGTGTGTTTGTGGCCATTTAATGGAATATATTCCTATTGTATTGTTAGCTCTTGCTAATGGTCACTGTATAGTAGTACAAATTTGTGAGGCACATGAAAAGTTGAGTGATGACAGTCCACTTAAGAGAGACATATATCAATGCAACCAGTATATAAAAATACTTTTAATAATACTTCATACATCTTCCATTCGTCTGCAGCCACGACCACAGTTGGACCATCTGCAGCCACGACCACTATTGGACCATCTGCAGCCGCGACCACTGTTGGACTATCTGCAGCCACAACCACTGTCGGACTATCTGCAGCCATGACTACTGTTGGACCATCTGCAGCCACGACCACTGTTGGACCATCTGCATCCACGACCACTGTTGGACCATCTGCATCCACGACCACTGTTGGACCATCTGCAGCCACGACCACCGTTGGACCATTCTGCAGCTGTGACCTGTTGGCATCATTGTCTATGACACGTGGGACCTTCTGCAGACACTAGAAACTTACTATGCTGGGACCTTCTGCAGACACTAGAAACTTACATTGCTGGGTAGACTATCAAGACAGTAAAGGCTGTCGTATGGAGAGAACCAATTAAAACAAACTGTGCACAAATAATTGCAGACATCTACTTCCAGAACTGTTGTTTCATGTATGTGTACATATTGCAGCAGTGTTTGCAGATTGACTCTAACAACAGTTGACAGTGGCACGGGTATAGCATTAATTATTTAAGCTAAAGTCTGCTCCCTGGAAAGTTTCATGTTGTGCCATGGTGCACCTCTGCTGACCTTGCATGGGGCACCTCTGCTGACCTTGCATGGGGCACCTCTGCTGACCTTGCATGCGTTGGACACACACAGAAATGCATGTAACAAGAACTGTTGCTATTATGTTATGTGGTGAGCTTGATTGTATTAATAAAATATAAATGAAATAAAAATGTGTTGACAATACATACTACCACATGAAATAGTGAGCTTGAAACCACCCTTGCTGTATGCAACAGAGTTCCCACGGGTCATCGAAATCCTGTAAAGAATTTCTAAATAAATTTTCCAAGCCTGGAATACGATGAAATGTAAAATTCTTTAATCATGCTTCTAATTGGTCAGAATGTAAGTTGGACGAAGCTTGTTTCAATCTTTAATATTTTCCCTGATTACTAATGTCCAATAATGTTCTGTTCTTTTGTATTTCGCTGCTGTATCAAACACCCATCTCCACTCTCCCCATTCTTCACTGTCGTCCTCCACTCTCCCCATCCTTCACTGTCGTCCTCCACTCTCCCCATCCTTCACTGTCGTCCTCCACTCTCCCCATCCTTCATTGTCGTCCTCCACTCTCCACATCCTTCATTGTCGTCCTCCACTCTCCCCATCCTTCATTGTCGTTCTCCACTCTCCCCATCCTTCACTGTCGTCCTCCACTCTCCCCATCCTTCATTGTCGTCCTCCACTCTCCCCATCCTTCATTGTCATCCTCCACTCTCCCCATCCTTCATTGTCGTCCTCCACTCTCCCCATCCTTCACTGTCGTCCTCCACTCTCCCCATCCTTCACTGTCGTCCTCCACTCTCCCCATCCTTCATTGTCGTTCTCCACTCTCAACATCCTTCATTGTCGTCCTCCACTCTCCCCATCCTTCATTGTCGTTCTCCACTCTCAACATCCTTCATTGTCATCCTCCACTCTCCCCATCCTTCAGTGTCGTCCTCCACTCTCCCCATCCTTCACTGTCGTCCTCCACTCTCCCCATCCTTCACTTTCGTCCTCCACTCTCCCCATCCTTCACTTTCGTCCTCCACTCTCCCCATCCTTCATTGTCGTCCTCCACTCTCCCCATCCTTCATTGTCGTCCTCCACTCTCCCCATCCTTCACTTTCGTCCTCCACTCTCCCCATCCTTCATTGTCGTCCTCCACTCTCCCCATCCTTCATTGTCGTCCTCCACTCTCCCCATCCTTCATTGTCATTCTCCACCTCCCCATCCTTCATTGTCGTTCTCCACTCCCCTCCCACTACTGCCAAATCTGTCTTCACACAGTCCTCCCATGTCAGTCTCGGTCTTGCTCTTACTCCTCCATTACATTCAGCCCACTTTAACCAACTCCTCATCAGCTTCCTCATGAAATTCTTATACCAATCTCCTCCTTCATTCTTCACTTGTCTATTTTTTTTAATCCCGCAATTCTACTCGCCCAGGTAATTCCACAAACTTGGATTTCTCTAGTTTTTTCCTCATCGCCATGGTCTCTAAGCTGTACAGATACACACAGTATTATTGTTAATTGATAGATGAAATCTGCTATCCTGGCCATTTGGCCCCTACATTTTCAGGCAAATTTTAAGCCCGGTATATAATTGTCTATTATAGTCATGTAATGTAATGTACCTCGCTTAAAAAAAGCTTGTGCAGTCTCATTAGAACAGAACTGAGGGGCTCATTTCTCCCCGAATCCAGATGAGAATCCTATCTTCCTTTCTGCACTCGATCACAACTCAATTCAATAAATCATGCAATACATTTATTTTCAGCAACAAATGCTAACGTGACATATCCACATGTTCTTTTTAACAAGCTTTAAGGGCTCTGTAAAAAAGTAATAAAAAATTAGATGTGGGTGGGTTCACTTGATATTTTGCAATAATTGGCTTTCCATTCACTATATTAACAATGTGTGTACAGTACAACATCTCTTACCCAAATTGTGGAGAAGAGAAGGTGGAGACGGCTTGGGTACTAGCGTCGAATGCCATCAGACACACTGCCCAGAATAGCCTTACACTGGACACCGGATGGGAAGCGGAAAAGTGGTCCCAATGAGACCTGGCGAAGAACAGTGGAGACAGATGATGGCATGCAGACTGACCTGGGAAACCATCACCAGACAGGCCACAAACCGACAGCAGTGGCGCTCTCTTGTGGATGCCTTATGTACCACTTGAGGCACAAAGAGGACCGAATGTGTCACGATGGTATAAAACATGTGTATATTTAATATATCAATGTCAACGGGGCTTTGGCTGCTGTGTAGCTCATATGTTCCTGAATCCAAAAGGGGTTGTTCCGGTGCATCATTTTATTCAGTGAACAGTCAGCATGCTGCCATCTCCTCTTGTATCCAGTTTCACACTGAAGTTTCCTACTGCCTTTTAGTACTGGCTTCATCCATTCTAAACATTTCTGTAAACATCTGATGTTATATAATAGCTGATGCTACAGAAAATGTAAATAAATAACCCCACCTAACCAAATACATTTGAGCGTACCTTTTTTCAAGCAAACACTACACATGGTTAATTCATGATATATGCACTAGATTTTGAAGACACTCTATTTTGTCCTCACTACATCCCAGTTTGAGGAAGTTGTCTGGTGATTCAACAGTTCTCTTCATCTCCCTGCCATTTTCTCTCATAATGCGGAAGATTCTGCGCAGAGAGGTATGGGCCAGTCTCTTAGTATCTCTCTATATATTACGACAACGGGGCCAGTCTCTTAGTATCTCTCTATATATTATGACAACGGGGGGTACCGATATAAAGAACTAACAAATAAAACTTCATTGTATTAACCAACCTCAATCTTTATTATAACAATCAATATGAAACCCTGACAGTTGACCAGTTCCAGTCAAGCTTACAACACCTATCAGCAGCTCACCAGCGTACCCTGCCCTCAACCAAGACGGAAACCCTCCTTGGCCTACACCTCTGATTCAGACGTGTTTTATTTGACCTATAGTCTCATATGAACATTATAAAACAAAATTCAGGATAGGTAAGGGAGACTCCCATTAAGACATCAAATGTCACTATCATGGGAGCCACCTTATTAAGGTAACAAAAATAATATATTACATAGTCACATGATCACTACAGTACAAAGAGACTCCATTGTAGTTTAGGTTAAAGATTTACAAATATAACAATTAAGAATAAGACAGCATGATTTATAATTCCTAATAAAATTATTTTTAATGTAAGTGGAAAAACCATATAGGCTGTGAGTATGAAAATTTTCAAGGATAATATTTGGAGTATTGTTAACAGTCTGTATTATATTGTGTCTTATGTACTTTGTTGCAAAATCATGTGTGGTTCTGGGAATAAACAGATTATTTTTTCTACGTGTGTAGTATTGATGAATTTCAAAGTTGTGTGTGTCTGGGATGTGATTGAAGTATTCTGGTAAGAGCTTATTAATTAATTTGAAATAAAATTTTAGTTGTTGGAGTTTGTATATGTTGTCCAACTTAAGAAATTGAAGTTCTATGTAAATGGGATCTGTGTGAGCGTTGTATTTACTTAAAGTAATTGTTCTTATTGCTCTCTTTTGGAGTTTAAAAATGCAATGGGCGTGATGTCCCCACACCATAATTTATGCGGGGAAGAATTGGAATATTAAATAAATTTAAACATGTTTTACCTTTGAATATGTTATCTATAATGTATAATTCTCCGATTGTTTTGATAATTTTGTTAGCTATTTTGTTTATGTTGCTCTCCCAATTTAAGTGGATATTTATGGTGATACCTAAACATTTTTAATCATTGACACATTCAATGTTTGTCCCATCTATTTGCAATACAGGAGATTCGAATTTTTTTAGGCATGTGAAATATAAAAAATTATTTTTTTAATGTTTAGAAAAAGTTTGTTGGCCTTTAACCATTTGCATATTTTTGCTAATTCATTGTTTATATTTTGACTTCGGCTTTGGTCATCCAAAGATTGAAATTTATTCAATGTACTGGATAAGGTGGTGTCATCAGCATATATTATAAATTTAAAGAGGTCACTAGAAAGTGCTATGTCATTAATATATATAATAAATAGGAGTGGTCCTAAAATAGACCCTTGGGGAACACCAGTAGTTATCGCTACTTCTTCCAATTTAAAATGTCCAACTTCTACATATTGTTTGCGATTGTATAGGTAGTTCTTTACAGAGATCAAGTGCAGCACCATTTATACCATAGTAATTTAATTTATGTAACAGTATGTTGTGATCAATTGTGTCAAATGCTTTCGATAAATCAAGGTATATGTTTAATGGAGTTGCTGACTGATCAAGTTCCTGAACAATTCTATCTATTATTTCTCGAGTGGCTAGTTCTGTAGAATGTTTTTCTCTAAACCCGTATTGATTATTATAGTATAAATTATTGGAATGAAAGTGTTTGTGTATTTGGTTAAACATCTCTTTAAAAAAAAATTTTAATTGTAAAATAGATATTGTACGATAATTATCAAAAATGGTTTCATCTCCTTTTTAAGAAGTGGTATCAATTTGGCGATTTTTAGTTTGTCGGAAAATATACCAGTAGCTATTAACTGATTAATAATTAGTGTGACCAATTCACTAGTTTCATTTTTTATCAGCTTTAATACTTTTGTTGATAGACCATCTTTCCCACAATTAGATTTTGGGTGTAAATAATCAATTATGCTCATAATTTGATTTTTTTTATTGGCTTAAATTCGAAAGTATGTAGACTTCGGCTTTTCAAATAATCTTTGAAAGATTTATCTCCAGTATTCGTTATTTGACAGGCAAGGGTTGGCCCAAAATTTTTGAAAAATTAGTTAAATTTATTGGCGATAGTATTTTTGTCAGTTACTATTTTGCCATCAACTTTGAAGTAGTCAGGAAAATGTTCTTTCTTTGGGGTTTTCTGAATAATTTCTTTAATCACCAACCACGTTTTTTTAATATTATACTTATTTCTTTCAAAACTGGATTGATAATACATTTGCTTAGTTAGTCGAATGTTTCTATTAAGAATTGCATTATTTGTGTGAAGATTTGTTTTGAGAGTTACATATCCTGCTGCATGTAGGAGTTTGTTTAATTCTTGAATACAATTTGTCTCTAAACTTTATTGACCTGATGATGCCTTGTGTAACGTGACTTTTTGTGCTTTTGTTTATTATATTTAATCATTTTTACTGGTAAAAATGTATCCATGGCAGTAGTCATAATTTCATCAAGCAGCCAAATCATTTTACTAAAGTAATAATAACCCGGGATAGGTAAGTAATAATCACTCAGGATAGATAACAAAGGTAAGTAATTACCACTTGGGATAGATAACAACGGTAAGTAATAATCAGTCGGGATAGATAACCATGGTAATAGTCACTCGGGCTAGATAACAATGATAAGTAATAATCACTCGAGATAGTGACATTTATAAAATGTGTTACGGGTTGACATACTTCCGAAAGTGTTAGCAATCTTGTGCCATGGCGTCTTTTTGCAAGGTCATTCGACTAAGTCTAGCAATTTTGTGTGATGGTGTCTTTTCTCAAAACATGTTTTCGTCATTCAATACATGTAATCATAACTATTTCACTCGTAAACAACTTTCTAATAATTTGTTTCCGCTCAATCTATGAAATAATTGTTAGTGATTTAGAATATAAATATCTTGCAAAAAGGTTTCTTTTTAAAATGGCATTTTGCATTAAGTAGAGCAAAAATGGCCCCAACATAAAAACTTTTCAGTATTCAGACTTTGCTTTTGAAATCATGTGATTGCATATATGTAGCTGTTTAGCATAATGGGATCGATCAAGTGGAGAACGTGTTCATCGCTAAATTCTTTCAAGATATCGATGACTACCTTTCACTACAACTATTTCTAGAGACATGCATGGCGATAGAGGGCAAATTGTACACTTTTTGGGCATGGTTATCCAGGAGTTTACTTAATGTTTTATGGTACTGATTAACAAGCTCACATAATGTAGATTTTGGTTGGATCAAAAGATCAGAATTGGCAAGATCATCATGAAGGGTGTTTAACTTAATTTTATTTATGTGAATTTTTTTCTAGGTGTTGACCCGACTTGTAAGCACAAATCAATAATGACACTATGGTGATCTGATAAACCATCAGTAGGACATATTGTCTTGATGTTAATGCAAGTAGATCTAGTAATAAACGAAAAGTGGTATTCTTGGAATTGTAAGGTGGTTTCAAGAAAATCTGGAAATGCATCAAAAATATATATTTGTGCTTGCAGGATGGTAGATGCATATAAAATGTGCAGATATAGATGAATTCTTTATAAGAATACATATTACCTCAAAGCTTTGCCTTTGGTATTGAGGTGTATGAATAATTTCTACTTCATATGTCTCAGGTACAAGAAATGCGACTCCACCACCCCTACCTGAATGGTAGTCCATTTGGGGGCTGACACACGAGTTTTGTATTTTTGTTAATACACTGGATCTAAGCACACCACACTCGAAAGGCGAGATCCTTTCTCTCACTGATTTTATTTTATTCAGTTGAAGACATCATTACAGTCAATAAACAACAAAGTTTGTAATAAATGTTATTATTATTATTAATTGCGCTCACCACAAGGTAGCACCTGTATCATATTAGTCAGCACAATATTTTATATGTACAATCGTGCAATGTAAAAAGGTGATATTGTCACAAAGCTCAAACAGGGTCAACAAAGAGAAGAAATGGCTCACTTCTGATGTAAATATGTAACCTATAAAAGAGTGTACAAAACGCAGAAAATGTGTATAATGACGACAGTGTACACATTACACTATGCATGGTGCAAAATGCTAGAGAAACTGAAGTCTGGTAAATCGTGGGGTAATGATGGGCTATGTGCTGAACATTTTAAACATGCAGATAAGCGCATAACTATATTACTGTCCATTTTTTACAATAGCATTATCACACATGGACATCTACCTGATGACTTTACGAAAACGATTATTATACCCTTGGTCAAAAACAAATCTAGTGACACTAGCAATGTTAATAACTACACACCCATTGCATTGGTTACAGTCGCTTCCAAGATTTGTTTATTATATTAGTTGAGCTAATAGAATCATACCTGGGTACAACTGACAATCAGTTTGCTTTCAAGAAAGAACATAATATTGATCGTTGTATGTGTTAAAAAAATTTACCCAGTACTATAGAAGCTACAACAGTCCTGTGTATACATGCTTTTTTTAGACACTTTAAAGAAACTACTTAATCGAGGTGTGCCTATTTTGCTCGACAAGGAGGAATATTATGGTCATATTTATTTATGGTATATGTGGACGATCTAAGTAATACATTAACCAATGCTGGAATAGGATGTCACATTATGCTGTACTAACCATGTTTTATGCAGACGATTTAGGTGTTGTTGCACCTAGTCCCTGTGGTCTACAGGCATTGTTTAATATATGTTCTAGGTTTGGTTTTGAAAACGATGTCATATGTAATCCTATAAAATCGAAATCAGGCATGGGATAATTTCAATTGTTAATTGGTTAATTAACTTTTCCAGAGAGGCTCATTTAATTAAATTAAACTAACTTTATCAAAAGGGGTTAATTTAATTAAGTCTCAATTAAGCGCTCATTTAACAGTTGATATTACTGAATAGTTCACAACCATGTCACCCAGGAGGCCTGCAGTCACTAGTCTGAGAGAGATCAGGTTCAGTTCAGGCCTGTGTGAATGGGAGGGAGAACATCACAGAGCATAAATGCACTGTACCAACTGGGGTGGGCTGGTCATTCAGCCTCTGATGAATTGGAGGGACAGCGTAGACAATAGAATGTGCTATGGCAGGGTGATAAGTTGATGGCTAATGGTGGCTTTGGCAAATCTCTGTTTAAAGTAAACATTTGGGGCTGGCAACTTTTTGTGTACATATAACAGTGGTGTGGTGTGTTTGCACACAGGTCTACTTGATGTGTCTAGTGATGTAGTTTAGTGTGTAGTTTTTAGCACTTGCTTCATACGCTCGCTTCCAGCTTCAGCCACCAGATAGCTCCTGAGAGCAAAAAGGGAGCCGAGTGCGTAAATCTCCCCTGCTGGTATAGTCTCTCCATAGACAAGACTCTAGCACAATCTCCTCATGGTACACTGCGGATGCTGGGCACCTTGCAGCCTCAGGCTAATCAGGGAGCAGGTTGGAGCCCTTCAGGTGCAGTGTGCAGGGCCCATTGGTGTGTGGACACCTCCTGGTGCTCACTATTCCAACTCCCATCTATGGACAAATAGATAAGGGAGCAAACCCTAACACAAAATCTGGAGTGGAGACCCGAAGTCGGTTTGATGGCAACCACGCCATCATTCTGGCAGCTCCTGCAGCCTCACTGGTTCCAAATGTACTGCGTTGTATTCCTTTGGACTACACCAGTAAGGCTGAGAGGGGGGGTCTTGATGACTGGGCAACCCAGGATCTCCTCACATTTTGCCCAGGCTTGTGCCCTGGAGAGCACACTCCAGTGTCAGTTACGAGTTATAAGCCCAACTCAACTGGCATAGGGAATGAGCGCTACGGGTTTCCTCCGATGGTGGGAGGGATCGTCGTGTCCCACTGCCACCACTGATCACCTACTGCCCACCTAAAGTTGGGCAGCCGCTGGCCAAGAAGGTGCTGACTCATCACGGTCCACCTGCTTCAATGGGTGTTTGGATCTTAGAGCATCAGCTCATCAAGTGGATCAATATCATCACACCAGGCAAATCAAAGAGAATAAAGATGTCAGCTCTTCGACTATCAAACTGGAATATCAGGACCAGTTGTCTTGGTTTATCAAATGATATCCAACAGATCAATGATTCAAGGAAGACGGCCATCATCGACCTCGAACTCAAACGACTCACCATTGACATCGCCGCCCTGCAGGAAATGTTGCTTGCTTCAAGTGGGTCCCTGAGGGAGCAGGAATACACATGCCTCTGGCTTGGGAACAGCAGCACGGAGTGAGCTTTGCATTGAGAAACTCCCTCCTTGCTTGAATCGATTGAACCACCAACAGGTGGTTCAGAACGCATCCTTGCCATTCGCCTGTCTACAACATCAAGCCCTGTCAACATTGATGCCCCCACACTCTGCTCCACAGCAGACATTAAGGACCAGTTATACGAGGAAACAGACAATTCCATCAGAAGTATCCCCACTTCTGGGATCAGACCATGGAGCATGGCCAACTTGCCTTGGACACTACGGGATTGTGAAAATGAACGAAAATGACCAAAGACTGTTGGAACTCTGTTCTTATCACAGCCTCTGCATCATCAACTCGTTCTTCCATATGAAGTCATGCTACAAAGTGTCCTGGAGGCATCCAAGATCACACCACTGGCACCAACTTGACCTAATCTTTGCCCATGTACTCAACACACTGCAGAAATTGGCTACGCATATCTACCCAGAATCAGAATGTGGCTTCAGGGCAGGAACATCCACCATCGACTTGTTATTCTCGATGCGACAGTTGCAAGAGAAATATAGGGAACAGAGGAGACCACCATACATCACCTTTGTTGATTTGACAAAGGCCTTTGACCTGGTCAGCAGAAAAGGACTCTTCACACTCCTCTAGAAGATTGGATGTCTCCCAACGTTGCTGAGTGTGATTACCTCAGAAGTCCAATTCACAATGGTATGAAGCAGGGTTGCGTCCTTGCACCAACCTTGTTTGGCATATCCTTCTCCCTGCTGCTTTCCTATGCTTTCAGTTCATCTACAGGTGTGTGCTTACATTTGAAGACTGATGGCAAGAGGAGACTGTTGGCATGGAGGATGGACATATTCCAAAGGCGTCCTTTATGGTGAACTTGCCTCTGGTGCAAGGCGTGTCAGCCATCCAGTTCTGTGGTTCAGGGATGCTTGCAAACGAGATATCAAATTTGCTCAGATCAGCATCAAGTCCTGGGAATCTGCTGCAGCAGACTGCAACAACTGGTGACAGGCTGTGCAGAGTGGAATGAGGAAGGCAGAAGAAACAAACTGTGGACGGAGAAGAGAGAACATCGGAGAGAAAGACCATTGACTACCATGCCTCTATATCAAACTGTCTACACCTGTACTATCTGTAGCAGGGACTGCCACTCAAAAATCAGACTTTTTAGTCACAGCAGATGTTAAACACAATATATATATGCTTAAAAAAGTAAAAAACACTGATGTCACCTATGGCGCAGCTACATTATTTTTCAAGATAGATTTAGTTTGGGTTGGGTTTTGGGTTGAATATAGGAAGAAACCCCACACCTACGAATCTTCAGCCACAACTTTTCAATCCTTTCAGAAAACAATAATAAATATTTTAACAAGTATCTACAACTTTAAAAATGTGATCAAATGTCTTTGCATGTAAATATTGTATGAGCAAATTTCTTTCCGACAAAGTTACAAAACACATTTCTGTAACAAGTCTTGTGGTTTTTTAACTGTTTTAAATGTGTAAACATTTCTACCAACACATGATTTAATTGAATTAAAATTAATTGTTAATTTAATTTAATTGAAGAATTTTGGAGGTTAATTTAAATGCCCTGAGAAATGTGTGAGGTTAATTTAATTTAATAATTTCTGAGTTAATTGTAATTTAATTAATTAATTTTTAAGTTAATTGTCCTATGCCTGATCGATATGCATGGTTGTCAAACCACGTGGCTTTCATCTAAAATGTCCAAATGTTTATATGATCAATAACAAACTTGAATATGTTGAAAAATCCAAATGTTTAGGTGTAATTATTTGTTGTGATCGAAAAGATGATGAAAATATGTTAAGACATCTGCATAGCTTTCGTGCCAGGTCTAACAGCATCATTGGGAAATGTCATAACTGTTCTATAATATCTATGGATTTAGAAGTCGTGTTTATGACATTAAAAATATTTTAATAAAACATAATTATGATCTATTGTGCCAATCAGGGTTGAAAAAAAAAAAAAAAAATTATTTATTTTTTTTTTTTTTATCTGGTATATAGAAATTTATATAGATGTTTATATTTATAAACTCTTTCAAACGTGATCGATTTGGGCACTTGTCTTAACAGAGGGTACATGATTTTTTGGCTCTGTGGACTCTAAAGGTCCCCAACTGGACTGCAAACTGGTACAGTATTAAACAATTGTAGCCCAGACTGTCTCACTTGAGTCAACATACTGAATTGGTAACAACTAGCACAAGCTCTAAGTGGAATTTAACTCAGGGCTTCAGACTTGAAAAGATACTTCCTCTGGAAGACAAGTTTGTGTGGCTTCACTGCATTCAGAAAGGGAATAGCTCAAACATACACAATGTCATAAAATATTTGACTGTCAGGCTATCTGGTGTCAACACAGCTACACAAGTTTGTGCACTTTGTGCTTTTGTATTAAAAAACATACAAAACTTTGTTGATCTCGATGCTTGTAAACAATTATTTGTGTTAAACTCATATAAATCAGCGATTAAAAAAATCGTAAGTAAAAAAAATCATAAATCAATTATTTTTTTGGAGTGATTTAAATCATGATTTAAATCAAACAACCTTGGTGGCAATATTGTTAATGGACCCATGTGGTTTAAATGGGCACACGCACTATATTGTGTACAATGGTGATTTTATTTATAATATATATTTTTTAACACATACTTTTTTAAGCATAAATATATATATATATATTGTTTTTAACTTATTTATTTTTAAATGCATATTTATATATATATATATATACAAATATGCATTGAAAAATAAATAAGTTAAAGACAATGCATATATATATATATATATATATATATATATATATATATATATATATATATATATATATATATATATATATGGGTTTTCTTACCTGAAATAAAAGTATTCGTGTTCAAAGCCGCTGAAAATGTATGACTAATTAGCATCCCCTGGCAGACAAAGTTTTACTAGATGGTGCCACGTGACACACTATATGCACAAACAAATTAACAATCTTGATGCGGGCAGATCTAGAAGTTGTCGTCCGCGTTGTACTTCATCATGAACTCAAAGTCCTTGTAGCTGATGCGACCATCTCCGTCTCGGTCTATTTCCCTGCAGACGCAAATCATTTTGTTTAGAATTGGTAGTGCGATGGAGACCGAAGCACAGAACA
This sequence comes from Lamellibrachia columna, assembly GCA_963662155.1. Taxonomy (NCBI): domain Eukaryota; kingdom Metazoa; phylum Annelida; class Polychaeta; order Sabellida; family Siboglinidae; genus Lamellibrachia; species Lamellibrachia columna. The sequence goes on from OY759262.1 coordinate 8,143,607, forward strand.
GTTGGGACTGCTGCCTGGCATTCTGTCTGGTAACACCTAGTCCTAGGCTGAGACTCAAGAGCCAAGAGTCAGAGCCAGAGGAAACTTACAGTGCCAGTCTGATGGAAAACTGTGTCATTATGTCATTACTGAAATATAAACATTGAAATGTGAACATTTGACAGCCTTATGGGTATAGGAGGCATTCCTTATGGTTTTGTGTATTCTGAACAAGTCTTTTTTGTATTACGGGATATGACCCATATTTGTCAAAAGCATGCGAACAACAGATCCTCAGTTTAAAGCACATCCAAAGGGTGACTCTTGCGAATATTTTAGTTGTACACAGTCATCTGTGGCAAAGTGTTACGAGATCCAATTAACATATCCCAGTTTCAAAAGTGAGATCCTTTTGAGTAGGTACTGCAAACCAGCAGACATGGATAATCATATGGGTTCGTTTACGGGTCTTACAGAGTTATGTTACCAGCCTTACAAGCTTGCCCCACTCAGGGTACCCATGGGGATAACAGGGAGGTAAATCTGCTATGGAGAAAATTAACATGTTAAAATGTCAACACAATTACTGCTGCCATTGCTGCCACAAAAACCAATGGAGGTGGCCAGGTTAATAAAAAGGAAACAAGTGATGGTTTTCGGCCAATGTACCTATAAGAGTTACTAAAGCATAACCATTTGTAACTACAATTAAGAATATGCCAGTGACTTACTATAGAAAAACCTTGTTGAACACACAGTCTTAACTTAATTTCATGGGCCGTGCCATACTGGTAGATAACCCTATGTCACAAGTGTCAAAGTGTAGCAAAATTCGCTCGCCAAATGAAAATATATTTGTATACACATAGTCCTATATCTTCCAATACAATATGGCTATGTTGTTTGCATCCAAACTCAACTCATGTAACACATTTTGGCCTTTGTTTACTTTCTGACAAAATATCATGTTTGTTTGAGACTGTGCATTGTTTCTTTGTATGCCGGCCTCCCTTAATACGTCAGAGTAGTCTAAGTTACCCAATTTTCATAGAACTGTGCATGCGCTTATCGGTCACGCTGGTTAACATGACAGCGCTCAGTCAACTGGAGAAACAACTGGAATCTCCCACTTTTAGAACACATTCTGAGTAAACCATTGGTGTGATATTCTAGATCTAGTTTTTATTGTCTTTTAGGTACACAGCCCCAAAGCCGTGACTCTGGTTTCACCTTAAGGATCTGTATCCAAACATTTCACTAGCAATCATGAGTAAGCTTTATCAGAACATGAAGTGAATCATTTGTTATGCAGATTGTGTAACGTAAACATTTAAATAAAAAATAAACCTACTTGAATGCTGATTCTATTGCATGGCGTTGCATATGTGGTGCCACCTGTGAGAAGGCCTTTATGATGTCTTCCAGGTTGAGAAAGCCTCGACCTTCAAACATGCGTATATTAGTGCACTTCTTTTAAAGGTAAAATTAAAGATGTGTAATATCTGTGCATTAGTAAATGTAATAACTTTACAGCAAAAGTACAATAACATGAAGCACCTTTCTCTAAAGTAATCAAGCAATGAAACTGAATGAGGAAGAGGCTTCAATGTAAATAAATAATTAAATTAATACATAGTTGAACAGTAAGCAAGTATTAATTTGTCAAAGAAATTTGATAGTGTTTACGTACATTGTGAATCAAATATGAGGAATGTTTGCCTAATTTCATCATCTTCATCAACAGCAGCCATCTTTAATGACATCACTTTGACAAACTTGTCCAGTGTCATTCCTGAAACAATGCTGACTTTTACAGATCCTTCCTTCATCAATTCAGTTATTTGGTTGTTTCGTTTTATAATAATTTCATGAAAGGCAAGACCTAACACAAATGAAATTATGATGTTTGAATAATTGCATAAATTAAAAGTCCGACGTCAATTCAGTTAGTATTGTTTCTCCTTATACGTGATAGTTCTCCTAATTAGCCCTAGAATTTGATATCCTTTCGAAGCAGCAATCCCACATTGCTCTGAAACTTTCATGTCAGCACTAAATGTTACTCCTAAGTCCTTTTCTTGTGTGGTTCTACCTAGTACAGCATCCCCCATTTTATATTCCTCGTCCATATTTCCATGTCCTATGTGTATACATTTACACTTCCCAAAATTTAATAACATTTGCCATTTTTCTGACCATTTAACTAATTTTTCTAGATCATCCTGTAAACTTTGTTTATCTGTATTATTAGTAACCTTTCTGAATACTTTTGACATGGCTGCTAGTCTGCCATTTTGTTTTAAGTAGTCCAGCTGAAAATGGGAGACTTAACAACATGAATGCCAACATCACATTAAAGTACATACAATCTGTTTAAACATGAGTACATCTTTCAGCCAACAAACAAATGTTTCACGTTAAAATACGACATAATGAAAACGTAAAGAAGTTTTTTGTTTCTTTCAAAAACGAAAATATCGGGTCGGTGGATCCGTAAACCAACTAATAAAATAAAAGGCCTTATGAAGCATCATAATTGTTTTCTGAAGTGTCGTAATTATAATCAATGTGGTTGCAATTGATTTTCTTTATGTGCTTTAACTGTAAATGAGTTTTCATGATGTTGTACTGGTACACATACCTTGTTCTGAAGACTTCTCAGTAAACCCACCACTCCTGCACATTTCATCCACCTCATACTACAAATAGAAATGTGTAAAATATAATTATTGATCATATTAATATGTATACAATATACATATTAATCATATTAATATGTACACTAGCAGAAGGGACATTGAACTGTTGGATATGAGCAAGCAATTAGACAAGTTAAAATAAAATACTACAAACTAGTGGGTATGTTTTGGTAATTTAAATATAAACTGTTTCAACAATGAAAATGTTTACAACATGAATTGAAATAATTCAAAGTTGTACACATAAGACCCTTTTTCTCATGAAGTGGCTGAAGTGTGCAGGTGAGTGGATACCAATACTTCAATTGTGTACGATATAGTGTCTACATATCACTGGCCTGCTGATAACACGATGTAAATTATACAGTTATACAATTTCATACCAAATTCCCATTTCCTGCAACTTCAATTTATCATTATCATATAATATATTCCCAGATAAATGTTATATATTTGTATCAAAAACTAAATATTTTTTAATGTTGACTTACTATTAACAAGGATTTATTAGCACACCAACAATGAATCAGTTTAATAGTAATATAAATTAATAGACATTCCTACAACATCTGAGAAAAACCTGCTTAAAATGGCTAGTAAGGTTATAATAAGTTTAATGAAGTTTTTTGTATTAATAAAAACATTAAAGTTGGAAAATATAGCCTTTAAAAATATGTTTAAAACATGCTACAAAATAAGTGTTAATATGAGTTATTATAAGTTACATAAATAAATAAATCTTTATTTAAATTTTATTGCTGCTATATACAGTAATGTTTTAAAGGCTACATGAGAAAGGTCCAACTTCTAAGACAAGGTTTAGGAAGTCTGCCATAACAAAAACACAGACAACTGTCTATATTGGACACATTTTATTTAATTGTGTATGCTGTCTATTAATGATGGACACCTGCTATACACAGGTTTCACTATAACAATCAATAGCATTACAAGACATTATCGTAGTTAACTGATGTTTTGTATATGTCCTATGCATGGGGATGGGCATGCTCATGTGTGTGCACGCAGTTACCTTGGAAGGTTTGTATCCTAACAAGGCAACTGTGGCAGTCTTTAGATCTTCTCTGGTTAGATAGCCTTTGTGACCAAGGTCAGAGTCATGGAAAGTCTACAACAAATTAACAGTTTCATCAGTTATTATGTAATACATATAGTATTCATATTAGCAACTACACCACACATTGCATGTAGTGGAATTCATATAATATATTATGTATATTAAAAAAGAAAAGGTACGTTCTTACATAGCGCGGTATCCAGTCCTTGGAACTGTTCAAAGGGCTTTACACTTTACCCCCTGGCAGACAATGCCAACTCAACTCCTCTGGGAAGTATTCGGCTGCAACAACCACAACACCACCGTGCCCCATACATTGTACACTGAGGACTTACATACAACACCACCGCGCCCCATACATTGTACACTGAGGACTTACATACAACACCACCGCGCCCCATACATTGTACACTGAGGACTTACATACAACACCACCGTGCCCCATACATTGTACACTGAGGACTTACATACAACACCACCGTGCCCCATACATTGTACACTGAGGACTTACATACAACACCGCCGCACCCCATACATTGTACACTGAGGACTTACATACAACACCACCGTGCCCCATACATTGTACACTGAGGACTTACATACAACACCACCGTGCCCCATACATTGTACACTGAGGACTTACATACAACACCACCATGCCCCATACATTGTACACTGAGGACTTACATACAACACCACCGTGCCCCATACATTGTACACTGAGGACTTACATACAACACCACCGTGCCCCATACATTGTACACTGAGGACTTACATACAACACCACTGCGCCCCATACATTGTACACCGCGCCCCATACATTGTACACTGAGGACTTACATACAACACCACCGTGCCCCATACATTGTACACCGCGCCCCATACATTGTACACTGAGGACTTACATACAACACCACCGCGCCCCATACATTGTACACTGAGGACTTACATACAACACCACCATGCCCCATACATTGTACACTGAGGACTTACATACAACACCACCGTGCCCCATACATTGTACACTGAGGACTTACATACAACACCGCCGCGCCCCATACATTGTACATTGAGGACTTACATACAACACCACCGTGCCCCATACATTGTACACTGAGGACTTACATACAACACCACCGTGCCCCATACATTGTACACTGAGGACTTACATACAACACCACCGTGCCCCATACATTGTACACTGAGGACTTACATACAACACCGCCGCGCCCCATACATTGTACACTGAGGACTTACATACAACACCACCGCGCCCCATACATTGTACACTGAGGACTTACATACAACACCACCACGCCCCATACATTGTACACTGAGGACTTACATACAACACCACCGCGCCCCATACATTGTACACTGAGGACTTACATACAACACCACCGTGCCCCATACATTGTACACTGAGGACTTACATACAACACCACCGTGCCCCATACATTGTACACTGAGGACTTACATACAACACCACCGTGCCCCATACATTGTACACTGAGGACTTACATACAACACCGCCGTGCCCCATACATTGTACACTGAGGACTTACATACAACACCGCCGTGCCCCATACATTGTACACTGAGGACTTACATACAACACCACCGTGCCCCATACATTGTACACTGAGGACTTACATACAACACCACCGTGCCCCATACATTGTACACTGAGGACTTACATACAACACCACCGTGCCCCATACATTGTACACTGAGGACTTACATACAACACCGCCGCGCCCCATACATTGTACACTGAGGACTTACATACAACACCACCGTGCCCCATACATTGTACACTGAGGACTTACATACAACACCACCGTGCCCCATACATTGTACACTGAGGACTTACATACAACACCACCGTGCCCCATACATTGTACACCGCGCCCCATACATTGTACACTGAGGACTTACATACAACACCACCGCGCCCCATACATTGTACACTGAGGACTTACATACAACACCACCGCGCCCCATACATTGTACACCGCGCCCCATACATTGTACACTGAGGACTTACATACAACACCACCATGCCCCATACATTGTACACCGCACCCCATACATTGTACACTGAGGACTTACATACAACACCACCGCGCCCCATACATTGTACACCGCGCCCCATACATTGTACACTGAGGACTTACATACAACACCACCGTGCCCCATACATTGTACACCGCGCCCCATACATTGTACACTGAGGACTTACATACAACACCACCATGCCCCATACATTGTACACTGAGGACTTACATACAACACCACCGTGCCCCATACATTGTACACTGAGGACTTACATACAACACCACCGTGCCCCATACATTGTACACTGAGGACTTACATACAACACCACCGTGCCCCATACATTGTACACTGAGGACTTACATACAACACCGCCACGCCCCATACATTGTACACTGAGGACTTACATACAACACCACCGTGCCCCATACATTGTACACTGAGGACTTACATACAACACCACCGTGCCCCATACATTGTACACTGAGGACTTACATACAACACCACCGTGCCCCATACATTGTACACTGAGGACTTACATACAACACCACCGCGCCCCATACATTGTACACTGAGGACTTACATACAACACCACCGTGCCCCATACATTGTACACTGAGGACTTACATACAACACCACCGTGCCCCATACATTGTACACTGAGGACTTACATACAACACCACCGTGCCCCATACATTGTACACTGAGGACTTACATACAACACCACCGTGCCCCATACATTGTACACTGAGGACTTACATACAACACCACCGTGCCCCATACATTGTACACTGAGGACTTACATACAACACCACCGTGCCCCATACATTGTACACTGAGGACTTACATACAACACCACCATGCCCCATACATTGTACACTGAGGACTTACATACAACACCACCGTGCCCCATACATTGTACACTGAGGACTTACATACAACACCACCGTGCCCCATACATTGTACACTGAGGACTTACATACAACACCACCGTGCCCCATACATTGTACACTGAGGACTTACATACAACACCGCCGCGCCCCATACATTGTACACTGAGGACTTACATACAACACCACCGTGCCCCATACATTGTACACTGAGGACTTACATACAACACCACCATGCCCCATACATTGTACACTGAGGACTTACATACAACACCACCGTGCCCCATACATTGTACACTGAGGACTTACATACAACACCACCATGCCCCATACATTGTACACTGAGGACTTACATACAACACCACCGCGCCCCATACATTGTACACCGCGCCCCATACATTGTACACTGAGGACTTACATACAACACCACCGTGCCCCATACATTGTACACCGCGCCCCATACATTGTACACTGAGGACTTACATACAACACCACCGCGCCCCATACATTGTACACTGAGGACTTACATACAACACCACCATGCCCCATACATTGTACACTGAGGACTTACATACAACACCACCGTGCCCCATACATTGTACACTGAGGACTTACATACAACACCGCCGCGCCCCATACATTGTACACTGAGGACTTACATACAACACCACCGTGCCCCATACATTGTACACTGAGGACTTACATACAACACCACCGTGCCCCATACATTGTACACTGAGGACTTACATACAACACCACCGTGCCCCATACATTGTACACTGAGGACTTACATACAACACCGCCGCGCCCCATACATTGTACACTGAGGACTTACATACAACACCACCGCGCCCCATACATTGTACACTGAGGACTTACATACAACACCACCACGCCCCATACATTGTACACTGAGGACTTACATACAACACCACCGTGCCCCATACATTGTACACTGAGGACTTACATACAACACCACCGTGCCCCATACATTGTACACTGAGGACTTACATACAACACCACCGTGCCCCATACATTGTACACTGAGGACTTACATACAACACCGCCGTGCCCCATACATTGTACACTGAGGACTTACATACAACACCGCCGTGCCCCATACATTGTACACTGAGGACTTACATACAACACCGCCGTGCCCCATACATTGTACACTGAGGACTTACATACAACACCACCGTGCCCCATACATTGTACACTGAGGACTTACATACAACACCACCGTGCCCCATACATTGTACACTGAGGACTTACATACAACACCACCGTGCCCCATACATTGTACACTGAGGACTTACATACAACACCGCCGCGCCCCATACATTGTACACTGAGGACTTTCATACTTAATATTTAAATACTCGTAAAAATGGTTATGAAGTTAGTAGAGAATAATGAAGTAACAATTTTCTTCTAATCACAACTGTTGAGATTTACTTACTCAATGTTTCCCCTGTGATTAGCTACTTCAATTTTTAAATACATATAGTTTGGGATTTAATAAAGAAATAATTTGACAGGCTAAAATTAAATAATATATGGACACCACATAATTGATTTAAATAAGATATATGTATGTATGTATGTATAATAATATGAATTTATTTAGTGCCTGAATCCATTTAAAATAAAATGCTCTCAAGCACTTTACATAAAATTGCATCAGTTAATTTATCCAATACACTTCAAATGTCAAATTCCAAATATAGCACTGATATAAGCTTTCACATATCATATTACTATTGATTTGCTATAATCAGCAGTGTTAACTGTTCTGAATATATTACATAATATAATTATTTTAGTTTTTGTTTCACTAGTACTAGTACTACTACTGGCTTTTGTGTGGTCTACTTTTTGCAACCACTTATACGAGCATATCATAACTATTTCACAGTTTAAAGTTTTAGTTAGGGCTATAGGCTATCAACAACAGTATATCATGTAGGCTAGCCTAGATAATAGATACTAATTCAACTTCTAGCCTAGAGAAGAGACCAGAAGTGTGAACAGTATCAGAGTTACTGAGACTGTAGAAGTGATCGTCCGAGAAGTGTGAACAGTATCAGCGTCAACGCGTTGCAGCGTAAAGCAACAGTTTTATATACAAAGCAACAGTTTTATATACAGGACAGAAATACATTTCATTTGAGTCACTGGAATGTCGCATTACCGTGACTACGTCAGTTGAACTCAGAATGTGGCTTTATTTATATGTTTCGCCTTCGTAATATGACAGCGCCTATCGGGAGGCGGCAGTCACCGCTTACCAAAGTTATAACATTTTTGTCCTCTGCTGTTAATTTTCGGGTTGGTTGGTACGGTCCCGGACCGAGGATAAAACCGTATGACCTTTGCATATCGTTAACGAAAAATGCCCGGAGTTAACACGCTACATTTCACAAGAATTTCTCGCCACCCGCGAACGTGTATTGTCAAGTACACAACGAAGCAGCCGTTCTCTATTTATTGGGGCCGTTGGATCACGTGCAACAAGCAAGACTTCTGATTGGACGAACTACCGGAACATTTCCACAAATGGAATATCAATATATTTCAATATGGCTGCTTATTGAGAGTTTCGTTGTTTTCCACGATATATATTGTACGATTCGGGCGTGAAACGAACGAAAATGTCTACAACGGGAGTCCGATCGACAAGATTAGCGGTCAGACGGTCTCGTAGGCGAACGAGGAAACGATCTTGTTCGCCTCTGCCGGGTACAACGGGTAAGAAATGTCTATTGACCGTGTCACTGTGCTGTCTTGTTTTCAGTCCTTTTCTCCACTCAACGTAGCCGTCTATCAATCATTTATGGCTGAACTGTAATCTATGCTGTACACAAAGCAATTATAATCTACAAGATAACCAGTGTTACTGAACTGGTTATGACGGTTAAAATTTGTATCATGCAGAAAAGGGAATTTTTAGCTTTTTTTGGCTTTAACATGACACCAATCTGTGCAAGTCAACTACGTCTACGCCTGTCGACTACGCCACGGCCATTGACATTAAGCAATTGGGGTATTAATTTTGGACCACCAGCTTCCGGGCGCATTTTCACTTGTTAGGTTTCGAACCCTTGTAAGTTAGGTTAAGGTAGGTAAGGTAAGATAAGCATAAATTCAGCAGTTAGGTTTTCATATTATACAATCGAAAAATAAAGAATTGGAAAGTTAACTTATGAGCTGTTGCTACAGGTCTGGACGTGGGTACCCCTGGACATAGTGGAAAACAGCTATTGGTCCCGCATTTAATGTGCTCATGGCCGCATGCGCAATGAGAATCTGCCGGTAAAAATAGCAACAGCTAAAGATGTGGGAAGCGGTGGCCTAATGGTTAGAGCACCCGCCTGTCGATCAAGAGGATGGTGGTTCGATTCCACCTCCGCCTTTTCAAAGCTTGGGCAATTTCGTTCACCCCACTTTGCCTGTGTCTTTCTTGGAAGAGATATTAAAAGCCGTTGGTCCATACTCCTGCGTTAGCTTAAGATTGGGCTGTTTGGAGTATAACTACTTGAGACTTGAGATCCGTCACTGCCGGACAACGCCAACAGATAGGTCCGGCACTAAAACATTGCAGCACTAACTGCCGCACATCTCACATTGTCGAAAAATAGGTCTATGTCTTGGTCTTCGAAAGGTCAAGGAATATGTTTATTGCCATATTAGAACATCATTGTTTTGTAATAGAACAATTATATGTACATTCACGCACAGTTAGGCCCTATGTACAAAACAGTACTCATTGTCAGTCATCAAAGTATGAAGATATAACTGTTTACGTAAATATGTCTCCAATACTTAATAATAATGATCTTTGGAAGAAGTGAAGAGACCTAGCTATTCTTTTCAAATAATGATGTATGATTACTTTATAAATTTTTAGCATATCAGATAATATTCTGGTGTTAAGCAACTGGTTTATTAATGATTTGTTGACCATCTATATACACACATTATATGTCACCTGGAATATGCGCACAGACTTACTGCGCATACAAAGCGGAAAGAATTGTACAGTTGTGCTTATGGGTCCGGAGCACTAGACACTTTGTTAGGGGTGTAACAATATAGGGTGTCGGATGTTTCGGCCCATAACCCATACAATGGCGCGACCGGTGAACTGTGAAGTGTTTTCGCTCGCATGGGCCAAACCATCTGTGTGTGCAACCAGTGCCAGCTAGCTCCGTGGACTGAAACGACTAACGAATTGTAACTGTTAGCGAACTGAGTGTTGTAATTGCGAAATGTTATGCATCATTACGTTCGCTAGTTTCAACTGTTTGCATGTCTTAACGAAATGTTGCTTATTGAGTTTTGTAATTGCGAAATGTTTAAGCGTTTTAGCGAAATGTCATGCGATACATTTCTGTCTTTATTAACAACTACCAATACATAATTTTCCAACACTACTACAACACAACATTTATATATATAATTTATATATATACATATACATAATAAAATAATGATCCAAACTGAAGTAATTTTATTTATATTACGCTATAATTATATAAATAGTTCTAGATCATTATTATATTAGCGTGTGCATATGTTTTTGTGCGCAATCATAATAAGTATTTTTTCCGAATCACGCCGTGGGCCGAAACTACTATTCTTAGAAATCAGCTACTAACTTGGGACAATAGAACCGAAAATGTTAATGACACCTCTTTGCAACTTGTAATATGACTTAAGGCGATTACAGTTGACTTAAGGTGATTAATTGAATAAAGGGCTTGATCACATAAAATGTGCTCACACAAACAATGAAGTCATACTATTAAACATTTAAGTTAACAAGTTTTGCTGATGAAACATCAGATATATTAAAAGCATAAAGGGCTTGATCACATAAAATGTGCTCACACAAATCTTATTGATTCAGGCCATGGGCCGAAACAACTATTCTTAGATTAACGTCACTTAGATGTCCGCTACTAGAGTGGGCCGAATCGACCGTCACTGAATTCAGTATCAACAGTGAAGTGGGCCGAACCATTCGTGTGCGTGGGCCGAATGGGCCGAACCATCCGTCGGCGTGGGCCGAACCCGTCATGGGCCAAACCATCCGGGACCCATGATATAGTACCCTCACGATACGTATTGCGATACTTGAATCTTAATACAATACGTATAGTGATACTTACAAAAACTAAAAAGGTATTGATTGCTTTATAATAACATTAAATGAAACTTCAGCTTTCAATAATATATACCAGTGTCTGAAATCTGCAAAAAAAATTAAACTGGCCCAGCAAAGTTTTCATACGTAAACCTAAAACAGACACTGCTTTAAATTATAATAAATAATAATTTAATAAATATAAACCATATAAAATATTGTCGTTCATTTCTTCTCTCTAGCAATAAAAAATAAACAGACTGCCTTTATTATAAACTCTGTTGATTAACTAATTTACTCTGAATAACAGGAAAAATGTGTAAATAAATAGCTGTTTCCGTCCATATTTTCGCTATGCATCGATGCATAGAACGCACAGGCCTAGGGTCTGTTACATTGCAATATAATAGATTACTATTACTGTTACTTAGTTTCCTTTCTATTACATGCTAAAGGCAATGTAATATATTACTATTACATTTCAAGTTATTACTATTACATTTTCCATCAGAACTATTTTCTTTTGATTAAACATTTAACATACATGATCACTTACATAGATTCAAATTAACTGATGGGTGTATAATTAATTAAATTACCATTAACATTTCCCAATTCAAGTAACCTCACACAATTCCAGTCGGATGTAGAAGTTTCATATATTCATTGGAATGAAACAGAAAAGCAATGTCACTGTCACACAACAGTCTGATTATCCCATAGTAGACCCATACTGCTCGGCTGCTGCATGGTGGACAGTAGTGTGCAAGCTAGCTACCAACTCAGAAAACTTGGAATAAGCCCCTGGGTCTTGTTCAAATATTACCCAGCATGGCAGGCTGGCAGCTAGGGTTGGGAGATGGCAATGATTGGTTGGTTGGTTGGTTGGTTGGTTGGTTGGTTGGTTGGTTGGTTGGTTGGTTGGTTGGTTGGTTGGTTGGTTGGTTGGTTGGTTGGTTGGTTGGTTGGTTGGTTGGTTGGTTGGTTGGTTGGTTGGTTGGTTGGTTGGTTGGTTGGTTGGTTGGTTGGTTGGTTGGTTGGTTGGTTGGTTGGTTGGTTGGTTGGTTGGTTGGTTGGTTGGTTGGTTGGTTGGTTGGTTGGTTGGTTGGTTGGTTGGTTGGTTGAGATGTTAAAGTCAGTCTGTTTAGTGCTGGAAGCCTGGAACCCTTATCCTGCTTCAGTGAATGAATGAATAGGCTTGTGTGAAAAGGATAGATGGCTGGTGGACCTGGCTTTAAATGATAAATTAGTCATGCAGCAATCACACAGTCAGTGTCTTCTGCTAATAGTGCTAACGTTCACTGACTGTCATGATTTGGATACTAAACCATTTTATCAGCACTGTTGGGAAATAAATAAATAAAACTGCATGTGAAAGACTGAACATGATGCTTGTCCAAGTACCAGTATGTCAATTACAGGATTTGTTGGTCCGATAACTTTCAATGAAATTGAATTTTGGTGTGATTGAAATGTTCAGTTGTAATAGCAAAGTAATAGCTCAATTACTATTACTTTGCTTTCTGTTCCATCTATTACTATTACTTGAACAATTGTAATTGTTACTATTACATTTTTCTATTACCCCAGGCCTGGGTATGCATCATAACGTGGACCCATATATCGCAATAAATAGATGCATCGATTAATCGTTGCATGTCTAACATATATTGACATTTTCATTATCACTACTGGCTAGGAGCCAATAAATGATTATTATTATTTTAGACGTTGAAATTTGGTCTACAAAAGTATCATAACCGGTAGGCCAAATTTTTAAGCGTCATCTTATGATTGTAAATGTAAAGGATTCGTATCAAAAAGACACTCATTTTGTCATCATTGAATTGAACTCATCTCAGCTGAATCAAAATCAGCCGGTCAAACACTTTGGTTTTTGGTCAAAAAATGTATTGGTCTAATTTCTTTTTTATAATAAACTTTGATATAATGAGAATGTCCCCCCAAATTTTTTTTATTCATGTTTAGTTTTTGTGTTGTGTTTGATCATGTGTTGGAATATCAGTCAATGTTACGGACACTATGGAAGGGTTGCGAAGAGACCTTTTCCATAAAATAAACCATCTCACATGGATGAAAAACTTGTTTTAGTACAATAATAACTTGTTTATGAAGATGATATTAGCAAGGTCATTGTATCAGCCAGTCTCATAAAATATTAGAGTGGGATCTTTATAAGATCTTGAGGTATAGCAATTATAAGTGTGTTTTTGGCCATTTTCCCGCAATTTCGCATTACATCTTTATACATGTAAACATAACTTTGGCCCTGATTATGCTAGTGCTGATGTTGGTCTTAAAATAAAGGTTAAGACACTGTCCTGATCACGTGTGTATCATATGGCAGTTGAATAATATTTTCCTGCAAAAGTCACTTTGACCTTGATATACCCAAAATGAGTAGACTATTTTGAAAAAAAATTATATGTACGAAGGTCATTGTATCAACAAGTTTCAAGCAAAATATTATAATTATAGAAATATAAGTTCTTGAGATACAGTAATATGAAGTTATTGAAAAAAAATTCAGAACCTAATATATTGCTATTATAGCATCATGAACATTTCTGCTAGCGTATCTTCAAATTGCTGTATTTTACCATGGAAACTTTCTAATTTGTGTGAGAAACTTATTGATTCAATTACCTTGCTAAATATCAGTTTTTACTCCAGGTTATTATCAGGTTATTATCAAGTGAGATATTTGTATCTGTTTATTAATAAACAAAGAATTTATGTATGAGGAAACATAAATAGAACTTTCTTAATAATCTAATTTATTGCTAAAAGTTCATAGCTATGTATTAAATTAAAAAAGAATTTCTGCATTACAGACACTACAAAGTGTTACGGACACTACAGAATATGAAATTGCTATTTTTATTGGGGTAAGATGGGTATGTGGATATAATTTTGTATTGGTCATGGTACACTGGTACAAAAGACATCTATGATAGTATTGATACATGATTAACTTTCCTCACAATATGACTCTGGTGTTCAAAATTAAATTAAAGCCTTTTTATCGACGGCCACCGATTCAGAATGCTTCCCATTGATTCAGTTAGCCAAACATGCGCAAGTTATCAGCAAAGTCGAAGTCTGCATATGCAAGGGAAACCCCTGACATTTGTAACATGGATGTCTATTGGATGATTCACATTTAATAACGTCAGAATCTTGGGGAATACCAGAGAAACACCAAAACAAAGATGGCGGACAAAGTTGAAAGAATCGTAGTGTTGAACAATGTTTTAAGGATATTATGCCAAATTACTTCAAACTGGTGATGGAGGCAGACAATCTGATTGACAATATAATGTGCCAACACATTCTTATTGATGTGATATTTGGCTGTGAAAGTGAACTTTCGAGGATTGGATTTGGAGTAAATTGAGAATGGCATTGATTTTTGCCCATGCCAGGCCCAGGGCAGTGTAAGTGCAGGTGCACTCGAAAAGTCAGCATCACACATAATGTTACTTTCATTAATTGTAACTGTTTCACAAATAAAATTCACATTGAAATGTTGATTAAATTCATTACTTTATTTTATTGGTCTACTAGTTATAAGAAATGAACAACAATATTTGGTATGGTTTATATTTATTAAATTATTATTGTAATTTAAAGCAATGTTTAATTTTTACGTACAAAACTTTGCTTTATTACGTATACGTATACAAAATGACCTGGACCAGTTCAAAATAGAACTGGGTTAGTTTAAAAAAATCTAGGCCAGGTCATTTTATTTTGCTACTCTTGAGTGCTGAATAAGCGTCCCTATACGCGTATTTATTGGATGAAAAATGCCACCCTATACTCACCTTATTTGGCACTATACTATTATTAGATTTAAACATTTGTGCCAGCCTATATTCTCCGATAATCGTGGCAAATTATGCAGGTCATAATTTTTAGGAGAGCAATCCCTCACTCCCTAGCTAGCGCTAATCAATCATCCACGGAGCTGTTTACCGCTCATGCTAAAATCAACCGACTAGAGTTGCATGTGGCTCCCTCTGACGGCTTTCATCCTTTCGAACAACATTCGTGAATTTAACGGGATCCCGTGCTTCTGAGGAGCCTTGATTAGACTTAGAATTCCATGATTAGATGAATCCGTCAGAATCCTTAGTTCTCGTGTGTACGATATGGTATATTATTAGTTTAAACGTCTTTATCATCGCGTAAACCGACCGTAAATGGCCGCTGTGCGCAGCGCCTCAAACCGGTCGTAACCGGCTGGTGGCGGTTTCCGCTGAAACGGGCTTGCGTATTCAGTTCAATAAAACTTTAATGTCCATTTAAAGATGGAAAATTCCCCGGTTTTTCACAGATATAAAATGCGGTTACTATATCTGCCGTGACACGATTACGTAAAAAGTTTATACATATTCGGCAGAAAAAAACCCAAAATACAGGCAATCCACGTATTTTTCTAGGACGCCTTAGATTCGCATTGAGTAAAAAAAATTGCTTCGCCGCTAAAAAGACAAATATACTAGTGATTTTTTTGCACTGTACTATTATTTGTTTTGAACAATTTGCCACCCTATACTGTTATTTGGCCTATACGCTTATTCGGCACTCGAGTAATTTCAGATACTGGACTCTTATCAGAAGACGCGTTTATACAGACACTACAAAATGTTACGGACACTACGGAATATGAAATTGTTGTTATTGTTGGGGTAGGATGGGTATGTAGATATAATTTTGTATTGGTCATGGTACAAAGGTACAATGGACTTATATGATACACGCTTAAATGCCCGGAATCTCCCACTTTTAGAAAACATTCTGAGTAAACCACTGGCGTGATATTCTTTTATTATCTCTTAGGTACATAGCCCAAAAACCATGACATTTTTCGCTTTAACAGTCCTCACAATAATGAGTCTTATCAGAACTACGTTGTTACTGACATTACAGGATTTTCCTTTTCCAGCTGACCTAACAATTCTGAACAGAGTGTTACGGGCAAAGATCGTCATTTAATATTGTTATATTGGTGGGTCATTGCCTTGGCCTGGTTAACGTTGCTTTTGCAAACTCCCTGAAATTAGACTGAGGAAGCATTGATTTGGGAATATGTATCCAGATCCAACAAAAAAGTGTAATGTAGAGATGCCTTGGTAGTTTGGACGTAACAAAAAACGTAGCCTGCAAAAGAAAGCTAACATTATATTTCATAACATATTAATTAGCCACACGAAAACACTAACCATAAATGGTAATAAAGTAATGAAAATTGGCCTTTTTTCATTTGCAAATGCATAACATTAGAAATATTATAAATTTGGGTACTTGATGGCTCCCTGGAATTTATACATGTAAAAGTGGAATTATTTTTTTCTTCGACATTGTAAAATAACATAATGTTTGTTTTGCACAACATTTATAACTGTAGTTTGTGCACAAAACAACTCAGCGAAAAATGACACGCTGATCTTGACTCGGCTGTCTTCCTTCTGGTGTTGTGACAACTGTAATTAGCTTCTGTTAAGCAAAGGTTGCAGATACTGTATGACTAACCCTGACCACTTTATATGTATATATGTCCAGGTTTTTTGAGGTTCAGCTCCTATGGGCAGTGCAAAATTTCATATTGGTAAAAAAAATTTCAGCTGGTTTACGTTAAGATTGTAGCCAATTGTGCTTTTTGTAAATCATAATTTTCAATGGCTACCAATTGTGAATTGTGACTCGAATGTTTTTCTTTCAGTTCAAAATTATATTAGACCAGCATCTGAAAGACAGCAAACTCATTCACAGAA
Source organism: Lamellibrachia columna (assembly GCA_963662155.1). Classification (NCBI taxonomy): domain Eukaryota; kingdom Metazoa; phylum Annelida; class Polychaeta; order Sabellida; family Siboglinidae; genus Lamellibrachia; species Lamellibrachia columna. The sequence continues at coordinate 8,161,258 of OY759262.1, forward strand.
ATGCACTTGATAATACTTACAAAATACAATTGACATAAACAAAGAAGAGTTCAAACTGATGACAGAAGATACCACGATTAACAGTACCAGATGTGTCCGAAAAATCAGTGATATGAAACGAGCGGGTGGTCCTCTTCCAATCTCCGAGTCTAGCCGTCACATCGCTGTCAAAAAAGAATATATATTTTTAACATAATTATGGACTTTGCTGGCATTTACACAGTTTCTGGTAGATAATTTATTTTGTTCATTGATGTATTGTTCTCAGTGAGAATGAGTACATACCTAACAAGAAGTTATGAGTGCTGTAATAGGTATCCATAGACTTAAGGTAGGCTTGTAGGTATTGGCTTAACACTGGTCAGTCAGCTAAATTGCAGTTCACAAATTACAAAGCATGTGTAATTGTAAATTTATGACATACTCAACCTGCTAATCTCAGCAGGACAATTTGTGCTTGCTGTGCCCATTTATGTAATTCCACCTTTGATGTGAACCCCTTTACAACCCATACTTAGATGATGAGAGTTTGTCAGAGAAGCCATATACAGAATAAACACCATACAGTAGTTATGTTAGGCTGATTCCATTGTTGATTCAACATGCAAGAATCCTCTTGGGTGACAGTTGTGTTGAACCAGCATCCCAGTGTATTTGTAATTGGCTTTGTACAATTCTTGTGCAAACAACACCAGCTAGACAAGTCCGTAGGGCCATCTTGATTGTACCCCCACTTCAGGCGGTTGAGACAGGTTGAGGCTCCTTTGGCAGAGACTCCTCACTCAGTCCTCAGGGTCACCGGACACTCTGCGGAATCTTCACTGCAGTTGCCTTCACCATGCATCTCTCCTGCAGCTATAATGCCAGTTTTAATTGTAACCCAAGTATGATTCCAGAGATCAAAACGTCATGTCAGCCAGTTAGTACACAAAGTGAGGCCCATGCTTGCTCTTACAGGCACTCATCCAGTCATGTGACTATTGTTGTTCTTGCAGCCGTCCATCCGAGGAAAGTATGCATTGAAGGTGGCGCTACACAAACAAGTCACCACTATGACTTGCGTCGCAAGTCACTGTCATCGTCATCGGTGTCAACAGCGGCCAGTGTTGCCCCGGAGGGTGGCTGTGACATAGATGCGATATGTGGTGCTAAACGGAGCCGGCGGTGTCGGTCTTTGTGCACAACACGTGCACACACATTCCCTGGTGCTCACTATCTGCAGCATGAACTGCCCGATGAGGTGCTGCTCAAGATATTCTCATACGTGCTGGAGTTTGACCTCGTCAACGTGATGCAAGTCTGTAAGCGCTTTAGCCAGGTGGCCAACGACATGGAGTTGTGGTGAGTCGAATTGTATACTTCAACAATCTATGTTTGTGTGCCTATGCTAAATATATTCATCAGCACTTTGTCTTGATTTTACTTACGAGTACAGTTTCATGCAGTTTCTGTTTGATAAAGTACATGTCAGACATCATTTCAAATTTAACGTAATTTACTGAATCATTACTTTCAAAGAAGACTTTGAAGGTGATTTGAACTTGAAGACTACCAACGCGTGTCTTTATGACAGGTATATGACTAACAGGCATATGACTAACAGTGAGTAACTAGTAGCTGCTAGACTATGTCAGGGCTCGATTTTAATGGTAATCCATTATTCCAAACACCCTAGATTTTGCAACGGATCACTAGACCCGTCTGTACAGGAATCCATTCAGATTACCACTTTACCTGATGTCATTTTGCCCACCAACATTTCCGTAACCCCCTCCCAAGATTGATCCATTCCTTACCTCACCACCTACGATGTCAATGTCGTTGATGTTGCAACAAATGAATTGCCAATATATTTATTCATTGAGCATCTAAATTGACAATTCAGTCAGTACAGGAAAGGCCTGTTAAAGATCCATTCTGATGTAGCACAATATCCAATCCTTGGGAATGTTCAAAATGCCTTACACTTTACCCACTGACAGACCTGTTCATTTCAATGCCATTTCGACTTCTCTGGGAATCATTCAGCCATGCTACAATTACTTCGCAAAGACTATTCGTTCAGATATCCACCTCTGCCTGGAGCCAGATACTCATTTATTAAGCTGAGTGAACTGTGGCAACGTAGCATGAACAAAATTGCCAAAGCTTCGAAACAGCAGCAAGAGGATTTGAACCTGGGTTCTCTTGATTGAGCGTCTCACATTCTAACCACTATGCTGCTGCGCCCCGCTGTTGATTCCTGTGTGGTCAACAATATAATTATGCTATATTTTATGTTTCATTTTTGGTTCAAAAGTAATTTTTTCTGCCAAATGAATCGTTATACAACAGTAAGGTTCCTACCTACTGGTTTTTAATATCGGGACTGGGGTAATTTATGGTCTAAACTAGAGTGTTTAATTTTTATAATCAGAAAGTCAAACAGTAGCAGTTTTTGTAATGTTGTAATCCACGTTAAATGAGTTATTTTGTGGACCACCTGATTTTATTTTTTTATGGATTACTGAATTTAATCTGGATCACCAGACTTTTCTCCTTAAAATCTAGCCCTCCTAAATAAGATAAATATAGTGTTTTCTATTAGATTAAACAAATTTATCTTAAAGGCAACCACATTTATTTTATATTCCTACTTTAAGGTATATACAATAGTTTCAATATTGGCCATTATTATCTCACTTTAAGAAATAAGTACTAAAGCCCAGGCAGTTTTTATGAAATTAGAAAGGTTTTACGAATAAAAAAATGTAACAACAGGTATGTTAGCAGTATTGAACAGTCAAAACTGTCAAATCATATTTTTAGACATTCATTAAATTTGCTTCATCACTCAAGCCAACAGCAGATATTAAGTAAAATAGTTCAAACTTAGCTTGACACACCATTCAGAAGATCAAAAATAACAAGTTTGCTGTTTTGGAAGTGGACGAGAGATGTTGCATGCAAAATGACTCACCTGTGTTTCTAATCGGCTACAGGAAGGGATTATATCAGAGTGTGTATGAATACGACCTGCCGATTGTAAATCCATCTCCGAAGGTGTATGATTTTGTCGAGCCGCAGAACTCATCACATGATAACCCGTGGAAGGAGAGCTTCAGAACGATGGTGAGACTGCAAATATTAAATCATAAGTGTGCGAGTCTCTTTCTCATATGTGTGAAAAATAATTCTGTGTACTGCAAAAAGTTATGATTACTTAGAAAATGAGCAATTGATTATGCTTACTTTTTGCATATAATCATGTTTACAATTATGATTATATTCAAGAATATAATTGACATAATGAAATAAATAAAACCCTGAATGTTATTATTTCCAACAGTGTTATTCAACAGAAATATATATGCATAATGTAATCATGATTACGATTACTTTGGCAATGTCATCAAGTATGATTACTTTAGAGTAAGTAAGTTTACTCAAAGATTGTCAATGATTGCACATGATTACGATTACTGAGTACAATTACTCCACCTCTGATTTTTGCTGGTGGTTTCAATACAGATATAATATTGATCTAGTTCCCAAATATATGACTGGTGTCCTGTGTATAGCATTTATGACATATGACGCCATCTTCCTTGTAGTACAATGCCCTGCATGTACGGCCTGGTTACCACGAAGAATACGAAAGTCATTACGAACGCTATAGAGGCCGCACTATACTGGTAGGTGTCACTGACAGTACTGTTATATTGTTTTGTTTATAGAAATGCCCACTGCTAAATGTTCTTCTTTTGTCGATATTTCTATAGCAATCTGTTTTTTATGGGAAATGATTGTTAGCCCTTTGCCTGCCTCCCCTTTTATCGAAATACGGAAATAAGCATCCCCCGGTAAAAACCCTCCCGGATAAAAAAAAACATAAGAAAATAAAACAAAGAATGAAAACAAAGCTTTTATAGTAAACTTGTCAAGTGATTTTACTCATTTGTGCTCAACAATGCAATACAGCTTATCCTTTCACTCTCATTCAGATAACTGCAGTCCTGGAAGTCCGTTTTCTCACCTGCAACATTATTGGAGTTTGTGTTAAATATGCTTTTTATGTGCATTGTGCAATAACTGGCGTGTGATGTGTATTCATAATTTAAATAGAAAACGATCAAGTTTATTTATTTTTTCCGGGAGGGCTTTTTCATCCAGGCTTGGGAACGGCAGTGGCAGAGTTAAATATTTAATTAATACTAGGAAATTAACTAATTCGTTAATATAAAATACAGTAAATTAATGTTTCACAATTTTCTTAATTTTAGCCCTTTGTCTCCCTCCCCCTTTTTCAAAATACGGAAATAAGCCCCCCCCAGTAAAAACCCTCTCGGATAAAAAACCATAAGAAAATAAAACAAAGAATAAAAACAAAGCTTTTATAGTAAACTTGTCAAGTGATTTTACTTCCCATTTAAATATGTTTGTCCAGTTAATTGTGTGACAAATAATTAAAGGACTTCAACAGTTTTGAGCTGGCATTTGTGAGAGAGTGTTAACTGCTTTCATTTGTGAGAGAGTGTTAACTGCTTTCATTTGTGAGAGAGTGTTAACTGCTTTCACTTGTGAGAGAGTGTTAACTGCTTTCATTTGTGAGAGAGTGTTAACTGCTTTCATTTGTGAGAGAGTGTTAACTGCTTTCATTTGTGAGAGAGTGTTAACTGCTTTCATTTGTGAGAGAGTGTTAACTGCTTTCACTTGTGAGAGAGTGTTAACTGCTTTCATTTGTGAGAGAGTGTTAACTGCTTTCATTTGTGAGAGAGTGTTAACTGCTTTCATTTGTGAGAGAGTGTTAACTGCTTTCATTTGTGAGAGAGTGTTAACTGCTTTCATTTGTGAGAGAGTGTTAACTGCTTTCACTTGTGAGAGAGTGTTAACTGCTTTCATTTGTGAGAGAGTGTTAACTGCTTTCATTTGTGAGAGAGTGTTAACTGCTTTCATTTGTGAGAGAGTGTTAACTGCTTTCACTTGTGAGAGAGTGTTAACTGCTTTCACTTGTGAGAGAGTGTTAACTGCTTTCATTTGTGAGAGAGTGTTAACTGCTTTCACTTGTGAGAGAGTGTTAACTGCTTTCACTTGTGAGAGAGTGTTAACTGCTTTCATTTGTGAGAGAGTGTTAACTGCTTTCACTTGTGAGAGAGTGTTAACTGCTTTCACTTGTGAGAGAGTGTTAACTGCTTTCATTTGTGAGAGAGTGTTAACTGCTTTCACTTGTGAGAGAGTGTTAACTGCTTTCACTTGTGAGAGAGTGTTAACTGCTTTCACTTGTGAGAGAGTGTTAACTGCTTTCACTTGTGAGAGAGTGTTAACTGCTTTCACTTGTGAGAGAGTGTTAACTGCTTTCATTTGTGAGAGAGTGTTAACTGCTTTCATTTGTGAGAGAGTGTTAACTGCTTTCACTTGTGAGAGAGTGTTAACTGCTTTCACTTGTGAGAGAGTGTTAACTGCTTTCACTTGTGAGAGAGTGTTAAATGCTTTCATTTGTGAGAGAGTGTTAACTGCTTTCATTTGTGAGAGAGTGTTAGCTGCTTTCACTTGTGAGAGAGTGTTAACTGCTTTCATTTGTGCTCAACAATGCAACTCATCCTTTCACTCCCATTCAGATAACTGCAGTCCTGGAAGTCCGTTTTCTCACCTCATTATTGGAGTTTGTGTATATATTTTTTATGTGCATTGGCTTTATTTGCATTGGCAATAACTGGGGTGTGATGTGTATTTATAATTTAAATAAAAAACGATTAAGTTTATTTATTTTTTCCCGGGAGGGCTTTTTTCATCTGGGCTTGGGAATGGCAATGGCAGAGTTAAATATTTAATTAATACTAGGAAATTAACTAATTCGTTAATATAAAATACAGTCAATGAATGTTTCACAATTTTCTTAATTTTTACTTGTGACTAATCATGGATGCCCCTCATATATGACCTCCGTTTTTGCAGTTCTTTGACACAATTGACTCAGCGTATAACTATGCAGAAGAAGAGCTGGAGAACGCGACAATCCTCATCCACGGCGGTGTCTACCAGAGGGAGTTCCTCGTCATCGACAGCAACGTCACAATGATTGGAGCAGGTCCGTCAGCACGTCCTTTCTTCTCTCCATCCACCATCTCCATAAATCTGCTATTATCACAGGTGTTTAATTGGTGCTACTGAGCCACCATGCAGAAAATGTATATTTTGTTAACATGCGGAGTAATTTTGAACAGTTATGTCCAGTAACTTTGCAGGAGGCATTTTCAACAGCATCTCTTCTGCATACTTTTTAGGTGTATGAATTGAATGTATTTATTTTAATGCTTTCTAATATAACAACAGTAACAAAAAGTGATAATAAGATTCAAATACTGTGGTAGATTTTGTCCAAAAAAATTTCCATGCATCTGAAAGGAAGTGTCAACAAAAACTGCCATAAAAAGGAGGGTTTACAAAGGATGAAATCTTCAACATCAGACTGGTTCTCAAAATGCAATTATTTTAGGATTGTATAGATAGTCAAAAACGTAACATTACTAAGGTTTGTGGAGCAGCAGAAACAGTGGTGCATCTAGGATCTCGTAGAGGGGGTCCATGGGGGGGCATGCCTAGTCACCCAGGCTACCATGAAGCGGCGCAATGGAAAAGTACGGTGGAAAATCTCCCATCTGAGCAGAAATGTGTATTATTCTCGAAGGCATTAATCAGCACGAGTTCTGTCTTCCTTCAGCGCCCGGTAACATTGCTGATCATGTGATCATCGAGCGACAGAGCGAGTCAACAATCATGTTTGGTGAGGGAGCACGTGAAGCATACCTTGGCTACGTGACACTCAAGTTCTCACCAGACATCGCATCCACTGTGCCCCACCACAAGCACTACGCCCTTGAGGTGACTGAGAACTGCTCACCCACGATTGACCACTGTGTCATACGCAGCTCATCAGTTGGTGAGTCATTGTGTCTTACGTGTATCTGTGAATCCTAAAACTTGTATCTTACATGTCTCTGAATCCCCAGACTGTGTCTTATGTGTCTCTGTGAATCCACAGACTGTCTTACATGTCTCTGTGAATCCACCGACTGTCTCATGTGTCTCTGCGAATCCACAGACTGTTTTGTGTGACTCTGTGAATCCATAGACTGTTTTATTTGTCTATGTGAATCCACAGACTGTTTTATTTGTCTATGTGAATCCACAGACTGTTTTATTTGTCTATGTGAATCCACAGACTGTTTTGTGTGACTCTGTGAATCCATAGACTGTTTTATTTGTCTGTGTGAATCCACAGACTGTTTTATGTGTCTCTGTGAATCCACAGACTGTCTTATATGTCTCTGTGAATCCACAGACTGTCTTATTTGACTCCGTGAATCCCCAGACTGTTTTGTGTGACTCTGTGAATCCACAGACTGTTTTATTTGTCTATGTGAATCCACAGACTGTTTTATGTGTCTGTGAATCCACTGTTCATATACCTGAGCGATTTATAGAAAAAATTAATGTCTTACTTTGGTCAAAGAAATCAAATATAATAGTAATATATTACTTTCAAATGTAAATGTCCAGGTTTGGCAACAGGACGTACCTTTCTGATAGTTCATGGACTATGCTCCTGTTTCAGTTGGAGCAGCAGTGTGTGTGTCCGGAGCAGGCGCGGAGCCTCACATTCGGCGGTGTGACATCAGCGACTGTGAGAACGTTGGTCTGTACGTGACAGACTATGCTCAGGTGGGTTCTCTTGGGGCATTGTCGTCTTGTCGATTCCCACTGCATACATTGTGTAGTAGTATCCAATTAACAGTTTATTACAGAATGTAAGTTGGTGTAATTTTCATTGAGGCAATGTCAACCTCTGACTGATGCTTGCATGAAAACATAATTTACCCTGGCCACCTCGTTACCTGCAAGCTTCATATGGACTAAGGCCCCATCTCAAAAAATTGTGGCACTACGTGAAACCCAAGTCATTTATCTTCAGCCCCCCCCCCCGTGCAACTTCAGCAACTTGTGTTATTCACCTGGTAGCACTCCAGCTGTTGTAATGCAAAACTGCTTGCATGCACTCGAAGTCAGCACCCTTTGAGTTGTGAAATATGTGGAAGTACAAAATAGAGAAACGAGAAAACAAAAAACGAAACAGGTACTAAACCCTCCAAGCAAAACTGTTTTGTGTACTGTTGAACATGGATGTTTTGAGATGGCACCTAACACCTGTCCAGTTGCAGGTGTCACTGTCGGTGTAGTTGTTAATACTGGTGTGTTGTACCTTGGCAGGGTATCTATGAAGACAATGAGATCAGTCGGAATGCGTTAGCGGGGATCTGGGTGAAGAACCATGCGAACCCAATCATGCGACGCAACCACATACACCGAGGGCGTGACGTTGGAATATTCACATTCGACAATGGAATGGTGAGACACAATACAATAAAGACACTTCTATTGCAATAAAGTCCTCACGGAAACCAAGCTCAGCAACGCACCAAAACAAAAGGGTTAGGTAGTTTCTGATCGGTTAGCAGTTCCAGTCATAAAAACATCAGCATTGTAGTGGTTCTGATAATGTGAACCTGTCTGTCAAAGGTTAGCTAGATGGCGCAGTAGCGTTACAGTTGTTGTTTTTTGGTACTATTGTGCAATTATCTGTTGTGTTGTTATTTCTATTTTATTACTTTTCTCAGGGCTACTTTGAGGGCAATGACATTCACCACAACCGCATCGCCGGCTTCGAAGTGAAGGCGGGTGCTAATCCGACAGTGGTAAAGTGCGACATCCATCACGGCCAGACGGGGGGCATCTATGTGCACGAGAATGGCCGTGGCCAGTTCATCGAGAACAAGATTCACTCAAACAACTATGCAGGCGTGTGGGTGACATCAAACAGCGATCCGACGATTAGGTAAGTACAAGCTACATGCATTGTTCCTTTGCACGTGTGTTGCTGCTGAAGTTGCGTACAGGTGTGGTGTAATTGTTGAAGACGATGTTAAGAGACAAGTCTTATGTTTAAATATGTGTCATCCAGAGTTGTTGGCAACTCTCAAGCTGGCAAGTTATGTTTCATATCATTGCCCTGCAAGTCAAGTCTCAAGTCAATGACATCCAAGTCAAGTGTTGAGTCATCTCTCTGAATTCCAAGTCACCAGGGTTCACTGATTGCCATGATTGTTATGGTTTGTCTGCAGTAATGTTTAGTGGGACATTTAGGCGGATGCTGCCTCTTCCCAACATTAACCAATCATAATAAGTGCTTAATAATTATTGTATTCGCTGCAGCCTGTCACAACATGTCTTGTTTTGCGTACGCTACAAGCCACCAGACTTGCTGGCAAATTGCAAACTGGCAAATAATGTCGAGTCAGTGACCTCCAAGTCTTGAGTCATCTCTCTGAATTCCAAGTCAAGTCGCCCGTCATGAAAATGGGCAACTCAAATGAGACTAGAGGCAGCCCCTACGACTCAACTTGTCTGGGTAGTAACTCAATTTCTTGAGTTACTACCCAACTCAACAATACCCTAGGCATATTTTCTTTGGCTAATACAGAGTGAGGAGCTGTAATGGGAGAAGATGAAGAATGGTGTGGAGTTGGAGTCTCCGGTGTGGAGTTGGAGTCTCCGGTGTGGAGTTGGAGTCTCCGGTGTGGAGTTGGAGTCTCCGGTGTAGTTTTAAACGCATCTGGGCCAGTGATGACACGACCTTGTTCGGTGTCTGTAGGAAAAACGAGATCTACAACGGGCACCAGGGCGGCGTGTACATCTTTGGCGAGGGGCGCGGTCTCATTGAGTACAATAACATCTATGGCAACGCTCTCGCTGGAATCCAGATTCGCACAAACAGCAACCCAATAGTGCGACACAACAAGATTCACCACGGTCAGCATGGAGGCATATATGTTGTAAGTACTTGATTCAGTGCATTCGACATGTTTTGCGGGTTTTTTATGTGACACTAATGAGGTAATTTATGACAGTGGCAGCTCCTTAAATTGAAAAACCATAAAACTGGGTAATAATTAAAAAATATGATTGGCCGAGTGATAGCTTTGTGGTTCAACAAATAGTTCCCCTTTGCCTAACCACATTAAAAATCTCGGACTCACCAGTTTCAAATGTAGATTAGACTAGCCATTCTAAACCATGTTAGTAATTTCTGTGAAGCACCACAAACTATATCAAATAATATATTTTATTATGAAATGTTTTATGGGTAACAGATTGAATATAATTGGCGATGCTTAGTGCACTCTGACTGCTGCTCTGTGTGTGCAGCATGAGAAGGGGCAGGGCCTGATTGAGGAGAATGAGGTCTACTCAAACACACTGGCCGGTGTCTGGATCACAACAGGAAGCATGCCGATCCTCAGACGCAACCGGATACACAGCGGCAAGCAGGTACGTGCACGGCTGGTGGCGTCGCTTCCTGGCACATTCTGTGCATGTTATGGAGCATGTACTGGGATCCACCCGGGGTTAAACTCTTGCAGTAATACATCTTAATGTCACTTGTATCGTGTTATTTTGAATGAATTTACTTGTACTGTGTGGTGAATTGTGTGTAAATAGCTCATACTAAAGGTATTAAACAAATACACAGATTTAATATCTGACCTTTGTAGCTTCCAAAATCTTAATGCTACCAGTGTGAATATATTTTAAAATGACGCTACTCTACTCGTCAATAAAACAATTGTAGGATTCTCAGTAAACCAATGGCTTCCTTGTCCACTAGCCATCTACAGCTTGTCACTTCTCACAGAGGCAGTTACTGTACAAAACATATTTCTTTAAAAAAAATTCTATCAGCTTCTCTTGTGCATCTTGGTGAATTAAGGCAATGGTGACCGTACAATACTGCCTAAGCTGTAGTTGGCTGCAGGCTAGGTGGACACTGGTTCCCTGGACTGGGAGTCTAGCACTGTGCGGCAAGCAGACATCCGTTGTAATATATCTGTATAAATTGTGTTCATTCAGGTTGGCGTGTATTTTTATGACAACGGTCATGGGACGTTAGAGAACAACGACATATTTAATCATCTCTATTCTGGTGTACAAATAAGGTATGTAAATTTGATTTTCCGACAGATCGCTCTCGTATGAGAACTCGTTCAGTTTGTATGCTCAAAATGGTGGACTATTTTCACTGTCGTGTCTGCGATGTAAGTGAATTGATTACAAGTGTTATAAAACAATTAGCAATTTCTTTATTCAGTTATATTTCAACACTGTTGTTGTTGTGCTTACACAACACTGGTGTGTACAAGTTGCAGAGGTTGTGTTAATAGTTGTTACCCGGAATTGATGTTTTTGATTGCTAGACAGAGGGTGTGTTGCGCGAACAATTGTCGACGGAAGTACAACGTATACTTTAAAGAGTCAGAAAGAATTACTGTTTCAGCACAGAATACATCGTACAGACAATAACGCTTACTGGTATTAAACAGAAATCACACTGCTAGCATCAGAATGCAAAAATCGGCTGATCTGATGTTTGAACAATTATGAATGTTATTGAGCATGCGTTGCCATTGATATGCGATTGTTTCAGCACGCAGCAAAAAATACGCGCGAATAATGTGTTGCACTTCCTTCATAGAATCTCATGCAATTTCACCTTAAATTAATTTGATACTATGTACCATAGGCGCCCCAGGTTATTCCAGGTGACCTCTATTATGATGTGACATATTTCAGGACGGGAAGCAACCCTTTGATCAAACGAAACAAGATCTGGGGTGGACAGAATGGGGGCATCCTCGTGTACAACGGGGGGCAGGGTGTCATCGAACACAATGAGATCTTTGACAACGCAATGGCGGGGGTCTGGATTAAGACAGACAGTAATCCCATGCTGCGTTACAACAAGATCCACGATGGTCGTGATGGAGGAATCTGTATATTCAATGGCGGTAAAGGTGAGTTGTATGTAGTTGTAGTTACTGGTTCAGTATATGTATACTTGAACCCATGAGAAGTATGTAAGTTGTAGTTACTGGTTCAATATATGTGTACTAGAACCCATGAGAATTATGTATGTTGCATTTAAAAAAAGAGAAGAACTGGAAATAATATAATATTGTGTAATAATTGCTTAAAAGTGAAATGACACAGCTAATAGTACCACCAATCATCAGAAAACATTGGTCTGAGTTACTTACGGTAATAGGATTTCGATACAATAGAGTGTATATTTTTATCGATCTGTCAGAAAACATTTCTAAAGGGATGTATTTTTGTTTAAATCTAATCACTTTTATGTTAACTTGTTAACAGTTGTTGTTCAAAGTTGGCAATATATTTGTAATGTTCATGTTTGAATAGCTTTCATTTTATCTATCTCTATGTGAAAGGTGCAAAACTATTTAAGGTTCAGCTCATACAGGCAGTGCAGAGTGGTTTTTTTACATATTGGTTTTGACAGCCAATTTACCTTAAAAATAATAATTTTGTATTAGTATTATATGAATCCCAAATGGCAGAGCAAGATTTCTTAAAAACACTGGAAAGGTTTCCCTCATCCAATTTGTTTGTTATATTGTGATGGGACTAATCCACTACTTTGACTAAATAGCTTGTTGCAGTTATATGTGAGTTTTCCTACACGTGTTGGTGGTGCTCCCTTGCAGGTGTCCTGGAAGAGAACGACATCTTCCGGAATGCACAGGCGGGTGTGCTCATCAGTAACCAGAGCCACCCGGTGCTGCGACACAACCGCATCTTCGACGGCCAGGCGGCAGGCATCGAGATCACCAACAACGCAACGGCCACGCTAGAGGGAAACAAGATCTTCCACAACAAGTTTGGTGGACTGTGCCTCGCCAGCGGCGTCACTCCTGCGCTCAAAGGTCAGTGGCTAAACACAGCTCTCGTTTTCTATCTTTGCCCATACTTTTATAGAGAGAGGAGACAGAACAAGTTATACTTGTAAATTCGTACACTGGACAAGGCCATATGATTGTAGTAACATGGCGATATAGTCCATTATATGTGCAGGGGTATACATTGATCTTTTCATCATTGTGTAGATGATCGTTCTTTTTGTTTTAATACAGGCATAGTGTTTGTCTTATTTGGATACCTTTAGCTGCTGTGATCATGGGTCACTTATAAGAATTTGTACTACGTTAATGATAGTTTGTGTCCTATTTAAACTGCATATCTTCCGGATTATTCAAGTGATTGTCCAGCACTAAAGTCGCTTAGCCCAGACACTGGCCTGATCGTTGCACCATTGAGGCAGTGACATTATGTTGTGCGGTCGGGCACCAGACTCAATCAAGACCACCAGGATTCAAGTCCAAGTCCACCTGCTATTTAAAAACTTGGGTAATTTTTTTTCACCCATTTTGCCTCAGTTCACTTAGCTGTATAAATGAGTACCTGGCAATAGACAGTGATTATAAGAACGAACAGCAATAGCATCATGGCTGGATGCTTCGGTACAAGTTGAAATGGTGTTTGCGTGAACAGATCTGCCGGGGCCAAAGTGTGACATGCTCTGAGCCATGAATGTTGGAGGGACGTGGTACGTTAAGCACATTGCTTTAGCCAACTGCACTGTGACTGTTGGTGGTTTGCTTGCAGAAAACAAGATCTTCTGCAACCAGAACATGGTGGAGAAGGCGGTCAACAGCGGTCAGTGCCTCTACAAGATCTCCAGCTACACAAGCTTCCCTATGCATGACTTCTACCGGTCAGTTACCAACCATCACTTGCTCACTAGTTAGCCCTTCTGCAACAGAAGCACATCAAACTATGATAAAAAAATAATGATACTATTATAGTATTTTACTGTATTTTTGTTATTTATTTATTATAATTTTTTTTAATATTATATACTCTATTTATTCTAATATATAATTTTAGCTATATATAGTTATGATAACACGTTTTATAATGACTCCACACTTGTGAACATGCTGATCCCAGATATATGCCACTATGCAAATTTTAATAAAAGCAAGAGTAGGCATTGTATGTTATAAGATATATTGCTCAACAACTGTTTTCCTATCAATGTGATGAATAAACGTTATGTGCTCCCACCCAGGTGCCGAACATGCAATACGACTGACCGAAACGCCATCTGTGTGAACTGCATCAAGACGTGCCACGCGGGCCACCAGGTGGACTTCATACGACACGACAGGTAATTTTTAGAGCAAACAATACAGTGTTAATATAAAATTGTTGCTACCACTCGGTTATTTACACGTAAAGTGCAAACATATTTAATATTAATAAAGTGCAAACAGTTATCAAAAGGGTTTGTGGTTCTTGAATCGATGCTTGCAGTTATTGCAGTTTGCATGTGGAGTTTCCTGAGTGCAGTCAGAAGAGTCGTGATGCAATCTGTGGCTAGGGTGTTGCAAGTTCATGAATAAAGTTCTGTACAGTTAGGCAGCAGTTCATGAGTGACTGAAACCCGGAGTTGTTCATGAATATTTGAAAGGTGCTCGCGTACAGGAATAAAATTACACTAAATTTTGCCATAAATTGTTTAGAATCCATAGTTGATAGTTATATGCTGAGAAGACTCAGTTACTGTTTTCATAAAGTAAAACAAACTTTGATGGGTAAAACTGAAAGAAAAAATTGTGGCTTTATATGTGACCTTTTATTTTTCTTGTTTCTTTTCTTATTTATTAGCTAATGGCATTCTTTCGTTCACCTGATTGAGATACCTGAAGGAAGGGACCTATGATGTCAGTGTCGTATTCTAAACATCTGTATTTCTAGCTTCTTTGCCTATCAGCAAGTTGTTCCAAATTTATGAAAATTTACAATTCAGTGATCATGTGTGGGGCTTATATGGAACGGGGAGAGTTTAGCATATTTAGTTATGCATACCTCAGTTATAATGTGAGCACCATTATTATATTGTAACATTTTGTGGCTATATGTAGTGAGGTAAAACATGTTTTAAAGTTCTGAAAAATGCTTAAACATCAAATCCATTATTTAAAGAGCTGATTAGCTGAGCTGAGAAAACCGCGTCAGTTTTGACGTTCATGTGTGTATTGTGTTTGCAGGTTTTTCTGTGACTGTGGCGCAGGGACACTCAACAACCAATGTCAGCTGCAGGGCGAGCCGACGCAGGACACAGACACTCTGTATGACTCGGCCGCCCCAATGGAGTCACACACGCTCATGGTGAACTGACACCATGCCCGTGCTCTCTTAATCAACAAGGCGGGACTGACATGCATGCAAGATCTGTCGATATAAAGTGCCAACGAGGTTGTTTGGTTGTCGTGGATTCAGTCACTATGGTGACGGCAAAGTCATTTCACTGTCCGTGTGGCACTACCAGCTGCGGCAGTGTCCTTCTTGCAGAACCCCCCCTCACTGAGGCGCCACTGTGGGTACGTTCGATTGCAAAAAAAAAGGTTGCTGTAACTACGCTGATGCACGATGGGAAATTTTTTATTCTGATACTGCGTGCTTGTCGTTACTGCTGTCGTTCAAGTTTCGCATCAAATGTATGCTGTTGCATCTGTGATGTCAATCGAATGTGTGTCAACGTTGGCAAGTGGAGTAAGACTTCCGGCAGCTTGTGCTGTGTCACCATCTCGTGTCAGATAAAGTCATTTGCCATGCTAACGCACATGTCTGTTTTATCAGTGCATCACAGGCCACAGTTTATCGCCGGTGGGGGAGTCTCAATTTGACCGCCAAATGTTCAGCAGGGAGCCAAGAATCGTGTTCATTTTGAAACCGCATCTGCTACAAACGACTGATCAGCCAGTAGACCAGGAGGGGTGGTCACTTCATCCCCCTGGCGCCTGGGACAGCTGACAGAACAGACAATTTCAGTGTACATAGTATAATGTTCAGGTACATGTGCAACGATCCGCATTGTTCACATGTGCGGAGACCGTGTGTGGTTGCTATGGCAACCCATTGCACGGATACAGCCCTTGTGATGCACCACAGCACCCTCCAGTGTCCATTGTTGGAACATGAAAACTAAAGACAAACAGTCGATTGGCTGTCAGCTAATCTCTGTACATAGGTGGATATATACGCAATGTTATTTTTGAATTTAACATCTACTGTACAGAATGTCTCCACGCTGTTAAGTAATAATGTTACTGTTACCCGGAGGTCATCAAGCTTTCGTGTAGTGAATTGGCATGTATCGTAATTTAATATACACAGAGCCACATTAATCTAAATCTAGCGTGATGGGGGTTCCCACACCAGAGAATGTGCTGTGGACAATTGCACGAACGAAAGGCGTACATCGACACACAACTCACAGAAATTGCTTTACATTGCTATAGACAGTCTAAACCTAGAGTATAGCTACACTGTATCTATAATATATTTGTGTGTGTGTATATATGTTAGCGAGAGGGATATGTATTTTGGCCCGTGTTTTGATGTGGCAAATGTTTTCTTGCCCTTGTCATCAATGTCGTGATATTTTTTCTCCCAATGCCATTGTAGTCATCTTAGATATTTATATTGGCTGTTCATGGTAGACTTTGCTGGGCATGTATGGGTATGGGCATCTAGAGAATGTGCAGTACGTATTATATACATATATACATATATCTTTTGTAGTTTTGGATGTAGATTTTATGTGCGTTGTCAGATGCAATATATATCGTGCACCACTGCAAAAAAAGACATGCCAACATTTCAATGTCATTCAACAGTCTCCTCACTGTTTTGCAACCGACTTTACAAGTAATTTTTCACTTTACATTTCTGCCTGATGAATTGTCAGCAAGAGGTGTGGAGATAATGTAAAATTATTGCCTATTGCATAGACCAGATGATTTTATTTCTCTGTTTTGTCATCCATCTCTGAGAAAACACAGTTTCTATCAACTCTGAAAGATCCATACAAAATTAAGGTTTTATGAATCCAAAATTGTTTTCTAACAACGGTATTGAATTTAATGTCCTGTTTTTAAACTGCAGGTTTGTTTGTTGGCGTGTTGGTTAACACTGAGAAGAAAGCCAGTCTTCATATCACATCTTTGTAGAACACTTGACATATAGATTCTGATGTGTTATAACCTTGACGGCGTAGACATTTCATGAAATGTGGCGGTCTGAATGGTCAGCAGACGTACTCTTATGTTGAATGGTCAAATTTATACAGTAGACCATAGCAGTATTACGCTGCTGAGATAATCCCTCATTCCATGTTGTAAACATGCTTGTATGTCACAAGCCGCAGTACACCAATGTAGTAGCTGTTGAGTGTTTGATGGGTGTTCTTTAGACGTTTTTCAGTTCGACCGTGGTCAGCCCAGGGACGAGGTTTTTTATGATGCATGAATAATTTGTTTTGATTAGGTGTCACTCGTATTTAATTTGCCAAGCTGTGGAGGTTTTTGTATCTGCCTGCATCCAATTCACTCAGTGCTTTGAACATGGTACTTTTATTTGTTTGAAAAGAGTTTGTTAATTATGCCAATGTGTTTGGTATTTCAGCTTGTCTTTCTGTTTTGGCAGTTTTGTATTGTGAACAGTTTGATGTTTTAGGAAAAAGGTCAGTTCGAGGGTCCCACTAGGGTAGAAACCAAAGTGAGACCATGTTTCGTCCCCCCTCCACCCCCATATTTCCCTATCTCCGTCCTTCGCCTCCCATTGTCTCGCCCACCATAAGGGAAGTTTCCCAATCCCCTACATCCTTCGGCTTTCAGATAACATCTCGGATGACTCCGAATTGCTTATCATTTTGCCATGCAGTTATCTTTGCGTGGGATGCATTATATAATGTGTATTCAAATTGGCCATGTGATGTGCAACATTACATTGTATTTGTATCAAATCTGTTCATTTTAAATATTTCATATAAAGTTTTATTTGAGTTTTCCTTGTCTGTGTTCGTGTGTTTGGGCAGACATACCGCTGTGCTGATCTCTACAGTGTATCGCACAGCAGGCATCAAGCCACTTTCAACTCGTTCGCATCCAATTGCATTCTCTGCTTACACAAATGTGTTGTTGTTCTGAGCCATAATAATGACAACGGTACAGAGAGAAAGAACAAGGACAATGTCCAGCCACGTGCTATCACTGCTATTTTTTCCAAATCTATAGAAATTTTAATGTTACTGCAGACATTTCTGAAAGCTGTGTAATAATGTATCATTACAGCAGACATTACAGTAAGCTGTGTAATGATGCATCAATTGTGTGATCATTGCATGCCAACACGCCACTCGTAATTGGTAATTAACCTTTTTATATGATATTTGTTATGCAACACTTGTTACATGTATAATAATAAACCCATTATTCATATCTTGATTCTCTGTTATATTTTAGCATCGCTAATGGCTAGTTCTCTCGTAATGTTTTCTAAAATTACCTTTTTTACTCGCTCATGTTACAACTTCTGAGAAATTGTTCGTCCTTACAGGAATGATAAAGTCATTCTACTAGAATAGTCAAGTGACTTGCATGATTAGTCAGTTGTTAATTAATTAGCAAGTAACAACAAAATAATGTACTATTAATTAAAAATTTAACAAGTACCCATGACTGGCTTAAAACAATATACTATTAAAACAGGATCCTAGTTTAGTAGTACCGGGTATGCCGACTTAAGCCACTGTTGGGCACTCCAACTGAATTTTTATTTACTATTTAATTTTTTTTCATTATTTGTTAATTAATTACCAACTGACTATTCACATAACACAATTAAAAAAGGAATACCCAGGACACATCAAGATTTAGTGGAAGTGACTGTCAGGATATTCAATGAAGGGACTGGGTTTGTGTTATCAGCTTTTTATACATTCACATGTGGTCAAAGAATATACCAGAGCTGATATATAGGTGAAACTTTCGATTTTCTCAGACTTCTTACACACATTTTTTATGTTTACTAATAACAACAGTGCATATTTAACAAGAACTATAATATTCTGCATGAAAAAAAGACTGCTAGCACCTAAAACCTCGTATCAGATAATATATTAATTTAATTATGATAGTCCAGTACATGTACGTATATGGTAACAATTAATGTGCAAAAAAATAAACGACTGTAAAAAATTATTGCAATTAATAAAACAATAAATTAACCGTTAATTAATGTGCTTTTCATTATGACCTATGTATACAGTATATATAGTGTCTAACTATAATCGAGCTAGCGTATGTATGTGGCTATGTTCACGTTTTCTTCATAGACGGCTTGCACCTCGTCCTCGGGCGCCAAACTTTCAGGGATTAATCTACGACCCCACGAATGAAACGTACGTAACGCCTTTATTTTTTTCGAAATACCCCGTATATCAAGGGTTCTTAGTGTTTTTTTTATGGTAATTCAAATGTTCGCTACGTAAAACGTTAACTTCCAACAATCCCAGAAACCACGCGCGCGCGACGAATACTTCGGTATGTAAACCGTTTGAGAACACGTAGCGCCATCTGGGCGGTTTATATTAAAGCACGCACCCACGTATTGGCCCGGGTCCCGGATGGTTCGGCCCATGACGGGTTTGGCCCACGCCAACGGATGGTTCGGCCTAGTCGATTCGGCCACCGCAGACGGATGGTTCGGCCCACTTCACCGTCGCTATTGAATTCAGCGATGGTCGATTATTATATTAGCGCGTGAGCGTGTGTGTATGTTTCTGTGGGCAATCATAATTTCCTTTCTTCGATCTCGATTCAGGTCGTGGGCCGAAACGACTATTCTTAGATTTCCGCTACTAGAGTGGGCCGAATCGACCATCGCTGAATTCAATAGCGACGGTGAAGTGGGCTGAACCATCCGTCTGCGGTGGCCGAATCGACTAGGCCGAACCATCCGTTGGCGTGGGCCAAACCCGTCATGGGCCGAACCATCCGGGACCCGGGCCAATACGTGGGTGCGTGCTTTAATATAAACCGCCCAGATGGCGCTACGTGTTCTCAAACGGTTTACATACC
Source organism: Lamellibrachia columna (assembly GCA_963662155.1). Lineage (NCBI taxonomy): Eukaryota > Metazoa > Annelida > Polychaeta > Sabellida > Siboglinidae > Lamellibrachia > Lamellibrachia columna. The sequence continues at coordinate 8,181,135 of OY759262.1, forward strand.
GAAGTATTCGTCGCGCGCGCGTGGTTTCTGGGATTGTTGGAAGTTAACGTTTTACGTAGCGAACATTTGAATTACCATAAAAAAACACTAAGAACCCTTGATATACGGGGTATTTCGAAAAAAATAAAGGCGTTACGTACGTTTCATTCGTGGGGTCGTAGATTAATCCCTGAAAGTTTGGCGCCCGAGGACGAGGTGCAAGCCGTCTATGAAGAAAACGTGAACATAGCCACATACATACGCTAGCTCGATTATAGTTAGATACTATATACTGTATACATAGGTCATAATGAAAAGCACATTAATTAACGGTTAATTTATTGTTTTATTAATTGCAATAATTTTTTACAGTCGTTTATTTTTTTGCACATTAATTGTTACCATATACGTACATGTACTGGACTATCATAATTAAATTGGTCAATGGTGGCCACACAAGTCAATGGCTGCCACACAGTTCAATGGCGGTCACACAGTTCAATGGCGGCCACACAGGTCAATGGTGGCCACACAGTTCAATGGCGGTCACACAGTTCAATGGCGGCCACACAGTTCAATGGCCGCTACACAGTTCAATGGCGGCCACACAGTTCAATGGCGGCCACACAGTTCAATGCTGGCCACACAGTTCAATGGTGGTCACACAGTTCAATGGCGGCCACACAGTTCAATGACGTCCACACAGTTCAATGGCGGCCACACAGGTCAACGGTGGCCACACAGTTCAACGGTGGCCACACAGTTCAACGGCGGTCACACAGTTCAATGGTGGCCACACAGGTCAATGGTGGCCACACAGTTCAACGGCGGCCACACAGTTCAACGGCGGTCACACAGTTCAATGGTGGCCACACAGGTCAATGGTGGCCACACAGTTCAATGGCGGCTACACAGTTCAATGGTGGTCACACAGTTCAATGGCGGCCACACAGGTCAACGGCGGTCACACAGTTCAATGGTGGCCACACAGTTCAATGGTGGGCACACAGGTCAATGGTGGCCACACAGTTCAATGGCTGCCACACAGTTCAATGGCGGCCACACAGTTCAATGGCGGTCACACAGTTCAATGGTGGCCACACATGTCAACGGTGGCCACACAGTTCAATGGTTGCCACACAGTTCAATGGCTGCCTCACAGTTCAATGGTGGCCACACAGTTCAACGGCGGTCACACAGTTCAATGGTGGCCACACAGGTCAATGGTGGCCACACAGTTCAATTGTGGCCACACAGTTCATTGGCGGCCACACAGTTCAATTGTGGCCACACAGATCAATGTTGGCCACACAGGTCAATGGCGGCCACACAGTTCAATGGTGGTCACACAGTTCAACGGCGGTCACACAGTTCAATGGTGGCCACACAGGTCAATGGTGGCCACACAGTTCAATGGCTGCCACACAGTTCAATGGCGGTCACACAGTTCAATGGCGGCCACACAGTTCACTGGCGGTCACACAGTTCAATGGCGGCCACACAGTTCAATGGTGGCCACACAGTTCAATGGTGGCCACACAGTTCAATGGCCGCTACACAGTTCAATGGCTGCCACACAGTTCAATGGTGGCCACACAGGTCAATGGTGGCCACACAGTTCAATGGCTGCCACACAGTTCAATGGCTGCCACACAGTTCAATGGTGGCCACACAGGTCAATGGTGGCCACACAGTTCAATGGCTGCCACACAGTTCAACGGCGGTCACACAGTTCAATGGTGGCCACACAGGTCAATGGTGGCCACATAGTTCAATGGCGGCCACACAGTTCAATGTCCGCTACACAGTTCAATGGCGGCCACACAGTTCAATGGTGGCCACACAGGTCAATGGTGGCCACACAGTTCAACGGCGGACACACAGTTCAACGGCGGTCACACAGTTCAATGGCGGCCACACAGGTCAACGGCGGTCACACAGTTCAATGGTGGCCACACAGTTCAATGGTGGCCACACAGGTCAATGGTGGCCACACAGTTCAACGGCGGCCACACAGTTCAACGGCGGTCACACAGTTCAATGGTGGCCACACAGGTCAATGGTGGCCACACAGTTCAACGGCGGTCACACAGTTCAATGGTGGCCACACAGGTCAATGGTGGCCACACAGTTCAATGGCTGCCACACAGTTCAATGGCGGTCACACAGTTCAATGGCGGCCACACAGTTCACTGGCGGTCACACAGTTCAATGGCGGCCACACAGTTCAATGGTGGCCACACAGTTCAATGGTGGCCACACAGTTCAATGGCCGCTACACAGTTCAATGGCTGCCACACAGTTCAATGGTGGCCACACAGGTCAATGGTGGCCACACAGTTCAATGGCTGCCACACAGTTCAATGGCTGCCACACAGTTCAATGGTGGCCACACAGGTCAATGGTGGCCACACAGTTCAATGGCTGCCACACAGTTCAACGGCGGTCACACAGTTCAATGGTGGCCACACAGGTCAATGGTGGCCACATAGTTCAATGGCGGCCACACAGTTCAATGTCCGCTACACAGTTCAATGGCGGCCACACAGTTCAATGGTGGCCACACAGGTCAATGGTGGCCACACAGTTCAACGGCGGACACACAGTTCAACGGCGGTCACACAGTTCAATGGCGGCCACACAGGTCAACGGCGGTCACACAGTTCAATGGTGGCCACACAGTTCAATGGTGGCCACACAGGTCAATGGTGGCCACACAGTTCAACGGCGGCCACACAGTTCAACGGCGGTCACACAGTTCAATGGTGGCCACACAGGTCAATGGTGGCCACACAGTTCAATGGCGGCTACACAGTTCAATGGCGGTCACACAGTTCAATGGCGGCCACACAGGTCAACGGCGGTCACACAGTTCAACGGTGGCCACACAGTTCAATGGTGGCCACACAGGTCAATGGTGGCCACACATTTCAATGGCTGCCACACAGTTCAATGGCGGCCACACAGTTCAATGGCGGCCACACAGTTCAATGGTGGCCACACAGTTCAATGGTGGCCACACAGTTCAATGGTGGCCACACAGTTCAATGGCTGCCACACAGTTCAATGGCGGCCACACAGTTCAAAGGCGGTCACACAGTTCAATGGTGGCCACACAGTTCAATGGTGGCCACACAGGTCAACGGTGGCCACACAGTTCAATGGCTGCCACACAGTTCAATGGCTGCCACACAGTTCAATGGCTGCCACACAGTTCAATGGTGGCCACACAGTTCAACGGCGGTCACACAGTTCAATGGTGGTCACACAGTTCAATGGTGGCCACACAGGTCAATGGTGGCCACACAGTTCTATGGCGGCCACACAGTTCATTGGCGGCCACACAGTTCAATTGTTGCCACACAGTTCATTGGCGGCCAAACAGTTCAATTGTGGCCACACAGATCAATGTTGGACACACAGGTCAATGGTGGCCACACAGTTCAATGGCGGTCACACAGGTCAATGGCGGCCACACAGTTCAATGGTGGTCACACAGTTCAACGGCGGTCACACAGTTCAATGGTGGCCACACAGGTCAATGGTGGCCACACAGTTCAATGGCTGCCACACAGTTCAATGGCGGTCACACAGTTCAATGGCGGCCACATACTTCATAGGCGGCCACACAGTTCAATGGTGGCCACACAGGTCAATGGTGGCCACACAGTTCAATGGCTGCCACACAGGTCAATGGTGGCCACACAGTTCAATTGTGGCCACACAGTTCATTGGCGGCCACACAGTTCAATTGTGGCCACACAGTTCATTGGCGGCCACACAGTTCAATTGTGGCCACACAGATCAATGTTGGCCACACAGGTCAATGGCGGCCACACAGTTCAATGGTGGTCACACAGTTCAACGGCGGTCACACAGTTCAATGGTGGCCACACAGGTCAATGGTGGCCACACAGTTCAATGGCTGCCACACAGTTCAATGGCGGTCACACAGTTCAATGGCGGCCACACAGTTCACTGGCGGTCACACAGTTCAATGGCGGCCACACAGTTCAATGGTGGCCACACAGTTCAATGGTGGCCACACAGTTCAATGGCCGCTACACAGTTCAATGGCTGCCACACAGTTCAATGGTGGCCACACAGGTCAATGGTGGCCACACAGTTCAATGGCTGCCACACAGTTCAATGGCTGCCACACAGTTCAATGGTGGCCACACAGGTCAATGGTGGCCACACAGTTCAATGGCTGCCACACAGTTCAACGGCGGTCACACAGTTCAATGGTGGCCACACAGGTCAATGGTGGCCACATAGTTCAATGGCGGCCACACAGTTCAATGTCCGCTACACAGTTCAATGGCGGCCACACAGTTCAATGGTGGCCACACAGGTCAATGGTGGCCACACAGTTCAACGGCGGACACACAGTTCAATGGCGGTCACACAGTTCAATGGCGGCCACACAGTTCAATGGTGGCCACACAGTTCAATGGTGGCCACACAGGTCAATGGTGGCCACACAGTTCAACGGCGGCCACACAGTTCAACGGCGGTCACACAGTTCAATGGTGGCCACACAGGTCAATGGTGGCCACACAGTTCAATGGCGGCTACACAGTTCAATGGCGGTCACACAGTTCAATGGCGGCCACACAGGTCAACGGCGGTCACACAGTTCAACGGTGGCCACACAGTTCAATGGTGGCCACACAGGTCAATGGTGGCCACACAGTTCAATGGCTGCCACACAGTTCAATGGCTGCCACACAGTTCAATGGCGGCCACACAGTTCAATGGTGGCCACACAGTTCAATGGTGGCCACACAGTTCAATGGCTGCCACACAGTTCAATGGCGGCCACACAGTTCAAAGGCGGTCACACAGTTCAATGGTGGCCACACAGTTCAATGGTGGCCACACAGGTCAACGGTGGCCACACAGTTCAATGGCTGCCACACAGTTCAATGGCTGCCACACAGTTCAATGGTGGCCACACAGTTCAACGGCGGTCACACAGTTCAATGGTGGTCACACAGTTCAATGGTGGCCACACAGGTCAATGGTGGCCACACAGTTCTATGGCGGCCACACAGTTCATTGGCGGCCACACAGTTCAATTGTTGCCACACAGTTCATTGGCGGCCAAACAGTTCAATTGTGGCCACACAGATCAATGTTGGACACACAGGTCAATGGTGGCCACACAGTTCAATGGCGGTCACACAGGTCAATGGCGGCCACACAGTTCAATGGTGGTCACACAGTTCAACGGCGGTCACACAGTTCAATGGTGGCCACACAGGTCAATGGTGGCCACACAGTTCAATGGCTGCCACACAGTTCAATGGCGGTCACACAGTTCAATGGCGGCCACATACTTCATAGGCGGCCACACAGTTCAATGGTGGCCACACAGGTCAATGGTGGCCACACAGTTCAATGGCTGCCACACAGTTCAATGGCGGTCACACAGTTCAATGGCGGCCACACAGTTCAATGGTGGCCTTACAGTTCAATGGTTGCCACACAGTTCAATGGCCGCTACACAGTTCAATGGCTGCCACACAGTTCAATTGTGGCCACACAGGTCAATGGTGGGCACACAGTTCAATGGCTGCCACACAGTTCAATGGCTGCCACACAGTTCAATGGTGGCCACACAGGTCAATGGTGGCCACACAGTTCAATGGCTGCCACACAGTTCAACGGCGGTCACACAGTTCAATGGTGGCCACACAGGTCAATGGTGGCCACATAGTTCAATGGCGGCCACACAGTTCAATGGCCGCTACACAGTTCAATGGCGGCCACACAGTTCAATGGCGGCCACACAGTTCAATGGCGGCCACACAGTTCATTGGCGGCCACACAGTTCAATGGTGGCCACACAGGTCAATGGTGGCCACACAAGTCAATGGTGGCCACACAGTTCAATGGCGGTCACACAGTTCAATTGCGGCCACACAGGTCAATGGTGGCCACACAAGTCAATGGCTGCCACACAGTTCATTGGCGGCCACACAGTTCAATGGTGGCCACACAGGTCAATGGTGGCCACACAAGTCAATGGTGGCCACACAGTTCAATGGCGGTCACACAGTTCAATTGCGGCCACACAGGTCAATGGTGGCCACACAAGTCAATGGCTGCCACACAGTTCAATGGCGGTCACACAGTTCAATGGCGGCCACACAGGTCAATGGTGGCCACACAGTTCAATGGCTGCCACACAGTTCAATGGCTGCCACACAGTTCAATGGTGGCCACACAGGTCAATGGTGGCCACATAGTTCAATGGCGGCCACACAGTTCAATGGCCGCTACACAGTTCAATGGCGGCCACACAGTTCAATGGCGGCCACACAGTTCAATGGCGGCCACATAGTTCATTGGCGGCCACACAGTTCAATGGTGGCCACACAGGTCAATGGTGGCCACACAAGTCAATGGTGGCCACACAGTTCAATGGCGGTCACACAGTTCAATTGCGGCCACAATGGTCAACGGTGGCCACACAAGTCAATGGCTGCCACACAGTTCAATTGCGGTCATACAATTCAATGGCGGCCACACAGGTCAATGGTGGCCACACATTTCAATGGCTGCCACACAGTTCAATGGCTGCCACACAGTTCAATGGTGGCCACACAAGTCAATGGTGGCCACACAGTTCATTGGCTGCCACACAGTTCAACGGCGGTCACACAGTTCAATGGTGGCCACACAGGTCAATGGTGGCCACATAGTTCAATGGCGGCCACACAGTTCAATGGCCGCTACACAGTTCAATGGCGGCCACACAGTTCAATGGTGGCCACACAGTTCAATGGTGGCCACACAGTTCAATGGCTGCCACACAGTTCAACGGCGGTCACACAGTTCAATGGTGGCCACACAGGTCAATGGCGGCCACACAGTTCAATGCTGGCCACACAGTTCAATGGTGGTCACACAGTTCAATGGCGGCCACACATTTCAATGACGTCCACACCGTTCAATGGCGGCCACACAGTTCAATGGTGGCCACACAGTTCAATGGCGGCCACACAGTTCAATGACGTCCACACAGTTCAATGGTGACCACACAGTTCAATGGCGGCCACACAGTTCAATGGTGGCCACACAGTTCAATGGCGGCCACACATTTCAATGGTGGCCACACAGTTCAATGACGTCCACACAGTTCAATGGTCGACAAACTGTCTGTCTCCCAACAAGACATAACACGTCTGTTCTGTGTAGTGTTGAAGACGAATCGACCCTTCAGCCTCAGGTCGCGACACGACCCCGGCGGACACATGACTTCACCTTTGACACTTAGGCCGTACCGAGGCTCGACACTGAAATTACATATACCAAATAAGTATATGAAACTAAAAAAAATTAACAAGTAACGAACAACGCACAGTACCTGTCACGCGGGTATCACGTGTGTAACTAATTACAAATAAGGCCATTCGCCATATCTGTGATACTAAGGGCTATCTACTGACATCAATCAAACTCCATTTCAGAGATTGCATACGAGGCTTCTATAACGACAATGCAGCACAACACCAATTTACTCACTTCTACAAAATAAAACATAACTCCTAAACATTACTATGTCACCATACCTTATAATCCCATCCATCCGCACTCGAAACAGTAATCCCGACAAAATCATACAAATACAAGCACGAATAAATATCTATACATATTCATTTTATACCAGAGTCATCAATGCCTGGAACCTACTCCCACCAAAATAATAAAACACCTTCAATTCACCCGCTCAGCGTGCTGTGAGCGTAGTCTACTTTAGCTCCACCAGCCAACCCCATCCACATAACAAGGCCATCTGAATACACATACACGTATTATGTGCACTATTTTGAAATAATGTTTCACATTTATGTGTGCACCACATGCAAACTTCTATGTTAATCACCAAAGGGCCTGTATGGAATAAACTCATTCCACGCCAAGTGCATATACAACAAATGTCCGGTCATATAATCGGTTTCCCGAAACTTACTATACATGTTAAGCAAACGTATTCAGATAAGTGTATCTGATTAGACAACGCTTACCTCCCGAGTAATATTCTCAAGACATTTGGGTCCAACTTTCAGCACAGACGTGTACTCTCAAATGAACGAAGCATATCTTTACTGCAGACATACTGACCGCATCATCTGTTGCCAACCTTATTACACACTCGTTTTACGCCACCAAATTGTGAATGTGCGAATATGCCCGGTCTCCCTTCGTCTGCTGCGACACGCCCGTCCAACGTCACTTGCAACTTGCAGCCAATAAACACCCGCTGAATAATGGACTGTCTCGTGTGTCAGATCCCATCCTTAGCAAATTATGTATTTTTGCCATACAAAAATATAAACGCGGGTGAGTTTCCTTACAAAAAAACCCGTAATACTGCTAATATTTAATAATCACATACATTTAACGATCGAACATGTATAATTTATGTATTTTTTATATAGTGGGAAATGCTTATTATAAGTATTGCACTTCCTGCATTTCCCTTCAACATTTCTTTAAATCTGCCACTGTATTTACAGATCTTGATAGGTACAGCAGCAAAATGGTGCTGACTTGTCACTGATGTATATAATGTTGTATTGTACTGCTTCATGTTGAATAAATTCCAATTCCAAAAGTTAAATTCATAGTTCTGAAACGACAATACACCCCGCTGCTCAACATGGGAACATCCCAACGACACAACCGGCAATACGCTGGCCACTCTTGTTATGCAAGACTGGTACACGGACTGTTTAGAATGTTGCTGGTGTTACGCAATACCTGGTTGTAATGTAGTCAGTCAGCACACACGCACACGCACACGCACACGCACACGCACACGCACACGCACACGCACACGCACACGCACACGCACACGCACACGCACACGCACACGCACACGCACACGCACACGCACACGCACACGCACACGCACACGCACACGCACACGCACACGCACACGCACACGCACACGCTTTCCGTTATTTTATTTATATTGCGCTATAATTCTATAAATAGTTCTCGATTATTATTTTTTTTAGTTTCATATACTTATTTGGTATATGTAATTTCAGTGTCGAGCCTCGGTACGGCCTAAGTGTCAAAGGTGAAGTCATGTGTCCGCCGGGGTCGTGTCGCGACCTGAGGCTGAAGGGTCGATTGGTCTTCAACACTACACAGAACAGACGTGTTATGTCTTGTTGGGAGACAGACAGTTTGTCGACCATTGAACTGTGTGGACGTCATTGAACTGTGTGGCCACCATTGAAATGTGTGGCCGCCATTGAACTGTGTGGCCACCATTGAACTGTGTGGCCGCCATTGAACTGTGTGGCCGCCATTGAACTGTGTGGCCACCATTGAACAGTGTGGCCGCCATTGAACGGTGTGGACGTCATTGAAATGTGTGGCCGCCATTGAACTGTGTGACCACCATTGAACTGTGTGGCCAGCATTGAACTGTGTGGCCGCCATTGAACTGTGTGGCCGCCATTGAACTGTGTGGCCGCCATTGAACTGTGAAGCGGCCATTGAACTGTGTGGACGCCATTGAACTATGTGGCCACCATTGACCTGTGTGGCCACCATTGAATTGTGTGACCGCCGTTGAACTGTGTGGCAGCCATTGAACTGTGTGGCCACCAATGAACTGTGTGGCCACCATTGAACTGTGTGGCCGCCATTGAACTATGTGGCCACCATTGAACAGTGTGGCCACCATTGAACTGTGTGGCCGCCATTGACCTGTGTGGCCGCCATTGAACTGTGTGGCCGCCATTGAACTGTGTAGCGACCATTGAACTGTGTGGCCGCCATTGAACTGTGTAGCGGCCATTGAACTGTGCGGCCCCCATTGAACTATGTGGCCACCATTGACCTGTGCGGCCACCATTGAACTGTGTGACCGCCGTTGAACTGTGTGGCAGCCAATGAACTGTGTGGCCACCATTGACCTGTGTGGCCACCATTGAACTGTGTGGCAGCCATTGAACTGTGTGGCAGCCATTGAACTGTGTGGCCACCATTGACCTGTGTGGCCGCCAATGAACTGTGTGACCGCCATTGAACTGTGTGGCAGCCATTGACTTGTATGGCCACCATTGACCTGTGTGGCCGCAATTGAACTGTGTGACCGCCATTGAACTGTGTGGCCACCATTGGCATTTGTGGCCACCATTGACCTGTGTGGCCACCATTGAACTGTGTGGCCGCCAATGAACTGTGTGGCCGCCATTGAACTATGTGGCCACCATTGACCTCTGTGGCCACCATTGAACTGTGTGACCGCCGTTGAACTGTGTGGCAGCCATTGAACTGTGTGGCCAACATTGAACTGTGTGGCCTCCATTGAACTGTGTGGCCGCCATTGAACTATGTGGCCACCATTGAACAGTGTGGCCACCATTGAACTGTGTGGCCGCCATTGACCTGTGTGGCCGCCATTGAACTGTGTGGCCACCATTGTCTTGTGTGGCCACCATTGACCTGTGTGTCCACCATTGAACTGTGTGGCCGCCAATGAACTGTGTGGCCGCCATTGAACTGTGTGGCCGCCATTGAACTGTGTAGCGACCATTGAAATGTGTGGCCGCCATTGAACTGTGTAGCGGCCATTGAACTGTGCCGCCGCCATTGAACTATGTGGCCACCATTGACCTGTGTGGCCACCATTGAACTGTGTGACCGCCGTTGAACTATGTGGCAGCCAATGAACTGTGTGGTCACCATTGACCTGTGTGGCCACCATTGAACTATGTGGCATCCATTGAACTGTGTGGCAGCCATTGAACTGTGTGGCCACCATTGACCTATGTGGCCGCCATTGAATTGTATGACCGCAATTGAACTGTGTGGCAGCCATTGACTTGTGTGGCCACCGTCGACCATTGTGGCCGCAATTGAACTGTGTGACCGCCATTGAACTGTGTGGCCACCATTGACTTGTGTGGCCACCATTGACCTGTGTGGCCACCATTGAACTGTGTGGCCGCCAATGAACTGTGTGGCCGCCATTGAACTGTGTGGCCGCCATTGAACTGTGTGGCCGCCATTGAACTGTGTGGCCGCCATTGAACTATGTGGCCACCATTGACCTGTGTGGCCACCATTGAACTGTGTGGCAGCCATTGAACTGTGTGGCCACCATTGACCTGTGTGGCCGCAATTGAACTGTGTGACCGCCATTGAACTGTGTGGCAGCCATTGACTTGTGTGGCCACCATTGACCTGTGTCGCCGCAATTGAACTGTGTGACCGCCATTGAATTGTGTGGCCACCATTGACTTGTGTGGCCGCCAATGAACTGTGTGGCCGCCATAGAACTGTGTGGCCGCCATTGTACTGTGTGGCCGCCATTGAACTGTGTAGCGGCCATTGAACTGTGTGACCGCCATTGAACTATGTGGCCACCATTGACCTGTGTGGCCACCATTGAACTGTGTGACCGCCGTTGAACTGTGTGGCCACCATTGAACTGTGTGGCAGCCATTGAACTGTGTGGCAGCCATTGAACTGTGTGGCCACCGTTGACCTGTGTGGCCACCATTGAACTGTGTGGCCGCCATTGAACTGTGTAGCGGCCATTGAACTGTGCGGCCGCCATTGAACTATGTGGCCACCATTGACCTGTGTGGCCACCATTGAACTGTGTGACCGCCGTTGAACTTTGTGGCAGCCAATGAACTGTGTGGCCACCATTGACCTGTGTGGCCACCATTGAACTGTGTGGCAGCCATTGAACTGTGTGGCAGCCATTGAACTGTGTGGCCACCATTGACCTGTGTGGCCGCCAATGAACTGTGTGACCGCCATTGAACTGTGTGGCAGCCATTGACTTGTATGGCCACCATTGACCTGTGTGGCCGCAATTGAACTGTGTGACCGCCATTGAACTGTGTGGCCACCATTGACATTTGTGGCCACCATTGACCTGTGTGGCCACCATTGAACTGTGTGGCCGCCAATGAACTGGGTGGCCGCCATTGAACTATGTGGCCACCATTGACCTCTATGGCCACCATTGAACTGTGTGACCGCCGTTGAACTGTGTGGCAGCCATTGAACTGTGTGGCCAACATTGAACTGTGTGGCCTCCATTGAACTGTGTGGCCGCCATTGAACTATGTGGCCACCATTGAACAGTGTGGCCACCATTGAACTGTGTGGCCGCCATTGACCTGTGTGGCCGCCATTGAACTGTGTGGCCACCATTGTCTTGTGTGGCCACCATTGACCTGTGTGTCCACCATTGAACTGTGTGGCCGCCAATGAACTGTGTGGCCGCCATTGAACTGTGTGGCCGCCATTGAACTGTGTAGCGACCATTGAACTGTGTGGCCGCCATTGAACTGTGTAGCGGCCATTGAACTGTGCGGCCGCCATTGAACTATGTGGCCACCATTGACCTGTGTGGCCACCATTGAACTGTGTGACCGCCGTTGAACTATGTGGCAGCCAATGAACTGTGTGGTCACCATTGACCTGTGTGGCCACCATTGAACTATGTGGCAGCCATTGAACTGTGTGGCAGCCATTGAACTGTGTGGCCACCATTGACCTGTGTGGCCGCCATTGAATTGTATGACCGCAATTGAACTGTGTGGCAGCCATTGACTTGTGTGGCCACCGTTGACCATTGTGGCCGCAATTGAACTGTGTGACGGCCATTGAACTGTGTGGCCAGCATTGACTTGTGTGGCCACCATTGACCTGTGTGGCCACCATTGAACTGTGTGGCCGCCAATGAACTGTGTGGCCGCCATTGAACTGTGTGGCCGCCATTGAACTGTGTGGCTGCCATTGAACTGTGTAGCGGCCATTGAACTGTGTGGCCGCCATTGAACTATGTGGCCACCATTGACCTGTGTGGCCACCATTGAACTGTGTGGCAGCCATTGAACTGTGTGGCCACCATTGACCTGTGTGGCCGCAATTGAACTGTGTGACCGCCATTGAACTGTGTGGCAGCCATTGACTTGTGTGGCCACCATTGACCTGTGTGGCCGCAATTGAACTGTGTGACCTGCATTGAACTGTGTGGCCACCATTTACCTGTGTGGCCACCATTGAACTGTGTGGCCGCCAATGAACTGTGTGCCCGCCATAGAAATGTGTGGCCGCCATTGAACTGTGTGGCCGCCATTGAACTGTGTAGCGGCCATTGAACTGTGTGGCCGCCATTGAACTATGTGGCCACCATTGACCTGTGTGGCCACCATTGAACTGTGTGACCGCCGTTGAACTGTGTGGCAACCATTGAACTGTGTGGCCACCATTGACCTGTGTGGCCACCATTGAACTGTGTGGCAGCCATTGAACTGTGTGGCAGCCATTGAACCGTGTGCCCACCATTGACCTGTGCGGCCACCATTGAACTGTGTGGCAGCCATTGAACTGTGTAGCGGCCATTTAACTGTGTGGCCACAATTGAACTGTAAGGCCACCATTGAACTGTGTGGCCGCCATTGAACTGTGTGACCGCCATTGAACTGTGTGGCAGCCATTGAACTCTGTGGCCACCATTGACCTGTGTGGCCACCATTGAACTGTGTGGCCGCCAATGAACTATGTTGCCGCCATTGAACTATGTGACCGCCATTGAACTGTGTGGCAGCGATTGAACTGTGTGGCCACCATTGACCTGTGTGGCCGCCAATGAACTGTGTGGCAACAATTGAACTGTGTGGCCGCCAATGAACTGTGTGGCCGCCATAGAACTGTGTGGCCGCCATTGTACTGTGTGGCCGCCATTGAACTGTGTAGCGGCCATTGAACTGTGTGACCGCCATTGAACTATGTGGCCACCATTGACCTGTGTGGCCACCATTGAACTGTGTGACCGCCGTTGAACTGTGTGGCCACCATTGAACTGTGTGGCAGCCATTGAACTGTGTGGCAGCCATTGAACTGTGTGGCCACCGTTGACCTGTGTGGCCACCATTGAACTGTGTGACCGCCGTTGAACTGTGTGGCAACCATTGAACTGTGTGGCCACCATTGACCTGAGTGGCCACCATTGAACTGTGTGGCAGCCATTGAACTGTGTGGCAGCCATTGAACTGTGTGCCCACCTTTGACCTGTGCGGCCACCATTGAACTGTGTGGCAGCCATTGAACTGTGTAGCGGCCATTTAACTGTGTGGCCACCATTGAACTGTAAGGCCACCATTGAACTGTGTGGCCGCCATTGAACTGTGTGACCGCCATTGAACTGTGTGGCAGCCATTGAACTCTGTGGGCACCATTGACCTGTGTGGCAACCATTGAACTGTGTGGCCGCCATTGACCTGTGTGACCGCCATTGAACTGTGTGGCCACCATTGACCTGTGTGGCCAACATTGATCTGTGTGGCCACAATTGAACTGTGTGGCCGCCAATGAACTGTGTGGCAACAATTGAACTGTGTGGCCGCCAATGAACTGTGTGGCCGCCATAGAACTGTGTGGCCGCCATTGTACTGTGTGGCCGCCATTGAACTGTGTAGCGGCCATTGAACTGTGTGACCGCCATTGAACTATGTGGCCACCATTGACCTGTGTGGCCACCATTGAACTGTGTGACCGCCGTTGAACTGTGTGGCCACCATTGAACTGTGTGGCAGCCATTGAACTGTGTGGCAGCCATTGAACTGTGTGGCCACCGTTGACCTGTGTGGCCACCATTGAACTGTGTGGCCACCATTGAACTGTGTGACCGCCATTGAACTGTGTGGCCGCCATTGAACTGTGTGGCAGCCATTGAACTGTGTGGCCACCATTGACCTGTGTGGCCACCATTGAACTGTGTGGCCACCATTGAACTGTGTGACCGCCGTTCACCTGTGTGGCCGCCATTGAACTGTGTGACCGCCATTGAAGTGTGTGCCCGCCATTGAACTGTGTGACCGCCGTTGAACTGTGTGGCAGCCATTGAAATGTGTGGCCATCATTGACCTGTGTGGCCAACATTGAACTGTGTGGCAGCCATTGAACTGTGTGGCAGCCATTGAACTGTGTGGCCACCATTGACCTGTGTGGCCACCATTGAACTGTGTGGCCACCATTGAACTGTGTGACCGCCATTGAACTGTGTGGCCGCCATTGAACTGTGTGGCAGCCATTGAACTGTGTGGCCACCATTGACCTGTGTGGCCACCATTGAACTGTGTGGCCACCGTTGAACTATGTGACCGCCGTTGACCTGTGGGGCCGCCATTGAACAGTGTGACCGCCATTGAACTGTGTAGCCGCCATTGAACTGTGTGGCCACCATTGACCTGTGTGGCCACCATTGAACTGTGTGACAGCCGTTGAACTGTGTGGCCGCCGTTGAACTGTGTGGCCACCATTGACCTGTGTGGCCACCATTGAACTGTGTGGCCACCATTGAACTGTGTGACCGCCGTTGACCTGTGTGGCCGCCATTGAACTGTGTGACCGCCATTGAACTGTGTGGCCAGCATTGAACTGTGTGGCCGCCGTTGAACTGTGTGGCCGCCATTGAACTGTGTGGCCGCCATTGAACTGTGTAGCGGCCATTGAACTGTGTGGCCGCCATTGAACTATGTGGCCACCATTGACCTGTGTGGCCACCATTGAACTGTGTGACCGCCGTTGAACTGACTGTGTGGCAGCCATTGAACTGTGTGGCAACCATTGACCTGTGTGGCCACCATTGAACTGTGTGGCAGCCATTGAACTGTGTGGCAGCCATTGAACTGTGTGGCCACCATTGACCTGTGTGGCAACCATTGAACTGTGTGGCAGCCATTGAACTGTGTAGCGGCCATTGAACTGTGTGGCCACCATTGATCTGTGTGGCCTCCATTGAACTGTGTGGCCGCCATTGAACTGTGTGACCGCCATTGACCTGTGTGGCCACCATTGAACTGTGTGGCCGCCAATGAACTATGTGGCCGCCATTGAACTGTGTGACCGCCATTGAACTGTGTGGCAGCCATTGAACTGTGTGGCCACCATTGACCTGTGTGGCCACCATTGAACTGTGTGACCGCCGTTGAACTGTGTGACCACTATTGAACTGTGTGGCCGCCATTGACCTGTGTGGCCAACATTGATCTGTGTGGCCACAATTGAACTGTGTGGCCGCCAATGAACTGTGTGGCCACAATTGAACTGTGTGGCCACCATTGACCTGTGTGGCCACCATTGAACTGTGTGACCGCCGTTGAACTGTGTGGCCACCATTGAACTGTGAGGCGACCATTGAACTGTGTGGCCACCATTGACCTGTGTGGCCACCATTGAACTGTGTGGCAGCCATTGAACTGTGTGGCAGCCATTGAACTGTGTGGCCACCATTGACCTGTGTGGCCAGCATTGAACTGTGTGGCAGCCATTGAACTGTGTAGCGGCCATTGAACTGTGTGGCCACCATTGAACTGTGTGGCCACCATTGAACTGTGTGGCCGCCATTGAACTGTGTGACCGCCATTGACCTGTGTGGCCACCATTGAACTGTGTGGCCGCCAATGAACTATGTGGCCGCCATTGAACTGTGTGACCGCCATTGAACTGTGTGGCAGCCATTGAACTGTGTGGCCACCATTGACCTGTGTGGCCACCATTGAACTGTGTGACCGCCGTTGAACTGTGTGACCACTATTGAACTGTGTGGCCGCCATTGACCTGTGTGGCCAACATTGATCTGTGTGGCCACAATTGAACTGTGTGGCCGCCAATGAACTGTGTGGCCACAATTGAACTGTGTGGCCACCATTTACCTGTGTGGCCACCATTGAACTGTGTGACCGCCGTTGAACTGTGTGGCCACCATTGAACTGTGAGGCGACCATTGAACTGTGTGGCCACCATTGAACTGTGTGGCCGCCATTGAACTGTGTGACCGCCATTGAACTGTGTGGCAGCCATTGAACTGTTTGGCCACCATTGACCTGTGTGGCCACCTTTGAACTGTGTGGCCGCCAATGAACTATGTGGCCGCCATTGAACTGTGTGACCGCCATTGAACTGTGTGGCAGCCATTGAACTGTGTGGCCACCATTGACTTGTGTGGCCACCATTGAACTGTGTGACCGCCGTTGAACTGTGTGACCACCATTGAACTGTGTGGCCGCCATTGACCTGTGTGACCGCCACTGAACTGTGTGGCCACCATTGACCTGTGTGGCCACCATTGACCTGTGTGGCCACAATTGAACTTTGTGGCCGCCAATGAACTGTGTGGCCACAATTGAACTGTGTGGCCGCCAATGATCTGTGTGGCAGCCATTGAACTGTGTGGCCGCCATTGAACTGTGTGGCCGCCATTGAACTGTGTAGCGGCCATTGAACTGTGTGGCCGCCATTGAACTATGTGGCCATCATTGACCTGTGTGGCCACCATTGAACTGTGTGACCGCCGTTGAACTGTGTGGACACCATTGAACTGTGTGGCAGCCATTGAACTGTGTGGCAGCCATTGAACTGTGTGGCCACCATTGACCTGTGTGGCCACCATTGAACTGTCTGGCCACCATTGAACTGTGTGACCGCCATTGAACTGTGTGGCCGCCATTGAACTGTGTGGCAGCCATTGAACTGTGTGGCCACCATTGACCTGTGTGGCCACCATTGAACTGTGTGACCGCCGTTGACCTGTGTGGCCGCCATTGAACTGTGTGACCGCCATTGAACTGTGTGGCCGCCATTGAACTGTGTGACCGCCGTTGAACTGTGTGGCAGCCATTGAACTGTGTGGCCACCATTAACCTGTGTGGCCACCATTGAACTGTGTGGCAGCCATTGAACTATGTGGCAGCCATTGACCTGTGTGGCCACCATTGACCTGTGTGGCCACCATTGAACTTTGTGGCCACCATTGAACTGTGTGACCGCCATTGAACTGTTTGGCCGCCATTGAACTGTGTGGCAGCCATTGAACTGTGTGGCCACCATTGACCTGTGTGTCCACCATTGAACTGTGTTGCAACCATTGAACTGTGTGGCAGCCATTGAACTGTGTGGCAGCCATTGAACTGTGTGGCCACCATTGACCTGTGTGGCCACCATTGAACTGTGTGGCCACCATTGAACTGTGTGACCGCCATTGAACTGTGTGGCCGCCATTGAACTGTGTGGCAGCCATTGAACTGTGTGGCCACCATTTACATGTGTGGCCACCATTGAACTGTGTGGCCACCATTGAACTGTGTGACCGCCGTTGACCTGTGTGGCCGCCATTGAACTGTGCGACCGCCATTGAACTGTGTGGCCGCCATTGAACTGTGTAGCGGCCATTGAACTGTGTGCCCACCATTGACCTGTGTGGCCACCATTGAACTGTGTAGCGGCCATTTAACTGTGTGGCCACCATTGAACTGTAAGGCCACCATTGAACTGTGTGGCCGCCATTGAACTGTGTGACCGCCATTGAACTGTGTGGCAGCCATTGAACTCTGTGGCCACCATTGACCTGTGTGGCCACCACTGAACTGTGTGGCCGCCAATGAACTATGTGACCGCCATTGAACTGTGTGGCAGCCATTGAACTGTGTGGCCACCATTGACCTGTGTGGCCACCAATGAACTGTGTGACCGCCGTTGAACTGTGTGACCACCATTGAACTGTGTGGCCTCCATTGACCTGTGTGACCGCCATTGAACTGTGTGGCCACCATTGACCTGTGTGGCCAACATTGAACTGTGTGCCCGCCATTGAACTGTGTGACCGCCGTTGAACTGTGTGGCAGCCATTGAAATGTGTGGCCACCATTGACCTGTGTGGCCAACATTGAACTGTGTGGCAGCCATTGAACTGTGTGGCAGCCATTGAACTGTGTGGCCACCATTGACCTGTGTGGCCACCATTGAACTGTGTGGCCACCATTGAACTGTGTGACCGCCATTGAACTGTGTGGCAGCCATTGAACTGTGTAGCGGCCATTTAACTGTGTGGCCACCATTGAACTGTAAGGCCACCATTGAACTGTGTGGCCGCCATTGAACTGTGTGACCGCCATTGAACTGTATGGCAGCCATTGAACTCTGTGGCCACCATTGACCTGTGTGGCCACCACTGAACTGTGTGGCCGCCAATGAACTATGTGACCGCCATTGAACTGTGTGGCAGCCATTGAACTGTGTGGCCACCATTGACCTGTGTGGTCACCAATGAACTGTGTGACCGCCGTTGAACTGTGTGACCACCATTGAACTGTGTGGCCGCCATTGATCTGTGTGACCGCCATTGAACTGTGTGGCCACCATTGACCTGTGTGGCCAACATTGATCTGTGTGGCCACAATTGAACTGTGTGGCCGCCAATGAACTGTGTGGCAACAATTGAACTGTGTGGCCGCCAATGAACTGTGTGGCCGCCATAGAACTGTGTGGCCGCCATTGTACTGTGTGGCCGCCATTGAACTGTGTAGCGGCCATTGAACTGTGTGACCGCCATTGAACTATGTGGCCACCATTGACCTGTGTGGCCACCATTGAACTGTGTGACAGCCATTGAACTGTGTGGCCACCATTGAACTGTGTGGCAGCCATTGAACTGTGTGGCCACCGTTGAACTGTGTGGCCACCATTGACCTGTGTGGCCGCCATTGAACTGTGTGGACGTCATTGAACTGTGTGGCCGCCATTGAACTGTGTGACCACCATTGAACTGTGTGGCCGCCAATGAACTATGTGGCCGCCATTGAACTGTGTGACCGCCATTGAACTGTGTGGCAGCCATTGAACTGTGTGGCAACCATTGACCTGTGTGGCCACCATTGAACTGTGTGGCCACCATTGAACTGTGTGACCGCCGTTCACCTGTGTGGCCGCCATTGAACTGTGTGACCGCCATTGAACTGTGTGCCCGCCATTGAACTGTGTGACCGCCGTTGAACTGTGTGGCAGCCATTGAAATGTGTGGCCACCATTGACCTGTGTGGCCAACATTGAACTGTGTGGCAGCCATTGAACTGTGTGGCAGCCATTGAACTGTGTGGCCACCATTGACCTGTGTGGCCACCATTGAACTGTGTGGCCACCATTGAACTGTGTGACCGCCATTGAACTGTGTGGCCGCCATTGAACTGTGTGGCAGCCATTGAACTGTGTGGCCACCATTGACTTGTGTGGCCACCATTGAACTGTGTGGCCACCGTTGAACTGTGTGTCCGCCGTTGAACTGTGTGGCCAGCATTGAATTGTGTGGCCGCCATTGAACTGTGTGGCCGCCATTGAACTGTGTGGCCGCCATTGAACTGTGTAGTGGCCATTGAACTGTGTGGCCGCCATTGAACTATGTGGCCACCATTGAACTGTGTGACCGCCGTTGAACTGACTGTGTGGCAGCCATTGAACTGTGTGGCCACCATTGAACTGTGTGGCCACCATTGAACTGTGTGGTAGCCATTGAACTGTGTGGCAGCCATTGAACTGTGTGGCCACCATTGACCTGTGTGGCCACCATTGAACTGTGTGGCAGCCATTGAACTGTGTAGCGGCCATTGAACTGTGTGGCCGCCATTGAACTATGTGGCCACCATTGACCTGTGTGGCCACCATTGAACTGTGTGACCGCCGTTGAACTGACTGTGTGGCAGCCATTGAAATGTGTGGCCACCATTGACCTGTGTGGCCACCATTGAACTGTGTGGCAGCCATTGAACTGTGTGGCAGCCATTGAACTGTGTGGCCACCATTGACCTGTGTGGCCACCATTGAACTGTGTGGCAGCCATTGAACTGTGTAGCGGCCATTGAACTGTGTGGCCACCATTGAACTGTGTGGCCACCATTGAACTGTGTGGCCGCCATTGAACTGTGTGACCGCCATTGACCTGTGTGGCCACCATTGAACTGTGTGGCCGCCAATGAACTATGTGGCCGCCATTGAACTGTGTGACCGCAATTGAACTGTGTGGCAGCCATTGAACTGTGTGGCCACCATTGACCTGTGTGGCCACCATTGAACTGTGTGACCGCCGTTGAACTGTGTGACCACTATTGAACTGTGTGGCCGCCATTGACCTGTGTGGCCAACATTGATCTGTGTGACCGCCATTGAACTGTGTGGCCGCCATTGAACTGTGTGACCGCCGTTGAACTGTGTGGCAGCCATTGAACTGTGTGGCCACCATTGACCTGTGTGGCCACCATTGAACTGTGTGGCAGCCATTGAACTATGTGGCCGTCATTGAACTGTGTGGCCGCCATTGAACTGTGTAGCGGCCATTGAACTGTGTGGCCGCCATTGAACTGTGTGACCGCCATTGAACAGTGTGGCCACCATTGACCTGTGTGGCCGCCATTGAACTGTGTGGCAGCCATTGACTTGTGTGGCCACCATTGACCTGTGTGGCCGCAATTGAACTGTGTGACCGCCATTGAACTGTGTGGCCACCATTGACCTGTGTGGCCACCATTGACCTGTGTGGCCACCATTGAACTGTGTGGCCGCCAATGAACTGTTTGGCCGCCATTGAACTGTGTGGCCGCCATTGAACTGTTTGGCCGACATAGAACTATGTGGCAACCATTGACCTGTGTGGCCACCATTGAACTGTGTGACCGCCGTTGAACTGTGTGGCAGCCATTGAACTGTGTGGCCACCATTGACCTGTGTGGCCACCATTGAACTGTGTGGCAGCCATTGAACTGTGTGGCAGCCATTGATCTGTGTGGCCACCATTGATCTGTGTGGCCACCATTGAACTGTGTGGCAGCCATTGAACTGTGTAGCGGCCATTGAACTGTGTGGCGACCATTGAACTGTGTGGCCACCATTGAACTGTGTGGCCGCCATTGAACTGTGTGACCGCCATTGAACTGTGTGGCAGCCATTGAACTGTGTGGCCACCATTGACCTGTGTGGCCACCTTTGAACTGTGTGGCCGCCAATGAACTATGTGGCCGCCATTGAACAGTGTGACCGCCATTGAACTGTGTGGCAGCCATTGAACTGTGTGGCCACCATTGACCTGTGTGGCCACCATTGAACTGTGTGACCGCCGTTGAACTGTGTGACCACCATTGAACTGTGTGGCCGCCATTGACCTGTGTGACCGCCATTGAACTGTGTGGCCACCATTGACCTGTGTGGCCACCATTGACCTGTGTGGCCACAATTGAACTTTGTGGCCGCCAATGAACTGTGTGGCCACAATTGAACTGTGTGGCCGCCAATGAACTGTGTGGCAGCCTTTGAACTGTGTGGCCGCCATTGAACTGTGTGGCCGCCATTGAACTGTGTAGCGGCCATTGAACTGTGTGGCCGCCATTGAACTATGTGGCCACCATTGACCTGTGTGGCCACCATTGAACTGTGTGACCGCCGTTGAACTGTGTGGCCACCATTGAACTGTGTGGCAGCCATTGAACTGTGTGGCAGCCATTGAACTGTGTGGCCACCATTGACCTGTGTGGCCACCATTGAACTGTGTGGCCACCATTGAACTGTGTGACCGCCATTGAACTGTGTGGCCGCCATTGAACTGTGTGGCAGCCATTGAACTGTGTGGCCATCATTGACCTGTGTGGCCACCATTGAACTGTGTGGCAACCATTGAACTGTGTGGCAGCCATTGAACTGTGTGGCCACCATTGACCTGTGTTGCCACCATTGAACTGTATGGCCACTGTTGAACTGTGTGACAGCCATTGAACTGTGTGGCCGCCATTGAACTGTGTGGCAGCCATTGAACTGTGTGGCCACCATTGACCTGTGTGGCCACCATTGAACTGTGTGGCCACCATTGAACTGTGTGACCGCCGTTGACCTGTGTGGCCGCCATTGAACTGTGTGACCGCCATTGAACTGTGTAGCCGCCATTGAACTGTGTGGCCACCATTGACCTGTGTGGCCACCATTGAACTGTGTGACCGCCGTTGAAATTTGTGGCCGCCGTTGAACTGTGTGGCCACCATAGGCCTGTGTGGCCACCATTGACCTGTGTGACCGCCGTTGAACTGTGTGGCCACCGTTGAACTGTGTGGCCAACATTGACCTGTGTGGCCGCCATTGAACTGTGTGGACGTCATTGAACTGTGTGGCCGCCATTGAACTGTGTGACCACCATTGAACTGTGTGGCCAGCATTGAACTGTGTGGCCGCCATTGAACTGTGTGGCCGCCATTGAACTGTGTGGCCGCCATTGAACTGTGTAGCGGCCATTGAACTGTGTGGCCGCCATTGAATTATGTGACCGCCATTGAACAGTGTGGCCACCATTGGCCTGTGTGGCCGCCATTGAACTGTGTGACCGCCATTGAACTGTGTGGCAGCCATTGACTTGTGTGGCCACCATTGACCTGTGTGGCCGCAATTGAACTGTGTGACCGCCATTGAACTGTGTTGCCACCATTGACCTGTGTGGCCACCATTGACCTGTGTGGCCACCATTGAACTGTGTGGCCGCCAATGAACTGTGTGGCCGCCATTGAACTGTGTGGCCGCCATTGAACTGTGTGGCCGCCATAGAACTATGTGGCAACCATTGACCTGTGTGGACACCATTGAACTGTGTGACCGCCGTTGAACTGTGTGGCAGCCATTGAACTGTGTGGCCACCATTGACCTGTGTGGCCACCATTGAACTGTGTGGCAGCCATTGAACTGTGTGGCAGCCATTGATCTGTGTGGCCACCATTGATCTGTGTGGCCACCATTGAACTGTTTGGCAGCCATTGAACTGTGTAGCGGCCATTGAACTGTGTGGCGACCATTGAACTGTGTGGCCACCATTGAACTGTGTGGCCGCCATTGAACTGTGTGACCGCCATTGAACTGTGTGGCAACCATTGAACTGTGTGGCCACCATTGACCTGTGTGGCCACCTTTGAACTGTGTGGCCGCCAATGAACTATGTGGCCGCCATTGAACTGTGTGGCAGCCATTGAACTGTGTGGCCACCATTGACCTGTGTGGCCACCATTGAACTGTGTGACCGCCGTTGAACTGTGTGACCACCATTGAACTGTGTGGCCGCCATTGACCTGTGTGACCGCCATTGAACTGTGTGGCCACCATTGACCTGTGTGGCCACCATTGACCTGTGTGGCCACAATTGAACTTTGTGGCCGCCAATGAACTGTGTGGCCACAATTGAACTGTGTGGCCACCATTGACCTGTGTGGCCACCATTGAACTGTGTGGCCACCATTGAACTGTGTGACCGCCATTGAACTGTGTGGCCGCCATTGAACTGTGTGGCAGCCATTGAACTGTGTGGCCACCATTGACCTGTGTGGCCACCATTGAACTGTGTGGCCACCATTGAACTGTGTGACCGCCGTTGACCTGTGTGGCCGCCATTGGACTGTGTGACCGCCATTGAACTGTGTGGCCGCCATTGAACTGTGTGACCGCCGTTGAACTGTGTGGCAGCCATTGAACTGTGTGGCCACCATTGACCTGTGTGGCCACCATTGAACTGTGTGGCAGCCATTGAACTATGTGGCCGTCATTGAACTGTGTGGCCGCCATTGAACTGTGTAGCGGCCATTGAACTGTGTGGCCGCCATTGAACTGTGTGACCGCCATTGAACAGTGTGGCCACCATTGACCTGTGTGGCCGCCATTGAACTGTGTGGCAGCCATTGACTTGTGTGGCCACCATTGACCTGTGTGGCCGCAATTGAACTGTGTGACCGCCATTGAACTGTGTGGCCACCATTGACCTGTGTGGCCACCATTGACCTGTGTGGCCACCATTGAACTGTGTGGCCGCCAATGAACTGTTTGGCCGCCATTGAACTGTGTGGCCGCCATTGAACTGTTTGGCCGCCATAGAACTATGTGGCAACCATTGACCTGTGTGGCCACCATTGAACTGTGTGACCGCCGTTGAACTGTGTGGCAGCCATTGAACTGTGTGGCCACCATTGACCTGTGTGGCCACCATTGAACTGTGTGGCAGCCATTGAACTGTGTGGCAGCCATTGATCTGTGTGGCCACCATTGATCTGTGTGGCCACCATTGAACTGTGTGGCAGCCATTGAACTGTGTAGCGGCCATTGAACTGTGTGGCGACCATTGAACTGTGTGGCCACCATTGAACTGTGTGGCCGCCATTGAACTGTGTGACCGCCATTGAACTGTGTGGCAGCCATTGAACTGTGTGGCCACCATTGACCTGTGTGGCCACCTTTGAACTGTGTGGCCGCCAATGAACTATGTGGCCGCCATTGAACGGTGTGACCGCCATTGAACTGTGTGGCAGCCATTGAACTGTGTGGCCACCATTGACCTGTGTGGCCACCATTGAACTGTGTGACCGCCGTTGAACTGTGTGACCACCATTGAACTGTGTGGCCGCCATTGACCTGTGTGACCGCCATTGAACTGTGTGGCCACCATTGACCTGTGTGGCCACCATTGACCTGTGTGGCCACAATTGAACTTTGTGGCCGCCAATGAACTGTGTGGCCACAATTGAACTGTGTGGCCGCCAATGAACTGTGTGGCAGCCTTTGAACTGTGTGGCCGCCATTGAACTGTGTGGCCGCCATTGAACTGTGTAGCGGCCATTGAACTGTGTGGCCGCCATTGAACTATGTAGCCACCATTGACCTGTGTGGCCACCATTGAACTGTGTGACCGCCGTTGAACTGTGTGGCCACCATTGAACTGTGTGGCAGCCATTGAACTGTGTGGCAGCCATTGAACTGTGTGGCCACCATTGACCTGTGTGGCCACCATTGAACTGTGTGGCCACCATTGAACTGTGTGACCGCCATTGAACTGTGTGGCCGCCATTGAACTGTGTGGCAGCCATTGAACTGTGTGGCCACCATTGACCTGTGTGGCCACCATTGAACTGTGTGGCCACCATTGAACTGTGTGACCGCCGTTGACCTGTGTGGCCGCCATTGAACTGTGTGACCGCCATTGAACTGTGTGGCCGCCATTGAACTGTGTGACCGCCGTTGAACTGTGTGGCAGCCGTTGAACTGTGTGGCCACCATTGACCTGTGTGGCCACCATTGAACTGTGTGGCAGCCATTGAACTATGTGGCAGCCATTGACCTGTGTGGCCACCATTGACCTGTGTGGCCACCATTGAACTTTGTGGCCACCATTGAACTGTGTGACCGCCATTGAACTGTTTGGCCGCCATTGAACTGTGTGGCAGCCATTGAACTGTGTGGCCACCATTGACCTGTGTGTCCACCATTGAACTGTGTTGCCACCATTGAACTGTGTGGCAGCCATTGAACTGTGTGGCAGCCATTGAACTGTGTGGCCACCATTGACCTTTGTGGCCACCATTGAACTGTGTGGCCACCATTGAACTGTGTGACCGCCATTGAACTGTGTGGCCGCCATTGAACTGTGTGGCAGCCATTGAACTGTGTGGCCACCATTTACATGTGTGGCCACCATTGAACTGTGTGGCCACCATTGAACTGTGTGACCGCCGTTGACCTGTGTGGCCGCCATTGAACTGTGTGACCGCCGTTGAACTGTGTGGCAGCCATTGAACTGTGTGGCCACCATTGACCTGTGTGGCCACCATTGAACTGTGTGGCAGCCATTGAACTGTGTGGCAGCCATTGAACTGTGTGGCCACCATTGACCTGTGTGGCCACCATTGAACTGTGTGGCCACCATTGAACTGTGTGACCGCCATTGAACTGTTTGGCCGCCATTGAACTGTGTGGCAGCCATTGAACTGTGTGGCCACCATTGACCTGTGTGGCCACCATTGAACTGTGTGGCCACCATTGAACTGTGTGGCCACCATTGACTTGTGTGGCCGCCATTGAACTGTGTGACCACCATTGAACTGTGTGGCCGCCATTGAACTGTGTGGCCACCGTTGACCTGTGTGGCCACCATTGAACTGTGTGACCGCCGTTGAACTGTGTGGCCGCCGTTGAACTGTGTGGCCACCATTGACCTGAGTGGCCACCATTGAACTGCGTGGCCACCATTGAACTGTGTGACCGCCGTTGACCTGTGTGGCCGCCATTGAACTGTGTGACCGCCATTGAACTGTGTGGCCGCCATTAAACTGTGTGGCCACCATTGACCTGTGTGGCCACCATTGAACTGTGTGACGCCCCTGCATTGCAGAGTTGAAAACCACTGCCTTGTGATACAGGTTCTCGACAGAACCGAAGGCTAAGGGAGCAAACCCTAACAGAAAACCATGTCATTGTGGCAGCATCAAGGGTGGTTGATGAATGGAACTCCCAACATCTCCCGACCAGCCACTGCAGGGACAAATAGCTCGCGCCTGTCTTGACGTTTTCTTGCCGGTGTGAGACCTCTATTTGCTCCCCGAGAGAGTGCCGCTAGTAACTTGCAAAAGCCAGCAGCACTTCAACACTTTTTGCAAGCAGCTCTCATGAAATGCACAACCGCACGAATTACCATACCGGACCGGTCGTCGCCCGGGTTACCAAGGACCGCGCTGCTCGACCTCATCTTCCGTCGACAGTGAAAAATCAGCTAGGAAGAAGAGAACAACTATCAATTGCTCAATGGAACGTCAGGACTCTCCTCGACCGAGAGGTAGCCGACCGACCGGAAAGACGTACTGCACTAGTAGCAATGGAACTCGCCAAGTACAATATAGACATTGCCGCCCTGTGCGAAACAAGGTTCTCAGAGTCTGGTAGTCTTAATGACTTGGAATACTCTTTCTTCTGGAGTGGCAGACCCAAAGGAGAGAGAAGGGAGGCTGGAGTGGGCTTTGCTATCAAGAAGGACATCGTGACAAAGCTGACAGAAATGCCACGGCCAGTAAGTGACAGAATCATGATGATGAGACTACCTCTGAGCAAGGACAACTATGCTACAATTATCAGTGTTTACGCTCCAACAATGACAAACCCGGACGATAACAAGGAGGCTTTCTACAACCAGCTGTCAAGTACGCTCAGAGACATCCCTCGTACCGATAAGCTACTGCTGATAGGAGACTTCAATGCAAGGATAGGAAGAGACAATGACAAAGGGACCATGGTCATGGGCAAATATGGGATCGGGAAACGCAACTCCAATGGCGAGCTTCTACTGGCTTTGTGCTCTGAGTTCGAACTGATAGTGACGAACACCATGTTCAAGCAGAAGGATGAACGCAAGACCACCTGGATGCATCCTCGTTCCGGACACTGGCATATGATCGACTTCATCATCACGAGGTGTCGGGATAAGATGGACATCCACAGTACTCGAGCCATGCGTGGAGCTAACTGCTGGACCGATCACCATATGCTGAGGTCAAAAGTGGCATTTAGAGTACGACAAAAGCACAACAGGCAAGTGGTAAGAAAACCGACCAAGCTAAACACAGCAAAACTACGTACCATCAGTCATAGGGAGAGCTTCGAGCAGGAGATGGACAGCGCTCTCGCCCAATGGGAGGAGAAGGAAAGCTCAACACCAGATGAGGAAAGGGCAGCTCTGCAACAGGTAGTATACAACACAGCTAAAACATTTCTCGGCAAGCCAGACAGAAAACACCAGGACTGATTCGACCCCAACGACCAGGAGCTACAAAATCTAATGAGCAGAAGAGACCAATCCCACCAGAGAGTGTTGCAGACCAGGAGTACTAGATCCACCATTGCAGCGTACAAAGATGCCTGCAGACTGCTACAAAAACGCACCCGTGCCCTGAAGTCAGAATGGTGGGAAATGAAGGCAGAGGAGCTGCAGAGATCTGCAGACAGAAACGACATGAAGGGCTTCTACAATGGACTGAAGGAAGTGTGGGGACCCGCGAAAAAGGGACCTGTTCACCTGAAGTCAACAGATTGAATGGAGACCTTCTCCGACAGCAAGAGAGTTGTGGCAAGATGGAGTGAACACTTCCAAAACTACTCAACGTCCCTGGCGACATAGAACATGAAGCTCTTGTCAACATCCAGCAGCGCATTACCAACACATGCCTTGATGAGATTCCAAACATGGATGAGATGGCTAGAGCAATCGCCGGCCTGAAAGATGGCAAAGCACCTTGGGGTGATGGAATTCCTGCTGAAGTATGGAAGCACGGAGGAGACAATCTGTCCAACAGACTGCACCAATTAATCACCAAAGCCTGGGAGGAGGGTTCTGTACCACAAGCGTGGAAGGATGCCAGCATTGTAACCATCTACAAGAAAGGAGATCGAACAGACTGTGGGAACTACAGAGGAATCTCTCTTCTTTCCATAGCAGGCAAGATCTTCGCCAGGATCCTGCTCAACAGACTATCTATTCACATAACACCAGAAGTAGTTCCGGAGACACAGTGTGGCTTCAGATCCAACCGGAGCACATTGGATATGATATTTTGTCTCCGACAACTACAAGAAAAGTGCATTGAGCAGGACCGACCACTATACATGGTATTTGTCGACTTCACGAAGGCGTTTGATACAGTCGGAAGGACCGGGCTATGGCAGCTACTGAGGAAATATGGATGCCCAGAGAAATTCACAACCATGATCGAGGCTCTACATACGGGAATGATGGCGAATGTGAGTGTTGGAGGGGAAGTCTCGGAAACGTTCGGTGTTACCAATGGTGTCAAGCAAGGCTGTGTACTGGCCCCCACGCTCTTCTCCATCTTCCTATCAGCAATGCTCGTCGAGGCTTTCCGAGGCATGGGAGATGGCGTCTATATACAGTCTAGACAGAGCGCTGACCTATTCAACGTCGCACACTTCAGAGCGAAGACCAAGACTACCCAGATACTTATGAGAGAGCTGCTATACGCAGATGACAGTGCACTGGTTGCCCACTCTGCTGAAGAGATCCAGAGAATAGTGGATGCTTTCTCCGATGCATCAAAGAAGTTCGGCCTGAAGATTAACATCAAGAAGACGGAAGTGCTGTACCAACCCAACTCTACAAGAACCCGAGAGGAGGATATCATGGTTGATGGAAACAAGCTGAACTCTGTTCCGGAATTCACCTACCTCGGAAGCACTATATCAAGTGATGGACGCATTGATGCTGAAATACAGAGGAGGATGGCTAAGGCTAGCGCATCTTTCGGCCGATTACGCCAGAGACTCTGGAACAACCACCATGTGTCCACGCGGGTCAAAGGCAAGATCTACCGCGCAATTGTGCTATCCACCTTACTATACGGAGCCGAGGCCTGGACAGTGTACAGACGACAGGTGAAAAAGCTGCATGCCTTCATGATGCGACATCTGCGTTCGATCATGAGGCTAACCTGGAAGGACAAAGTGACAAACAAGGAAATACTCGGTCGGATAGGGCTGCCCTCTATGGAAGATCTTCTGATCAAAAAGAATCTCATGTGGACTGGACACCTCATGAGGGTGTCATCAGACAGGCTACCAAAGCAGATCCTCTACTCTCAATTGTTTTCTGGTCACAGACAGAGAGGACGCCCTCGTCTCCGGTTCAAGGATACCATCAAGAGAAACCTCAAGCTGAGAGACATAAAGACCGACTCATGGACATCACTCTCACAGCAGAAAACTAAATGGAGTGCGGCGGTCAAGAAATGAAAGCAGTCTTTGTCGCATAGCGACTGACAGCATGATGATGATGATGATGTATAGTAGTGCGGTGTATAGTAGTGCGGCGTATAGTAGTGCGGTGTATAGTAGTGCGGTGTATAGTAGTGCGGTGTATAGTAGTGCGGCGTATAGTAAGTAGTGTGGCGTATAGTAGTGCGGCGTATAGTAGTGCGGTGTATAGTAGTGCGGCGTATAGTAGTGCGGCGTATAGTAGTGCGGTGTATAGTAGTGCGGCGTATAGTAAGTAGTGTGGCGTATAGTAGAGCGGCGTATAGTAGTGCGGCGTATAGTAGTGCGGCGTATAGTAGTGCGGTGTATAGTAGTGCGGCGTATAGTAGTGCGGCGTATAGTAGTGCGGCGTATAGTAGTGCGGCGTATAGTAGTGCGGTGTATAGTAGTGCGGCGTATAGTAAGTAGTGTGGCGTATAGTAGTGCGGCGTATAGTAGTGCGGCGTATAGTAGTGCGGTGTATAGTAGTGCGGCGTATAGTAGTGCGGCGTATAGTAAGTAGTGTGGCGTATAGTAGTGCGGTGTATAGTAGTGCGGTGTATAGTAGTGCGGCGTATAGTAAGTAGTGCGGCGTATAGTTGTGCGGTGTATAGTAGTGCGGCGTATAGTAGTGCGGCGTATAGTAAGTAGTGCGGCGTATAGTAGTGCGGCGTATAGTAGTGCGGCGTATAGTAGTGCGGTGTATAGTAGTGCGGCGTATAGTAGTGCGGCGTATAGTAAGTAGTGCGGCGTATAGTAGTGCGGCGTATAGTAGTGCGGTGTATAGTAGTGCGGCGTATAGTAGTGCGGCGTATAGTAAGTAGTGCGGCGTATAGTTGTGCGGTGTATAGTAGTGCGGTGTATAGTAGTGCGGCGTATAGTAGTGCGGTGTATAGTAGTGCGGCGTATAGTAAGTAGTGCGGCGTATAGTTGTGCGGTGTATAGTAGTGCGGTGTATAGTAGTGCGGCGTATAGTAGTGCGGTGTATAGTAGTGCGGCGTATAGTAAGTAGTGTGGCGTATAGTAGTGCGGTGTATAGTAGTGCGGCGTATAGTAGTGCGGTGTATAGTAGTGCGGCGTATAGTAGTGCGGCGTATAGTAGTGCGGTGTATAGTAGTGCGGTGTATAGTAGTGCGGCGTATAGTAAGTAGTGTGGCGTATAGTAGTGCGGTGTATAGTAGTGCGGCGTATAGTAGTGCGGTGTATAGTAGTGCGGCGTATAGTAGTGCGGCGTATAGTAGTGCGGCGTATAGTAGTGCGGCGTATAGTAGTGCGGTGTATAGTAGTGCGGCGTATAGTAAGTAGTGTGGCGTATAGTAGTGCGGCGTATAGTAGTGCGGTGTATAGTAGTGCGGCGTATAGTAGTGCGGCGTATAGTAAGTAGTGTGGCGTATAGTAGTGCGGTGTATAGTAGTGCGGTGTATAGTAGTGCGGCGTATAGTAAGTAGTGTGGCGTATAGTAGTGCGGTGTATAGTAGTGCGGTGTATAGTAGTGCGGCGTATAGTACTACGGTGTATAGTAGTGCGGTGTATAGTAGTGAGGCGTATAGTAGTGCGGCGTATAGTACTACGGTGTATAGTAGTGCGGTGTATAGTAGTGCGGCGTATAGTAGTGCGGTGTATAGTAGTGCGGCGTATAGTAAGTAGTGTGGCGTATAGTAGTGCGGTGTATAGTAGTGCGGTGTATAGTAGTGCGGCGTATAGTACTACGGTGTATAGTAGTGCGGTGCATAGTAGTGAGGCGTATAGTAGTGCGGCGTATAGTAGTGCGGCGTATAGTAGTGCGGTGTATAGTAGTGCGGCGTATAGTAGTGCGGCGTATAGTAAGTAGTGTGGCGTATAGTAGTACGGTGTATAGTAGTGCGGTGTATAGTAGTGCGGCGTATAGTAGTGCGGTGTATAGTAGTGCGGCGTATAGTAAGTAGTGTGGCGTATAGTACTACGGTGTATAGTAGTGCGGTGTATAGTAGTGCGGCGTATAGTAGTGCGGTGTATAGTAGTGCGGCGTATAGTAGTGCGGTGTATAGTAGTGCGGCGTATAGTAGTGCGGCGTATAGTAGTGCGGCGTATAGTACTACGGTGTATAGTAGTGCGGTGTATAGTAGTGCGGTGTATAGTAGTGCGGTGTATAGTAGTGCGGTGTATAGTAGTGCGGCGTATAGTACTACGGTGTATAGTAGTGAGGCGTATAGTAGTGCGGCGTATAGTACTACGGTGTATAGTAGTGCGGTGTATAGTAGTGCGGCGTATAGTAGTGCGGTGTATAGTAGTGCGGCGTATAGTAAGTAGTGTGGCGTATAGTAGTGCGGTGTATAGTAGTGCGGTGTATAGTAGTGCGGCGTATAGTACTACGGTGTATAGTAGTGCGGTGTATAGTAGTGCGGTGTATAGTAGTGCGGCGTATAGTAAGTAGTGTAGCGTATAGTAGTGCGGTGTATAGTAGTGCGGTGTATAGTAGTGCGGCGTATAGTAAGTAGTGTGGCGTATAGTAGTGCGGTGTATAGTAGTGCGGTGTATAGTAGTGCGGTGTATAGTAGTGCGGCGTATAGTAAGTAGTGCGGTGTATAGTAGTGCGGTGTATAGTAGTGCGGTGTATAGTAGTGCGGCGTATAGTAAGTAGTGTGGCGTATAGTAGTGCGGTGTATAGTAGTGCGGTGTATAGTAGTGCGTTGTATAGTAGTGCGGCGTATAGTAAGTAGTGTGGCGTATAGTAGTGCGGTGTATAGTAGTGCGGTGTATAGTAGTGCGGTGTATAGTAGTGCGGTGTATAGTAAGTAGTGTGGCGTATAGTAGTGCGGCGTATAGTAGTGCGGTGTATAGTAGTGCGGCGTATAGTAGTGCGGCGTATAGTAGTACGGTGTATAGTAGTGAGGCGTATAGTAGTGCGGCGTATAGTAGTGCGGTGTATAGTACTACGGTGTATAGTAGTGAGGCGTATAGTAGTGCGGCGTATAGTAGTGCGGCGTATAGTAGTGCGGTGTATAGTACTACGGTGTATAGTAGTGAGGCGTATAGTAGTGCGGCGTATAGTACTACGGTGTATAGTAGTGAGGCGTATAGTAGTGCGGCGTATAGTAGTGCGGTGTATAGTACTACGGTGTATAGTAGTGAGGCGTATAGTAGTGCGGCGTATAGTAGTGCGGTGTATAGTACTACGGTGTATAGTAGTGAGGCGTATAGTAGTGCGGTGTATAGTACTACGGTGTATAGTAGTGAGGCGTATAGTACTACGGTGTATAGTAGTGAGGCGTATAGTAGTGCGGCGTATAGTAGTGCGGCGTATAGTACTACGGTGTATAGTAGTGAGGCGTATAGTAGTGCGCGTATAGTAGTGCGGTGTATAGTACTACGGTGTATAGTAGTGAGGCGTATAGTAGTGCGGCGTATAGTAGTGCGGCGTATAGTACTACGGTGTATAGTAGTGAGGCGTATAGTAGTGCGGCGTATAGTAGTGCGGCGTATAGTAGTGCGGTGTATAGTACTACGGTGTATAGTAGTGAGGCGTATAGTAGTGCGGCGTATAGTAGTGCGGTGTATAGTACTACGATGTATAGTAGTGCGGTGTATAGTATTGAGGCGTATAGTAGTGCGGCGTATAGTAGTGCGGTGTATAGTACTACGGTGTATAGTAGGGCGGTGTATTGTAAGTAGTGTGGCGTATAGTAGTGCGGCGTATAATAGTGAGGCGTATAGTAGTGCGGCGTATAGTAGTGCGGTGTATAGTAGTGCGGCGTATAGTAGTGCGGTGTATAGTAGTGTGGCGTATAGTACTACGGTGTATAGTAGTGCGGTGTATAGTAGTGCGGTGTATAGTAGTGCGGCGTATAGTAGTGCGGTGTATAGTAGTGCGGCGTATAGTACTACGGTGTATAGTAGTGCGGTGTATAGTAGTGAGGCGTATAGTAGTGCGGTGTATAGTAGTGCGGCGTATAGTAGTGCGGTGTATAGTAAGTAGTGTGGCGTATAGTAGTACGGTGTATAGTAGTGAGGCGTATAGTAGTGCGGCGTATAGTAGTGCGGCGTATAGTACTACGGTGTATAGTAGTGAGGCGTATAGTAGTGCGGCGTATAGTAGTGCGGTGTATAGTACTACGGTGTATAGTAGTGAGGCGTATAGTAGTGCGGCGTATAGTAGTGCGGCGTATAGTACTACGGTGTATAGTAGTGAGGCGTATAGTAGTGCGGCGTATAGTAGTAGTGCGGTGTATAGTACTACGGTGTATACTAGTGCGGTGTATAGTAGTGAGGCGTATAGTAGTGCGGCGTATAGTAGTGCGGTGTATAGTACTACGGTGTATAGTAGTGCGGCGTATAGTAGTGCGGCGTATAGTAGTGCGGTGTATAGTACTACGGTGTATAGTAGTGCGGCGTATAGTAGTGCGGCGTATAGTAGTGCGGTGTATAGTACTACGGTGTATAGTAGTGCGGTGTATAGTAGTGAGGCGTATAGTAGTGCGGTGTATAGTACTACGGTGTATAGTAGTGCGGTGTATAGTAGTGCGGTGTATAGTAGTGCGGTGTATAGTAAGTAGTGTGGCGTATAGTAGTGCGGCGTATAATAGTGAGGCGTATAGTAGTGCGGTGTTTAGTAGTATGGTGTATAGTAGTGCGGCGTATAGTAGTGCGGTGTATAGTAGTGCGGTGTATAGTAGTGTGGCGTATAGTAGTGCGGCGTATAGTAGTGCGGTGTATAGTAAGTAGTGTGGCGTATAGTAGTGCGGTGTATAGTAGTGCGGTGTATAGTAGTGCGGCGTATAGTAGAGCGGCGTATAGTAGTGCGGTGTATAGTAGTGCGGCGTATAGTAGTGCGGTGTATAGTAGTGCGGTGTATAGTAGTGCGGCGTATAGTAGTGCGGCGTATAGTAGTGCGGTGTATAGTAGTGCGGCGTATAGTAGTGCGGTGTATAGTAAGTGGTGCGGCGTATAGTAGTACGGTGTATAGTAGTGAGGCGTATAGTAGTGCGGCGTATAGTAGTGCGGCGTATAGTAGTGCGGTGTATAGTAGTGCGGTGTATAGTAGTGCGGTGTATAGTAAGTAGTGTGGCGTATAGTAGTGCGGCGTATAATAGTGAGGCGTATAGTAGTGCGGTGTTTAGTAGTACGGTGTATAGTACTACGGTGTATAGTAGTGAGGCGTATAGTAGTGCGGTGTATAGTACTACGGTGTATAGTAGTGAGGCGTATAGTAGTGCGGCGTATAGTAGTGCGGCGTATAGTAGTGCGGTGTTTAGTAGTACGGTGTATAGTAGTGCGGCGTATAGTAGTGCGGTGTATAGTAGTGCGGTGTATAGTAGTGCGGTGTATAGTAGTGTGGCGTATAGTAGTGCGGCGTATAGTAGTGCGGTGTATAGTAGTGCGGTGTATAGTAGTGCGGTGTATAGTAGTGCGGTGTATAGTAAGTAGTGTGGCGTATAGTAGTGCGGCGTATAATAGTGAGGCGTATAGTAGTGCGGTGTTTAGTAGTACGGTGTATAGTAGTGCGGCGTATAGTAGTGCGGTGTATAGTAGTGCGGTGTATAGTAGTGTGGCGTATAGTAGTGCGGCGTATAGTAGTGCGGTGTATAGTAAGTAGTGTGGCGTATAGTAGTGCGGTGTATAGTACTACGGTGTATAGTAGTGCGGTGTTTAGTAGTACGGTGTATAGTAAGTAGTGCGGCGTATAATAGTGAGGCGTATAGTAGTGCGGTGTTTAGTAGTACGGTGTATAGTAGTGCGGCGTATAGTAGTGCGGTGTATAGTAGTGCGGTGTATAGTAGTGCGGTGTATAGTAGTGTGGTTTATAGTAGTGCGGCGTATAGTAGTGCGGTGTATAGTAGTGCGGTGTATAGTAGTGCGGTGTATAGTAGTGCGGTGTATAGTAAGTAGTGTGGCGTATAGTAGTGCGGCGTATAATAGTGAGGCGTATAGTAGTGCGGTGTATAGTAGTGCGGCGTATAGTAGTGCGACGTATAGTAGTGCGGCGTATAGTAAGTAGTGTGGCGTATAGTAGTGCGGTGTATAGTAGTGCGGTGTATAGTAGTGCGGCGTATAGTAGTGCGGTGTATAGTAGTGCGGCGTATAGTAAGTAGTGTGGCGTATAGTAGTGCGGCGTATAGTAGTGCGGTGTATAGTAGTGCGGCGTATAGTAGTGCGGTGTATAGAACTACGGTGTATAGTAGTGCGGTGTTTAGTAGTACGGTGTATAGTAGTGCGGCGTATAGTAGTGCGGTGTATAGTTGTGCGGTGTATAGTAGTGCGGCGTATAGTAGTGCGGCGTATAGTAGTGCGGTGTATAGTAGTACGGTGTATAGTAGTGCGGTGTATAGTAGTGCGGTGTATAGTAAGTAGTGTGGCGTATAGTAGTGCGGCGTATAATAGTGAGGCGTATAGTAATGCGGCGTATAGTAGTGCGACGTATAGTAGTGCGGTGTATAGTAGTGCGGTGTATAGTAAGTAGTGTGGCGTATAGTAGTGCGGCGTATAATAGTGAGGCGTATAGTAGTGCGGCGTATAGTAGTGCGGCGTATAGTAGTGCGGTGTATAGTAGTGCGGTGTATAGTAAGTAGTGTGGCGTATAGTAGTGCGGCGTATAATAGTGAGGCGTATAGTAGTGCGGCGTATAGTAGTGCGGCGTATAGTAGTGCGGCGTATAGTAGTGCGGCGTATAGTAGTGCGGCGTATAGTAGTGCGGTGTATAGTAGTGCGGCGTATAGTAGTGCGGCGTATAATAGTGAGGCGTATAGTAGTGCGACGTATAGTAGTGCGGCGTATAGTAGTGCGGTGTATAGTAATGCGGTGTATAGTAGTGTGGCGTATAGTAGTGCGGCGTATAGTAGTGCGGTGTATAGTAGTGCGGCGTATAGTAGTGCGGTGTATAGTAGTGCGGTGTATAGTAAGTAGTGTGGCGTATAGTAGTGCGGCGTATAATAGTGAGGCGTATAGTAGTGCGGCGTATAGTAAGTAGTGCGGCGTATAGTAGTGCGGTGTATAGTAGTGCGGTGTATAGTAAGTAGTGTGGCGTATAGTAGTGCGGCGTATAATAGTGAGGCGTATAGTAGTGCGGCGTATAGTAGTGCGGCGTATAGTAGTGCGGCGTATAGTAGTGCGGCGTATAGTAGTGCGGCGTATAGTAGTGCGGTGTATAGTAGTGCGGCGTATAGTAGTGCGGCGTATAATAGTGAGGCGTATAGTAGTGCGACGTATAGTAGTGCGGCGTATAGTAGTGCGGTGTATAGTAATGCGGTGTATAGTAGTGTGGCGTATAGTAGTGCGGCGTATAATAGTGAGGCGTATAGTAGTGCGGCGTATAGTAGTGCGGTGTATAGTAGTGCGGTGTATAGTAAGTAGTGCGGTGTATAGTAGTGCGGTGTATAGTAGTGCGGTGTATAGTAGTGTGGCGTATAATAGTGCGGTGTATAGTAGTGCGGTGTATAGTAAGTAGTGCGGTGTATAGTAGTGCGGTGTATAGTAGTGCGGCGTATAGTAGTGTGGCGTATAATAGTGCGGTGTATAGTAGTGCGGTGTATAGTAGTGCGGCGTATAGTAGTGCGGCGTATAATAGTGCGGTGTATAGTAGTGCGGTGTATAGTAAGTAGTGCGGTGTATAGTAGTGCGGTGTATAGTAGTGCGGCGTATAATAGTGAGGCGTATAATAGTGCGGCGTATAGTAGTGCGGTGTATAGTAGTGCGGTGTATAGTAAGTAGTGCGGTGTATAGTAGTGCGGTGTATAGTAGTGCGGTGTATAGTAGTGTGGCGTATAATAGTGCGGTGTATAGTAGTGCGGTGTATAGTAGTGCGGCGTATAATAGTGAGGCGTATAATAGTGAGGCGTATAATAGTGCGGTGTATAGTAGTGCGGTGTATAGTAAGTAGTGCGGTGTATAGTAGTGCGGTGTATAGTAGTGCGGTGTATAGTAGTGTGGCGTATAATAGTGCGGTGTATAGTAGTGCGGTGTATAGTAAGTAGTGCGGTGTATAGTAGTGCGGTGTATAGTAGTGCGGCGTATAGTAGTGCGGTGTATAGTAGTGCGGTGTATAGTAAGTAGTGCGGTGTATAGTAGTGCGGTGTATAGTAGTGCGGTGTTTAGTAGTACGGTGTATAGTAGTGCGGTGTATAGTAGTGCGGTGTATAGTAGTGCGGTGTATAGTAGTGCGGTGTATAGTAAGTAGTGTGGCGTATAGTAGTGCGGCGTATAATAGTGAGGCGTATAGTAGTGCGGCGTATAGTAGTGCGGTGTATAGTAGTGCGGTGTATAGTAAGTAGTGCGGTGTATAGTAGTGCGGTGTATAGTAGTGCGGTGTATAGTAGTGCGGTGTATAGTAGTGTGGCGTATAATAGTGCGGCGTATAGTAGTGCGGCGTATAGTAGTGCGGTGTATAGTAGTGCGGCGTATAGTAGTGCGGTGTATAGTAGTGCGGTGTATAGTAGTGCGGTGTATAGTAGTGCGGTGTATAGTAGTGCGGTGTATAGTAAGTAGTGCGGTGTTTAGTAGTGCGGTGTATAGTAGTGCGGTGTTTAGTAGTACGGTGTATAGTAGTGCGGCGTATAGTAGTGCGGTGTATAGTAGTGCGGCGTATAGTAGTGCGGCGTATAGTAGTGCGGTGTTTAGTAGTACGGTGTATAGTAGTGCGGCGTATAGTAGTGCGGCGTATAGTAGTGCGGTGTATAGTAGTGCGGCGTATAGTAGTGCGGCGTATAGTAGTGCGGTGTATAGTAGTGCGGTGTATAGTAGTGCGGTGTATAGTAGTGCGGTGTATAGTAAGTAGTGCGGTGTTTAGTAGTGCGGTGTATAGTAGTGCGGCGTATAGTAGTGTGGCGTATAGTAGTGCGGCGTAAAGTAGTGCGGCGTAAAGTAGTGCGGCAGCGGAGCAACTACAATCTTTAGCTTGATTCGTCCTTACCAGTCTCTCCCAGTCGTATATTTGCGTGCATCTCAAGCTATGATGCAGAGGGATCAGACGACTGTGTGGTGCCTGGCCACATAATCAAGCAGTGGAGGCGTCTGATGTTTTGCTCTTCAAGCAAAATCAAACTGGTCCAGTTCATGGTGGAAGACTGGAAGAGGCCAAAGCTGAATGAAACGTTGGAAGGCAAGGTACTATATGCGACATGTGGAGATACTTGTTCAAGCTGACAGCGGAAAGGCTGGACGAGGTGAACGAGCTGCAGAAGGTACAGGACGAGGTAGAGCGCCGCAGCAGACTATGATTAAGTCATAACTGTCGCCGATGACACAGACGTGTTGGTGCTTAGTATGGCTGTTCAGGCTCATATTGAACATTTATACATATGGCACCAGAGCCAGGACAAGACACTTCGTGTCACGAAAATGTGTGCAGCTGTTGCACAAGGAATATATGCTGCTTAGTTGGGAATGCATAAGCTTAAATGGTGAGTGCTTTCTCAGGGTAAGAAACTGCTCCTTCATAATACAACATTCCAGGATACGATCTTGGGCTCGGCAAGGGCGTCAATTTGTGATGTTAGTGTGTTACTCTACCAACTGTTCTCAGCCAAGAAGGGGTTGTGGAGTCTGGCCAGCTCCCTCATTGTAAGGCCTGTCTCCACATCCATGTCCTCAGAGCCAACTATCAGTCTGGGGTAAGACATCAGGGTTTAGAGAAGTGCCCTCACATGGTCATGGGTGGGAGCTCAGTGACGATGGCAAACTCACAATTAACTGGATGACTGGATCCCAGCTCCAGAGGTTGTTCTGGGGTAGTTCTCCAGAGGTTGTTCTGGGGTTGTTTTCATTAAAACGCAGATGTGTTTTTCAGGCTCCAGATTGCGAGTGCCTTGTCAATGCACTCAAATGCACAGTCGTTTGTTGTCTCCAGGGTTTGTTGTCTCCAGGGTTTGTTGTCTCCAGGGTTTGTTGTCTCCAGGGTTTGTTGTCTCCAGGGTTTATTGTCTCCAGGGTTTGTTGTCTCCAGGGTTTGTTGTCTCCAGGGTTTGTTGTCTCCAGGGTTTGTTGTCTCCAGGCTCATACTTGTAAGAAAGCCGCATTGCAGCCATGGTTACAAGAAAATAGTGATAAAACAACATATTTAATGTTTATAGCATATCATTTATGAAAGAAAGTTCACAGGGATGGCAAAGTACATTTGATGTTACTGTCAAAATGTATTACTATATTATTAGTTCATTACTAGTTCAGGAGGCTAAATCTTACTATTTAGGGCAGTTAATTGTAACTCTAGAAATTGTAGCTAAAACATAAAGTCAATGAAGGATAATAAATCACCTGGAGTGGATAGAATTCCGCCAAGGTTACTAATAAAAACAGTAGAACAAATTAGTTAAATAGTCTGAAGAATGATGGCAGATGTTATTAAATTTTGGGAAACGTAAATGCCTATATACAGTGTGGGCTATCTTCTTCTTTGTGATGGTCATTATGTTCATTTGGCTACATTGAAATCCATCAGCCATGTCTTGCTCCACTCGTGTAATTAGTTTAGAACGTCTTGTTGTTCCCTGCTATGAGTATCTGTCTTGATTTCGCCGTTGAGCAGACATTCATTAGCGAATAGTCTTATTTTCGATGTATTGACATCGGAAATGTCACTAACGAACAGTAGGCAGAGCATGGTCCCAGGACTGTTCCTTGTGGTACACCTGAGATGACAGTAGACAGGGCATGGTCCCAGGACTGTTCCTTGTGGTACACCTGAGATGACCGTAGACAGAGTATGGTCCCAGGACTGTTCCTTGTGACACACCTGAGATGACATTAGACAGGGCTTGGTCCCAGTACCGTTCCTTGTGACACACCTGAGATGACCGTAGACAAAGCATGGTCCCAGGACTGTTCCTTGTGACACACCTGAGATGACAGTATACATAGTATGGTCCCAGTACTGTTCATTGTGACACACCTGAGATGACAGTATACAGAGTATGGTCCCAGGACTGTTCCTTGTGACACACCTGAGATGACAGTATACAGAGTATAGTCATAGTACTGTTCATTGTGACACACCTGAGATGACAGTATACATAGTATGGTCCCAGGACTGTTCCTTGTGACACACCTGAGATGACAATAGACAGAGCCTGGTCCCAGAACTGTTCATTGTGACACACCTGAGATGACATTAGACAGGGCCTGGTCCCAGTACCGTTCCTTGTCACACACCTGAGATGGCCGTAGACAAAGCATGGTCGCAGGACTGTTCATTGTGACACACCTGAGATGACCGTAGACAAAGCATGGTCCCAGGACTGTTCCTTGTGGCACACCTGAGATGACAGTAGACAGAGCATGGTCCCAGGACTGTTCCTTGTGGCACACCTGAGATGACCGTAGACAGAGCATGGTCCCAGTACTGTTCCTTGTGACACACCTGAGATGACAGTAGACAAAGCATGGTCCCAGGACTGTTCCTTGTGACACACCTGAGATGACAGTAGACAGAGCATGGTCCCAGGACTGTTCCTTGTGACACACCTGAGATGACAGTAGACAAAGCATGGTCCCAGGACTGTTCATTGTGGCACACCTGAGATGACCGTAGACAGAGCATGGTCCCAGGACTGTTCCTTGTGGCACACCTGAGATGACCGTAGACAGAGCATGGTCCCAGGAATGTTCCTTGTGACACACCTGAGATGACCGTAGACAAAGCATGGTCCCAGGACTGTTCATTGTGGCACACCTGAGATGACCGTAGACAGAGCATGGTCCCAGGACTGTTCCTTGTGGCACACCTGAGATGACAGTAGACAGAGCATGGTCCCAGTACTGTTCCTTGTGGCACACCTGAGATGACAGTAGACAGAGCATGGTCCCAGGACTGTTCCTTGTGGCACACCTGAGATGACAGTAGACAGAGCATGGTCCCAGTACTGTTCCTTGTGGCACACCTGAGATGACAGTAGACAGAGCATGGTCCCAGGACTGTTCCTTGTGACACACCTGAGATGACCGTAGACAGAGCATGGTCCCAGTACTGTTCCTTGTGGCACACCTGAGATGACAGTAGACAGAGCATGGTCCCAGGACTGTTCCTTGTGGCACACCTGAGATGACAGTAGACAGAGCATGGTCCCAGGACTGTTCCTTGTGACACACCTGAGATGACAGTAGACAGAGCATGGTCCCAGGACTGTTCCTTGTGACACACCTGAGATGACAGTAGACAGAGCATGGTCCCAGGACTGTTCCTTGTGGCACACCTGAGATGACAGTAGACAGAACGTGGTCCCAGTACTGTTCCTTGTGACACACCTGAGATGACAGTAGACAGAGCATGGTCCCAGTACTGTTCCTTGTGGCACACCTGAGATGACCGTAGACAGAGCATGGTCCCAGGACTGTTCCTTGTGGCACACCTGAGATGACAGTAGACAGAGCATGGTCCCAGTACTGTTCCTTGTGGCACACCTGAGATGACAGTAGACAGAGCATGGTCCCAGGACTGTTCCTTGTGACACACCTGAGATGACAGTAGACAGAGCCTGGTCCCAGTACTGTTCCTTGTGACACACCTGAGATGACCGTAGACAGAGCATGGTCCCAGTACTGTTCCTTGTGGCACACCTGAGATGACAGTAGACAGAGCATGGTCCCAGGAATGTTCCTTGTGACACACCTGAGATCGGGGAACAGGGATTCAGGTGAGATGAATCCGTCAACCACAACTCGCTGTCGCCTGCGTGTTAAAAACGCATCGAACCAACCAATCATGTTGTTGTCCAGGTTGTAATAGTGGATTTTTTTTATCCATTGAAAAACTTGATGACAGAGTGGTGTCCAGGTCGTTGCTCAACACTAACCTTCGCTGGCGCCAATACGTTTTCTGGTATAGCACATCATAATTTGATTGTGTGTGTTGCATTAATTTTGATTTCCCACAGACAGTTGAATTGTTTTGATGAAGAAAACTAAGAGAAAGCAGGACGACGTTGTTGTAATGTGCGCTAGCAAGGAATTTTTACCCAGGGCGACTCCTGGCTAACTTGTGCGACAACATTTTGAGGAGTACGGTAATAATCAAGCTGCTGGAAATTGGTGCGCCTTTGTTTACACGGAAACGGCGGGAATGTTTGTTTACACGGAAACGGCGGGAATGTTTGTTTACACGGAAACGGCGGGAATGTTTGTTTACACGGAAACGGCGGGAATGCTGAGACCGAACAAAGGTTGATAAAATGTTTATCTGTACTTATCATTTCTTGTAATTTCTTGAAAAGGTGACGTCAGTTGTACCAGTAGACTACAGTCCACGGGGTTGTACCAGTAGACTACAGTCCACGGGGTTGTACCAGTAGACTGCAGTCCACGGGGTTGTACCAGTAGACTGCAGTCCACGGGGTTGTACCAGTAGACTACAGTCCACGGGGTTGTACCAGTAGACTGCAGTCCACGGGGTTGTACCAGTAGACTACAGTCCACGGGGTTGTACCAGTAGACTGCAGTCCACGGGGTTGTACCAGTAGACTGCAGTCCACGGGGTTGTACCAGTAGACTGCAGTCCACGGGGTTGTACCAGTAGACTGCAGTCCACGGGGTTGTACCAGTAGACTGCAGTCCACAAGGTAGTGTACTTTAGAATATAGTTAAATATGCACATTGGTAGAAACTCGGAATTTATTACACCGGTTGTGCACGTCTTGCGTGTGTGCGTGCACACGCACGCACACACTCACGCACGCACCAGCCCATATGTATGCCTAGTGTCATATCAATGTGCTATGGGTTGTTGTTGGGGTTGTTTGTGTTATTTGACAACCTTCCCCAACAAGACATGATATAAAACTACCTGTCTTGAATTAACGTGTGTAGTGCGATTGGTTTTGTTGTTAGCCCTTTGAGAGCTCACAAAGGATCCCATTCGACATGATAATCTTCAAACACAACTCAGTACTACACTGTGCTGTGTCATAAATATCAACATCTCAAAATATTATTCACGGTATAAAAAACGAGAACACGTCGCTAACTCGCCAACATGTAGGCGTAAAAAAGATTTTTTTTAATGAAGGTCAACTAAACGCTCACCCCACTGTGACCCCAGTGGCAATCCTGCACGCACCCACCATCTAGCGGAACAGATATAGGCACAGTGACAATTAACCAACCCCGGTCTCCCCTATGGCTATGACGCACAAACAAATATATTAGATACACCTGTCAGAATTAATAGTACTGATACAGTTGATACTCGTTGCATACATGACTTCTCGAGAGTTACAGAAAGCAATACGTTTTTGGTAAGCAAGAACAGAATCATAGGAAGTTACTATGAAGCCCATAACATAACATCATCGGTAATCTTCGCGCATTTCTCGCCGTTTCCGCCGGACTACGTTCTGTAGCGCTCGTAGCGGTTTCCGCCGAACTACGTACAGTAGCGTTTGTAGCAGTTTCCGCTTATCTGTGTAGTCGATTCCCGTCTAGTGCATATTTTAATTGTTGTGCTTAAAAAGTTCCATGCCATTATACGATCAAAATACCACGGCGAGCAACCAATGCCCCTCCAAGGACGGGTGTGGACACCATGTCAGTACGTGATACCATGCATGAAGTCTACGAGGTCTGTTCTTGTATGCATGCTAATGTAATTTGGCCAAATATAAATCTACTAGATATATCCCAGAAACACTA
This sequence comes from Lamellibrachia columna, assembly GCA_963662155.1. Lineage (NCBI taxonomy): Eukaryota > Metazoa > Annelida > Polychaeta > Sabellida > Siboglinidae > Lamellibrachia > Lamellibrachia columna. Next base: position 8,226,108 of record OY759262.1, read on the forward strand.
TGGTGATGTATGGTATACAAGAAATCAAACGTATTGACATGTATTTAAAAGCAAACCGAATTTAATGTATACGGCTATATTTAAAATGTTGTATCAGGGGCCATACATTTCTACATGCTAACTCTGACCAAGTAATTGATGGGCAAATTATAAAATACCTAATTAGTAAAATCATTACTCGTTGTTTTCTTTAAAATGTAAGTTAACACTGAATAATTCTTAACATATAGCGGTGATGTGATTGTAGACCCTGTACTACGCGTTGCGTTAATGTGTGCAACAAAACGTGCTTAATAATAATAATAATATTAATAATATAAATACGCGTAACCTTTGCCGTCGCGCCGAAGCCGAGTGGCGTTAAGCCGAGTGGCGTTAAGCCGCTACGCAGACGTTTGTTACGATCGCGATCTGTTTCTGGCATTAGATTCTAATTTTATGCCTTCCCATGTCGCAATAATGTTCAAAAATCAAAACATAAAATGGCAGATACAGGAACGGCTTTGTTGTCCTAGTGAGTAAGCTATAAATACTACCATCTGGTGACTACATTGTCCAAGATTATATACTTGTCCTACACTACAGGGATCATGCCCCAGTTAGACTTCCTGGTGTGTTACGAATGTAGGGCACAGTAATTTTAGATAATGTGTAATTTAAAAAAATCATATCATCTGACATAACTGCATTTGAGCCAGACATATTGGCAAGTTTACTGGTAGAACATGTTGGTAATGTAACTGTGGAAATTTAGATGATTTCAATAGGCGGAAGGATTTTTGGCAATTTTTTCGCCACAAGGCTCGTGTGCGTAGTAATTCATGCTGAAATTGGTAAACATCGACGGGTATGGCATGTTCAGGCATTTTAAATGAGTTAGAAGTACGAGACTTTGACTAAACTCGATCAGCATGTCAATGAGATGATTACAACGGCAGGTAAGAAGTTTCAGAGTTTTTTATGGTCCCGTTTTCTTATAATCAGGCAAATCGTTAACATGGTCGCCAATGGGAAACGTAACAGTAGGCTGAACCCTACAGTCGGTGACAGTGTCAGTAGCTCCACTGTACGTCACTCCACTGCCACTGGTAGCTACTTGTCCGGCGTTAATGTCGAGTCTAAGGTTATTAACAATAAACATAATTTATTATATTGAAATAAAAGTTGGACAAATACAGCGCCATCATTCCATGTATGCTAATATGATAACTATTCGTTTATACCCTTGTTATAAGGCGATTGATTGTCAAGAAACACAATTAAATTTAAATCAATTCGCTAGGTGGCGCTACCGTCAGAAGTGAAACGGTTTTGTCAACAAAATATTTAAGTTGATGCTTGTTGTTGGGAATACATTTTTTCCTGCTACTTTAACCAGCTCACATAGTAAATTATCAATTATAATCCATTTGTTTCTAATGTTGCAATTCAACTTTTCCTCAAATGTAAGAAGCGTCACCTAGCGAAAGAAGAAACATTAGTATATTTAAACACCCGATATTTTCCCGTTTTTACTGTTTACATTCCAAGTTGTCAGAGTAGAGTTTTTCGAAGCCGCGTTGAAGAAACAAGGATGGATGACGATTTTGCATTTGGAGATAAAAATGGAAGAGATAAAGTGAGTACTTATGTATTTGTTGCCAGCTTTGCGACGAAATTTCAGTCAGTGTTAAGGTTAAACGCGCAAAATTCCTTCGTTACTATGAGTCCAGGAGAAGTGGCAGTGCAGCACTGGCAGTGCCACGGCACTGCCACAGGCACAGGCCCACTCTGGCAGCGCAGCCAGCTGTAGACAGTGCAGGGTAGTGTAGTAATATGATCGAAGGCCTAATATGATACAGGGGTCAGACCACAGTTGACCTTCCTGTTTATTGTTTCACACGAATGTAGGGGCGTATTAAATTGTGATATGTGAATTTAAACAATTCATATCATATGATGTGAAATAAGTGCAGTTGAGCATGGCAATTGCTGTGAAAAAATTTCTGAATTTTTGATGGTCAGGTTTTCTTATGATCAGACAAAACATTAACATGGCCAATGCAATTTTGCACTGTGATCTGACCTCTGCAGTAGGCAAAGTCAATCGCCATACAATTTTTTTATCTGGCTGTTGCTGTTGTATAGGCGAAGCTAGACTCGCTCGTCAAAAACGTACGCATTTTCATGAAACGAGAAACCTTACAAAAATGCCATAAGCAGCAATAAACACGTATTTCATGTCTGTATGCATTCTTATATGTATTCTTATATGTATATCACTAAAGTTACCTAACAATAACCATGTAAAAATGTGAAATTATTACCTTTTTGTCAGAACGCATGTGTTTCTGACAAGTTGACATGTAGCCAGCTGTTGTGCAAAAACGAGAATCTTGTGGGTCACGCTAAGAATTGTTGTCTGCTGATCATAGAGTTACCTCATTAATCATCCCCCTATAAACTACTAACTTACTAACAGGTGTTTTATTTATGTCTGTGCTGCTAGCCCACTCTGGCCTCATTCTACACGAAATCGAGTTAGACCATGTGACCCAAAGGCAACATCACGTGCTCAGTACGGCGGCTATTTATGAAATATTTTTTATGTGACCGATAAATGTACTCGTAAATAATTATTTGGAGCACATTTCTTCTGTTTCTTGACGCCCAAGTTGTATGTCACGGAATACACATATAAAACAGTTAATCAATTTGTTAATTCAATTAATTTAATTAATTAACTTTCTAGAAAATCACCATTTAATTAATTAACTTTACTGGGAGAGGTTAATTTAATTTAATTGGAAAAAAATCACAATTAACTTTCAATTAACTTTTTATTGGGTATATTATTTTATGCAATCCGGTGGTGACTGCCACTGACATTTGCTGTCAGGAGTAAGACTTAGCTTTGATGATCATAGTTCCCTTTAGACACAGCCCCTCAGCTAGTGACCCAAGTTCACCTAACCAATGTCAAAGAAAGCTTCTAGTCAGGTCCAGGCAGTTGTTTGAACAGTGTCAATGTCCAGCCAGTGTCAATCAGTGAATAAACTGAACTGTGAGTGTGCCTGGCCAGGTGCTACAGTTGTATTATGTAAGAGTATTGACTCCTTTGGTTTTTGTGACTTTCATCACCCATTCAAGGCAATACAAAGTGTATCTCCAGTCTAGAGTTTTTCTAGACATAATCAAACAGGACAAATGTAAAAAGTTAATGAAATTCTGCAATACAGTATTTAATTTGATTCTCGAAATATGCTTTCAAGTTTTAGAGAGATATCCAAACCCTGGTCCCACCTCAGATCCCTCTCCAAAATATCCATGTGGTACCTGCAGCCATGAGGTACATGATCACCACCGTGCCATATGTGATCAATGTGACAGTTGGTACCATACTGCATGTGTCCAAATTAATGACACCACATACGAACAATTAAAATATCATAGTGTGCTATGGTTCTGTTCTTGCTGTGGACTGCCAAACTATTCTGAGTGTCTATTTGCCAGCAACATTAATACCTCAAACCTATACACAGTCCTCGAGTCTCTTCCACAGCAGTGACTACACAAATATCTCTGATGATATGAACCCTACATTTGCACCAAATCTAGCTAGTACGTCTACTCCTGACCGAGCAAAGATAAAAAGTAAACCTGAACTATGGCCATGCTGACAAACTGCAACAGCATCAAGAGCACTAACAAAGTATCCCAACTGCAGGCAACAATGAACTCAATAAAGCCTAACATAATCCTTCTAGTTGAAACCAAACTCAACTCAAGTATCCCCACATACACCTTTCTCCCCACAAATTATGAAGCAATCCAAAAAGATTGTAACATCCACGGTGGATGTGTTTTGATAGCACTCCGAAATGACATTATAGCAGACCCCCAAGACGAACTAAACACAACCTGTGAAATTATTTGGATAAAAATACACTTTGTGTATAAAATAGCTATCTATCTGGCATCCTACTACAGACCTCCAAACGACTACACAACATCTCTAGAAGCCCTACATGAATCTCTCTCCATCCTATACCGTAGCTGCAAGATACCCACATCTGTCATCCTAGCTGGAGATATAAACCTTCCTGACATCGACTGCGAGAATTTGTGTGCAACAAACCAACAGACAGCTGCGAAACATAAACTAATTTAAATAGTTGGGGAATTTGGACTAATTAATATGATAAATGAACCCACCCAACTAGATTCTGGAAATATATTAGACCTAGTACTTACATAAAACCCATCCCTTTTCTCAACCATAAACACAGTGGCAGGCATAGTATACAACTACACAAAGTATACAACTACTGATCTGCAAACTGGTGTACCCCAAGGCTCAGTCCTTGGCCCTGACCTCTTTCTACTTTATATAAATTATATCATTGACACAATTCATTCCAACATACAACTTTTTGCTGATGACTCAATTGTTTATAGAGAGATGACATACTATAAACAGACATTCAAAAACTAACAGACTGGTGACTCAATTGTTTATAGAGAGATGACATACTATAAACAGACATTCAAAAACTAACAGACTGGTCAAACAAATGGCAAATGAAATTCAACACATCAAAATGCCACCTACTCACAATTACTCATAAGTCTAAACCTAGCCAATTCACCTACACATATCTAAAACCAGCCAATTTCTTGAGTAAATTAACACCCATACCTAGATATAATCATAGAGTCTAAACTGTCATGGACTAAGTGTGTGCAAACCACTGCATCAAAATCTGCACAGACACTTGGCCTACTCAAACGAACACTCCATCCAGCCAAACCAAAAGTAAAGGAGGCAGCCTATAATATGTTAGTAAGACCCAAATTAGAATATGGAGCAACAGCTTGGAATCCACATACCCACATATCCACATACCCAAAATAACATTGATACCCTGCAGAAAATACAAAGAAGCGCAGCTCGATTTGTCCTTAATGACCACCACCGTACAACAAGCATCACACACCTACAGCGCAAACTTGGCCGGCAGACATTAGAACAACGACGATTACAACACCAACTCACTTTCATCTACACAATTAAACATAACCTCGTGAATATTTCTCTGCCAAAACATCTTATAGTCCCATGCACCCATACACGAAACAGCAATCCTGATAAATATATACAAATACAAGCACGCATTAACACATATGCATACTCTTTCTATCCTAGAGTCATAAAAGCCTGGAATCTACTCCCCACTGAAGTAATAAGACTCCCCTCCATTTACCCCTTCCAACTAGCTGTGAGCACTGTCTATCTTGCCCCTCCAGCTCACCTCATTCGCCTATAAGGAGGACATCTGATTTTAATCCACTTTTTAAATTGCACTATTTTTTTTCAAAATTTATTTCCTACATTTATATGCACCTTTTTCATGCACACCGAGCATCACACTCCTAGTTTAGCCCCAGAAGGGGCTGTTTGGAGGAAGCGAACCAAAGACCAAAGGAATTGTTGGCAGTAATTTTCTTGGGAGTAGTGGCTTCCATGGTGCCCACAAGACCTGTTTGTATGGGTGGCAAGTGCAGTGATCATCTGGTAAAACAAACCAATCAAATGTCTTCTGCAGCTGAATAGTGGGACCGGGATTATGGGATAATAACAGTATTTGAAGACATTCATTTTCCACCTGTATTTTTGTTCACCATGTCTAAGCCCAGTGTGTATGAAGAATTTGACCTCCCAGTCAACATGGTAATTTAATTGAAGTTAATTGAAATTAATTGTTAATTGAATGAAAGTTAATTGTAAAATTTTATTTAATTGAACAATTTCGGAGGTTAATTAAATTTTATTTAATTGGCCTGATAAATGTGTCAGGTTAATTTTATTTTATTGGGAAATTTCTGAGTTAATTGTACTTTAATTAACTGTCCAAGTTAATTGCCCCATGCCTGGTGCCACTATGTTAGTGACGAGTGAAATGAATAATAAGACAATTATATACATACATGCGTGCATTTACTTTGAGTCTTTGATTTACCTTGATCATCCTCTTCTACATGCCATAGGCCATAGCAGTCGAGGAGTTGCTGAGGAAGGGAGTCTAATGCTGACTCGTGTAATCCTAAACCCTGTTGATTAAGTACTTGTCAATGAATTGAATTGGTTGATATTCTTGGACATAACCACTACCTCCAGAAATCTGTTCCAGTCATTTATAATCCTTTGTGTGAATGAGTACTTCCGTATATCCAATCTTGAGTGTACTTTGGTGATTTTGAATGGGTGCCCTCTCGTTGCAGACAGTTCATTCACTGTAACAAAGAAATCCACAGGAAGTATACTCTCTAACCCGTTTAATATTTTGAAAACTTCCAGTAGGTCGGCTCACAGTTGCCTAGTCTCAAGAGTCGTGATGTTTGACACTCTCAATCATCTTTGGTATTCCATGTCTCAGGTCCGGTATAAGGGTTGAAAAAAATCATGATTTGTTTTTAAAAATCAAAAAAATAAGATTTTTTTTATTTAAATAGAATTTTTTTATTTATTTGATTTTTTTTTATTTATTTGATTTTTTTTAAATCTGGTATACACAGTGTCATAAAATATTTGACTATCAGGCTATCTGGTGTCAATACAGCTACACAAGTGTGCGCACTTTGTGCTTTTGTATTAAAAACACACAAAACTTTGTTTATCTCGATGCTTGTAAACAATTATTTATGTTAAATTCATCTAAATCAGCGATTAAAACAACCGGAAGTCAAAAAAATCGTAAATCAATGTTTTTGTTTTTTTTGGGAGCAATTTAAATCATGATTTAAATCAATGATTTAAATCAAACAACCCTGTCCGGTATCATCCTGGTCACTCTAGGTTGCACACTTTCTAATAAGTTTATGTCTTTTTGCTTGAATGGGCATCATACCTGAAATTCCTGAATGCAGTAGTCCAGATGAGGTCTTACAAGGGACTTATATGATTGAACTACTACCTCCTTCGTCTTATATTTAATGACTCTATTGATCATGCCTAGCATAGCATTTGCCTTGTTAAATGCTATAACACATTGCTCCGTTATGTCAAGTTAGTCTGTTATTATCATGCCTAAGTCTTTTTCTTCAAGTGCATGTTTCTATGAGGATCATCACCCATGAAGTAGTCATACTCCCCATTACTATGCCCATAGTGTACACATTACTATGCCCATAGTGTACACATTACTATGCCCATAGTGTACACATTACTATGCCCATAGTGTACACATTACTATGCCCATAGTGTACACACTTGCATTTGTCTGCATTAAATAGCATCAGCCATTCGACACTCCGCCCATGCATCTTATTTAAGTCCCTATGTATTTTCTCAGCTTCTTTGCATGATGCTACCGGACTGAACAGTTTTGTGTCATCAAAAATTTTAGAAGATTGTTACACACCCCCTATTCTATGGTGTTGATATATATTACAAATAGAATTTAACCCAAAACTGACCCTTGGGGTACACCCCTCTTAACGGGCAACCATTATGAAGTCGATCCATTTACCCGGCCCTACACAGGTCTCTCTCCACTCTTTTATCTGTATAGACACTATAATGTCACATATCACAATGTTGTGATCACTGAAAGGTTCTCTTGCCCATAATGTGGTCAACCATATTTGGTTCTGAGGATAATATTAGAAGATCCAGTGTATTCTCACCTCTGGTAGCATTGTGTACATGTTGGGTCAGAAACAGGTCTTGGGTGAGCTCCATGAATCATTTCTCCTCAGCTCCATCTGTATCCGGGTCCAGTTCTGTGGTTGAAGTCTCCTACTAGAGATGATATATACTCGGCCATTTGTGGAGTCACTTGAACCGAAGTAGCCTAAACAATTTCATGTCACAACACCAACAGGTGTGACCACCGGTCTTGACATTGTCATGTCACAACACCAACAGGTGTGACCACCGGTCTTGGCATTGTCATGTCACAACACCAACAGGTGTGACCACCGGTCTTGACATTGTCATGTCACAACACCAACAGGTGTGACCACCGGTCTTGGCATTGTCATGTCACAACACCAACAGGTGTGACCACCGGTCTTGACATTGTCATGTCACAACACCAACAGGTGTGACCACCGGTCTTGACATTGTCATGTCACAACACCAACAGGTGTGACCACCGGCCTTAGCATTGTCATGTCACAACACCAACAGGTGTGACAACCGGTCTTGGCATTGTCATGTCACAACACCAACAGGTGTGACCACCGGTCTTGGCATTGTCATGTCACAACACCAACAGGTGTGACCACCGGTCTTGACATTGTCATGTCACAACACCAACAGGTGTGACCACCGGCCTTAGCATTGTCATGTCACAACACCAACAGGTGTGACAACCGGTCTTGGCATTGTCATGTCACAACACCAACAGGTGTGACCACCGGTCTTGACATTGTCATGTCACAACACCAACAGGTGTGACAACCGGTCTTGGCATTGTCATGTCACAACACCAACAGGTGTGACAACCGGTCTTGGCATTGTCATGTCACAACACCAACAGGTGTGACAACCGGTCTTGGCATTGTCATGTCACAACACCAACAGGTGTGACCACCGGTCTTGACATTGTCATGTCACAACACCAACAGGTGTGACCACCGGTCTTGACATTGTCATGTCACAACACCAACAGGTGTGACCACCGGCCTTAGCATTGTCATGTCACAACACCAACAGGTGTGACCACCGGCCTTAGCATTGTCATGTCACAACACCAACAGGTGTGACCACCGGCCTTAGCATTGTCATGTTACAACACCAACAGGTGTGACCACCAGTCTTGGCATTGTCATGTCACAACACCAACAGGTGTGACCACCGGCCTTAGCATTGTCATGTCACAACACCAACAGGTGTGACCACCGGCCTTAGCATTGTCATGTTACAACACCAACAGGTGTGACCACCAGTCTTGGCATTGTCATGTCACAACACCAACAGGTGTGACCACCGGCCTTAGCATTGTCATGTTACAACACCAACAAGTGTGACCACCAGTCTTGGCATTGTCATTACACAACACCAACAAGTGTGACCACCGGTCTTGGCATTGTCATGTCACAACACCAACAAGTGTGACCACCAGTCTTGGCATTGTCATGTCACAACACCAGCCACCGCCTTTCTTGCCATCTCTATCATTTCGAATCACACTGTATTCCTCGAGGTAAACTCTGCGTCAGATATATCCTTGTGCGCCCACGTTTCTGTTACACATATCAAGTCTGGATTTTCTTCAGTTGTGACACAATGCATCTGGGCCAGCTTGTTTATGAGACTTCTGGCATCCACATATATGACTTTGAGTTTATTTACAGTAATATGACCTGTGCTCATTTACTTCTTTATTCCCCACCTATCTTGTGCTGGTTATTGCTGTTAGTGTTTTATGTAGATATTAGAGTTAGTGCTATCTGTTTTATGTAGATATTAGAGTTAGTGCTATCCTGCTATCTGACTTCCCCTCCTTAGGAGGTGGCATTTCTGATTGGCTGCCCTGTTGTGTGCTGCAGATGCTGATTGGCTGCCCCTCCTGGGGGGGCCATTTCTTGGCTGTTTTTCTTGTGGGGTGACATTTTTGTCTTGTCCATTCCCTGTTTTGTCTGGGTGCCTTGCATACTGCTTTTATCTGACTCTACAATGCGGCCCCACTGGATGAATATGTGTTTTTCACCATTCCCCCTTCTTTCTCTTAGTTCCTGTCTGAGTCGATACGGTTTCTCTTGCTCTCTGTTTGTCTCATCAGTGCTGATGAACACACGTTTCCATTCATGGTTCTTTGTTACCCTTAGCACTTTCATTTTCATGTTACGGGTTCCCAGGGCTACAACCAGCAATCTGTTCCTATCCTGTTTTCATTTCCAGAACTCTAGTTACTGAAACTACTCCTACCTCTTTTTGTTCCAAAACAACATTCACTAAATACTCCACAAGTTCATCTTTCCATCCACCATCCTCATCACTGTCTACTTCGTCAAGATTTCTGATGAGTACATTTGTGCTCTTGGCTTCTCTTTCTCTGATCTCACAAAGCTCCTCCCTCGCTACCCTGCTGACCTTTTTTATGTGTTCCCTTGACTTCAGCTATTCCCTTTAGCTTAGTGGTCAGTTTGTCTACCTTAGTCTCTAATTTATCTTGTAGGTCCTTCAACTCCTGTACCTGTACCCTCATTTCTTTACCACTTTGTTATGTCCACAGCTGGTGATATTCCCACACTAAGTTATAACAGAAATGTGTTCTATTATAGGTTACTAGTTGTTACCTACCTATAAATCCAAACCTGGAGTGCAGGTGAACTCCCACGGATTTCAGGATTTCCAAGGCAAGACCTAGATTAAGTGCATACAGGATGTCCTTATGATGTGCACTAGCATGGATTTTTCACCCAAGGTGACTCTAGGTTATTAAGATGTCCTGGGTGAAATAGCCTGTTAGTACAAAGTTTTATGTGTGCTTATTTATTGGTTAGACCTGCATGTTCTATAGTGTTATTTATTGGTTAGCCCTGCATGTGCTATAATGTTATTTATTGGTTAGCCCTGCATGTGCTATAATGTTATTTATTGGTTAGCCCTGCATGTGCTATAATGTTATTTATTGGTTAGCCCTGCATGTGCTATAATGTTATTTATTGGTTAGCCCTGCATGTGCTATAATGTTATTTATTGGTTAGCCCTGCATGTGCTATAATGTTATTTATTGGTTAGCCCTGCATGTGCTATAATGTTATTTATTGGTTAGCCCTGCATGTGCCCACAAACTAACACTGTTGCTGCTCTGTGGTTTTTACTTACTGTGGTTACAACCTGCTAAGGAAATGTAATGTTGTTGATAGAAAAAAACACCATGATATCTACATGTTATGCTTGCGTGTCACAACGCACAAGCTGTGTGTCAACTGTAACAGCTGAGCCTGTCTTACATTTAATATATCTATATATTTACTTACTAAATATTTTTTTATACAGAAAATGCCCTTTAAAGGAAGTTTTGTAATTACTAGTATTATATATTAATTTTTCAGAGTGCAAAGAAGGGTCGACGGGCACATAATGCCCCTGACGTAGCAGCAGTACCTGTGGATGACACAGTGGCTGAGGAAGTGATGGCACACGAGACCAAGTCTGTAAGTGTGGTCACGCAACCGTATATAATTCATAAAAAACAAAACACTAATATTCATATTCACATTTTAACATTCATATAATTTACTGTTACCTGTTTAATTTGAATGTTTTGACCCGAATATTGTGTATGTGCTGAACAGCTAGGTCAATGAATTCATATACGGATAGCGGTCGAATTGTATTTAAAAATTGTGATCATTCAAACTGGGTGGTGAAGATATTAGAACATATATAGTGTATATTACATAACATGTTTTTACAGTAAAAACTATCACACTTTACACCTTTCTTGTGAACATTATATATGTGTAATGTGCCTGTTTCTTTCGCCGGTTTATAGGTTGACACCCACTCACATGTTTGTTTTTTGTTTTCCTCAGGGAGATGTTCCCCGCCCTAAGAAGAGGGTAGGAGGCTGGGGTGAAGAGAAAAGGTCATCCATCATTTCTCATGAAGTGTTCCATTTAATACATAATATTAATATGAAAGAAAATCATTATTATCATAATGAGTAATTTTAACTGGCATATGACATTGTCAGCATTGTTCTGTAATTGTACATCAGTGTTGGTTTGTTTTTGATAGAAGATTGAGCCTATGTAGCTGTGTTTAATCTTGACAGCCAGTAGCAGTGCTTGATTTCTTAACCCTATGATGTGTTCTCTTTGAACAGTTCACAAAACACGCACTGTACCCCTCTTGAAAGTTGAACCAGTTGTAAAAAGTTAATGTGATGGACAGAACTTAACAAGAATACTGTGCAATTCGTCTGCAAGTTTAGAGGTTTGCTGTTACCCACACCATCTAAAACAGCACTTCCACCAAATTTGTTCCACCAAGCGCTATCATTTACAGCTGTGTTGCGATTGAAATGTAAAAGTCATAACCAAGGTTTTCACAAAACATTAACATGCAGAGCACCTGTGTTTTGTGAGCTGTGTCTGTGTTTTGTGAACTGTGTCTGTGTTTTATGAACTGTGTCTGTGTTTTATTCTTGTTGCTTGGGCTTGAAAAATGCAGCTCCATTTAGTGTGGCAGATAATAGCAACATTAGAAAATATTTTTGATAACTTCACTTACTTGTTAATGCAGCAGTTATTTTGCAGTTCTCTTTGAACTCATTCTTAAACTCAGGACAGTTTCAGTAATAATTTATTGTTCCAAAGTAATAAAAGCCATCATGTAACTATTGAAACTGTATCCTGAACAGATTTAGCCTGTTGCGAATCCGGTTTGTTGGTGTCCTAATATGTAGAGTGTGAATAGTAAGTCGGTTTAATTAAAAAGTGCATAATTTTTTTCAAATTATCGAAAGGATTGACTTTAGTTGTTAGATCTTGTAAGGCTCAAAATAGTGTATATACAAAACGGTAAACACTTCATGGGGTCCAGGTTGATCTTGGGCGTCACTTCCACCCTCTCGCCGATCACATGACAAAGTTATGAAATTTAACCAAGGGCAAAATTTTTAAGTTTTCAGCGTTTCCATTTTCACTCCAATACATTCTGCATGCAGAATTAATAGTTTGTCTAATAATTTCACAAAAACTACATATAAAAGTTGCACAAACAAGCTATCATATCATAGTGGATACTAGGTAGGTTTGAATTTTCACAAAATTATATTGAAATCAGACGAACAAAAAAATCCAAATGATGAGGCACCTTTAAGTGTGTAAACCAAAAACAATATTTTTTCTACATCCTCAATTCCTTTTTGTGAAAAAGCAGCCCATGTTTGACTATCAACCGTGGGAAAAGCAATAGTGTTCATGTAGCTATATTTTTCAAGCCCATCCGATTGCGTTTATAGTTACTTTCTGTTTGCTAACACATGTAACATTTTCCTGTTTCCTGGGGTCACTGATTGTGTTTCTACACTGCATCTCGCTTGCACTGTGTCTCCTCACACATTTCTCACCTGCCTCACAGACGCAGGTAAGTCCTCGCGAGGCTGTCACAGCACCAGGCAAGACAAGAGGGAGGGAGGGAGGGAGGTAGGGAGGTAGGGAGGGAGGGAGGGAGGGAGGGAGGGAGGGAGGGGATAATAGAAAGGGAGATAGTAGATGAGATATAGAGAGAAAATGAGAGATAGATGGAGAATGAGAGAGTGGATGAGAGATAGAGAGAGAATGAGAGAGTGGAAGAGAAATAGAGGGAGAATGAGAGAGTGGATGAAAGATAGAGGGAGAATGAGAGAGTGGATGAGAGATAGAGGGAGAATGAGAGAGTGGATGATAGAAAGAGGGAGAATGAGAGACTGGATGAGAGATAGAGGGAGAATGAGAGCGTGGATGATGGAAAGAATTAAATAAACTGCCAATTTAGCTTGTTCATTGAATAAATTGATTGAATGACTGTTGTTGTCTGTTATATGACTATGTATGCTGATTGTGACTTTGTTCTGTGGTTGTTGTCTGTTATATAACTGTGTGCTGATTGTGACTTGTGTTCTGTGGTTGTTGTCTGTTATATGAATATGTGTGCTGATTGTGACTAGCTTTCTGTGGTTGTTATCTGTTATATGACTATGTGTGCTGATAGTGACTTGTGTTCTGTGGTTGTTGTCTGTTATATGACTATGTGTGCTGATTGTGACTTGTGTTCTGTGGTTGTTGTCTGTTATATGACTATGTGTGCTGATTGTGACTAGCTTTCTGTGGTTGTTGTCTGTTATATGACTATGTGTGCTGATAGTGACTTGTGTTCTGTGGTTGTTGTCTGTTATATGACTATGTGTGCTGATAGTGACTAGCGTTCTGTGGTTGTGTCTGTTATATCACTATGTGTGCTGATTGTGACTTGTGTTCTGTGGTTGTTGTCTGTTATATGACTATGTGTGCTGATTGTGACTTGTGTTCTGTGGTTGTTGTCTGTTATATGACTATGTGTGCTGATAGTGACTTGTGTTCTGTGGTTGTTGTCTGTTATATGACTATGTGTGCTGATTGTGACTTGTGTTCTGTGGTTGTTGTCTGTTATATGACTATGTGTGCTGATTGTGACTTGTGTTCTGTGGTTGTTTTCTGTTATATGACTATGTGTGCTGATTGTGACTTGTGTTCTGTGGTTTTGTTGGCAGGAAGAGAAACACAGACGAGATTGAAGAGTAAGTATATATGTTGTATTACTTTTGTTAGTAGGTTCTATGTTGTAATCACTGTTGGGGCATTGTACAATATAACAACAAAAGATGGAATATAAATTAAGTCTTGATAAACAAAAGGTACAGTCTTATACAGCTCTTCTCTCGGAAGCATTCAGCCTTGCTGTAATGACTGCACAAAGACTATTCGTTCAGTGACGTTCACATATCCATCACTGTCAACAGCCAGGTACTCATTTATACAGCTGAGTTAAATGAGGCAATGTGAAGTGAGCTAAATTGACCTAAGCTTTTAAATGGCAGCAAGAGGATTTGAACGTGGGTTCTTTCAAATGATAGTCCCATGTTCTAATCACTATGCCACCGCGCGCGCACAAAACAATAATTAAGTAACTTGTTTAGCAAAAAGTAGTTGCACATTAAAATAATCCTTGATTTTGTTAAGAGCCTTTGACAAGTTATATCATACAGTGTTTGCAGTTCTAGTTGAGTCTACTCAATTCACGCAAAATACATTTTGATATTGAACTAAAACACTGTTTTTCAAACATGATAAGTGCCAACCTAGAAATGCCTTACTACTGAAATGTTCATGACATGTGTATTGTCTGTTACTGCACCAACCTAATAGCATGTTGGATTTGGAATTAGATCTTGATGCAGATACCGGGTATATATTCTTCCTTTCCATTTGCTTTCTGATGCAGTCGTGTGTTCTTCTCATTTTCTCAAATCTTGCAAAATTTTCTGCCCTGGTTGATTTTGTTTTACTCTTTTTATTTTATGAGTGCTTTTGGTCAGTAAAAATTTAACCATATTTGCACACTTACCATAATTGCACTTAGATAATATTAGATTAAACCCATGTTTTACAGCTGTGCAGGTTTACCAAAAACAGAGATTATTATCTAACATGCCTTCATAGTATGTGCCATTTTAAAAGTATGCACTATTTGTTTCAATTTGGACAATGCGTTTTTGCAATGCCAACAATTAGGTTTTGGGGTTTTTTTCTGTTCAGAAAACAATATTAGGCCCTACATAGAGACGTTTAGGGCAGTGAAAATTAAAACTGACCACTATTTCTTCTTGTCCAACTTGGTTAATGCCATGAGTTGGTAGATTGATTTCAGAAATGTTCAAAGCAGGAGATCTGCCCTGCTTTGAGTTGTTATATATGTAGATCTGGAGATCACAGAGCTGTATGAAGCGTTGAGTGGAAAAACAAAATGGCTCCTATGTTAGTCAAATACATTTTGTGATTGTCCTGTCACAGATGCCACCATCTTGCCAGTGATGGAGACTGCTTCCATTGTTAGCAGTCTCTTACATATTTGTTTATTGTCAAGGTACATAGTGATCTTTGTACACAATGTACGGTGTAAGATAGTTGTACACAATGTATGGTGTATGATAGTTGTACACAATGTACGGTGTATGATTGTTGTACACAATGTACGGTGTATGATAGTTGTACACAATGTATGGTGTATGATAGTTGTACACAATGTATGGTGTATGATAGTTGTACACAATGTATATTCTTGATGAAAAATTATGAAATTGAAATAAATAAAATTACTGCATCATCGCAATGTTTGCCTTTCTATTTTCTCACGTGTGTATGCATGTATACGTTTGCCTCGCCAGTGTGTAAACATGCCAGAATTACATGCGAAATGACTGTAATCTAATGAAACAAGTACAATGTTTTATGTCAAGTGTGTGTATATGTGAATGCGTGTGTGCGAGCGCATGCTCAAGCGTGTGTGCAAGTGTAGTTTTCAGTACATTGTGATGTTGCTCAGAAGTATTGACTCTGTAGTACTCACTCAGTAGTACTTGCTCTGTAGTACTTGCTCTGTAGTACTCACTCAGTAGTACTTGCTCTGTAGTACTCACTCAGTAGTACTTGCTCTGTAATACTTACTCAGTAGTACTAACTGAGTAGTAATTGCTCAGCAGTACCGACTTGGCAGTACCGACTAGGTACTACCGACTCAGCAGTACCAATTTGGTAGTACCAACTCGGCAGTACCAACTTAGCAGTACCGACTCAGTAGTACTGCAGATTATAGAAGCCATGTGTTGAGAATGTCTATTAGTACAGCAATCACTTTATTACATGTTATCATGTTGCATAAATTACTGGCTCAATAATATATTGTTTCATTTAGTTTGTAGTATTCAATTAAAACTGCTTCATCAACTTATTTAGCCTGTTGCAAATCCGTTTCATTTGTGTCCAGATATGTAGTGTGTGAATAGTTTGTGTAACATCTGCAGTCGATTTAATAAAGAAATGCCTATTTTTTTCAAATCATCGAAAGAATTGACTTTAGTCGTTAGATCTGGTAAGGATCAAAATAATGGATATCCAAAATGGTAAACACTGTGTGGGTGTGACTTCCATTCTCTCGCCGATCACATGACAAATTAAAAAAAATTTCACCAGGGAAGAAAATAGTAATTTTTCAGCATTTTGATTTTTACTTCAGTTAATGCTTGAAAAAGCATTAACTAATTTAATAGTTTGTCTGATGATTTCACAAAAACTACATGCAAAAGTTGCACATGAGCTAGCATGTTGCAGTGGATACTAGGTAGGTTTGGACTCTCACAAAATTAATTTGAAATGAGACTAGCAAACAAATAGAATTGATTAAGCATCTTTAATAAAGAGAACTTTAATACATCTATGCTTTAAATATATGTTTACCAATGCTAAGGTCACTTTTAGGTGCACATGCTTTAAACAACAACTAATTGTCTTTGTTATCAACACATTCTTAACCAAATATAATCTAGTATATTTTTCACAAATGTAATAAGGTTATTGAATGCCACATTCATTTGTAAGAATGCATATAATGTTAAAAGCCTTTGAATATGTATATCAGTAAAGAAGTCTTACTTTTAATTTGCCAGGGCTATGCAGTGTAAATAAAACACAAACATAATGTTGCATTAAACAGACTGCAACACTTTGCAAGACTGCTTTTCTAGATACCATGATCCTAGATACCATGTATAACTGCTGAAATGTTAATAATAATTGTGTATTGTCTGTTATTGCATCAAAATAGTAGCATGTTGGATTTGGAATTAGGTCTTGACGCAGATACCGGGTATATATATATATACTTACCATTTCCTGTGTTCTCTGCGTCTCCAAAACCTTGCAAGCCATTCTGTCCTGGTTGCATGATATTGTTTTTGTTTTACTCTCCTTTTTATTTCACGAGTGTGTTTGACCTAACAATATTGAACAACATTTGTACATTTACCTTTATTGCACTTGCAGATAATGTTAAATTAAGCTTTAAAGCTATAAAGGTTCATCAAAAACTAAAATAATGTTCCTTTTATATAGCATGTATCATTTGTTTAAATCTGGACAATGAATTTTTTTGTCAGTACCAACAATTAGTTTTATAAGTTGTAGATGATATGCCTAAGAAACTGCTGCTGATCATTTGGGGAAAAGGACAATGCAGCATATTTATACAAAACATTTATTTTTTGTAAACATCTGGGGTTTGCCCATCCTTGATGGGGTTTTCCTGTTATTTACAGTTTGTCCTTCTCGTGGCTTTCTTGCTGTCCATCTTATTGTGTTGTTTGCAAGGTCTCCATTGCGGGATTTTAGATTTTGTCTTTGTTGCGACTGATTGTCTTGTTTGAACAAAAACTGATTAAAATAGAATAAATAAAATTACTGCTATTACCGCAGCATGCCGCTTAATTTGCTATTTTCTCATGTGTGTGCCGGTGTGTGTTTACATCAGAAACCAGTAACAGAATGACGTGCAAAAATGTAAAATCGTCTGTTGTACTCTGCTGAAAATAGCAATTATAATTAGCTGGTGTCTGTATTCTAATGAGATGAATAGTGTGTTGTGCGTATGTGCATGCACGTGCGTGTCTTCTTATATGTTGTGTGTTATGGTGTGCGTGCATTGTCATCAGTATATACTGTTGTTGTATCCATTGATTTCACTGTGTTTTGACGATGTGTGTTACTTTCAGTGAAAGACTCAGACAACACAGTCCAGAGCAGGAAGATTCAGATTCAGGTATAGGTTCAATATTCCTCTTCTTTATCAGTGAAGTGTAACAAAGATACGAACTGATGGCAGGTAGCAGGATGAAGAAATACCTAAAAAGAGAAGACAGTAGGATATGGAGTCTGTTGTCCCCATTCAGTTGCTCTTTGACCCCGGTCATTTGTCACGAGTGAAGCCACGATTATTTTTGTCATTGGTGGCTACTGTGGCATTTCTTTAATTCATTGAAAACAGTGTCCTATGATTTTCTTTAGACTTTCCCGTTGATCAAAACACATCAACTCTATTAAATTTGCCAGTAAAGAAGTGCTCACAAAAGCATTCATGTTTAATCTATGGATGTTTCAGCATTCTATAGTCTGTCACATCTTGTACGACTTTTGTGTATAGCAGAAGTTTTGATCCACCTTATGTTACACATAAATTTAGGACCTGTGATATGAATTGTGCACGGTTTTTTATGAGAGATCTGTGGTATTTCTTACTCTCATTCACCCATTCTCTTAAGGTCGGTTTACACTTCAGCCGTGGCCTAGTGGTTAAGGTGTTGGACTCTAAATTCGAGGGTTGTGAGTTCAAGACCCACACTGGGCACGGTTCGTTTTCGAAGCTTAGGCAATTTCGTTTACCCTACTTTGCCTCAGTCTACTCAGCTGCAAATGAGTACAAACACTGTTTGGAAGGTACCTGCGATGGACTAGTGTCCCGTCCAGGAGAGTCAGGTATAACTGCACTCTAAGTTGCTTCGCACTACAGAAACCAGGTTTAAGCACTGGCCATATAAGCCTTCATAAGCAAGACACTTCAGCCGACATGTTATAGTGCGATATCGCAGTGCAGGAATTGGTTGTTTAACCGCCTTCGTTAGGCTGATTAACAAGGCCAATTTGTGGCTATGATTGTGTGGGTGAAATTGGGGCTGCATCAAAGCTCAAATCACAATTGGCATGTAACGATAGGTCATACTCGCAATGTTGTCTAGACATGTCGCTCGGCTAGACACACATTATTTAGCTGCACCCGAAAAGTTGGGTAAACCAGTCTCTACTAAGCCGGCCTTTACTCACTCACTCACTCACTCACTCACTCACTCACTCACTCACTCACTGCATTAGTTTCGGTTGAGGACCACTGTCCTACCTGTGCATGTTGTGGTGATACTTGTAGACATTCCTGTCATTCCTGACCTGGAGGACCAGCAAGACGACCTCACGACACAGATTGCAGTCGCACCAAAGTTAGTGTCTCGTCGATGTCGTATGAACTTTACAGGACCATCCGAAGCACATTCTTGTCATTCCATACAGTTCTAAGGGGGAATGTTATATTTTATACAAATGAAACTTTATTAGTTTACTTTTAGTGATGATTAACCACACATATTATGGCACAGTACATCATCATGTTGACATCTCCATTGACATTGTTTCTTACTTAATACTTACTGTATTATTAGGATATTTTTTATTTAAAGTGTAGATTCCTGCCTTTTAAGATTACATTTAATTTTTGATGGCTGTGTAGTTAGTTACTTGGAATTTCATTTCTCTGTCATGTTGGAATGTTAAAAATACTTATTTGAATGCATGTTAACGGGGACAGTTTTTCTGACATCACCGTGGTGAACATGTTGCAGTGTGGCAGTAAACAGAGTGGCCACTTACAGAGAACTGGACAATGACCTGCTACAACATGCCTCCTTCCTTACCCTGGTCAGTCCCACATTGATTGACCCTCTTAGAGGAGGCAATATACTCTCAGCTGTGACCATGACCAGGACTGTAATTGCATAATTTTAATTATTTATAATTACTGCATAATTGTAAAAAAAAATTAGAACACTATAACTGTATTTGAGCTTTTATCTTCGTAATTGAAAGCCCAGGCCTCAAGAATAAATGAATTGACCTAAACCCCTTTTAAAATTCAGCAGTAATGGTAGAGGTAATCTTCTTTTTATAAAACAGTGTACTCAACCATAACACTTGAGCAATTTGTAATTGTATTTGTAACTGAGCTTTTATGGTGCTGTGCAAAGTGCTTTTGCAAATGAGAAGAGCATGGTAGGAAGACCAAGCATTAAGTGGAGATAGTGTAGAAGAGCGTGGTAGGAAGACCAAGCATTAAGTGGAGATAGTGTAGAAGAGCGTGGTAGGAAGAACAAGCATTAAGTGGAGATAGTGTAGAAGAGCGTGGTAGGAAGACCAAGCATTAAGTGGAGATAGTGTAGAAGAGCGTGGTAGGAAGAACAAGCATTAAGTGGAGATAGTGTAGAAGAGCGTGGTAGGAAGACCAAGCATTAAGTGGAGATAGTGTAGAAGAGCGTGGTAGGAAGAACAAGCATTAAGTGGAGATAGTGTAGAAGAGCGTGGTAGGAAGACCAAGCATTAAGTGGAGATAGTGTAGAAGAGCGTGGTAGGAAGAACAAGCATTAAGTGGAGATAGTGTAGAAGAGCGTGGTAGGAAGACCAAGCATTAAGTGGAGATAGTGTAGAAGAGCGTGGTAGGAAGACCAAGCATTAAGTGGAGATAGTGTAGAAGAGCGTGGTAGGAAGACCAAGCATTAAGTGGAGATAGTGTAGAAGAGCGTGGTAGGAAGAACAAGCATTAAGTGGAGATAGTGTAGAAGAGCATGGTAGGAAGACCAAGCATTAAGTGGAGATAGTGTAGAAGAGCATGGTAGGAAGACCTAGCATTAAGTGGAGATAGTGTAGAAGAGATATGCAGAGAGGATGGTAAGGAAAGGGAGCCAGTGGTTGAGGAATGATGAGTTACTGGGAAGGCACAGAGTAGATCTTAGAGTGCAACATGAGAAATGAAATGATGACACTGGATTTAGTGTGTCAGAAGGACTCCTTCCCCATTAGATCAACATAACTGCAACCGATAGTTATAAAATATGCATAAAGTAGCATGTTCCTTGCACTATATCGTTCATTCTTTGGTGAGTTATTTATTATGTCCTAATTCTCCCCATGTTTGCCTTTGTGTTTCAAGGACAGCCTCATTGACCTCAAGTTGCTCTCGAAGGGGTTGTCTTCAGAAGCCGATGTGAAAGAGGCAAGTGCCTAGCTGCTAAACTGTCAAACATCGTATCTTTCTCAGACGTTGAGGGAATCTACCAACTTGTCTTTGTCGCGGTATATGAAAATAAGGGGACACTTGGAAAGCTGTCATTTATCTTTGTTGTGGTGTATGAAAATGAGAAACTAGGAAGGCTGTTATTTATGCCATCGTGATGTCATGTCATTCTCACTAGGTGGCGTGCCTGTTCCCACCGACAACAGCCTCTGAAACTTCCATGTGAATTCTGGGAGGTGTTCATCTGAAAGCTCAGGTTAAACTACAAGTACAACACAAACCTCAACCAAATCAAGGACATTACAAATATCCATCCGAAACTTTCCACAACGATCATGCATCATCATGTGAAGCAAATGTGTACCAAACAACAGACATAAGGAAGTTATGTTAAGTAGTATGGGTCCCATTTTTGTGGTAATCCTGTCTCTGTCAGTGTTTGTCCGTCATTGTTTATACACGTTGAAACACGTGCAGTGATATTTAGACATAATACGCCTATCATATAACAGGGGGAACCACATGCTTCTGTTACCCGGTTCACTGTCAAACATGGTCTCTATCCACAGGAGGAGAAGGTTTGGGACTGGGACCGGCTCTTTACGGAGGTGACGTCAGAGCTGCTGATGGAGTGGGAAAAGAAGGAGGAGGTGGAACAGAAGGGTGGGGCGTAACCCGGAATGGGACAGTTGCCCCAGGCAGTAATTCCATCTGTGGTTCTTCAGCACATTACATAATATTATCAGGCTCCGTCCAACCTTTACAGACTTTCTGAATTATGTCTTTAATGTTTATGGGTTTGTCCCTAGAGGTTGTTGTCCTGTGTACATGTATGTTTAAATATTAAATAAATGTTGTAGTTATTATATTCTCGCATCGAGTTGTGCAGGTTTTTGTCCTGTGTACATGTATGTTTAAATATTAAATAAATGTTGTAGTTATTATATTCTCGTATCAAGTTGTGCAGGTTTTTGTCCTGTCCAAAATTCCTGAAGATTCTTTATTGCTCCATATTCGTAAAACGTTGCCACTGAAACTCGAAAGTGCAACACAGACCAGGAGTGTCTCCATGCGAACTTACAACGTGGTGTGTTAAGACAACAAGTGGGGCGCGTTGGTCGAGTGGTAGAGTGTCGGACTTTTCGGTCAAAGGGACCTGGGTTCAAAACCACCTCCGTCGTTTCGAAGCTTGGGCAACTTTGCCTGTGTCTTTTGGAAGAGACAGTAACAGCCGTTGGTCCCTTCTATCAGGTTCCTATATCAGGGGAAGTAAAAGACCCCACAGGGGGAAATGGAAAATGCCTGCTGTGGACTAATTCTACAGAAGGAAAACTCTGAAAATAAACCTATGTTAGCTGAAGACAGAGCTGTTTGGAGTTAAATGTCATAAGTAATAGATACGTAAGCAGATATATAGTAATTGTGTTTTGTAAACACACGTTGACACCACGCAATGAGTGGACATGTACGATGTCTTGTGTCACACATGAATTATATTCGTAATAAATACGTTATCATTTACTCCAACCCGCTCTAACTGGGACATTGTTCTATGAGCGAACTTACAACATAAAACAGGACGACTTGACTGCCATAACATTCTGCTTGTTTAACCAAATTTCACATGAAGTAATCACGAGATCGTATTTAAATCCACCGGTGGAATGTCGCCGGAAGTGATGCGCACGCAGCTAAGGAAATTGCATCTCGCTGTAGCACTTTGAGTAGACGTCGTCATGGTGGTCAAACACGACCAACTTGAAGTCCTGTAAAGGGATGTTGCGTCTCGTGTTAGAGCCTTAATGACAACCCGAAGGCGTGATTGTGATGTTCTATAACTTTTGCAGGATAAGCTTGAATGAATGCGGTTTAGCAACATAGAGATCAAGAGTAGATCAAATAAGTGTTATAATATTATAAGTGTTGTAATATACAGAATGGTTATGAAAATATTGATATAGACCTACTTATTTTAGATTGTATGTCAGAAAGTATTCATTCCCAGAGAGGGCGATGAATGAATTGAACACAGCATCCATTAATTGTATAAAAGCGTGAACATGTCTAAAAAAAAAACTGACAAATACTTCAGAAGGGCGGGTTACACAAAGATGAATAATCGTTCGACTCTCGATAAGCTAATGAAAGTCCTTGCCATGTGGGATTTTGTTTTGGGTGGAAATCTTGTTAAATTATACGCCTACAGAAAAACTTATTTGATTTTATATTTGCTGTTTTAACTTTAGCCGTCGATATGTGACTTGTCAACTACTGTGGGCTGTGCACTTGTAGAAATACCAATAGACCACCACTGCTCACTTTGCCAGCAAGGAACTTCTCGGGAAATTCATCTCGGAAGCGGTCTATTCCGTAACCATGAGTGGCGAACGTGTTGCCGCGAGTCGTGATGTCTTCTACGTATGGAGGTGGCCTCGTTCGTCGTATCTCCATTCTGCAAGTGGTACATTTATTCGTTGGATAGTCGACTGTTTTGTATTATTTTCTGAATCAGTCTACATGCCCGTAGTCATCATGATTGCAGGGGTCGCACGACAACCCCAGTGGATACAGATCAAGCTTAGGCCTACTTTGTACAAAAGGTCCACCTTTGTTTTCTAAACATGACCTCATTGTTTGGGAGTCCTTGCTACAAAGAGGGCATCCTTGCTACAAAGAGGGCATCCTTGCTACAAAGAGGGCATCGTTTAGCTGTGTTTTATCCGTAATTGTGACATGCCCATTTACCGTACAGCAGTTTTATACCGTAATCCATTAAGTTAAGAATGTGATGTATTTAAGAACAATAAACACATTTAGCTAAATAAGGTATAGTACTGTAGGGTCTACTGTTATAAGTGCGCATTTCCTGTTATAAATGATTTCGGGTATTTAATATTTTGCAACAGCAAAAAAACACTCACCCCACCCCTTCAAATTTGTGTTTTTAAGAATACGGCGGCTCACAATTAGGTTGATAACTATAGACGACTGCTGTTGGACTACTCTTGTTTTACTAGTTCTCTGTATGTTATCCGTTCATCAACGAAGTTACTGTGAGCTTTTAAAAATATGCCAAGGTAGTTCTGGCTGTTCAGCCTAGTGCCAACCGAACATTCATCTTATGCACGTGTGAATTTGGATCTTCATCACTGTCTCCATCTTCATTCTTCCGTTTGACCTACCCAGTGGCTGTTCTACCCACCTCCCTGTTTCTTCCGTTTGACCTACCCCATGGCTGTTCCACTCACCTCTCTTTTTCTTCCGTTTGACCTACCCAGTGGCTGTTCCACTCACCTCTCTGTTTCTTCCGTTTGACCTACCCAGTGGCTGTTCCACTCACCTCTCTGTTTCTTCCGTTTGACCTACCCAGTGGCTGTTCCACCCACCTCTCTGTTTCTTCCGTTTGACCTACCCAGTGGCTGTTCCACTCACCTCTCTGTTTCTTCCGTTTGACCTACCCAGTGGCTGTTCCACTCACCTCTCTGTTTCTTCCGTTTGACCTACCCAGTGGCTGTTCCACCCACCTCTCTGTTTCTTCCGTTTGACCTACCCAGTGGCTGTTCCATTCACCTCTCTCTTTCTTCCGTTTGACCTACCCAGTGGCTGTTCCATTCACCTCTCTGTTTCTTCCGTTTGACCTACCCAGTGGCTGTTCCATTCACCTCTCTCTTTCTTCCGTTTGACCTACCCAGTGGCTGTTCCATTCACCTCTCTCTTTCTTCCGTTTGACCTACCCAGTGGCTGTTCCATTCACCTCTCTCTTTCTTCCGTTTGACCTACCCAGTGGCTGTTCCATTCACCTCTCTCTCTCTTTCTTCCGTTTGACCTACCCAGTGGCTGTTCCACCCACCTCTCTGTTTCTTCCGTTTGACCTACCCAGTGGCTGTTCCACCCACCTCTCTGTTTCTTCCGTTTGACCTACCCAGTGGCTGTTCCACCCACCTCTCTGTTTCTTCCGTTTGACCTACCCAGTGACTGTTCCACCCACCTCTCTCTTTCTTCCGTTTGACCTACCCAGTGGCTGTTCCACTCACCTGTCTGTTTCTTCCGTTTGACCTACCCAGTGGCTGTTCCACCCACCTCTCTGTTTCTTCCGTTTGACCTACCCAGTGACTGTTCCACCCACCTCTCTCTTTCTTCCGTTTGACCTACCCAGTGGCTGTTCCACTCACCTCTCTGTTTCTTCCGTTTGACCTACCCAGTGGCTGTTCCACTCACCTCTCTGTTTCTTCCGTTTGACCTACCCAGTGGCTGTTCCACTCACCTCTCTGTTTCTTCCGTTTGACCTACCCAGTGGCTGTTCCACCCACCTCTCTGTTTCTTCCGTTTGACCTACCCAGTGGCTGTTCCACTCACCTCTCTGTTTCTTCCGTTTGACCTACCCAGTGGCTGTTCCACCCACCTCTCTGTTTCTTCCGTTTGACCTACCCAGTGGCTGTTCCACTCACCTGTCTGTTTCTTCCGTTTGACCTACCCAGTGGCTGTTCCACCCACCTCTTTGTTTCTTCCGTTTTACCTACCCAGTGACTGTTCCACTCACCTCTCTGTTTCTTCCGTTTGACCTACCCAGTGACTGTTCCACTCACCTCTCTGTTTCTTCCGTTTGACCTACCCAGTGGCTGTTCCACTCACCTCTCTGTTTCTTCCGTTTGACCTACCCAGTGGCTGTTCCACCCACCTCTCTGTTTCTTCCGTTTGACCTACCCAGTGGCTGTTCCACCCACCTCTCTGTTTGTTCCGTTTGACCTACCCCGTGGCTGTTCCACTCACCTCTCTTTTTCTTCCGTTTGACCTACCCAGTGGCTGTTCCACCCACCTCTCTGTTTCTTCCGTTTGACCTACCCAGTGGCTGTTCCACCCACCTCTCCGTTTCTTCCGTTTGACCTACCCAGTGGCTGTTCCACTCACCTCTCTGTTTCTTCCGTTTGACCTACCCAGTGGCTGTTCCACCCACCTCTCTGTTTCTTCCGTTTGACCTACCCAGTGGCTGTTCCACTCACCTCTCTGTTTCTTCCGTTTGACATACCCAGTGGCTGTTCCACCCACCTCTCTTTCTTCCGTTGGACCTACCCCGTGGCTGTTCCACTCACCTATCGTTGCCGATGGTGGCCATCCAGTCGTCCAGCTTCATCTGCTTGCGAGCTTTCTCGACGGAGTAGAAGTCGCTCTGGGCCCTCAAGCTCGGACGCGGTGGCCAGTATCGCTGTCTCTGCACCTTCCACGGCTCCAGGAAAGGCCCCTGACCACAGCAACCACTTGATGGGTGTGTTCATGCTTACCATCGCAAGCATTTTTGGTAGACTGTCAAACATAGTTGGCCGGATTTAGATTTCGGGGTTCGAGTCTACATACAGCCGTTTCGAAATTTGGCAATGTCGTTCACCATACTTTGTCCGTGTCTTTCGGAAGATACACTAGATCCCACACTAAAAGTCTCAAATGTGTAACCTGTCGTGGACTGACAGAAATAACGATCGCCATCAGTAAAACAAAAGCTCCTGCGTCAGTCCCGGAAAAGGGTCGCTTTAAGTATGTCATAATAATTTCATAGGCCTACCCGAATCGCAAATGCGCCTACATATTGTAGATAAATACAAAAGTTTATTCAAACACGTTCGACTACGCATGAATAGATGCATCGGGTTTATTCCAAATGTTTTAGTTGTTATGAATGCATGATAAGAAAGTCGACAAAGCATGAACCAGTCTGCAAAAATGGTAAACTGTATGTAATTGTTCGCATTTGAGACGTGCTTTTGAATGGAAATACAACGAGTAGTGCAAGTGTAAAAGTTTGTTTTGGTGGCTACTTGACCTTGATAACGTTGAATTTATACAGCTGCCGAATACGCACAATCGGCTTCTGTGGAAGAGGAGGCAGGTTTCTCGGCGGATCCTCCGGCTTCTTCTTTTTCCTTTTACAGATCTTCGTTTCCACGGCCTTCAGTCGGGTTTCCATCTCAGTCGGTCGTCTGCAGAAGTGAGTTGCGCGGTAAAACGAGCCATGTTATAAGTGGTTACGTAACCGACAGGCGACATTTTAATTTCTGGTTGGTGGGGGAGTAGTATAATAACGACATTTCTGGCCCTAAATATGGGTCTAGAGAATGACCTGCCAACAATTGTCTACTCTCCAGCAACATACTAGTAACTTACATTTATTAAACATTTCGTGATTATTCTAAATATACTGTTCTACAATTAACATATATAATTTAACCACACCTTATCGGAATATGTGGACATTTGAAAAGTGCGCCGACTTAATTTTAACGTAGCAAACACATAACGTTCACTGAAAGTCCCATCTTGTCTTAATATCATAAACGTAACGTTTTTGGGGGCGTTGTATGGAAGGTATGGTATTTTGTAAGTTGAATATAATCAACGGAAAATGTTTAAATGCATATTAAAAATAATCATTACTTCCTAAAAGAAGCACTGTTAATTGTATTACTACTTTAAACATTGTGTAATGGTATGACAACGTTCTCTATATGCATATTAAAAATATACGTAAATATACGTCGATAACAAACACATAACGATCGCGTGACGTTCCCTGAAAGTTCCCCGTCGGTTAAAAACATCAGTGACTGTTACAGGTTGTGTGTTGTTTTCATTTGTTGATATAGCATCACTATATTATAATCTATCGTTGTTAAAATTGTAGTCTTATTGAAAGAAATAATTGAAGACAATTTGGCGATACACATTTATGTTCACGCGCATAACCAATAATTAAGCTGACTATTTCAATATACCTTTGCTAGGTAATTAATATTTTAAACGCATTTTGTTTTACATGTATTATAATATATTAACAATAATATTGTTAATATATTATAATACATAATAATATTCTACCGGTAAAATAGTTCACTAACAATGGCTATTCTGGATAACATTAACATGTAGAGGATCAACGCACACCACAATCTCACTAGTAGTGATACCATGTATATATATATATATATATGGATCATTCCGTGTCAAATCAACCAATTTTAAGGAATTTCAAACGTTGATGTCTCAGAATTTGCTTAAATGAATAAATATCTATACCGGAACACTTCTGCAAAAGAATTAAGCATTCACATGCAAATTGTGTCTGTAACGCCCTATGATGTGAATGAGGGTAAGCACCCAAAAACGCACCCGTTAGTTTTATTATTTTGCAGATGCTTCTAACTTGAGAAGTTTACATGCTATGAAATTTGCTGAATATTTAGACATATTGATACCGACTAACGAATTAGTTCAAAAGTCCTATGCCCACCATTTTTAGAAGGTTATTGCCAGTATCTTCTTTCTTGCCCTTCCCTGGAAAATTTCCTGCGGACGCCCCTGCATACATACATACATACATACACACACACACACACACACACACACACACACACACACACACACACACACACACACACACACACACACACACACACACACACACACACACACACTTACATACATACATACACATATACATACACACATACACACATACATACATACATACATACATACATACATACATACATACATACATACATACATACATGCATACATACTTACATACATACATACACATATACATACACACATACACACATACATACATACATACATACATACATACATACATACATACATACATACATGCATACTTACATACATATAATAAACAGAAACAAATACAATATAAGTTCTTCAGATAAAACAACGGTAAGTACAGTATTATTAATAATAATAGTTAAAAATAACATACACGTACTAGATATAGGAACAGTGCAATGTGAGTTATGTGATGCTGAGCCCATGGCATACAGCTGTATATATTTGATACGAAGCTAAAATCCGCTTTTTAATAATCACGAAGTTGCTATTATGCAAGGTGACCTTGCCATGTGGAATAAAATGCCGGATTTGAATAAAAGCATTACCAACAGCATTTCGAAATCGACACGAAGAGAATGTGTGGTCACACATGCATTGCCATCGAGATTTAACAACGCTACAACGCTAAAACATAGATAATGACAAAGCAACCACGGAAAATACTTTCACCAACATATGCTGGCGAAGTTAATAACAACACTTTCTGGGAAAGGACATAACAGCCTGCAGTGGAGAAGGAACTCAAGACGAGAACACCGGAGTGCCTTCGTCACACACTAAGAGCATCCTCATAGACGATGCCTCTCGTCGGTGGCCTATGCTCCCAGGGAACAAACGGGTAGTAGGGGAAAGGAGGGTAAAGTGGGCCCCCACTATTAAAGCTATTCTGATATGCACTGTGGTAAGCCGACAGCAGTAGTGTTTTTAAGACTCGAAATGAGACATTAACTAACGTCGTACATGCCAGCTAGGCGCGAATCCAAAACCGTGAGTCACAGATTTGTGTTTTTGGCACTTTTCTTAAAATATTTGACGTGTCATACAAACTCCATAATTTCATAAATAAATAAATTTTAGGGGAATGTTCATGTCCGTTATAAAATCGGCATCCGCCCAATACTCTTTGCAAGAGGCCAAAGTGGGCGCCACGGCCGCCGTTGCGGCGCACATCATGGATACTGTGGTTATACCGTAAGCTTTGCTACAGTGTACGAACATAAATTACAGAGTTATAATGTGAATAATGTACAATTAGACCTACTGCTTAAATCACAAACTAGTGTCAATTTATTAATTAATAACTTCAGCACATTATCTAATAAACGCCATGATTAGTAGATTATACGGGTTCTTACACTTAGCGGAGATATGTTCGGGCAGTAGGAAGGGTGAATGACAGGTGCAAGGTGGCGGGTGTGGTCAGTGGGCACATCGGGAGTGTGCAGGGTATGAACATGGGTCGTTTATGTGCGAGATTTGCGCCAATGACTGACATCTTTGTGAGGGGCCCACTATGGCCTCCGATTTTTTTACATAAAAAATTGGATCTCTTTTTAAAATACATTTGACTTATACTCTTTAATAAGTATCTGGACTGTGCATACACGAAGTCGCTATATTGAACTGGGGAATATAACATAAAATAACTGTTTTTATACAAATGTAGGTCTATCCATATTTAAGGGGCCCACTTTACCCTCCGTTCCCCTACAACGCTGATATATTGCTGGTTGAGGACGGTGTTGCTGCGTGACGTACTCGCGGTAGGGAGAGTTGTAGACGCCCGGGACCTGGGACGTGCTGACCAGGTAGTGGGTCTTGCGAAGATGCACGGCCAGTGCGGCGGCCTCGGTCGCCCGTCGCTCCTCATCTTCCTTGGCGTCCAGGAACTCTCGGTACTCCGCCAACTTCTGCCTACGACAACAAACGGCAGACTTGACTAGACGCACTGAATTATTTAACAAAACTGTGCTGAGTTCTTTGTGCATATAAAGAAATATGTCAAAAATGATCACTATTTACCCAGAAACACAATGAGGAATAATTTCATCCCTCATAAAACTTCCCTACTGGGGACTTAAAGAGATGCAATAACGTATAGCGCTCCTTTCATGCAGTCGCATATTTAGGGGGCAAATGGGCTGTTTCCGTTGTGCCGCTAAATGGTAAACTAATGGGTGACTAAGCTTGGCCGCCCCCCACCCCCCCACCCGTTGCGAGATCCTAGAAATACCAAATTATAAACTGGTGTTTATAATTTGTGGGGTTTTTCGACTTTGTTAAAATAGTGTTTGTGTAGGATAATCTTCTATTGTTCATCAATCTTATTTGTTGTAGTTTCTCTTGTTTGGGCCATCCTGATTATTTGTTGTAGTTTCTCTTGTTTGGGCCATCCTGATTATTTGTTGTAGTTTCTCTTGTTTGGGCCGTCCTGATTATTTGTTGTAGTTTCTCTTGTTTGGGCCATCCTGATTATTGCTTACAAATACGCGACGACATATGCGAGCTGTCTCAGAATAAACAATACACCGTTGATGAACAAATGTTGCATGTACGAGCGTGCGTGCAGTGCGTGCAGTGCGTGCAGTGCGTGCAGTGCGTGCAGTGCGTGCAGTGCGTGCAGTGCGTGCAGTGCGTGCAGTGCGTGCAGTGCGTGCAGTGCGTGCAGTGCGTGCAGTGCGTGCAGTGCGCTTACACACGCTTGTGTAGACACGGACAGAACAACCTGTAAGACATCTTGAATACATTCTTGCTTCGAAACTCACGACTAAGCTGACAAGTGACAAGTGACAAGCACTGCATTTGTGTACGCAACCCAACACTGAACCACCGGGTGTACGCCTACTGTCGATTCGAAAGACAGACCGCTACCTGGCAATAGCGTTGGCGACCGTCAACGCCTTCAGATATTTATTTCGCTTGTAGAAGTCGAGGACACGTAGCCTGACCGAGTGACCGCGCCACACGGTCTGGATCTAAAACATGGCGGCAGCAGCAACAGCAGTAGTAAAAACGTAATTTAAAAATGGCGGCTGCGTCACGTTCCTCGCGGAATTTTCAAGATAATAAAACAATGCATCAAAATCATTGAAAGAATTGGTTCTGGTCGTTAGATCGGGTAACTTGGAAAGTGTGAACAGCCTTATGCTATAGCATTCAGGAGTGGGTGACACTTTTCGCCGAATTACGGCTCGGCCGAACAATAATTAATTTAATAGTTTATCCGATCAAAACTAAATAAAAAAAATGCCACAAACGAGCTTGCATGTTGTAGTCAATACAAGGTAGGTTCGTTACTTCGCGAAATGTGACGAGTCAAACATTGACTTGAGAGTGCAGCTTTAACGTGACGACACTAGTTGTGTGTCATGTAACTAACTGGTGGACTTGAGAGTGCAGCTTTAGCGTGACGACACTAGTTGTGTGTCATGTAACTAACTGGTGGACTTGAGAGTGCAGCTTTAACGTGACGACACTAGTTGTGTGTCATGTAACTAACTGGTGGACTTGAGAGTGCAGCTTTAACGTGACGGCACTAGTTGTGTGTCATGTAACTAACTGGTGGACTTGAGAGTGCAGCTTTAACGTGACGGCACTAGTTGTGTGTCATGTAACTAACTGGTGGACTTGAGAGTGCAGCTTTAACGTGACGGCACTTGTTGTGTGTCATGTAACTAACTGGTGGACTTGAGAGTGCAGTTTTAACGTGACGGCACTGGTGTTGTGTCAGGTAACTAACTGGTGGACTTGAGAGTGCAGCTTTAACGTGACGGCACTTGTTGTGTGTCATGTAACTAACTGGTGGACTTGAGAGTGCAGCTTTAACGTGACGGCACTTGT
Organism: Lamellibrachia columna; assembly: GCA_963662155.1. Lineage (NCBI taxonomy): Eukaryota > Metazoa > Annelida > Polychaeta > Sabellida > Siboglinidae > Lamellibrachia > Lamellibrachia columna. The sequence continues at coordinate 8,258,749 of OY759262.1, forward strand.
TGTGTGTCATGTAACTAACTGGTGGACTTGAGAGTGCAGTTTTAACGTGACGGCACTGGTGTTGTGTCAGGTAACTAACTGGTGGACTTGAGAGTGCAGCTTTAACGTGACGGCACTGGTTGTGTGTCATGTAACTAACTGGTGGACTTGAGAGTGCAGTTTTAACGTGATGGCACTGGTGTTGTGCCAGGTAACTAACTGGTGGACTTGAGAGTGCAGCTTTAACGTGACGGCACTGGTGTTGTGCCAGGTAACTAACTGGTGGACTTGAGAGTGCAGCTTTAACGTGACGGCACTAGTTGTGTGTCATGTAACTAACTGGTGGACTTGAGAGTGCAGTTTTAACGTGACGGCACTGGTGTTGTGTCAGGTAACTAACTGGTGGACTTGAGAGTGCAGCTTTAACGTGACGGCACTGGTTGTGTGTCACGTAACTAACTGGTGGACTTGAGAGTGCAGCTTTAACGTGACGGCACTTTGTTGTGTGTCATGTAACTAACTGGTGGACTTGAGAGTGCAGCTTTAACGTGACGGCACTGGTTGTATGTCATGTAACTAACTGGTGGACTTGAGAGTGCAGCTTTAACGTGACGGCACTTGTTGTGTGTCATGTAACTAACTGACTGAGTGACCTACCGTCGTCGCACAGCCGTGGTAGAGGCCCATCTGAAGAAGTTCAACCTTTTTCTGAAGCACAACATCGAACAACATCGAACAACATCGAACAACATCGAACAGTTATATACAAAAGGCAACGAGCGGAGACCGACAAGACACATAGACGGGTTTAATGTCGGTAGATGATAAGATAAGAACCGTTTATTTGCAACCCACACACGTGGCTTAAACATAGCGAGACAATTATTATAATGATCTATATGAAGAAAACCAAGAAACCTTGAAAAGAAAATTAAAAGTCAAGCCATTGGCTAAACTAGTCACATGTTTTTTTATCCCCGGTCGGAAGACACCAACGGTGGGCCGACGTAGGCGTAACATCGGCTAACACGTTGTTGACATGCGGAGGCTTGGTGATTGTTATATATAAACGCTAATCAACCTGACAGCGTCTTAACCAGCCCAGGACTGGAGTTGGACGCTGCAGAGACCTGATGCAGAAGTGGGGGTATAGCCAAGGCCCTACAAATTGTGACTGTGGATAGGGTCCCCAAACGATGGATCATCTCCTAGAATGCTATCTACCAGCCTTGCAGACCAGACGATTCGGCAGTTTTCAATTCTGTTCCAGAGCTTGTGTACTACAGTAGCGGGAAGAGTGAAACGACACGAGACGAAGATCCATAGTCGACATCTCGCTTTATCTCGGTCGGCATGCTAACTTCTCGCCATTGTTGGCATGACGTCATTATTTGCTGACATATTGAAAGAAAGAAATTCGATGTTTGTTTTGAATTCGTTTCGCGTTGTATTCTGTGTCAGTGGGACATTCGCTAAGTTGGAATTATGGTATTTCTACAGATGACTAAATGTCTAAAGCTGTGTTGACATTAGGCGGTTAAGCGAAGGCTACTCACGAGGAGACACTGGACGAAGTAGGCCCGGCCGACCAGACCTCGCCATCGCCGCTGTATCTGCACGGCCTGTCTGTTCAAGTATCTGCAACACCGACACGTGCACAGACGAAATGTGTTTTTGTCACCCGCCACTTACAGCCAATTGTGTCGCAGCAAGGGAAACAGTTTTATCAGATATATATATATATATATATATATATATATATATATATATATAGAGAGAGAGAGAGAGAGAGAGAGAGAGAGAGAGAGAAATAGGGAGAGGGAGAGAGAGAGAGGGGGCACTGCACTGCCAACGATAATATTACATTTTATAGCCCTAGATCTACGACATCAAGAGAACAGTTTTTATGCAAATACCTATTCCCTCAACGAGTGGCTTAACCCATCAGGTTCGATGGTGTTCAAATATGTAGTGTGTCAATAGTTTAAATCGTCGAAAGTTTGTGAAAATGTGAATAGCCTCCTGTTATAATACGGAGGCGTTATGTTACAATACGGAGGCGTTATGTTACAATACGGAGGCGATATGTTACAATACGGACGCGTTATGTTACAATACGGACGCGTTATGTTACAATACGGAGGCGTTATGTTACAATACGGAGGCGTTATGTTACAATACGGAGGCATTATGTTACAATACGGAGGCGTTATGTTACAATACGGAGGCGTTATGTTACAATACGGAGGCGTTATGTTACAATACGGAGGCGTTATGTTACAATACGGAGGCGTTATGTTACAATACGGAGGCGTTATGTTACAATACGGAGGCGTTATGTTACAATACGGAGGCGTTATGTTACAATACGGAGGCGTTATGTTATAATTGTTCATCGGCGTCCTTACTTGATGTAGGAGCGAACCCGGACGCTCCGGATCCACGCCTGAATCTTCCGAGCAGCGCAGTAATCTCCGATGGCGTGCTCATCCGCTTCCCTGTCAGCACGAGAATCAACGATGAAGCCGGGTGAACTCGGCTACGTCAACACCCCGGTCACCACAGAAGCCGGGTGAACAACAAGATCTAGCAACGGCACACACGCACACACGCATGCACGCACGCACGCACGCACGCACGCACGCACGCACGCACGCACGCACGCACGCACGCACGCACGCACACACACACACACACACACACACACACACACACACACACACACACACACACACACCTGTTTGTGCTCTATTCTCTCGAATGCTATGTGTAGGGGAAGGCAGTGCTAGTTGAGCCACTGGGTTAGTCGAGCCACCCATGTTTCCCAGGAAACTACAGCAATGACAGTTACATCGCTTCGCGCATTAATGAGAAATTAATCAAAAAGCTTAATTGACAAAAAGGGGCTAGTTGAGCCAACATTAAACCAAGCATCCAGTATGGAAGATGCTTTTCCCAAAAACAATTTACCTAATTTCTATAGTTTTCTAGACAACGTCGATGTGAGATGTCAGAAAAACAACTTTACGGACGTTCCGCCATGTTAAGCCTAGCAGCACTCTCACACAGAACTCCCTTAAAAGTACATTAATATGTGTGATTCTATACACCAGAAAGAATCGAAAAACTAGATTTTATTTATTCTGACGAATTAAACGAAGAATGGAAATAGTCACGAACGTTCCGAAGAACGTCCATGACTACACAAACTATTTACATACCGCGTAGAAGATTCTAGCCCAAGTCCAAGTTAGGCCAATGCAGATGATACCAACATCCGACACACGCTTTGTTTTGAGACCATGTATGAAATTGCATGGTTTGCATAATTTTGGTCTTGAATTTTCACAAAATGTTCATTGTACATGTAAATGGCGCACTTCTGCATAATCAGCAATAGTCTGGCAACACATAAGAAGGCGATGCGCGCGGAGAATAAAAACACTGACTTCGCAGACAAGAAAGAATACTAGCGCAGCCTTCAGAAGGTGCTGAGTCAACGGGCCCGCGACAAGAAGAAGCTGGTGAAGATGAACGAGCGGAGGCGGATGGATGGATGGCCAGCCTCCAATCACCCTCGAGGAGTTGACAGTTATGAGCTCGTGCAGTCACAGTACCGGTTCCATCTTTGCCTTCAGCTCCACATGCAGCTTCAGCTCCGAGGAGACGGTCCGAGACAGACCTTCTCTTCGGACACCGACACTACCGCGGAGCTGGCAGCATGAGGTTGTTACGCCACACCATCTTATAGTGGACCTGGCCTCCAACAGAAGCCATGAAGAAAACAGAAAAGTAACTGCAGCAGGCGAAGCAGGAACTTCATCGGATGCATGCAACAGAAAGACTCGGATTCGTGCACCATACACAACTGGACGACGCAACCGCGTCCAGCGAGTGCTGCAGTCTTTGTGAGAAGATTGTGGATGCCAACACAAGTGTCTCAAGCGCTAGTCTCCGACAGTGAACACTTGTTATTTATATCCTTCGATTATGCTGACCTCAACTAGTATCTGTCTGTACTAGGTTGTATTGATAGGCACTGCGTCTTAGTTGCGCGTATTAAGTCAGGGATACTAAGTTACTAAGCAATTTTTTTACCTGTACCATTCGCGTGTAAAAAGGGAAAACATAATAGATTACTGTACTTCTGTACCATAGAAAGGTGACATATAGTGTATATGTAACATCTGATTAAAAACATGTAAGACTGAAATAATAGTTTTTCGTTGAAATTGATAAAATCTTTAAAAAAACGGAACGTCCGTGATGGAGAATCTCTGCATTTTAAATGTAACGTTACACAGATGTATGTTGGATGAACATTGGCTGTTGTGTGTTATATTTTAAATGTAACGTTACACAGATGTATGTTGGATTAACATTGGCTGTTGTGTATATTAAAGTACAGTTGGACACTATTTTATGGTGCTTTAAAATCAAAAAGATGTCAATAATGCATGTTTTGAATTTTTTTACATTATCGGGGTCTGATCCCGTATCTCCAAGATACAAAACGTAAAACAACTAACATCCAATTTAAGATAAAAACAAGTATATAATGTAATATCTAGTGTCTTAATTTTATATATAAATCCCCAAATAATTGTTTTAAAGAAGTGAAAAATAACGAAGAAAAACGGAAGGTCCGTGAAGAAATATATGGTAGTTAACTAAATGTTACCTCAATAAAAAATACCTGTTTAAGCAAGAACCAAATTGCAGATTTTAAAAGGACACATATGTAATTAAGAAAAACATGTATCCTTATTTTAGACTGCTGTTATGCATATATATTTTTAATGAAACATTGAGTGTCGATATTTGCTGGAGAAAGTACCATAAATATACATAAGTTAATCACATTAAACCAGAAAAACGAAACAAAGAGAAACAGCAGTAATTACTAATTTTAGAATATGGATACCACATGTGTTCCACATAACATAGACAAGAAAACAAACAGTCAAATAAAGAAAAAACAATTAATGCGTTTGGTAATATGTGGTTACCTTAAATAATCACGGACGTTCTGGTCGTTTTGGGGTCTCAACTTTGAAAAACCTGTAACTTTTTCTAAAATGATCCAATGTTTGAAATGTGTGAAGTTGTTGACGTTGTTATTTTTAAGGGTTTGTTTTCCCCAATTGTTGCAATGTTAAAAAAGAGACTGACGGATAGAGGGGTCTCCAAGTATTAACTTTCACCGAGTTTCTGTGACTCCCCGGAATGCTGTTTGTCTTCTCTGATCCGGGCAACAAATATTTCACACAAAAACCACATTTCACATTTCCTGTGGCAGTCGAAACAAAATTAAACAATTTCACATTCACAAAATCATCGAAAACAGCTAACTATAAAGAATCTTTTCGGGGCGAGACTGTGGCGGATACCCCCACACCCAGTTTGTTCGTCCTGAAGCATCGCGGTGAAATGTTCAAACATTTGACTTATCTGTCAAATTGCGCTGTGCACATCCTAAACGTCACGTTAATAACCGTGATCGGCTTCTATGATGCACCCACATACAACAACTGCAGTGGGATCTTCAGATTCAGTTTGAATGACACACACACACACACACACACACACACACACACACACACACACACACACACACACACACACACACACACACACACACACACACACACACACACACACACACACACACACACACACACACACACACACACACACACACACACACACACACACACACACACACACACACACACTCACGCACACAAGCGCATGAACATCCACATTTCAAGTGGACAAGGTAGCTGTTGTTACAGTTGTAACAACTTACCCCAATACAACTGTAACAACAACAACTGCCCCAACCACAATTTTTGCAGTTGCACGCACGTGGAAGATAACCAATCCTGAATGTCAATGTAACTTCTACTTGGCATAACCCCTACATAAGTAGACTTGTTTCATTGTGACAAGTCTCATTCTAAAAAACATAAAAAGTGGCTGTGTGAGACGATATTATGGGATATACTAAAATAAGTTTTATGTGGTTGAAATGTCATTTTTGTCAACATCTCATTAATTTCGTCTTCTTAACTCCCGATTTTTGGACAGTGTGTCTGCTAGTGGACTTCCAACCAAACCCTGTCGATGGTATACCCATATGTGTGCTATTTTCGTAAAACGCCTCTGTAACAACTTGCCCCTGCATGGAACTAGCCCCGGTCTCACATACGCAAGAATTTCATCCTGAATACGAACCCAGGTGATAAAAAGTGTGGCACAAACCCTGGGGTAGGACCTATGCCTGCCCCCGAGCACACGACATTGATAAGTGCAACACAACAAGAACAACTTCACCGCATATGACAATATGTCTGCATGAGTGACAACATAATTTACTATTAGCGTTTAATGTTTCAATGACAAGAACTCTTATCTGTGAGTTCGGTGATAATTACTACATAAATAAGTGTTCTCTTTATGAATCACACAAAGTGTTCTCCTTTATGAACCACACAAAGTGTTCTCCTTTATGAACCACACAAAGTGTTCTCCTTTATGAACCACACAAATTGTTCTCCTTTATGAACCACACAAAGTGTTCTCCTTTATGAGCCACACAAAGTGTTCTCCTTTATGAGCCACACAAAGTGTTCTCCTTTATGAACCACACAAAGTGTTCTCCTTTATGAACCACACAAAGTGTTCTCCTTTATGAGCCACACAAAGTGTTCTCCTTTATGAACCACACAAAGTGTTCTCCTTTATGAACCACACAAAGTGTTCTCCTTTATGAACCACACAGTGTTCTCCTTTATGAACCACACAAAGTGTTCTCCTTTATGAACCACACAAAGTGTTCTCCTTTATGAACCACACAAAGTGTTCTCCTTTATGAACCACACAAAGTGTTCTCCTTTATGAGCCACACAAAGTGTTCTCCTTTATGAGCCACACAAAGTGTTCTCCTTTATGAGCCACACAAAGTGTTCTCCTTTATGAACCACACAAAGTGTTCTCCTTTATGAACCACACAAAGTGGCAACATTATTGTAGGCCCCACTACCTTTGTTTCAGCCAATTCTCCGCGTACCCCCTGGAAAACCTCTCGCATACCCCCGGAGTTTAGATTACAACAATGCGAAAACCAAGCATTGGTCGTGAAATAACGTAGTTCCCATTGACATTAATTCATGCAATACATACGTGCGATCTTTGTAATAAATCTCAAGTAGCTGACGAGTTTGATTCCGTAATTTTATATAGGTAACCATTGTTTGCTGTTGCTAGGTGGCGACGTTATGACAACAAAGGTTGCAAGAGAAGACGTCGTCCCGCAGACCGAAATATACACCGAAACATATTTGTTAAAAATACACTTTTTCTATTAGCTTAAGTTGGTTGAAATTCGTATATATGGATGAAGACTTTCAATACCTAGACATATTTAAGGCGATATAAGGCAAGTGTTGTAATTAGTGCTGTATTCAGTGCTGTTGCCCCTTGCGATATCGTAGGTACGCCCCTGGTCGCAGGTTATCAGCAATAAAGTCACACATTATGGACACTCTAATGTCAACTGCATCTAATGTAGTCATTACAAAAAAAATTCGCGATAGCAGATAACACGAAAATGACACAGTGTTTCGGCACACGGCCATATAAGCCCCGTACTGGGTTAACCGGTAGGGGGAATCACTGGCCAAGGTCGAGTAGATATTATGCACGTAAAACCAGTAAAATCAAATAAGCATCAAAGAAAGACTTACATATTATATCTCAGCCACTACACGCGACAAGCATTACTCTGTAGTTCTAAATAATGTTCGCCTGCCACGTTTACCACTAGCACGCTAATAGTGCAGGCAGCCTACCTACTACCACAAATAGGCTACGTTCTACCACAATATCAGTTCTTTGAACGATATTACAATTATCCCCTCCCACCACCTTCCCACACTCATCTCCTTCAGAGGGTGTGCCAGGAAATGGTAGATGGGAGGTCGGTCCTGAAAATTAGTATGATGTGGGAGTTTAGCTCTCAAAACAGGTGAGAGGTGGGGTGTGGCGAATACGTTACCGTGAGGGGCCAGCAGCCAAGCAGCGTCATTTTTTGAGATTCCTCACAATACAATTATTTTGCATGATTACTATTTTATGTTTGACAGTTGTGTCAATATAATCAAAGTTTACAGTTGATTCGAATTGCATCGTATGAACGGTTATCAACTAATCAAAGTTCCCTTTTATTTGATGGGTAAGCGAAATTCCCGGATGAGAGTTAATTAATGTATATTTACGTGTGCACCCAGAATGTACGTACACAATGAAAAGTTCGGTTTGGATCCAGGCGATGTGTGCGATAAACCGTGGCGCCACATTACGGAATTAGGATAATCGAAGCTATTACTGTGCATACTTCAATCCATCAGATGGCGCCACAGTAATAGAGTGCGGCTCAATCGTGTACCTAGGTGGCGCACCAATTCTCTTAAGAGCCCTTGTTATATCAAGCCTGCGCAAATGGCTATCACGTTTGTAATTAATTCTGGAAGATCCTAAACGACACCCCCAATTTTAACTCCCTGTTATTAAAACTATGTGTAACTGTGCCATAATTAATTACTATATACTGATAAACTTTACCACCAAAAACTGAGTTGCATTTTCAAATTCAAAATCCAAGATGGTGCCCAGGGATGGTGCGTGCCTCATTAATCCGGATGACGGCGATACATCATTTGGCAGCCTTAATTGGTGAAAAATCTATCAAAATTATTTGTTTCAGAGGTTTTGTCTGAACAGAAAGGCAATGAATTAAGACATGTGTCCAACGATTTGGTGCACTGGCCAATTTCCACAACATGCACCATCATTATGCAGTACGAAGAGGCTGGTGTTAACATTTTATCAAGAAGCGACCGTGGTACTTTCATCTTCAAGTACCGTTGGCCGATGTACGCATGATGCGCCACCACGCGGGGTCTGTAGGGGAAGGTGGGGCATGTCCGTAATTCGAGGCTTGTCCGCTCACCGTTATTGACCAAATCGCGCAGTATTACGTTTCAAAACTGTGTTCTACGGTAGCATCTCAATCGTACATGGAGCAGCTGAACCAGCGAACCCATGTGTATTGGTAAGAAATTATAAACTAAAATGTTGTTTTTGCATGTAATTTTATGCATATATTGTTACGTAACTCACTCTCAATAATTTATGCAAATTGATGTTTACGCATTTTTGGAATGTGTGTCATCAGTGTTGTCGTTGCACAAATAAACTTTACCGCCACAGACCGCCTGTGCGGGGAAATTGACAATCTTCCCCCGCCTGTCGTTTGGGGCAGATCCGCATAGGTGTGTGAGGATATCCAGTGCAGTAAGTTTATTGATATAACATGACGACATGATGTAGATGTTACGTATGTGTGGATACTCATCAGCTAACCCGTGTTTCATTATGGACGCGTGTGACAGGAACTCAGGGGGAGTGACAGGAACTCAGGGGGTGTGACAGGAACCCAGGAGGTGTGACAGGAACCCAGGGGGAGTGACAGGAACCCAGGAGGTGTGACAGGAACTCAGGGGGTGTGACAGGAACCCAGGAGGTGTGACAGGAACTCAGGGGGAGTGACAGGAACTCAGGGGGTGTGACAGGAACCCAGGAGGTGTGACAGGAACCCAGGGGGAGTGACAGGAACCCAGGGGGTGTGACAGGAACCCAGGGGGTGTGACAGGAACCCAGGGGGAGTGACAGGAACTCAGGGGTGTGACAGGAACCCAGGGGGTGTGACAGGAACCCAGGGGGTGTGACAGGAACCCAGGGGGTGTGACAGGAACCCAGGGGGTGTGACAGGAACCCAGGGGGTACTCAAGACATTGCCAGTAAACAATCCTTGAGAAGTTCTCTAACTGAACCTGCCTAGACACATTTTAGATTTCTGTCAAAATTATACCCTTTTCAAGTTGAATGCATTGAAATATACACAGTTGAACGTGTAAAATATGCACTAACATATTTGATTGACAGATCAATGGGACCTCTCCGTGTCTACCTTTGTTTGTCTACCATTTATCCTTGCGTTGTGTGCGTTAACGAGCGCTTTGCACAGAAAACACCCATAACAAGTGGACTCTGTCTCAAGGATGGTATACTAGAAATGTATTGCCAAGCAAGTAGCCACCCCCCCCCCACCACAATGGTGGGAGGCTGGCCTAAAAATAGGTGGAAAGTGGTATTTTGAGGTGGGATATACTAAAGACAGTAAACTTACATAATAGTTTGCGTAGGTCAAGTGTTTTTTGAAGTGTATAATTATGTTGTTTTTTCCGTTTGGTGCGCTTCGTCGCACGGCTTCCAGTGTGCACTGTAGTTGAGACAGACCTATATCACGCATCCACCAAAGTTATGCCATTTTATTATATAAACTGGTTATGTTTATATTATTTATATGGGCGCATCCGACCCCCAAATAATACTTGTGGATATACCTGAGAAGCTATATGATGGTCTACAGTCTGAAATTAACAACTGCAGGTCGTATTCTGCTTTGTAGCAAAGACCTAAAATATGCGATTTATGTTCGTACATAGCTCTGCGGATATGCCCCAGTACCCTGTTATCAATATGCCCCAGTACCCTGTTATCAATATGCCCCAGTACCCTGTTATCAATATGCCCCAGTACCCTGTTATCAATATATATTGATAACATATATTGTTTTTTATGGTGGAGTTGAAATTTTATAATTGGCAGTAGTAACAGGTAGTAAACTACTAAATATACATATTAACAAGGCGAAAATGTACCTTCTGACATAAACAGTTAATTAGTTATGACACATTATACCTTAGGTGTGCGGACATGCGCCACCTTCCACTAGCTTATCTAAAAACCGCCCCAAATCACGAAATGGCTACTCGACGAACAGTCTGCCATTAGACATCTTCCGCGCGTACGGCTGAGACGGTTCTACGTGTATCGCAGCCTCCCACGACATCCCGGTCCGAACGGCGGCGTCTCCCTGCGCGAGCAGGCGGCGTGGATGAATGTTTTATGACAAACACTTCGCCACGCTGACTCGAGGGTATTCGTGGGTGTTTCTGACGGAAGGTCAGCGCGGTAGTGGTCTTTGCGGTCGTCCAATCAATGGGACCGGTCGACGACAAACGTTTATCATCGTAGTCGGAAGGTACTTAGCACGAGGCTATCCATAAAGTACGTCACGCTGTGTTTTGCTTTTTAGACCCCCACCCCCATGTCAGCGTAACGCTGGCCTGTACACCCCCTAAAACTACGTTCGTTTTTGTAAAAGACCCCCCACCCACCCACCTATTACGCATACATCTATTTTGCAGACTTTTTGCGTGCCATTACACAGGCACTGCTCCACTGATACACTCCTTTTCCGTCCGAATTCAGTTAAAACACCATCGCTACCCGCACACCCCAGATACAGCGTGACGTACTTCGTGGATGGCTCCTGCTGTGTTGAACTTAAGACTATTCACAGTGGTCATTGTCGCATGCATCTCCTAAAAACTAGAACACAAATCGGCATGCACAGGTCACTGCAGAATAAAAACAGCACACAATTAATAAATCAATGTGGTTTAATGGTTTCCCTAATATCATAACAAATTTGCATCCCGTCCATTCATTCAAATAGCCATAGGTATCAAATATCAGTATTTACAATAAAATATATATAAAGGTTTTAAGAAAATACGAAATTGTGAAATTAATTACTGCTTGCTGTGAACCCATCTTGCTAACAAAACACTTCGTTTTCGATACACGACCCGATTTAATCACAGAATGGTGTCGCCATCTAGTGAATGTCAGCAAGACAAACCACATGTTTGGAAGTAAATCCAATGTCATTTAAATGCCTACGTAATAAACGTTGTATTTTAATATGGCACTTGTATGTGCCAACGTATTGTATTAAGAGTGACTCGCAAACGCACGCGTATAGCCAACTGCACCTGACGTACTACATCACATACTGCACCGGCTTACATTTTTATCTGACTGAAACCGGATACTTTTATTGGCCTGTAGATAAGGTGGAAATATGTAATGTCATTGCTAATACTGCTCCATCACTGTATATATTATGTAACACCCACCATAGTGGTTAAAAAAGCTTACGCACTCCTTCGTAAGACACACACGCAAGACCCAGCACTGGACAATTCTAATTTATACAATTTGTGACGTCTAATCGTAAGTGGCGTCAGTTATGATTATGTTGTCTTTCATTTTCTCTTCTGTGTAGTCAACCTATTAAAATTTTACCAATTATTTCCCCAATTGAAATCGGCTATGATTTCACAAATCTATTCCCTCATCAATCTTCATTGTAATATGGCATTTCTAGCACCACCTTTTCACTACTCATGCAGTGAGGTCATTCTATATGTCTAGCATTTAAACAATCAACAACAGTAAACCCTGAGTACAACATACAACATTTGCACTTGCAGGGTTGTTCAATATGGTGGTTGACATTCTGTTTCCCAATTACAAAAAACAATGCTGAAACAGGATTTATAGAGGCAGGATGAGAACCCATTATGGGACGAGGAATATAAATGTCGGTACATGTAGACTGGAATGATTTAAATGTGACACGTACAGACAATCGTTTATTACGGGGGACTCAGCGATGGAAGAACATATAGTAGACAACGTAACCGGCACCGAGAAAGACCAAGGACACAAACATCGTCTTCATGTTCTCCAGCCTCAGACCCTGCAGCTCCTTCTCTGTGGACAGAGCAAATATAGATGATGTAATCACAAAGAAAACATCTCTGTAGCAGGAACAGCATTTATCAGGGGGTACAGGGTAGCCAAGTTCAACCCCTGCTGTTGAACGTAGCATTCAGTGTGGACGCCCAGCGTGGTATAGAAAAGTGACCCCATAGAAAAGTGTCACTTTTCTATATAGAAATCTGACCCTGGGGTCACTTTTCTATAGCAATGAGCCCCTTAGAATTGTGACCATCCCTCTATAGAAATGTGACCCCATCCTAAAAAGTTATGTTATGACATAGATAGTGGTTAGGAGTTTCATGACATATTTATGTTTAATTAGTAGCATATATGTAACTACATAATACAGAAATAATGACAACTATTTTATTACAAATCCTGAGGTATACCTGAATGTTCAAGTGAACTATGCCTGCAGTTGCAAGAATTTTTTGAGGTACTTGATCAGTTATAGAAATACAACATATATATATATATATATATATATATATATATATATATATATATATATATATATATATATATATATATATATATATATATATATATGTTAATTAATATACCCGCTGCTGTGTAGTGGGACAAGCTATGACTGTTGCTAGGCTACTGGTCACCCAAGAAATAACTGGAAGTGCCATCAGAATTATTGTGGTTGATTTATTGTCTTTGACGGGCGCCATCTTTAAAATGGCGGATTTGAATGTTGACAAAGATTAAAGCTATACATACTTAATTCGCTTAAGATATTGGTAAAATGACCACATCTTTAAAAATGGCGGGTATGAATGTCGGAAAAGGTCAAAAGTAAACTATTTGAAATCGGTGCCCCCAAAAGCTAATATTTTGACACCAAAATTACAGCTCTATGTGATGCAGATCTTAAGATATGAGGAAAAGTATTTTTTGTAGCCATTTTGAAATGGCTGCAAACACAGCAAAATCTGTGATGGCCCAAGGTCTAAATTTGTTCGCATTGAAGATTTCTAAAGTGCATGATTTTTCAGTTATCTACTGCACCAAATGCAATTTTTTATTTTAACATGATACATACAAACCAAAAATATAAAGAGATTGTATATAAAACATACATACATACATGCCCATGTTATTTTTACACTGCAATCTATATATATATATATATATATATATATATATATATATATATATATATATATATATATATATATATATATATATATATATATATATATATATATATATATATATATATATATATATATATATATATATATATATATATATGTATATATATATATATATATATATATGTATACCCTGGGTCACTTTTCTATAATAGAAAAGTGACCCCCTGTATAGATTTGTGACCCCCATTTGCTAATTATTTGTTGTTCAGATTGCAGTGTAAAAATAACATGGGCATGTATGTATGTATGTATGTATGTATGTATGTATGTATGTATGTATTAACAATGGCACAAGTATGTTCGATGCATATTTTATATGCTCTGAATATACAACATCAGACCCACATGCTTTATTAACATGTGTTACTATCTCTGTTGAAACTTCAAGGTCCTCATATGAAGTATCACAGTTATATTTACATCTATCTACACTACTGTTAATGACACAATTTAAGTATTACACTTGTTTATGGTCCTTATCTCTCTCCAGAAAGCCTCAGGGTTAAGTTCTGCTAATTTCTTAACTAGTGCCTCTTTACGTAGCATATTTTCATCGTTTTTTAATAAATCGTAGAGCATATTTAAATCTCATTTTACTTTTTTACATGCAATTCAAATATGTGCCCCAGTCTGGGTTTGCCAGTATTCATCCACATGCCTCTGGTTTCTCTGGATGCATCACACAAATCACCAACATACTCTGCCCAGCCAGGCATTTTTATGTGTGATTTGTTCACCAGGATGTAGTAGTCAGCTTACTAAGTCATTGTACATTTTATTTACAACACGTACATGATTTTTATCACTGCAGTTTATGTTTTTACAACCTATAACTTCAGTAGGAACATGTATCTCATGCAAATATTTGTCAGTGAGCATACAGTATTTATCCACGTCCTTTTGAGGCATACTGTTCCATCTAATCTTTGCTGCACAATTGCTAGTGCTATTCATTAGATTTGGGATATTGTCACTATTGACATGCACTTTGAATGGTATATGATCCTCGTCACATCATATAGAATATCAATATTGGTTATAATATTTTTTTTTAATTCGTCAGTCACCACTGGGTCGTTTTTTATCGCAAAAAGAAGAAAATCCCAGCTAACACAAACTGTATGTTCAGTTCATAGTGGTTCGTGAATACTCATATCCATGCTTGAGCAATTTACAATGAGGATTGAACAAATTAATACTATCACACAGATTATTATGCTGCAAAAAATTACGCACACATGGTTAACATGCCACCTATTGGATACCTATCAGTATTCAGCGCGCCAATGTGCCGGGTGCCAGCACGCTGAATACACTGAGCTTTAAAATGTAATGCAGAATAGTATTTTTCAGGAGGTCCAGGGTATACCCCATTGCAATTATTTTAATAAGAAATAATTATGGTCTGTGTCTACAATTTGTAGCTTCAACATGTAATGCAGTTTGACATTTTAATAGAACAACACATTTTATCGCCCACATAGCTGGATGCAAAAACCTCTCAGGTATGAATCAACTTGGGTATTAATTTAGTCTTGCGTAAATAAATTGTCTTTGAACCATCGTTAACTACAAGTGGAAGTCCTCACCTCAATATCTTTTCTTTTTATTTGCAAAGAATAGTATAACCCAACCCATATAAACATTCTGTGTGTAGCGATGCATGAAAACTTACTGAGTTTGCGAACTTCTTTCATCAGTTTCATCCGCTCGTCTTCCACACTGTTCCTGCAACAGTACATGTATTGCAACAATTACATGACTAGTACTTTTAATGGAATGTCTCCCAATTCAAATTTAGATTATGAATCGAATTGTACATTTTATGCAGTTGCCTAAAACATAATAATACCAGTTTGAAGATGCTCTCTCATCGTATATGGTTCGTATATGTATAAAAGTTTCAGTTACGTCTTGGTACAATTCAAACTTTATGCCACAACTTACTGTAATATGAAGAATAGTTATTTTTATTATTTCTTTCTAAACTTCTATTGAGGAGGACTGGATAAGAAACTTTGAAACAGTCTCATTCGTAATTGTAAAGTTTTACTATATTAGAGTCATTCTGTGTCAAATCAACCAATTTACAAGAAATTTCAAAAGTTGATGTCTCAGAATTTGTCTAAGTTTTAACCAATAAATAAGTAGCTATACCTGAGAACTTCTGCAAAAGAACTAAGCATTTATATGCAAATTGTGTCTGTAATGGATCTCAAGGGGTAAACGCCCAAAAACACAACCATCATTTTGATCTGTTTTCAAGTTATTCTGACGTAAGAGCAGAGTCAATACCATTTAATCAATTCAAATTCTTTTAAATTCAATTCATTTTTTTTCAATTCCAATTCCAGCTCAAATATTTCAATTCCAATCCAATTCAAATTCCGAGTTTATTGTATGGAAGTTTTTTCAGCACAAACATGTGTGAAACATAAAACATGCATGCAGAGGATTCAGGATTTAAAGTAATTACATGAACATTATGAATGCACTTAGTCTATGAATACACAGACAGTGTCAGACAGGGCTGGGTCCAATAACACAAAATTATATCAATTACAATTACAATTACATTAATTTTTTTATTTCAATTACAGTCAAAATTTTCCCAATCAATTACAATTACACTGTTTCAATTTCAATTACAATTACATTATGCGGAACCAAATATATTCAGCATTTGTTAATTATGTATTTTTGCGCGTTTTGCTGAATTTCAATATTTTTTACACAATTGATAAACAAATATAACGGTAATGTTTGTATATTTTGTTGAATTGTGACTTTGAATTATACTAAATAAAAAGATAGCCGTTTAAAACATATTTTTATTATATAAAAATACAATGCAATATCCAGACATAATCCTACAGGACATATTCCAATGCAGACATTTACCCGTGCGCATTTCTTAAATTTTTCTTTGGAAAATACTAATAATAGGGTTTGATGTGTTTACTTTGAGGTTGTAGCTCCTGCTCTAAGCTGACATTCTTAATTGGTCTGCCCTTTGCTTTGTGTGAGTTGGGAATGGGAAGAGAGTCCATATAAACAGTCCTTGCCACCTGACCTGTCTCCAACCCACCACAACACAAGGGGTGTAATTGGCTTGCTAACTCAAATGTTTCACTGAGCTGATATTTTCTGAAGCAATATCAGGCTACAGGTCTTTCCATGTTGTTTGAATACCAGCTTAGCTTTTGTCTGACAATGTCTGTGCATTGTTTATTGCTTCCTGGCTGTTACCAACTTACTGAAAAGGCTAATTGCTAAGGCTACCCACCACTAGCACCACGGACCAGTACCCACCAGACAGTGAATACTGAGACTTAAATATAAATATATAAGCAGGTGTTATTATTAGTCTTGATTTTCAACTCATGTGAGACTTAAATTATATTTTTATTGACAATTCGTTCAGGTAGTTTGTGATATGAAACGTACTGTAATTGATTGTAATTGAAATGAAATTTCAATTATACAAAATATAACAATTACAGCAACATTTTGAAACCATAATCAATTACAATTACACGATTTTGCTGTAATCAATTACAATTACATAATTGGACCCAGCCCTGGTGTCAGACACAGACAGTGTCAGACACAGACAGTGTCAGACACAGACAGTGTCAGACACAGACTCACACAGTGACATTTTATTTCACATGTAAATTGACATGTTATTACAAACAAGAATACTAGTAAATCCAAAGATATTACATTACAGTTAATGTCCACAAAAAAACCTTAACGTCCATAGAAAATTCTTTGATGTCCATAGAAAATGCCTTAACGTCCATAGAAAATGCTTTAACGTCCATAGAAATGCCTTAACGTCCATAGCAAATAGGTTAACGTCCATAGAAAATACCTTGTTCAGCAAACAATCCTTTATATGTTGCTCAGCAAACAGACTGTGTGGGCCTGCCACCACGTACAGGCATTCAATGTTATTTATGCATTCATTACATCTAATCATCATTAGTTGTTCAATGTACAGACAATGACTGAGCTGTTATTCAAGCAACATGAACAGACCAGTAGGCTGATCATTTGATGCCATCAGAAATACCAGCTCAATGAAACATTACTGGAGTAGCAAGCAAATTACTAATTGTTTAAATGCCCCATTGTGGTGGCTATGGCTTCACACATTCCTAGCAGACACAAAGGGCATAGTTTCAGATATGTGCAGGCAGACAATTTTTTTTATCTTAGAGCAGGAGCTCCAACCTGTACAGGGTGTATTGAATTCAAAGTAAGCTCATCACACCCCACCATAGTTTGATGTGAGCAGAACTTCTGAGTTCTTTTTTCAAATTGCCACATGGTAACATTGCCACGCAGACCCTTTGTTAAACTGTTCTCACCTCAGATCTTCAAATGGTTTACAAATGTACGTTTAGCTGCTACAAAGACTTCATGAGTTCATATGCAATTCTAGGGCTGCATTGAGGACTATATTGGAAATAAAATCAGATCGCACCAGCACAAGAACATGAGGTTCAATTAATTGTCTTTCAATTCCAAGTCAACTTACTCAAAATCTTTCAATTTCAATTCCAATTCAGCTTGGTCAAAATCTTTCAATTCCAATTCAGGAATTTAATTGAATAATTCCAATTCATTTTTGAATTCACCCCAACCCTGTGTAAGAAGCTTACAAGCTACATATTTGAAATTTGCTGAATATATAGACATATTGGTGCAGATTATCTAAGCAAAATTCAGGTATGATAGGACAAAGACAATTGGTATATTGGGTGCATTCTGAGAAGGATTTCAGCAGTCTGTATTTCATTGTTGGGTTAAAGTACTATGTCCAAATTGCCACCATATGTTGTCAGGAATACTGACAATAACCTATTAGTTCAGTAGACTTCTAGTTGCTATACTTTCAGAATAATTCAGTCTTATACTTTAACTTCTGTATATTTTATGAATGTCAGCAACCAAAATGAGAATGCGTGACAAGTCTTATGACCACTACTTTTTAACTGTGCATAGTTCTTTATTAGGTAAATTACATATTAAAATTTCAGGATGGTGTTACTGTTCTGCCCAATGGTGCTTTTCTCCTAAATTGGCAAAAAAATCAAAAATAAAAGTGGCAGAACACCATTCTGAAATTTTAATATGTTGTTTACCTAATAAAAGACTATGCACAGTTAAACAATGGTGATCATAAGACTTGTCCCACATTCTCATTTTTGAAATTCATAAAATATACAAAAATTTATGGCTGAATTATTATGAAAGTATGTCAAGTATAGTATTGCAAGTATACCAGATAATAGATGGTAGCAATTTGGACGTTGTATTGTAAAACAACAATGAAATACAGACTGCTGAAATCCTTCTAAGAAATTTAAAAGTTATTTTCCATTTTCTTGCACCAGGTATACCCATTGTCCTTTGTCCGACCATTCTTGAATTTTGCATACATAATCTGCACCAATATGCTTATATTATATTCAACAAATTTCAGATTTGTAGCTTGTAAACTTCTTAAGTTAGAAGCACTTGAAAACAGATAAGTGCTTACCCCCTGTTTACATTATAGGGCATTACAGACACAATTTGCACGCAAATCTTTGGTTTTTTGCAGGAGTACTCAGGTATACCTACTTATTCATTGGTTCAAATTTAGGCAAATTCTGAGACATTAACTTTTTGACCACTGGTTGATTTGACACGGAATGACCCTATAGAGAAACTGTGTGTAATACCTCCTTTTTTAGTCAAAGATTAGTTGCACTTTATACACACATTAAACAACTGTACATATTGTTTTAATTTAATTGTATACATTTTAGTATGTATAAATATATTATTATTTATTTATAAATTAAACTCCAATCAAAAACTAACAGCAACATTTTTATTTTGGACTTTTGGCCTGTATATTTCACAACTGTTTCTGTCAAGGGACAAGCTAGCTGTATCCTACCTCAATGGTTGTGACAGAGGAGAATGAAGTAACCTAAAATAAGTTGCTAACAATGCAGCTGTTAAAAAAACACAGTGGTTAATCAACAATGTAATATGTTATACAGAAATGTAATATGTTATACAGAAATGTAATATGTAATACAGAAATGTAATATGTTATACAGAAATGAAGTTTACCGTTAAACCACAAGAAACAACAGTAGATGAATTACAAGTGGACATTTCTTTTTGTTCGAAATTGTCTCCAATTGAGGACTCATCCCCTGGAGATGTTTGTAGTATAAAGATCCACTCTACCTATTGTCATCGTTGAGATCATCCAGTCGTATGGACTTTTCTATGGCTTCAATCCTGTTTTCACGAGTTGTTATAGTTTTCACAACTTCTTCAATCTGTAAAAATTAGGCAATGACTATGTACATAGATCAGTCCAGTTAATGCCACATAAAGAAAGCATTAAATCTGAAATCAACAATGCAACAATGAATACAACACGCTGTTATCTTTCCACCAATCTATGTTAAGCCTTTTATCTGCAAAGATGTCCTAGGCCTAGTATTTCTACTTTTTAATGAGTCAATGGCTTTTCCAAAAAACCTAGTTTTGAACATTCAATATTACAGCAGAACAGCTATGTCATTAGACCAAAATTAAAAGAAAGTTTCAGCAAATAGAAATATAAAAATTCTACAAACCCAAACTTGAAGCATACCACAAACAAAATAATATGTGAGATCCAAAACAGAACAACCTCTTTACTGACTGTAGCCCAGGTTAGTCTACACTTTTTTAGCTACATGACCACGCCCACATTCTCAGATTGTCAGTACGCCTGAGTCTGTGCTCTTGTTGATTGCTCGGTTTTTAAAGTCAACAGTGAGTGATGCGTCAAATTAAACGCTTAATCCAGTTGTTACCATTAGCACCACAAAACATGGCAGAACATTCCAACATAAACCTGAAAGCGTTCATCTTGCAATACGCCAAGAATGTCAGACCCAATGGCATGCTCTGCCCTGCCGCTGCCTTGAACCATCCGGGACCCGTTGAAATCGTGTGGAAACCGAGTCAGACTCAGTGTCAGTGTGAGAGGTCAGAGACAGAGGCAGAGGGCTACACTTATGCCATTTATCCTCTTACGCCCATCATAAGGCGGTAATCAACCTCTTTGTACCAGGAAGAGCAACGGGATAAGTGCACGAATTAGTCCCCAGCTAGGCACACCACAAAGGAAGTTAACCTTTAAGTTCACTAGGACTTGCCTAGGTCACGCCCGGCGTGACTCGACCGAGCCCCTCCACTTCCAAGACCAAGGCCACTGCCCATGAAAAGCTAACAAAGTCGGGCAAACTAGCTTTTTTCCCATTTTGAATGCATTTATTCACAATATTAAAAATCATACCTGTTGCGAGACAGTCGGCATCTCTGAATACTACTAAGGAATGCCTATATTTGACATTTGCCGAGGTTACACTCAGTGCAATGACCTGTTTACATCTGTCGCCGTGTACACGTGGGTTGACAACGCGTGAAAGCCGTGGTAGATGAAACGTGTATAACGGGTAGCCGTTATTACGTCAAATAACTCCTCTTGGTTCGGTCCTATGGCTATGCCTGTTTTTTTTGCGCTCTGAAGGTTATTTTTTTAAATGGATATATATATATATATATATATATATATATATATATATATATATATATATATATATATATATATATATATATATATATATATATATATATATATATATATATATATATTAGAGATGATATATACTATATGTGAAGTCACTTGAACCGAAGTAGCCTAAACAATTTCATGTCACAACACCAACAAGTGTGACCACAGGTCTTGGCATTGTCATGTCACAACACCAACAAGTGTGACCACAGGTCTTGGCATTGTCATGTCACAACACCAACAAGTGTGACCACCGGTCTTGGCATTGTCATGTCACAACACCAACAAGTGTGACCACAGGTCTTGGCATTGTCATGTCACAACACCAACAAGTGTGACCACCGGTCTTGGCATTGTCATGTCACAACACCAACAAGTGTGACCACAGGTCTTGGCATTGTCATGTCACAACACCAACAAGTGTGACCACAGGCCTTGGCATTGTCATTACACAACACCAACAAGTGTGACCACAGGTCTTGGCATTGTCATGTCACAACACCAACAAGTGTGACCACAGGTCTTGGCATTGTCATGTCACAACACCAACAAGTGTGACCACCGGTCTTGGCATTGTCATGTCACAACACCAACAAGTGTGACCACAGGTCTTGGCATTGTCATGTCACAACACCAACAAGTGTGACCACCGGTCTTGGCATTGTCATGTCACAACACCAAAAAGTGTGACCACCGGTCTTGGCATTGTCATGTCACAACACCAACAAGTGTGACCACAGGTCTTGGCATTGTCATGTCACAACACCAACAAGTGTGACCACCGGTCTTGGCATTGTCATGTCACAACACCAACAAGTGTGACCATCGGTCTTGGCATTGTCATGTCACAACACCAACAAATGTGACCACAGGTCTTGGCATTGTCATGTCACAACACCAGCAAGTGTGACTACCGGTCTTGGCATTGTCATGTCACAACACCAACAAGTGTGACCACCGGTATTGGCATTGTCATGTCACAACACCAACAAGTGTGACCACAGGTCTTGGCAGTGTAATGTCACAACACCAACAAGTGTGACCACAGGTCTTCGCATTGTCATGTCACAACACCAGCAAGTGTGACTACCGGTCTTGGCATTGTCATGTCACAACACCAACAAGTGTGACCACAGGTCTTGGCATTGTCATGTCACAACACCAACAAGTGTGACCATCGGTCTTGGCATTGTCATGTCACAACACCAACAAGTGTGACCACAGGTCTTGGCATTGTCATGTCACAACACCAACAAGTGTGACCACCGGTCTTGGCATTGTCATGTCACAACACCAACAAGTGTGACCACAGGTCTTGGCATTGTCATGTCACAACACCAACAAGTGTGACCACCGGTCTTGGCATTGTCATGTCACAACACCAACAAGTGTGACCATCGGTCTTGGCATTGTCATGTCACAACACCAACAAGTGTGACCACAGGTCTCGGCATTGTCATGTCACAACACCAACAAGTGTGACCACAGGTCTTGGCATTGTCATGTCACAACACCAACAAGTGTGACCACCGGTCTTGGCATTGTCATGTCACAACACCAACAAGTGTGACCACCAGTCTTGGCATTGTCATGTCACAACACCAACAAGTGTGACCACAGGTCTTGGCATTGTCATGTCACAACACCAAAAAGTGTGACCACAGGTCTTGGCATTGTCATGTCACAACACCAACAAGTGTGACCACAAAACGAGTTTGTCGTAACAGTGGGCAAACACAGTTCCATCGCCTCAGACCTCCAGGCTAATCACGACGGTATTGATGTACAGGGCAAAGTGGATTGTGGATGTCTCGCGGATCATTGTGGGAATCCCACAATGACCCGCCCAAGTGGAGATAATAGATTGGTCAGTCGCTCGGCAATATTCGGAGTGGTGAGACGCACATTGTTCGTGTTGCATATGTGTGGTTTATTTCATTACACGTGCTTGACTGACTTTTCATTTTCGTACATTTTGTTATCATTCTATTACATTGTTTGCGATAAAATATTTTTTATTAAACATTTGATTGATTGAATTATCTTTTCGAATTCTCACAATGGTCCGTCCCAAGTGAGAATCATCTCCACTTTGCCCCCATTCCACTTACAGTTATGAGATTTGGTTAATATACACTCGCTTTATTTGACAACACCAGCACACAAACACCCTTTCACATGTCAAGGAGCAAGCCACACTCTCCATGGTGGCATACTATGGTTATTTTTATTTTTCATCAATGATGGAAGTACGTGAAAATGTGGTCGTAGTTGGCAAAAACAAGACTAACGCACCAAACCAATGCCTCCAATCAGTGAAACCTTCCAAAAAATTGCCAAGGCCCAGATTCAAGAATAGCACTTTGGCTACATTCCTCCGAGTCAAACCAGCCAGTGGTAGAACCAACTGCTTATTATTGGTTTCCCGAAGGGGGTCCAGTGCAGAACAACTTACTGACATCGTGCTAGCCCCGACAGAGTTGTTGAAGCTGATAAACCGTTCATGTCAAAGCTAGATATATTGTCACATTTAAATATGCAGCTGCGACAAGTGAAACATGGTACGCGCACTATTTACTCCTGTCAGGATGGATATTCATAATTAAATTAGAAGAGTAAAACTTTGGCGGCTCGACTACTAGTGTCATCGCAGATTAGCATAGATCTACCAGCTTTCAACGTATCACTAAAAGAGGGAAGAATGTTTTATGAATAGAACATAAACAAACATTACACCGTAATTTAAAAAGGGTTCTAGAAACATGTAAATAATTAAACATCAGTGAGTCCAATAGAAAAGATAATTAGTTGCTGCAGTATATTTCCTTAATAAGCATAAATTAATAATTCCATCTTAACATGGGTTGTTAAAAGGTACATGTTTTTTTAATGAAATTACTATTTAAAAGGTATACGAAGGGTCACCAGTTAATGTTGTCTACTTAGATTTTCAGAAAGCTTTCGATAAAGTGCCACATTATCAGGCAACGTATTGACATTTGCTGAGGACACAAACTTATTTAGGCAAGTTAAAAGAGTTGGAAATAAACAAACTTTACTAGATTATCTAGACAAATTGGTCAGATCTGGTGAAAATGGCAACTTGTGGGAAATACACATACAAAAATGGGGGATACTATATGGTACAACCATAAAAGAAAACGAGGATAAATAATTAGTATTTAGATTAATGTTTCGGAGCAATGTGGGCTTGTTGATTCTAAGGGAAATCAAATAAAAGATATTTCTGTATAAAGCAATAATTAGACTACATTTAGAATATTGCATACACGCAGCACGCAGCACGCATGGAGGCCACATTGTATTGAGGACACGGACAGGCCAGACAGAATACAAAGACGAATAAGTCTATTATAATGAAATTTGATACAACACGGTACACCACGACATTAGGAGGACACCAGATCTACGGGTTTTTTTTACAATATTAATTGGTTATGAACATATTGGTAGAAACATTTGATAGAAACAACTCTCTTCAACCATGCGGCAGGTATTTAGCCAGAGAGCACAACGTAAAGTTAGTACAAAACAACTCTCTTCAACCATGCGGCAGGTATTTAGCCAGAGAGCACAACGTAAAGTTAGTACAAAACAACTCTCTTCAACCATGCGGCAGGTATTTAGCCAGAGAGCACAACGTAAAGTTAGTACAAAACCAGTGAACGTTGGATATGAATGAATACTCATTATCACCGAAGATAATACATTATTGGGATTAATTATCTACAGTTTGTGTAAATGTTAGCAGTGTCAATATGTTTTAAGATTATTGACAAGAAGACCTCTATCAAGCATGTCATTGAGATTAGATGTTCCGTTAGAGGCAAAGAAGACGAGGTCGCCAAAAGACAACCCGGAGACGTTTTATTCTTTACGAGCTGTGAATTGTTGCTCACACTGCAGCACCTGCATATAAACCTACTTCAGTGGCAGATAGATGGAAAGAAAAAGAAAGATCTAGAGTTGTTAGATAACGAAGTTAAATTGACTTACTTGACTTAAAAGCATAGGCCATAGTGACCCCTCGCTGTCTCCCGAGAAGTTGCACCCGTTCATTCTGTTCTGTTTATGCACGTCGCTCTGCTGTCAACAGTGGGAACCCAGTGTCATTCCTGATCTGGTCACTTCACTTCCTCAGTGGTCTTCCTCTCTTCCACGATCCTTTGAAATCTTGTTTGAATACTTCCCTAACGATGTTGTCTCTCTGCAACCGGCAAACATGCCCAAACCATTTGAATCTTCTGTGTCTGATGACATCTGTGATGGATTTAGGGGGTAAAGGTGTCCTCTCTGATCTTGATATTTTGTAGTCTGTCCGCCCTGCTAACACCTCTAATAGCCAGCAGGCAGCGCATCGCAAAAAACCTCCTGAGATTGTCTCTCCTGTGATTGTAGCATCCAAGCCTCCACACCATATATTGTTATTGGCAGTATAAGGGCTCCATATAATCTGGCTGTTAGTCTTGTTGAGATGCTTCTGTTGGAAAATATGCCATTTCTGAGTCTGTCGAGGCTAACGCTGTGCGTCGATTAACATCTCTCTTTGTAGACGATACTATGCTACCCAAGAAACAGAACTCTCACACAGTCTCCAGTTCGTCGCCTTCCAGAATAATTCGCTTCTCCGATGAAGTGATGACCTTGCATTTGGAGAAGTTTATTTTCATACCCCATTATCTACAGGCAGCTTGTAATTCTTCAATTGAGAGTTGTAACTTCTCAAGTACGGTGGACATAATTGTTGTGTCATCTGCATATCTGATGTCAAAGCTGAGGATGATATCTAGCTTGAACTCCTTATATAAGCACTTCAGGTCTGCCATGACGAACTCAGGAACAAACTGAACAGGATAGGTGATAACAAAAAGCCCTGTCTCACTTCTATTTCCGCTCTGAACCATTCTGTCAGTTGACCATTGATGACGACTGCACATTTAACATTTTCATACATAGCTTCAATTAGTGAGGTGATCTTGGGATCCACCCCAATAGACCTCAACATCTTCCACAATGCCCCTCTCCATATAATATCAAATGCAGCCTTGAAGACCACAACGTTAAAATGCACGGGATTGGTGCTCTTTTGTCTTTTCCATGATCTGTCGCACAATGAAGATAACATTTACTGTCCCTCTTTTCTTCTTGAATCCAAACTATTGTTTTGATAAATGTGTGTCAATGTGTGTCAATGTGTGTCAATGTGTGTCAATGTGTGTCAATGTGTGTCAATGTGTGTCAATGTTATCATCCATCCTCATGAGTATCATCTTGCAAAAAAACCTTACCCGGGATGGATATCAAAGAAATCGCTCGGTAGTTTGCCGGGTTAACTTGCACCCTTTCTTGTGTACTGGGTTCATCATACTTCTTCACCAATCTGTTAGTAACTTTTCCTGATGCCATGCTGCATTACACATTTTCAGTAGCATCTCAGCCATCTTTTCTCCTCCTGCTTTCAAAGCTTCAGCCGCATTGCGATCAGCGCCTGGCATTTTCCTCGACTTCAGTGCTTTGACAGCCTTCAGTACCTCCTCTATTAAGAAGGGTGGTCCAACCAGTCCAGTGATGTTATCTCGTCAAGTTCTTCCTCGGATCCTTGGCAGTTTATGTTAAGATGTTTCTCAAAGTATGTTTCCCAGGATTTCAATACCTCATCTGGAGCTCATTTTAGGTTTCCTTCACCATCCCTTGCAGCCGTGAGGTGTTTACATGCCTTGTTGGCGAGTTCTAGCACGCTTTTATATAAAGTATGTAAAATCCTCCTCAAATAACTTTTCCTCAAGTTGCCTTCTCTTGTGGATTCTTATTGCTTTCTTCACTTGTTTGTTCTTATTGCTTTCTTCACTTGTTTGTTCTTATTGCTTTCTTCACTTGTTTGTTCTTATTGCTTTCTTCACTTGTTTGTTCTTATTGCTTTCTTCACTTGTTTGTTCTTATTGCTTTCTTCACTTGTTTGTTCTTATTGCTTTCTTCACTTGTTTGTTCTTATTGCTTTCTTCACTTGTTTGTTCTTATTGCTTTCTTCACTTGTTTGTTCTTATTGCTTTCTTCACTTGTTTGTTCTTATTGCTTTCTTCACTTGTTTGTTCTTATTGCTTTCTTCACTTGTTTGTTCTTATTGCTTTCTTCACTTGTTTGTTCTTATTGCTTTCTTCACTTGTTTGTTCTTATTGCTTTCTTCACTTGTTTGTTCTTATTGCTTTCTTCACTTGTTTGTTCTTATTGCTTTCTTCACTTGTTTGTTCTTATTGCTTTCTTCACTTGTTTGTTCTTATTGCTTTCTTCACTTGTTTGTTCTTATTGCTTTCTTCACTTGTTTGTTCTTATTGTTTTCTTCACTTGTTTGTTCTTATTGCTTTCTTCACTTGTTTGTTCTTATTGCTTTCTTCACTTGTTTGTTCTTATTGCTTTCTTCACTTGTTTGTTCTTATTGCTTTCTTCACTTGTTTGTTCTTATTGCTTTCTTCACTTGTTTGTTCTTATTGCTTTCTTCACTTGTTTGTTCTTATTGCTTTCTTCACTTGTTTGTTCTTATTGCTTTCTTCACTTGTTTGTTCTTATTGCTTTCTTCACTTGTTTGTTCTTATTGCTTTCTTCACTTGTTTGTTCTTATTGCTTTCTTCACTTGTTTGTTCTTATTGCTTTCTTCACTTGTTTGTTCTTATTGCTTTCTTCACTTGTTTGTTCTTATTGCTTTCTTCACTTGTTTGTTCTTATTGCTTTCTTCACTTGTTTGTTCTTATTGCTTTCTTCACTTGTTTGTTCTTATTGCTTTCTTCACTTGTTTGTTCTTATTGTTTTCTTCACTTGTTTGTTCTTATTGCTTTCTTCACTTGTTTGTTCTTATTGCTTTCTTCACTTGTTTGTTCTTATTGCTTTCTTCACTTGTTTGTTCTTATTGCTTTCTTCACTTGTTTGTTCTTATTGCTTTCTTCACTTGTTTGTTCTTATTGCTTTCTTCACTTGTTTGTTCTTATTGCTTTCTTCACTTGTTTGTTCTTATTGCTTTCTTCACTTGTTTGTTCTTAATGCTTTCTTCACTTGTTTGTTCTTATTGCTTTCTTCACTTGTTTGTTCTTATTGCTTTCTTCACTTGTTTGTTCTTATTGCTTTCTTCACTTGTTTGTTCTTATTGCTTTCTTCACTTGTTGTTCTTATTGCTTTCTTCACTTGTTTGTTCTTATTGCTTTCTTCACTTGTTTGTTCTTATTGCTTTCTTCACTTGTTTGTTCTTATTGCTTTCTTCACTTGTTTGTTCTTATTGCTTTCTTCACTTGTTTGTTCTTATTGCTTTCTTCACTTGTTTGTTCTTATTGCTTTCTTCACTTGTTTGTTCTTAT
This sequence comes from Lamellibrachia columna, assembly GCA_963662155.1. Lineage (NCBI taxonomy): Eukaryota > Metazoa > Annelida > Polychaeta > Sabellida > Siboglinidae > Lamellibrachia > Lamellibrachia columna. The sequence goes on from OY759262.1 coordinate 8,287,656, forward strand.
TGCTTTCTTCAATTGTTTGTTCTTTTATCTCTGTACCTTTCACGCGTCTCTGCATTTGAGGTGTTTTTCAAATACTCTGTGCGTGCCTTTCTCTTTTCCTCACACTTTCTTGCTAGAACTGATGGAAGATTGATGACCTGCTTTCAAGGCCTGAAGCCAACCACTTTCTCAGTGATTTCATATGTTGTCTCTTTGAAGTCTAACCAGAGTTCCTCCACTGGTCTATCACTAAGTTCTAATAGATGTTCAAAGGCTCCACCAATCTTCACCTGGAACTCTTACCTTGTCTCTCTATCAGAAAGTTTATCCACATCATACCCCTTGACTACTTTCCTGTGTGCTCTTAAAGCACAGGGTTTGACGACTATATTTGCTATGACCAGGAAATGATATGAGCCAAGTTCTGCCGATCTGTATTTCCTACAGTTCTTCAGCTGGCCTTTGAATTTCCTCTAGACAAGAATGTGATTTATGATTCCTCCATCTGGTGAAATCCATGTCGCTCTCCTAATGTTGGCATGTTGAAACACTGTGTTGGCAATGACAAAGTCATTAATAGTACAATAGTACAACGATGTTGGAACACTGTGTTGGCAATGACAAAGTCATTAATAGTACAAAGATGCAGTAGTTGTCGTCTTCTGCTATTCGCACGGCCCACTCCAAACTTTCCAACAACTTCTGGCCAGGAAGAATGTTGGTCGTCACCCACTTTTGCATTGAAATCTCCTGTAGTTCTTCACAAAGTGAACACTACGCGGCTAGCTGGCTTTCGTGGGTGAACAGAAGACCTTGACACTGCCAGGCTAGCCACGTTGCAGCTACTCGTCAATCAGCCCTTTGGGTTGCCTTCCGGGTGACATCGGCTGATATCAGTGCTATGCCACATTGCCACAAACCGAACCATATTCTTTATGGTAACATGTTACAGAAACATTATTTTAGATATCGCCGATATAAACGAATTAGAAACTGGTGTATTTATTCCATGATTTTTCTAATTGAAATATCGAAGTGGGATGTGACAAATACCGCATATTGTGCGCGTATATGTGACTATAAACAATTTAATATATATATATATATATATATATATATATATATATATATATATATATATATATATATATATATATATATATATATATATATATATATATATATATAGTAATACCATCCTCTGTTTTTCAGTTTTGGACAAACAAAAGTCAATGTGTCGGGGCATATTTGGGGGGAATTTTATGGGGGGAATATTTGGCAAGTAACGTATTTGTCCTGTATATATTTTGCCGGGAAACGATGACATTTCCAGGCCAGTCGCTCTGTTGTGGCATTCCGAATCCACCATACATATGGTAACTCTTTCTTTCGCCTTCATGGTGGCGCAGCGTGACGTAGAATTACTGAGCCCATCAAGCTGACGAGCTCAATTCGTTTCGCATCTGTGTAAGCTATATGGCGTATCATTCAAGGCGAGCGACCGCAAAACGCCGCGCAGTGATATGAAAAATGTGTAAGTTTCTTTCAAGGGAGGTACCCTTTCATTTATTGCGGCTGCAGCTGCAACTTCCACTTCCCGCTGACAAGTTATTACTTTCAATTTCAAGCACTTTCCAACTATAGTTTGCAATAACAAAAATAGACGTAAGAAAGACGATCAAAGACGATCAAAGCATCCATCTGAGGACGCTCTCTTTCCAAGACGCGGTGTTATTATGACTAAATAGAAAATAATGTCGGTATAACTTAGGAAGCGTCTTCCAATTGATTGAACAGAACGAGGTTGTCAACTTCCTGGGTCAGTAAATAATGTGATGTTTTTTCCACACCAACAACCATAAGCCTGTGATGTTCCGTAACGCAATACACGAGGTGTATCGCGTGGAAATAGCGGGTACGTCGATACCCACCGTCGGAAAGATAAATGTTTACCGCACATAGCACACATCGTTTAAACATGATTTAGAAAAAATAGAAAATAAAAAACAGTACATTTAACACCAGTGGTTTGTAAGCGATTAAAAACGTTAATTACATACCACATGATCGACGTCATTGTTAAGCATAGATTACAACAAATATCTCAACATGGGTTCCTTAATTCTATGCGTAACAAATCTTTTTTTATAATTTAAAAAAATCACCACAGCTCGGCAAGTATCGATATACAGTGGCGCCCCCTCGAGTGTTGTAAGCAAACAGCTGTAAATGAGGTCCCCAAGAAACAAGACAAATACTGGAAAATCAGGGATGAATGAATCCATTTTCTAACAATATGTAATGGTGGACTGATCATTGTAATCCCGTGGTCGTAAATTACGTTATCATTATTACTGGCCAGGGAGACTCCTATTAAGGTAAAATTTGACCGCTATCATAGGAGCCACCTCCTTATTTATTAATTAAAACCATTACATTATTTGTAGATCAATATTGTAGATACTTATGTCATTCATTCAGCGCTCTAGTGTTTAAGTTTCACAGCATCAGAGACCGCAGGGTGGATTATTTTCCAGGTAGAAATATTACTAGCAATGAAGAAAGCGTACAATTATTCAGTGTTTTGGCAAATATAGCAGTTTGAAAACATACATTGCTCTTGGTAATTCAATAGATAATGATTCTTTACGTAATATGTGAATCCTTGTAGACTGTTAAATAATACCTTGGTTTTGATTGAATTCGGAACACTATTTACTAGGATTGAGATGTTAATTCGAATACAGTTTTTAGCAAATTTGTGTGTTGTTCTTTTGAAGTGGATGTCATTTTTACCACGCGTATGGTGGTCGTGAATGCTAATGCTTGGTTGAAATGGTAACTGCTAAAGATATGTCGGTAGTTGATGATGCTTAAATTTATAATAAAATTTCAATTCTTGCACTTTTAAGATGGCTTTTATTTTTAAAATTTTGAACTTCTTGAATAATGGCATGCTTTTGTTACAGCGATTACACATCCAGAGAAACGGGGGTGTGGCGGAAATGATAAAGCATTTTACATTGAAAACAACCAACCACCAGAAGAACAAACATCATTTCTCACCATATATATATATATATATATATATATATATATATATATATATATATATATATATATATATATATATATATATATATATACATATATATATATATATATATATATACATATATATATATATATATATATATATATATATATACATATATATATATATATATATATATATATATATATATATATATATATATATATATATATATATATATATATATATATATATATATATATACATATATATATATATATATATATATATATATATATACATATATATATATATACATATATATATATATATATATATATATATATATATATATATATATATATATATATATATATATATATATATATATATATATATATATATATATATATATATATAAATGACCGTTGATGGTTTTGTGGAATATATATATATATATATATATATATATATATATATATATATATATATATATATATATATATATAGGTCCTAATACTATATATAGGTCCTAATACTGATCCCTGTGGTACCCCATTCAAAACAGATTTCCAGTTTGAAAACTTATCGTATACTATTACTTCCTGTCTTCTGTCTCTAAACCACTTTTCTATCCAGTTGACTACCTCTTTACCATGGGCTTTTAGTTTATGTAACAATCTTTGATGTATCATTTTATCGAAGGCTTTCTGAAAATCTAAGTAGACAACATCATCTATCCACTTTGTAATTTCTTCCAAAAAAACATAGGAGATTGGTTAAACATGACATTGCTTTTAAATGTATTTATTAATTTATGTTTTACAAGTAATTCTAGTCTAATTAACGTTTATAATAATTTGCGTACAACTGATGTTAAACTCGCTGGTCTGTGATTGTCTTCCTTGTTCCTCGATCCCTTGTTAAATAGCGTCGTAATGTTTATTTATTTCCATTCTGAAGGACCCATTCCCTCTTCTAGTTTCCTTAAAATAAACACTTTTGCAAGTGGTGTACTAATTTGCTCTATAAATTCCTTAAACAGTTTTGGTGATATCCCATCAACTCCAGGTGATTTCTTAACTTTCATCTTCTTAACATTCTTTTTTTATTTTCACAAGCATAGAAACT